>CM042670.1:21948609-23148609 GCA_023638005.1 Forsythia suspensa | reverse complement strand
AATCAAAATTTTGGATTTTTGTTCAGCAACCCCTCAGTTTTTCAGTGTGTAATTTCTTTGTTAATGCTAACACTGATGATTTCTGGTGAGGGGTGATTATGAAGAAACTGATTCTGTTGTTAATACACATTGGAACTTATCTATCAGATGTATTCATATATAAGCTACAGTAAATGATATATATGCTTATTTCATTCAATGAGTTGTTTTATGGAAATTGAGTGCTTTGTTCAATTTTATTTCGTTCAGTGAGTTAAACGGGACTGTTTCTTCTGGGATCAATGAAACTAAAAGCAAGTTGACAGAAGTTCCTGCTAGTACACCTCAATCAAAAGGAGTTATCCATGAGCTTATAATGCTGTCTTTACCAGCAGTTGCGGGACAGGCCATTGAACCACTCGTACTATTGATGGAGACTGCATATATTGGCCGTTTGGGTAAGGTGGATGTTCCATATTAATATGATGTTTGATCTGTGTAAGTTGTACTGATATGTTTATTTTCCTTTAACCTTACTGCCATACTGATAATAAAGTTTTCTTTTGTCGTTATTTACAATTTTTTGTTATAGGTGAACCTGAAATAACTTATTTTGTGATTGTATAATGTTCATGAGAAGTTAACAGACAAGTGTGGCATCACAGTGTCTTGTATTTGAAAGTATAATGGTGGGGATAACTTCAAAGAACTTAGTGATTGGTGCATCACCGGTTAAAATATAATGACCAGGAGTACTGAAAGCTGAGACTTGTTATTAGGTTTCTTTGTTACGATTGTAGGTGTGATCTTGGAGATGTGAACTCCCCCCCACCCACCATCCCACCTCCTGCTTGCCTAGATATAATGTACAGAAAGATCTTGAATGTTTTAAACAACATTGGTTACAAGATTTAAAACTAAACCTTTCTCAAATTTCATAAATCTTAACTTCTAAAACATGATTGTGTTTTTATTCTTACTTCAAATGCTGGAGCTTGCTACTGAATCATATGTTCAAATAGCTTCTAGGGTATACTGAGCAATTGCAATAATCGGGTTCATTGATATTCTTGGTATAGATGATGCTATCACACATACAATCATACCGATTAGATGGAATTTTTTGATCTTAAAGGAGATCTTGTATAATTTTCCTGTTTTTGCTATTTTCTTCCCCATCACATGGTCGTTTTCTCAAATTTCATTTTTCATATATAGGTTCTGTGGAGTTGGCTTCTGCTGGTGTCTCTCTATCACTATTTAATATAATTTCAAAGCTTTTTAATATTCCTCTCCTTAGTGTTGCTACTTCTTTTGTGGCTGAGGACGTTTCAAAGAATGCAAGCAGATTATCCGCGGCAGGTAGATCTGAATTGACACCTGTAGCTTGAATAGCCCTTAAATTGTTGACCATGCAATTTCATTTGATGATTGTTGTAAGATTTTTTTACAATGTTTATCATTTGATTCTTTCTTTTGCCGTTTTATAGATGACGAGGAAGGTGCCCATGGGAAATCTTTCATTGTTGCAGCGGAAAGGCTGCAGCTATCTTCTGTATCCACGGCCTTACTATTAGCTGTTGGCATTGGCATCTTTGAGGCTATGGCCCTGGCTTTGGGATCTGGACAGCTTCTCAGTTTGATGGGCATACCACGGGTATGCATTTACTTGTATTGAAATTCTAGAACCCTCCCTGTTTTCTTCCGTTTGGTCCTATTAATCAGAACTATTATTCCGCCACATGCACAATCACAGATAGAAGAGACATGCACGTATGTGTATCGGTGTTGTGTATGCAAATAATGTTTTTCATTGAATCTTTTTTCTACAGGCTTCTTCTATGCGTGCTCCAGCACAACGATTTCTAATTCTGAGGGCTCTTGGTGCTCCCGCCTATGTTGTTTCTTTGGCTCTTCAAGGCATTTTTCGTGGTTTTAAGGATACTAAGACGCCCGTATATTGTTTAGGCAAGTGTTGTTTAATTTCCGAGTGTTAAATTGCTTAAATATTTTTTATTAAGCTATCTTTTTCCCACTAATTTATTGAAAAATAGTAGACATAACTTATTGAAAACATGTAGGATTGAAAGACATAACTCTTCTTGTTCTTTCATTCCTACTTATTCTTTCTTATCCGCCTTGAGCTCATATGCATTTCTTGACCCTTAAAAAGTAAAATGAACCTTAACACGTGTTTATGCAGTCCCAATGACAGTTTTTCTTTGTTTTTTCTCTTTTGCAAATTGATAAAAAAGAACAATTTAAATATGTTCATCATCAATCACAAATAGCTTTACATCTTCCGCTAGATCTAGCAAATAACTGAATAGAGTAGTAGCAGAAAATGATTCATGTAGCTGACCTCAAATTTATTTGGAACAAGGCTTAGTTTGTAGTTGTATCATCTATGACAAATTGCCAAAAGGCCTTTTTGTTCTAATTTGATTAATTTTCTTGCGAGCTTTGTAATAATACTTCTTGGTTGCCCCTTATAATATATTTTGACAGCATTAGTTATCCACTTTGTAATAATTTCTGTTATTTTACTACTAAATTTGTCCTTACAGTAATTATATACATGAACTTTCTTTATATTTCTCTGTATATTATTCTTTTTGCTAATTGGCACTGTTTCTTACTGCAGGATTTGGAAATTTTACAGCTATATTTCTCTTTCCTTTGCTTATATATTATTGTCAATTGGGTGTTTCTGGAGCTGCCATTTCTACAGTTATATCACAGTGTGTCTCCTTTTTTCATTGATCTCTTCCATACATATTTGTATTCATTTATCTTGTGACCTTCCTTTGTTTTAGTCCTAAGTTTTCTAATTCTTGGGTTTACTTGAATATTTAGTTTAATGCCATGTTCCTTACATCCAGATACATCGTCGCCTTTTCAATGATCTGGTATTTGAGTAAGACGGTGGTGTTATTGCCTCCAAAACTCGGAGAACTGCAATTTGGTGGTTATCTAAAATCAGGTACTTGTGTATGTTGGTTAAAGTAGTGAATAAAATTATTGTTAAGTTTCTACTGTGGAAGATTTTATCTGCTAGTGTTTCTTTGGTCAATTTTGAGAGGAATGGACTGACTACATTGTAATGGATTTATTCTTATTAGTGGCTACCTGACACTTAAGCTATTCTGATGCTTGACTGCTGTAGCATGGCAGGCCTGTCGAGAATGATTCTAAACCTTAGCAATATACAATGTACACATGCACTCAACAAGATAGACATCAGCATGCTTAAAATTAGGATTTATTGCTATCCTTGGTGCAAATTTTTTTTTCCGGAGCCCCAGATTGAATTCCGACAGGCTCTTTTCAATATGTCAAATTTCAACTTACTGAAGTTGATTTTCAAAGTGTTTGCCCTCATTTACCTACAGTTTACCGAATTCATCTATTAACTTTACACATGCTCGTATGACTTAGCACTGCTAACTACCTACATTATTACCTAATGTCTGAATTCTTCTGTATTCAGAACCATTACACTTAAAATAGCTATAAGGGCAGGGTCATGAATATAACAGGTTACTGAATACTGTATGCACCTAGCCAGCAGGTCCAAAGCTTCGCATGTGGCATCCTTACTTTAGTGAGGTCCCTTTGTTAAACCATTGTGCTACCTTGCATACATGTTCTTTTTAAATACATTGTTCACCCTTTC
The DNA here is from genome assembly GCA_023638005.1 of Forsythia suspensa. NCBI lineage: Eukaryota > Viridiplantae > Streptophyta > Magnoliopsida > Lamiales > Oleaceae > Forsythia > Forsythia suspensa. Next base: position 23,144,954 of record CM042670.1, on the reverse strand, counting down.
ACCCTCGGAAGGAAATAATGTGTGGTGAAAGGTATAGCCACTACTTCTCCCATGTTATTGGAATCGAATGTCAATTGTTGAAATGATTGTTCTAAGATAAGTGCCCATGTTGAACACATTAGACATGCTGCCAATATTTAAGCAATGTAAGATAATTTTGGCACCAAGACTTCCTATTTATTAATGATTCCATTCAGTTGTCCTCTAGAGTATCAAATAGTTTACACTCTCTTAGATGTTTTACCCATTATTCAGTTATCTTCTCAGTTGCACTCTATGTGCTATGGAAATCTCTCCTAATATATGTCTTATTTTTTAATTTACTTGTGTTTTTTTGGCTTGTTAGGTGGTTTTCTTATTGGGAGAACTCTTGCTGTCCTTCTGACACTGACACTCGCTACTTCAATGGCTGCTCGTCAGGGTCCTATAGCAATGGCTGCTCACCAAATATGCATACAAGTCTGGCTGGCTGTATCCCTTCTCACAGATGCACTTGCTACATCAGCTCAGGTGATTTTTATTTTTTGCTTTTTGCTTTTGTTCTTTTACTATGGCTGTCTTTGTTCTTTTACTTGTCAATTCATCTACTTTCTTTAAAATTTTCTTTTCATTTCTTTTGTTTTGGCCTTTTGATTTATATTTCCAAGAAGGCCATGCAAATAATAGGAACTTTTTGCAAATATATTTTTTGCCTTTTGAATTTGTTTCGAGTGTTTAGCCAGATAAATAATAAGAACTGCAATTAATATTTTCTTATACATTCATTGACCTCAGAATGACATTTACATATTTTGGAGAGTGCCTTTAGCTACATTTATTTGCTGAAGTTGAATATTCGTGGGCTCATTGAAATATCCACATCATGGCAGTGTTACTGCGCACTTCACATAGTTTGTGTTTTTTCTGCTATAGTCAGTTTTGTTTTATGCAGGCCTTGGTAGCCAGTTATATTTCGAAAGATGATTACAGGACTGTGAAGGATATCACACACTTTGTTTTAAAGGTACTTTTCGAGTTGTATATGCTCTGAGGCTCGTCCTTACTGTCGGATATGGGAATGTGCTTTGATTTTGTTGCATGTGCTTTTCCAGATAGGATTGGTCACCGGTGTTTCCTTAGCTGTGATTCTTGGTGTTTCTTTTAGTTCTTTGGCCCCTTTGTTTACCAAGGATGTTGAAGTTTTAAGAATTGTTAGGACTGGTGTTTTGGTAAGTTATCCGTGTGGCTTCAATTCATTACATCTTTGTTCATCTGTTTAATTAATGTTAGCACTGCTAACATTTTCTAATATGATACCATGACTTAGTACAGTTTATAAGTGCCAGTCAACCTATAAACGCGCTAGCATTTATTTTTGACGGCCTCCACTATGGTGTTTCTGACTTCCCTTATGCAGCACGTTCTATGGTAAGCTTAAACTATTTATTTGTGTCGCTAATGAGTACATGAAACGAATGCTGATGTACGTGGTTATGAAATGCAGATGCTGGTGGGGGCGATATCTTCTGCATTTTTGCTATATGCTACTACAGTTTTTGGTCTTCCTGGTGTTTGGTCAGGCTTGACTCTCTTCATGGGCCTACGGATGATGGCAGGATTAATCAGGTAAATTGAGGAATTAGATGACGTTTCTCTTTCTTTCTCGACTGTGACTAGCTTTTGTGGGGAATAGTATAAGCTGTCTACTGTTTATGAGGTGGAATCTGACCTTTTAGAAAGACGTCTTGCAATTTTAAAGCAGTAGTATATAAAACTGGGAATAGTGGATAGGAATTGTGATATATTAAGACCAAATGTGGGATACAGTGTTTGTGTGGTCATCCAGCAATAGACGTTTTGATGTAAAACGAAATGATACAGGTTTATGTATTGGCATATGCTTTTAGGAAATGAAGCTCATTTTGGATGCACGAAAATATTAAAATTGTGAATAGTATGATTTATATTGCTTCTTTTACGTCAATCTCATTGTGGAGTACTCTTGCTCTTCAGGTTAATGTCGAAAGAGGGCCCATGGTGGTTTCTGCATGGTGATGTGAACAAAGCCAAGGTTAGTTTTTGACTTTTTGTTCATACAGTAAGGTTCATAAATACTCAATTTCAAACAGTTCAAGTCCCTGTTAATATTTGGTGAAGTTGAATTTACCCATTTTGTGATTATTATGAGATGGTACTTGGTTGCTTGAAGTAATATACATTTCTTTAAAAAGTTTTGGCAATTTCTGTCCTCTCGTTGAAGTTAATTATATTCTTTCCTAATAAAAAGCTTTTATTAAACTTTGAAGTAATATTCATTGGATTATTAGAAACTATACATTCATAGATTTTCAGGATCAAAAGCCAAATCTGTCCTACATGTTGTTGCCACTTGAATTTTGTCACAAATGCAGTAGGGTTTACACTGGTCCGACATGTTATTTCGGAATATTTATTGGATCAGTGATGTTGGCTTATTGTGTGTGCATGTTGCATGAACGGTGTAAAGATATTTCATTATCTGATATGGATTTTTCTTCATTACGTTTGTTCAATAATCCTATTGGTGAACTTGATGTCTATAAGGGGTGTATTAGCTCAGACCTTGTTTTCTTTTAGTGAAATTGATGCATCTACAAGGAACATTACTTGGGTTTTGTTCATATATGTGCTGCTCTTTGCAATATTGGTTTTTTAGTATTGAACTACCAACTCTTGTTCACATTTCCAGATTGCTGGTCGAGAATTTGAGATGGGAAGAAGCAACTGAAGGTGCCCTCAACTTGCTGCATCTTTTACACGGCTGATTGAGGGTCTAGCAGATTCATGTTCCTCCAGAAAGGTCGAGCAAGAAAAAAATCTTCGGTTTTCTTGTCGTGCAGGGGGATTGCAAGATTCATTATCTTCTTGAATCCTCATAACCAGGAATTTTTTACCTGTAAATAAACAACTATTTGCAATTTAGTGGATTTTCCAGAAAACTTATAAACTTAAAGCCTTTAATATTATGCATAATTATCCATGAAAGGCCATCAGTGTTCATTGTAACTGGTATTTCCTTGTAGAGCAGCATGATATTTCTAGTTATTTTGTAGAATTGTGCTTCATATGTTATGTTCATACTGAAAATAAAAAGATTAAAAGGGGCACTAGTTTTGTTCTTTATACACCATAAGATGCCTTTTTCCTTTTTTTTTTTTTTTTTTTTTTTATCATCATCCTTGAAAAATCAAATGCATTTGTGAATCCAAATGATAGTTTTTTTTGTGGAAAGTATATGCATTTTATTTCGTAATAACAGAACAAAGAGTTTGATTGATCTTCAATTAGTTTGCTGGCGGCAAATATACCCAACTGGCCAGCTTTTAGATAACCTAGTTGGAGTTCTTTGTGGCATTTGAACCAACTGGCCAGTGGATGGTTCCTACTAGCTCTCTCCCCAAGAACTGCACGTGCGAGTTCCCCTATATATGCGACAAGTGGTGAAGGTCATTTATTTCGCGCTTGGTAAATGCTTTGCTATGCCCAAGCTTCGAGTGTGACTCCTCGTTGCTTTTGGTCACCTTGTTCTGTCATGTGAGATTTATGTTTACACTAAAATAAACTTCTTGATTCTTTATCATTATCAATCATATATAAACGGCGGGATGAAATATACAATGAGATCAGAGATTAGCATATGCTCTTTCTTATTGCAAAGAAGAAAACTTTTAAAAAGGGAGAAAAATGAAGGAAAATAAAGAATCTAAGACGAAGCAGCCAAATATTGGGGTCATGGACTGCCAATATTTATAGACTCGCATAGGTAAATTGGCACAGGATTGAGGCTGTAAATATTTTGAGCAATAGTTTGGGCCCAAAAACGATCCTATTGATTTTTTTTCTTTTCTTTCTCGGGCTGTTTATTGGGAAAATTAGCCATGACACCTCCTTTTTTTAAAAAAGTTGAAATTTACCTTCATTTTTGAAATATTAATATTTACCCTTTTTTGAAAAACCTATCATGAATTTGACCCAACTAACTATTAAAGATAAAATAGACAAAATTCATTATTACCCCCAAACACCCCCAACACGCCAATGGCCCAAACAATAGCCCAATTGCTCAAACATAATTTCTCTCTCTATATTTTCAACTTTCTCCAAAAATTCCAATTTTCCTAATCGATTTCTTCATCCCCAATTTCTTTAATCGACTCTTTCAATCAAGCAATGGTTAGAACACACAATAAATCGCTAAATATCGAGCTTGAAATAGAAATATTAACTACAAGGATGAAGAGAAAGGCGTTTGTGATGTTAAATCAAAGCAAGAAGAATAAGAAAAAGTATTCAAATCGAAGCAAGCAAGAAGAAGAAGTCGAAAAAAATCAATTGATGAAGATGTTGATGAAACTCTGTATATACCAAATGTATGTATATGTTCATTGAATGTTCTTCTAAATTTTTTTTGTTATTTTGTAGTCTAGGTTTATGACTTTCTTCATGGTCGAAAAAAATTATAAATATATTGATGTATTTCTATATATACCAAATGTATGTATTACGTTATTGAATCTTTTTTGAAAGATTTTTTTTTATTTTGCAATTATATTGCTCTGTTTCCTGTTATCAATTTTGGGTTTATTAACTGGTATTTGCATAAATGAAATATTGTTGTCTCTGGTTGATTTGGGTTGGAAAAATTATTATCCAATTTGAGATTTATCTTAATGTCATGTCTAAAAAAGTATGCTTCTTGAGGTTTGTGGACACCTAGTTAAAAAATTCATTTTGGTTTGCACTGCTTCTGCATAAAGGTTTTCTGTATTTCGTGTTTTTAGTTGTTAACAGTTTTGCTGATAATTGCCATTTTTTAGGCTGCCAACTATTTGAACATCAAGAGCCTGCTTGACCTTACATGTGTTAGCAGAAGATTTCTGGCACGTGGTTGCACTGCTAGTACTCTTTGTGCAAGAAGCTACTATAATTGATTCAAGTAGGTAATATTGGTCACAAACATATAGATTGCTATTACTCTTTGTGGAATAAGTTAAATATGGATTTGTTCTTTTTTGCCTCTTGAGCTTGATAAAATATTTTTTCAATGGACTACTTAATCTCATTTATGTCTATTTTTCAGTTTTCTATTTTATTTTCCAATTGGCAAATTTTCAAAAAAGAGAATTTTAATTCTATTAAAAATAGTGCTGGTGGTAACACGTGTTATTCTAACTTAAATTATGATAACAAATGTATACTTTAATTTAAATTAGTGGTAGTGGTGGTATTGGAGTTGTTTGGTGGTGGAGAATGGTGGTGGTGGTGGTGGTAACACATATGTTACCATAATTTAAATTAGAGCACGCGTTACTTCAGTTGTGATAGAAGTGATTATGGTTGTTGATGACGGTAGCGAATCTAAACTCGGTTGTAGTGGTAGGATAGGGCGAGTGGTAGTTGAGGTGGTGGTGGTAATGGAAGACGATTAGTAATGATAACACTGGTAATAATATTGTTTTCAAATAAAAAATTGAAAAATTAATTTTAAATTAAAATAATATATTTTAAACAAATTTAAAAAATGTAATAAATTGTAAAATACTGATTTTAAAGAAAAACGAGGAAGTAACATATGGAAACACATGGGTAAAAACATTGTTTTCAAATGAAAAATTAATTTTAAATAAAAATAATGTATTTTTTTAAAAAAACTATAAAAAGAAGATAAATTATAAATTATTGATTTTAATGAAGACAAGAAAATAACAAATAGTAACACATATGTTACCAATGTAAAAATGATTAATTTTAATAAAAATGATGAAGTAACATATACGTTACTCGTGTGTGTTGGTGGTGGTAACAGTTGTATTATCTTTGTTACCATATTTGTGGTGAATGTGATTATAGTTATGGATGGTGGTAGCGGATTTGAATCTGGTGGTGGTGGTGGTGGTGGTGGTGGTATAAGACGAGTGGTGGTAGTGGTAGAAGGCTATTGGTAATAGTATATGTTACTAGTGTAAAAATTATTGATTTTAATGAAAATGATGAAATAACATTTATGTAACTCGTGTAAAAATATTGTTTTTTTAAAAAAATTAAAATATGAATTTTAAATGAAAATAATGTATTTTCTTAAATACTATAAAAAAGAAGATAAATTGTAAAATATTGTTTTTAATGAAGACGAAGAAATAACATATAGTAACACATATGTTACTCATGTAAATGGTGGTGCTAGAGTTATGCATTAGTGGGAGAAAATGGTGGTGGTTGTAACACAAGTGTTACTCTAATTTTAATTATAGTAACACGTGTATTACCTTAATTTAAATTAGTGTTGGTGAAGCGGTAGTAGTGTTGGTGGTGGTAACACTTGTGGTATCCTAGTTTAAAATATGGTAACACATGTGTTACTACATTTGTGATGGATGTGATTATAGCTATGGATAGTGGTAGCAGATTTGAATACGATTGCGGTGGTGGTGGTGGTATAAGACGAGCAGCAGCAGTAATAGTAGAAGCGGTAGTAGTGTTGGTGGTGAAGTGGTAGTAGTATTGGTAGTGGTAACACTTGTGTTATCCTAATTTAAAATATGGTAACACGTGTGATAGATGTGATTATAGTTGTGGATAGTGGTAGCGGATTTGAACACGATTGTGGTGGTGGTGGTGGTGGTGGTGGTGGTGGTGGTGGTATAATAAGACTAGCGGAAGTAGTGGTAGAAGGCAATTGGTAATAGTAACACATATGTTACTAGTATAAAAATTATTGATTTTAATGAAAATGATAAAGTAACATATATGTTACTCATGTAAAAATGTTGTTTTAAAAAAAAATTGAAATATGAATTTTAAATGAAAATAATTTATTTTCTTAAAAACTATAAAAAGAAGGTAAATTATTAATTATTAATTTTAATAAATACGAGAAAATAATATATAGTAACACATATGTTACCTGTGTAAATAGTGGTGCTAGATAGGGATGGCAAAAAAACCCACGACCCGCGACCCGCCCCGCCTCGTCGGACAATAGGAGCGGGTTTGGGGCAGAAAAATCTGCCCCGCCGCGGGTTCGGGGCGGGTCCGGGCAACCCGACCCGCCCGCCTCCCCCTCCCTAGATTTTTTTTTTTTTTTTTTTTTTTTGAAAGATCATAAAATATAAATATATAATAGAAATTATAATTTTCACTACAAATAGACTAAAGAAGAATCGAACCCGTGTTGAAACTTGTAAACTACAATATATTTTAGTGATATGTTCAAACCAAAATTAGCTAATATAGGCATATCACTGAATGCATAGGCCACACACAGTGCTCCTGAAAGACAAGTCAACAATTTCATGATCAAAACATCATCATTAAATGACAGACTAATTGGTTGGTTGGGGTAAACTGGAAACAAGGCTGATTATTGATTAAACACTTTATTAGCCTCATCTTTAAATTTAGAATTTCCTGTTAAAAATAGAATTTTGCACTGCTATACTTGAAATCACTCCACAAATGCATGGCATCACCATCAGTACTTCGAACACAAAATTGTTATCGGTTTCAGTCTACTCGCTTGGCGGGCACATAAACATGAATAAGTTTAAACCGTATGCATAAAATATATATATATAAAATTATTTATTTATTTTATTATGTTTTCGCTTTAAAAAAAAAAAAATTGGGGCGGTTGGCGGGTCAAAGGGCGACCCCCCGCCCGCCCACAATTCCCGGGTCATGGCGGGCGGGACGACCACCCCCATTGCTATCCCTAGTGCTAGAGCTACGCATTAGTGAGAGAAAATTGTGGTGGTTGTAACACAAGTGTTATTCTAATTTTAATTATAGTAACACATATGTTACCTTAATTTAAATTAGTAGTTGTGAAGCGGTAATAGTGTTGGTGGTGGTAATATTTGTGTTATTCTAATTTAAAATATGGCAACATATGTGTTATCACATTTATGATGGATGTGATTATAGTTGTGGATGGTGGTAGCGAATTTGAACACGATTGTGGTGGTGGTGGTATAAGACGAGTGATAGTAGTGGTAGAAGGCGATTGGTAATAATAATACATATGTTACCAGTATAAAAATTATTGATTTTAATGAAAATGATTAATTAATATATATGTTACTCGTGTAAAAATAACGTATTTTTAAATAATTATATAGTATTGATTTTATTGCAAATTAGCAAGTAACACATAGTAACATATATGTTACTAGTATAAAAATGTTGTATAAAAAATTTATAAAAATAGAGAAATGGTAAAATATTGATTTTAATTAAAAATGAGGAAGTAACATATAGTAATATATATGTTACCCGTGTAAAAATATTTTTTTAAAAGAAAAAAAATTGAAATTTTAATTTTAAAGAAAAATAACATATTTTTTAAATAATTATAAAGTATTGATTTTATTGCAAATAAACAAATAACACATAGTAACATATATGTTACTAGTATAAAAATGTTGTTTTTAAATGAAAATTTTAAATATTGATTTTAAATGAAAAGAATGTATTTTTAAAATTTTTATAAAAATAGAGAAACGGTAAAATATTGATTTTAATAAAAAATGAGGAAGTAACATATGGTAACATATATGTTACCCATGTTAAATGTTTTTTTTAAATAAAATAATTGAAATATTAATTTTAAAAAAATAATGTATTTTTTAAATAATTATAAAGTATTGATTTTATTGCAAATGAGCAAATAACATATAGTAACATATATGTTAATAGTATAAAAATGTTGTTTTTAAATGAAAAATTGAAATATTGATTATAAATGAAAATAATGTATTTTTAAAAAATTTATAAAAATAGAGAAATGGTAAAATATTGATTTTAATGAAAAATGAGGAAGTAAAATATAGTAACATATATAATAACATATATGTTACCCGTGTAAATATTTTGTTTTAAAATAAAAAATTGAAATATTAATTTTAAAGAAAAATAACGTATTTTTTAAATAATTATAAAATATTGATTTTATTGCAAATGAGCAAGTAACACATAGTAACATATATGTTACTAGTATAAAAAAATTTTTTTTTAAAATAAAAAATTGAAAAATTGATTTTAAATGAAAATAATGTATTTTTAAAAAATTTATAAAAATAGAAAAATGGTAAAATATTAATTTTAATGAAAACTAAGGAAGTAACATGTAATAACATATATGTTACTTGTGTAAAAATGTTGTTTAAAAATAAATAAAAATTGAAATATTAATTTAAAAAAAATAACGTATTTTTAAATAATTATAAAGTATTGATTTTATTGCAAATGAGCAAGTAACACATAATAACATATATGTTACTAGTATAAAAATGTTGTTTTAAATAAAAAATTAAAATATTGATTTAAAATGAAAATAATGTATTTTTAAAAAATTTATAAAAATAGAGAAATAGTAAAATATTAATTTTAATAAAATATGAGGAAGTAACATATATGTTACCAGTGTAAAAATGTTATTTTAAAATTAAAAAAAATTGAATTATTAATTTTAAAGAAAAATAACGAATTTTTTAAATAATTATAAAATATTGATTTTGTTGCAAATGAGCAAGTAACATATAATAGTCACATATATGTTACTTGTATAAAAATATTTTTTAAAATAAAAATTGAAATATTGATTTTAAATGAAAATAATGTATTTTTGAAAAATTTCTAAAATAAAAAAATAGTAAAATATTGATTTTAATGGAATATGAGGAAGTAACATATATAGTAACATATAGTAACATGTATGTTACCCATGAAAAAAATATTGTTTTTCAATGAAAAATTAAAATATTAATTTTAAATGAAAATAATATATTTTTTAATAAATAATAAAATGAGTAAATTATAAAGTATGAAAAAATGAAAATATTGATTTAATGAAAATACTGTATTTTTAAACAATTATCAAAGAAAATAAATTGTAAACTATGATTATAATTATTATTATATTTAAAATAGTATACAAATATGATAGTTGGTGGTAGTAACACGTGTTAATCTAATTTAAATTAAAGTAACATATGAGTTACCATAATTTAAAATAGTATACAAATATTTATTTTATTCGTTTAGGTGAAAATTCGAGTGTAAAATCAAATATTTAATTGAAAGTGCACTTAAATTGTAAAGTCAAATGTTTATTTTGACCACTAAAATTGTAATTATTTTTGCCACTAAAATCAAGGATTTGGAGGACCAAACTTTGAACATGTATAAAGGTGAAGGACCTGAAATGAAATTTTTAGAAGACTTAATTGAAAGATAATTGAAAATTTGGAGACCAAAGTGTAAAGATGTATAAAGTTGAAGGACCTAAGATGCAATTTTTGGAGGACTTAACTGAAAGATAATTAAAAATTTGAGGACTAAAGTGTAAAAAATTAAAAGATTAGGGGACCTAAGATGTAATTTTAGATGACTTAATTAAAATATAATTGAAAATATAAGGCATAAAGTGAATATTATATAAAGTACATGGACTATCATACAATAAAGAAATGCCACATCATCATGCCACATTATAAAATATTGTTTTTAATGAATTGAGGTATTTTTTAAATCAAACCATAAAAATGAGGCATTTTTTGAAAAATTAAAAAAATAGGTATTTTTCAACTTTTAACAAAAAGTAGGGTTCTTGTCAACTTTGCCCTGTTTATTTGTGCTTGGTCCAATTCCATCATTTACTAGAAAGAGTCCCACATCGGCCAAGGAGAAAAACCAACGCCACAGATCCACCTATGAAAAATCACTTGAGATTAGCTGTTGAACAAAGCAGTCGTGCAGTGAGCGCAAACCATTCTTTCGCCTTTTACTAAAATACCGTGTGTCAGTTGCAAATAAGCGGCATAACCCAATTTTTAGATGGTTCCATCCCATCTGGGTTTGGGTCCCTACAATTCCAGTTCAAATCTAAATGATCTTAAACAACCTTAGCCTAAAGTTTCGGTGTCTTTCAAACCCAACCAAAAAAAGAAAAAAATCACTACAGTAAAATGCACAAAGCTGAATTGGCCTAATTATACTGCATACAAACATGAAATGCAGATTGAATTCCATAATTTTGAACATCCGACGACATTAGTAAAACTTGTTTCCCAATTCTTATTTTGGGGTTTCCAAGTCAAAAGATTGGCAATCATTATTTGGCAGAATAACTTGTTCCGACTGATGTGTAGCACAAAAATCAAATATGTAAAGAATCAAAATCGTTACATTAATTGTGTGAAAATTTCGCTAGCACAGGGGAGAGTTTCATAAGGTAGTCCAGAATCAGGATGTACTTTCCGGAACTCAGTCCAGATTTGAGATGACAGCGTCCACAACTTCTTGGGTGGTGCTGTCTCCACCAAGATCTTTTGTCCGATATTTACCTTCCGATATTACGCGCTTCACTGCAGTCTCCAGTCGATCAGCAAATGAAGGAAATTGCAGGTGTCTCAGCATCATAGCTGATGAAAGAAGCAAAGCCACAGGATTTGCCTTCTTTTGCTCCAGTAAATTCTCATTTCCTACATTTCCCGCTGAAGCACCTTGCTCAAAAATGGCATGATCAGCTCCCACATTGCCTGAAAGTCATCAAATCTATATTGATTACTCAAGAGATTAGATGAACTAAGTTCCATCACATCTTTGTACAACATTACTTACTTTAAAGGTAAACAATAAGACTATGCCCTTCTGATTTTGAAAGAAAAAGTTCTCTTGAGTTGCTGATAATAATTAATAAATACATACCTCCAGGCATGACACCAGTACCTCCGGCAATACCAGCAGCTGTATTTGCGACCAGATTCCCATAAAGATTAGGAGTTACCTACAAAATATGCTCTCATTCATAGGTCAGAAATTGAAGGGGAAATTGAAGGGGAAGGACACTAAAAGTTCATCATGAAAAAGACTAATAGAACCACAGCACTTGTGAAGCCTAGATATGTACTGTATGATTAACCAAATAACTTAGGTGGTGTTGTCTTTACGTTTGAGTTCTGTGTTTTGAGTTTTGAATTCATTTTGTGTTTTGTGTTTTGAGTGTTTGTTTTGAGATTTTTGAAAATGCGTTCTTTTTGGTATTTTTGAAAATTGTTTCTGAAAATAGAAAACTCGAAAACGCGTTTACTTGAAAATTTTTAGAAATTTGGATTTGGAATTAAAAACAATTTAAACTTAAAATTAAAAATATTTAAACACAATTAAAAACATTAATTTATGGAATTAAAAACATTAAAAACATTTAAAAACAATTAAAAATATTTACAAATAATTAAAAATATTTAATTATGGAATTAAAACATTTAAAAACAATAAAAAACATTTAAAAACCATTAAAAACATTTGAAAAGAATTAAAATCATTTAAAAACAATGAAAAATATTTAATTATAGAATTAAAAACATTTAAAAATAATTAAAAACATTTAATTATAGAATTTAAAATATTTAAAAACCATTAAAAAGAATTAAAAACATTTTAAAAATTTGGAAAGGAGAAGGGAATCGAACCCAGGACCTCATGCTTACAAAATGGCGCTCTTGACCACTTTGGACAGCAACCGCGTATTGTTAAAAAGAACGCAGACAATGGTTAAATCATGATTATTTTCACCAACCAAAATGAAAAAAAAAAAAAAAAAAAAAAAAAAGGCAGAAGCAAGATTCGAACCCGGTACCTCCACGGCCAAAACGCGCGTTTTGGCCGTTTTGGAAAACACCCAAATTTTGTTAACAAAATGCAAAATGGCTTTTTTATCATTTTGTGTTTCCTTTGTAAATTTTTAAGTGTTTTCAAAAATGCATTTTTGAAAACGGCAAAAAGAACGCGTTTTGATTATTTTCAAAAACACAAAATAGAAAACGGGTTGAAAACACAAAAGAGAACAGGGTCTTAGTTTTTCCTCAAAACATAGTAAGTAAGGGCAACATATGCACCCATGCATCAAGATGCCTGGACCCTGCTTCCATAGTCCTCGGCTTCTATTGTAATACAAATAATGGCAGGAGAAGATCAAATAAAGAATAAACAAATTTACACACACACTAAAAAGTCCTAAAAGAATCTCATGCCAATAACCCAAAAAGTTAATGTTCATCTCGACAACTCAAACAAGTAACTCTCAATAACACATAACTCAATTGCTTAAATTTGCTACATCACTGTTAATTGTGACAAGTTGTAATTAGAACTAAAAATCCCTTATTCACAACACAATTAGTCCCACTATGTCCATATCCATGAGGCATCATTTCTTCTTTCTCAATTTAGCTCTGTGGGAGTCCAAATTAGTTTAACATAAACGAACTTCACAGCTAAAAGATGACATAGAGTTAATAATTAAATAGTCCATCGTTTAAACTCGCCATGACTTACATTGTCAGTACAAGAGTCAAACACATCAGATGGTGTTGGCATCATACCATGCATGCTCAGCTCAACCATGTACTTTTACAAATTCTTTATTAAAATGTAGATATGTTATCTACTTTAAACCAACACTGGCATCTGGGTCTGATTCGAATGTTCAATCCATCAGTGGTCTCTAGTTTCTTTCTTCACATGCACCATTGGCAATAATTTTCACTTAGACCCTACCACTGATGTCCAAAAGAAAGATGAATAAATGTATCAACTATTCTATGAACTATATGCCAACAAATGGGTAATGAGCTCTCTAAGGTTGATTGGGCAGACAATTAAGTCTAATTCGTTGTCCACATTTGTTCAACAGAGCAGAGAAAATACGCTCATCAATGTTCTTCAAGCATTAAATTCTACAGATCAATCAAATAGCATTAAATTCTACACATCAACTGATCTCCCACCTACTTATAATGCCCACGTTGAGGTGGCATCACATGATTGGTAAAAATAATGAGTGTGGGACCATAAACTACCAATCATGTGATGCCACCTCAGCGTAGGCATTATAAGTGGGTAGGAGATCATTGCCAGATTGATCAAACAGCGATGAATGATATCTTTTGATATCTGAATCAATAAAACCAAAACAAACTGAGAGAAGACAAGTTCAAGACAACCACCACTGATTAATTACAAAGTAACATCAAGTGGAGAAGAACAGACCAGTGAATTAATGAACTGAAAAAAGTAGATTACCATAGTCCCTTACCATAACATCAAATTGCTCTGGCTTTGAAACAAGTTGCATAGAACAATTATCCACAATCATTTCATTGTACTGGATACTGGGGTACTTGCTGGCAACTTCACGGCAGGATTCTAAAAAAAGACCATCTGCAAGTTTCATTATGTTTGCTTTATGCACGGCTGTCACTTTCTTCCGGTTATTGAGATAGGAGTACTCAAAGGCATATTTTGCAATACGTTCTGAACAGAACTTTGTAATCACCTACCAATGTGGCTAAATGAGAAACAAATATGCAAGCAAGTCCACATAAAGATGGAGAGACATTGCAAGTAAAAAACATTCAATCAGTAGAGAATATGAGAAGTCCACAAAAAGATTAAGCAGCATTGCAGCAGCAGCAACAACAAAGTAAGTAGAATAATGCGGTCCCAGCTACTATAACCAGCCAACCAGGTTTAAATACTGTCCTTTTGGTTATGTGATGTATAGTCCACAAATCAATAGACATATTCCATAATTGCACTTGAAAATGGTTAAATTCAAACAGGAAGACAAGTAAAATAAGAAAAAGGACCACATCATGTTGGGAGCAAATGCGCTCAAAAAGTAGTTTAAAGAGGACATCAAATTCATCACGAAGTTGCTTACCACAACATGGTATGGGAAATAATAATTACCCCTACTAAATAGCACAGTTAGTAAGAGTGACTATTCAATAGCATTGGAATTGAGTCATGGAGATCGGACTTAGAAAAGAATCGTTCAAATTTGATTTAATTTCTTATGAATTCAAGTTATGAGGCTCCAATTCCACTTTGCTGGTTGCAAGTTTGCAACCTACACTCAAACCCCATAAAGTGGCATAAAGATTGTCCTATATTCAACACACATTAAGGGAGGCATCTTCAACTCAGATTTTAATGAATTTTAAAAATCTATATAATTCAAAATGTCCCCAACTCAGATTTGAATATATTCCATAAAATATGGGTGTTCCCAACTTGGATTCTAATAGATTATTTAAATTTCTATATATCCTAATTACTTGTGGATTTCTAAGAATTTCATTAATTGGAAGGATTTTAATAGATTTATTGGATTTCGAGCCCATAAGTATAAATACCAAGCTATTTAGGAATTCTAGTCTGACCCACCCCTCAGATTTTCATAGATTCGAATGTATTTCGAGCTCATAACTTGTTTTATTTTTCTCTTAAAAAATTTAGTGATGAAAGTAAAAAGACCATGTTACGAATTCCATTAAATTAAAACAATTAGATTATAGTTATGATATAACAATATTTTTTAAAACATAATTTATAATGTCAAGCATTCCAAAATACGAACTCTTTCCTCATTTTAATCCACGCAACATTCTCTCGTTTTGACCTTAACTAATTGAGTATATCCTTTATGCAAATTCTATAAAAATACAAAATCCTACAAATATCATAGTTTGGACACCAAATTCTTAAAAAAAAAAAAATTTAAAAATTAAATGTTCTCTTTATGATTTATTGGGACAGAATGTATATTAAACAACTTGTTTAATTTCAAATAAAAATACTTTATATATTCATATAAATCTACTAAAAGTTAAGATGTACATGGAAAAATTTGGTTTTAATATTTCAAATCCATGAAATCCACGAAATCCATAAAAATTTATAATATACAATTGAGTTAAAATCTTGTGAATTCTGTGGAATTCTATTCAGAGCTATAAAATCTACGATAATTCATAAATCTTAAGAAATCTATTAAAATCTAAGTCAAGGACACTCCCCTAAGCGTTGAAATCCATTCTTATTTATGCAGCTAAAAAATCATTCATCAATGTCATTCCAGAGAGTAATATGAAATGCACACACAGCTTGCATCATATAGAAAACAAGTGGATCTCAAACTTATAAGATCACCATTTGAATGCTGAGGACAAAAAATCATCTCTGCAAACATTGTTGCACATAATTCAATTCAATACATGTTCTACCCTTTTACATCTCAATTTTTTTTTATTTTTTATTTATTTTATAGACAAATCCATATAGAATTCCATTTGAACGTTGTGCTGAAATCATCATTTATTTTTCTAATTATGGTCTTTCCCCTTTCGTCATGCACCTCCTAGCAAATAACTGAACATTATGCAGGTTAATCATATATAATAAATAACAACATTCAATAACCAGATATTGCTAAAAGGTTTTACCCAGGGTTTTTGACTGTTCCACTTCGGTGGAACACTTAATTTATCAGCAACACAATAATTCATAAACGTAACTACTGAAATACTGAAAATCAGTGCAGTAGGAAAATAAATTTCACATAACAACACAAAATTGACACTACCTTGAGGCTCTCGACAACACCGGGAACAACCTCATGCTCAAGCCCCGAGTATTCTCCTTCGGTATTCTCCCGAATCACGACAATATCCACATCCTGGTGGCGTGTTGGGAGCCCCTGCAGATTAAAGCAGTGGACAAGCGAAGCATAAAGATCAAGCTCTTTCCTCAAGAGCACGTTCAAAGAGCTGACACCTCCGCCGACTGGAGTCTTCAACCCTCCTTTAAGACAGACCTTGTTCTTCTTAATCGACTCGATCACCTCGGGAGGCACAGTCTTGGCGTCGCCATGGACCTCGTACTTCTCGAAGTAGACAGGAGCGTGCATGGCCTCCATGACCTGCTCGACAGCGCCGGTGACAAGTGGGCCGACGCCGTCGCCGGGAATTAGAGTAACGGGTCTCGGGGTTCCATCGCCGGGTCGGGGCATGTAGGTGACAGATCGCGTGGCGGTAGTGGTGGGGGAGGAGAAGATGCGTTTGAGGATCGGAAGGGTTCGTCGCGACATTTTTTTGATTTGGGTTTTCCGATTTGAATTTGGGAATTTGGGAATCAGAAAGAGAACATGAAATGGAAGAAAAGAGCGGGGATAATTATTGATTAATTAATTAATTAATTGTCGGGTAGGGACCAGGGAGTATTTGTTCCGCTTTCGTATTATGTGATAATTCTATTGATTTTATTTAAGAACGACTTACAATAAAATGCAATAAATTTGTGATTTACCTTCTATTTTGCTCCACTTTCTGTATTCTATTTTTGACACTACCATTACCACATTATTTTCTACTTATATAAAAAAATGTAAATATTAAGTTCAGTCAACCAAAAGAGAAATTGGCACAAATGATCCCTCACCCTTGTCCTCAGTACAAAAATCATCCATAACGTTTGTTTTTTTACTAAGAAAACCTATAACATATGTGTTTTGGTGCGTAATTGGTCCTTATTTGATGAAAAAGATAAATATGTATTTAGTTTTAATTAGAGAAAATGGTAATTGTATTTCTAATCTTTGCAAAAGGTGCAAATTGGTCCAATAATTTTATTTTTTATAAAAAAAATTAAAAAAGACTAACGAGTTCCTTTTTTTTAAGGGTAATTAGCACAAAACGTCTACACCTTTTGAAATCATTGTGCAAATCGTTCATACCTTTGAAATTTTGACATTTTCACCATCACCTACATCATTTCTTACATAAAATGTCATTTCCGTCCATTGTCATCCAAAATATACCGTTAACTCACTTCCACAACACGTGTCGCATCAATTTGAAAGGGTAATTTCGTCCATTTTGTTACTTTCTTCTCTAGCATTAACAATGGCGGGTGAAAATAATAGTGAGCTAGAGAGAATCAATGGTGATCTAATGACAACAAATGAAGATGATGATCGATTTTCAACGTGGACGAAATGCATTCGTTACGAAAGCATGAATGAAAAAGCAAAAACAGAAAATATAGAATCTTCGACAACTGCGCCGAGACTTACAGTCAAATCAAGATCTTTTTTTCCCTTCACTTTCTTCCCATTTTCCATAAGAATAAAGCATCTCTCTATAAGGAGAACAAGAAAATTAAACACAAACAAAGAGCAAATAACTTCAAATTTATAGTAGTACCCAACAGTAGAAACCCCTAATGTAGAAACATCAAACATCATTGGCAATAGTTATAGAGGCAGTGGCATCATCTGACGGCTCAGGGCCAGAATTGGTAGGTGGATCTGGATTTAGAGGGGCGTAAATTGTTCGATCATTAGCAGCATCATCAGGGTCATAATCTGGGTTGAGGTCGCAATCAATAGCTTCTCGACCCTATTCAAGACAAGGCTTGCAGACTATTTCTATGGTAATCCACCCCAGCACCATCCTTGCAATTTCTATGAAGACCGTTGTCACCGCCCCCATCTCTCTCTCTCTCTCTCTCTCTCTCTCTCTAAATGTGAGTTAATCAAATCAAGATCAAGAAACATTGACAAAGGGACACCCAAGGAAATTTTTCGATAGCATTGCTTAGTCTGAACAAGAACGGTCACCAGCGTTTAATCTGGTGAAAATGGACGAAATTTTCACCCGCCATTGTTGGTGCTAGAGAAGAAAAGACGAAATTGACAAAATTACCCTTTTAAATTGGTGCGACACATGTTGTGAAAGAAGTGAGTTAACGGCATATTTTAGATAATAATGGACGGAAATGACGCTTTGCGCAAGAAATGGTATATGTGAGGGTGAAAATGTCAAAATTTCAAAGGTATGGACGATTTGCACAATGATTTCAAAAGGTAGGGATGTTTTGTGCTAATTACTATTTTTTAATTGACAATTTATTGACCAAATTGATATTGTACTAAATTATTTTTGTATATTTTACTGAACTATTATAAAATAACTACAATTTAGGCTCTCGCTTGGGAGTTTTAGAGTAGCGGTTATCGCTTTTTTTAAAGTACCGATTTTGAGCGTTTATGAGCGGTCCGGTTTGAGTGGTTTTAGTAGCGGTTTTAGAAACAAATCCAACCCATGCTTGAGAGTTTATTATCCAAATGATTACGAAAGTGTTTTAAAACAATCAAATTACATATATGCCCATATATAGATAACAAAGAAGATCTATGTAATAATATGGTATTGTGTAATTTTTCTCTCCACTTTTTTTTTCTATCTTATTTTTTTCTCATAATCAAAATTGTATTAATAAATTTATATTATTGAATCAAGTTAATAAAATTCCTTGTGATCATGAACGAACTTCTCAAATTTTTTCATCTTTAATTCATCACCCAATTATTATACATTAACTAAAACCTATAATCCTTGTTTCTTTCATTGTTGGAGCAACGATAATTTAACTAAAATAATATATAAATCAATTCAAACTTATAACAAATATAATTGTTTAGTCCCACAATGAAAAACACAAAAAATAAAAATTCATGCAGTAATAGATCATCGCTCATAAGTATCAAATATTCACCTAGTAAGTGCAATAAATAAAGCTCAATTATTTAGTTGCATTTTGGAGCATCTTCATTAACACATTTTTACGACGGTGCACCGGGAATGAGTAAAAAACCCGCATCTTTGTAGGATTCTCAAGAAGAAAAGTCTGAGCATTAAGCAACTCATCATCATCTTCAACCCCAATCTCAACTAAATGCTCCAACAATTCATTGTCCTTTGAAGAAGATTGGTTCAAGACATTGCAACAACACTTGACTGAGACGATTTGTTGCCTTGTCAATTGCACCAACCGCCTCTTTGAATATGTTGTTATCCTCACTAATCTTACGTCTACTTTTGCACTTTTTGATACACCGCCACCTTCGGATTGCAAAGCGGAGATTTTAAATCTTTCTCATTTACTTCAAGATTTATAGCTTCTAATGTAACTTCATTATGTTACGTCATCTCATCAATTTAAATCAACTGTGTTCATTGCGTTTTTGTTAGCTAAATGGGCTCTTTTCCTCTTGATCTCCCTAGGGGTATCACTTTCGTCTCCATTGGCCCTATCTTTTGCAAAAATCTCAGATAACTTATCATAATTATATATAGGCTTGTTCTTCCATTCTGCAACATTTGGATTCGACTACAAAAAATTCCAAAAAAAGGATGTTTATTTATGAAAGTAAATTTAAATAAAATAAGAATAGGAGTATAGTTTATGCAAACCTCAATAAGTTTGTCCCACACTTCAGGTTCGGCAAGCCATGTTGAAGTAGATTGATCATATGCAAACCCACTTAATCCATCCTTAAACACGTCATGACAAGCAGACCAAGATTTTTTGATATTTTTCATGTGATTTTGGATCTTGTCCTTGTCCAATCCAATGTGTGGAAACTCTTTCTTCATAGTTTGTAATATTTTCTCGTGTGCTTGCGATGTGAAGGTCCCGCCCACTCTATTGCCACCCACATGCTCATGCAAATATGCTTCAATGAGAATATCATCCATTAATTGGGTCCAACGCAAGTGTGGCTCTTTCTTCACTTTTGGAGGCATCGTTTTCCTGTAAAGAATCGTTACACAACAAGAAAAAATATAAAAAATGTAATTGACATTAAAACAATGCATCTTACTTGATATGATAAAACCAAAACACTTAAAAAGTATTAATAACAAATCATACACGTTAATGTTTGATACAAAACACGTTAAACAAAGACAATACACAAGTAAGTGCTATTCACTTTGCTTGCTTTAAATTATATGCTTCCCACATTGCATTTGCTATTGAATTTCTAATAAACTCTCCTTTTCTTTGCATCTTCATTATTATCTACATTACTTGTTGATTGACATTTGCTCTATAGGTTCACTAGCCATGTCTGCATCAACCTCGGCTATGAGACTTTCATCCGGATCAACTCCCATCAAGAAATTATGAAGTATGCGACCTTGACGATACAATTAGTTTTTGTGTTCGAAAGTTGTACATCGGCTCGGTCCCACTTGCTATTATGGGAAAGCGTTTCTTAAGTACTCCAAATGTTATCTCTATTGCATTGCGTAATGAAGAGTGTCGATGATTGAAAAACTCACGATGATTTCTAGGTGGATTTCGTTGTGAGTACTCTTTAATGTGGTAACGTTCTCCTCTGTAAGGTGTGATGAGACCACTTCGAAGCATGAAACCCGCGTCAACAAGATAAAATTTTCCTATATTATAACACACATTGTCAAGATACTACTGTCAAATATTACGAAAAATTATGAAGTTTGTAATTACCATTTGGAATATGAAGTGGATAATCACGTGTGAGGGCATTCTTCATTATCCTAGAATCAGAGGCAGTTCCTTCCCACCCAGTTAACACATACGTGAATTTCAAGTCAAATGTGGAAGCGACCAAAACATTCATAGTTGGATGTTCCTTTCTACCACTTGAGATTTAGCGACTTATCCAGTGCATGCTTTAACACGAATATGTGTACCATCAATTGCCCCAACACAATCATGCACTATTTATTTTCTTATCCAAGTATGTCACTATGTAATTGTATTCAAAGTTTTAGTGTAGACAATGTTACCTTAAACTAGGGGTAGAATCGGTATGATGGTGTATTTCGGTGGCACTTGGCCTCCATTTGGTTGTACAATGAATTTATCCTCCAATTCTATAATTGCTTCCATCACTTTATGAAAGTGACGACTAATCGTCTCACCGCACTGCGATGCAAGAGCATCGAACACGCACTATGTCTTGTGTTTTGCCCTAAAATCCAGAGGAATTTAGCAACTTGTTCTTCAATTGTGGCTCGTTGAGTTGCACAAAGTCCCCCATCCCTTACTAAAATACTACAAAATTCTACGAATGCAGCAGGACTCATTCGAATCAAATTTCGACCACGTGGTCCCGCAACATGTTGCATTACTTCATCTCGTACTCGCTCACTATGCAAACGTATTGCACGATTGTTTCTATTTAAACTTGAACTATTTCTTGACGTGGGTTGCTGCGTTAATATAAGTCCAAATAGTAGGAGAAACATCATATGGATATGATGTACACATGTAGAAATGTACACGATAAGATCATCACTATCGAAATTGTCACGGTCGGCCATCTAAAAAAAAAACTTGCTATTGAGTTACTAGATAAACAAATTCACAAACTTATAAATTAAGCATGCTGGCATAACGTGAAAACAAATCCAATATATTGTAAAATTGGACAAGAGCTGCTAAACACAATTCTAAATGATAAACTTAAAAAAAAAAAAACTTAAAAACAAATTATACAAGTTCAACGTAAATGACGTGATCAAAGAAAACATCCTTGGGACCCTTATATGGTTTCCTTTAAAAAAAACAATATATTTAAGATCATTCAAAATCATGGTAACAGAAATACATAATGACCTTCTCCAACACTATCCACAAATTCAATCATCCAATCCAAATTCAACATAAGAAAGCCTCAATTTTGACAATCAGATATCTTCATTTTTTTCATTTATCAAAAAGCTTATAATATTAGTAAATTTACTTGTTATTGGTTGATTAATTTTTTACGAAACCAGGTTTCTTTCTAGTTCTTATTGTGGGCGGGTTGGGGATTGGGGATGGGTGGGAGTGCTATTTGCTTGGGTTCAGTATGCTTAGGATGAAGGTACATCTATAAAGTTAATTTTATACCCATTTCAGGGTACACACTGATCTTACGGTTATCAATACACATGTACGTGTAAAATCTTCCAGTTTTTGTTAAAATCGGTGGATAAAACTTTCACATACACACAGATAAAATACAGACAGATTTTTAACATATACACACGAAATAATACATGAGACTTTCACATACACACGGATAAAATACTGATGATTTTTCACATATACACACGTAATAATACACATGACATCGGTAAAGGAGATTACCTTTCACAAAGAGTGAATCGGGCCTCCCAAGAAGTAGAAGAGTCATGTCTAGTTTGTTGGTGGGGGACAGGAGTAGTCTATGTCTTTTTTTTTTCTTTGCAGATTTTAATTGTTTAAGGAGGGTAAAGTTGGAACAAATTTTGAAGAACGGCAAAAAAAACCGTCGATTTGAGGGGTTGAGAAGTATACCTAAAATTACACTCAGGCGTTTTTGGGTGGTTTTAAACCTCCCAAACCCGTGTGCTCTAAAAAACTAACAATCAAGAGTTGTCCCAACCCTTCATAAACGGTGCCATTCAAAACCAGTCAAAACCGGTGGAAAAAAAACTCCCAAGCAGAGCCTTAAGCTCATAATTATTAATAAATGTGTTAAATAATTTTTTATTATTATTAATTTTATTATTTAAATTTAAATATTTTATTTTATTGTTACAACATAAAAATAATAATTTTGTCATAAACTTGATATTCAAAAACTTTTATTAATTGAGTTATTCGTTTATTAACTACAAATATTAGTGCTTCAATCGTATTCTTCATATTTTAACTTAATTTTAAAAAAATTGGCGCAAATGGTCCTTAAATAAATAACAAAATGGCGCATATAATTTTATTGTCATTTTCCTTTTGAATATTAATGCAACTCTAGACTATTATTTTTAAAAATGACTTGTTTGTACATTAGCAATCCAAACTCTATTTAGTGCTTTAGAAATTTGTATTTAAGATGCTACTTTTTGCACACGAGTAGTGATGAAACAATTTTCATTGTAATTAATATATTTATTGACTTGTTTACACATTTATGGCCCACAATATCTAACTTGCATCAAATATATACAACTTCCACTAGCATACTTTAATTAACAATTGCAACGTGATTTATTTACTTTTAGAAATTATGTTGTTTTAAGAGTTTAAATTCGAACATGAAACGATTTGATCAATTAACTTATTGATTATCTCCAGAGCTTTATCTAAAGCAACAAAGAAGATTTTTATGAACTTTTTATTTTGTGACTAAGCACCGTGACAATTGAATTGGTACATTTACCAAAGAAGCCTAATTTGTTGTTCTTGAAAATCAAAATCTTTGATGGTATAAGCTCAATTCAACCATCTCTTTATCTTTTATTTAAGTTATTTGAAAAAAAAATTAAAATTAAGTACAGATGTTTTTGTAGATACTTATGCCCATAGTGTCTTATTCTGAAGCAAATGTGAAATTTTTAATGCAAAAGCATTCAACTTTCTTTACGTTATTAAAATATTATAAAGGATCGATGATGAATACAAAATCTGGGAAAATGGTACTTATGAGTAGTGACTTTTATAAAGTAAATTGAATTCAATTTTATCATATATTTGAGTCATCTATTGTAATAAATTTTAATAAATTAGGTTTTAAGTTATAAGCATGCTTATATTTAGGTTTCTGATTTTTTAATATTTAATTTTTTTCCACTTAAATTACCATATCAAATCAATTCGTAAAATAAAGATATAATAAACACTATTACGTTCTTAATTAACGATACATCACGTGCATCGCACGTGTTCACACTAGTAAATAAAAAAAGTCAGCATATTTATTAGCATTCATAGTCGCTCACTACTGATAATCATTCTACGTGGTATTATTCAATTGGATGAATTATTCATAATTATTGACTATAAATACATTACACAATTAGAATACATAATTCATTCAATTGAATAATACTACGTAAAATGACTACCAATAATGAACGATTATGAATAATATTATTCTATTTTTTAACATCTCCGTATTTAAGCATTTCCTTATAAATGTTATTGAAATACATACAAATTAAAAGATTTCTGATTTTAGCGATATTGATGTTTAATTAATACACGTTTGATTTCAAAATTGATGTCAAATATGTTCTATTTACAACTCTAACTAAATGTATTGTTTTTTAAAAACAACCCAACATCTAAATGTACAAAAGAAATATAAATCTTGCCGACCCATTCCGTGTAATAGAGTTTCTGAATTTAAACAAAACTCTTAGAACATATCCAATGCAACAATGTGAATTGGTGTATATGTCACAAATAAAATAGAGACAGATAGAATATCATCTTCAATAGAGTTGTAGATTGAAAAAATTGTGCCCACATGTATAAAAGATATTGGCAAATAAATTA
This sequence comes from Forsythia suspensa, assembly GCA_023638005.1. NCBI lineage: Eukaryota > Viridiplantae > Streptophyta > Magnoliopsida > Lamiales > Oleaceae > Forsythia > Forsythia suspensa. Next base: position 23,119,958 of record CM042670.1, on the reverse strand, counting down.
AATAAAGAATTATTAACACACACATTTTGATGGAGATAAATTATTAAAAATTAACTAAAAGAGGATTATCATACATTTTGATGGACATTAAATAAATGGAAGATGTCTAGCACACCATTTAAATATGGACAGTGAGCATAAGAGTGCTAGATACCTTTTAAAAAATCTATGTGACAAGAGAGAGAAATATTAGGAGCAAAGGAAAAGAGAAAATAGACAAGATAGATAGCACAATTTAATGAAAAAAATGGGTGAAAGACCGTTTAACAGAATATCTTAAATTGGACGGACTTCAACAATAAATATTAGGACATGAATTTTGTCTTCTCCACCTCATCGTCACATTAACTAGACATTTCAAATATAAAGGTAACATCGGAGATGATCTAAAACATCCTCTATTTTTTGTTTTGTCATGTAAGTAATTTAGAATGACTGACATGACGCACTTTTTAATGAAGACGCTCTTAGCAATGTCTAGTTTTCACTTTGCAACATCATATTGCATTGGAGATAAATTTTATTTAAAAAAGTTTATTTTGCTCAAGGCTACTCATTTGCTAAAAAGAAATGATATACCAATATTAAAAATATATTGAAAAGACAGTATGTTCAGAACAGTTTTATCTCAATTCCCAATATACCAAACTTCAAGATCAAGATCATACAATTTCCACCATGCAGTGAATATCCTCGAACAAAATCATAATAGAAATAAATCATATACAGATCTAAAAGTAAAATCCACACTTCAATTGGAAACTACCGCAAAAACATTCTCACTTTAATCAAAGATAAAACCATTTCTTGAATTTCTTTCATAGCCAGGGTCAAACCATGTTTCAGGAACCATCATGGCTGAATTCCCGCAGCCACCCTCTAGGGACGCCGATCTGTAGCTTCAGGTATATGCTCAGTATATCCTCGAAGCCACTCACAGTTTGCTAAGTGAACATAAAATAATGTATGACCCATCTATTTGATAGGTGGAGCAATATCACTGCTTCCTAATCCCATCTTCTTCCCGAGTACAGCAAGCTGCTCGACGAACTCACCTCCCGTGAGTATTTCAGTAGTTCCATAAATGACATGCTTGGCTGGTTGCTGACTGTGTGCAAGATCTTGCAAGCTCCCGTGCTCTACATAATTTCCACCACCGATCATAAACACGATAGCTTCTTTAAATGGTCCTTTCAGGTGGCTGCTACTTGACCCAGAGGTTGACTTTGGTGCTCGAGGATCTAAAACAAGATAAGAATCAATTTCAGGATTTGGTTTGCCCTCCATTAGAGCATCAACTGTTCTTGTCAGAGCCAACTGATGATCACTAGACAATAAATTTTTCACACCAGCAGTTACAGCACTGATTGACTGCCCATACAGTTTTTCAGCCCAATCGACAATATTGCTCCTGCTGGCAGAATTTGCTGATGCTAATGAGATATTTAATGATTTTATCTTCTTCACATACTGAAATGCACTAGTATCAACCTCAGACTCCCTCAGTGCAACTTCAACCATTTCAACTTCCGAAGGAGACAGGCTTTCAGTTGATATGAGATACATGATAGCGAACCGCAGTTTGTCCATCTTACTCCCTTTCCCCTGAGCACACTAAGAAGTTCATTCCTATCAATTCCACCTCTGATCATCGTTTCACTTTCCATTTTGGCGTAAGAATCCAGAGACCTCTCCTTGATCTCACCCAACAATGCAGTAGCAATATTAGTGTGCTTATCAATCACTTGCTTCCGCTCAGTCAATTCAGGCAGAGAATTCACTGCATTCATCAGATGCTTTGTGTTGCCAATCAAATCTGTCCCATCGAACTCAGCCCCGGCATTTCCTCCAGTTCGCCTATTCACCTCCTCAACATCTTTCTTATACTTGTTTAACTGCGTCTCAATTTCCACAGCCACTTCTGGAAACTCTAACGATCCATTTGCCATCCAAAATGGGTCTGAATGATCCAATTCAAACGACTTCATCCCACCTTTCTCCCCTTTCACATTTAATCTATTCAACCTCAACCCAAGTACGTCATGAACCAGCGGCTTATACCTAAATTCATGCTGTATAGCCACAGACAGCTCGAAGTTCCTATCAAATATACATAAAATTGGCCTCTGAAACGAGCTTGTGAAATTCCCAGCCTCTGTGAACAAATTGTTCTTTGCCAACAAATGATCACGCAACCTCTGATCAAGTAAGGATGCCACCATCTCAGAGGGCCCTCCACGGGGGCACCTAATAATTGGCACAACAGCAAGAGTTGCCAACACACAAAACAATCCACTAACAATTTTTTCAATTATTTCCTCAATCTCTTTATCACCAGCTGATGGATCATTTAATTGAACGTAACAATTCTTATTAGCAAGCGAAAATAAATTATCCTCGAGGGTCACAAATTCCAAATACTGATCATGTACCTTGGAAATCCTCTGAATGGAATCCGAATTAACCGCTCCTGAAGCACAAACGGGAAAAAAAGTGAATCATTGTTTGTTTATACAGAGCAAATATCTGAACTGATAAATCCTGAAAACGGCTTTTCTTTCTTTCTTTCTTTCTTTCTTTTTTTTTTTCTCATCTCCTAGCAACTTAATATTGAGCTCTTAAAGCTGAATCTGATTAAGAATCCCTTAAATGAAGTCTTGAAAGTAGATTTAAATGTAGTCTGGCTCCAGTTGGAATTTTTAAAAAATATGAACCATATATACTTGAGTATTAGGCATACATCTTGGGGTTATGATGTGAGCACTATGCTAATATCCCCTTAAATCGATTGCTTCACCATCCTTTTTCAAAAAAAAAAAAAAAGAAGAGATTAAAATGACCCTGTATCATGGATCTAAAGTTAAACATCACAATCAATCGTACTACAAGCATCACACAATAATATAACTTTCTCTTTAAGTTCTAGTTCCATATCGTAATAAAATAAAACAAATATAATTCAAATCAAATACCAGTAAACCCTATAACGTACGGCGTACCAGATGCGAGGTCCTCGAGGAGGGGCCTGGGAATGGAGGAGGAGAAATTGAGGTGAAACGAGTCATAGAGGGCCCTGGATGTATCAGAGACGATACGTTGGATGTTGACTTGGGTAGGCTGAACGAAGTATACAGCGGGGACATCGTGGACTGGCTTGCGATCCTTGTCGACAAGAAAGTATAGCGTGACTCCATGCTTCCGCAGGTCCTTGACGTGGATCAGAGGCGACAGTATATCCTGGCAGAACCTATCGTAGATCAGGATCTTGTACACCTCCTCGTTAGCCGTCCCCACTCCGCCACCAATCGGGTTGATCACCGTTTGGTTCAGATTGAGCATCCGAATTATGCACTCTGCACATCCAGCAACAAGATAAAGCTAAACCCAGAAATACATCACCCAAAAATTATGCGCGTACAGGAAATTGGAAATGGATAAAAGAGATCTGGAAAGGCATATAAAAGAATTTACCCGTTTGCTTTTGCCGGAGATTGAGTGCCATTATCGCGTACGATTTATCTTTGGTTCCTCCGGGGAATGAAGGGTTAATCTGTGAGTGTGTGTGTGTGAGAGAGAGAGAGAGAGAGAGAAGATGGGGGGCGTTATTGAGATTGAAATTGAGTTATATTTTGCACTATATTAACTTGTACGTGGTGCTTCGTAAATTGTACATGGGGCAATTAATTGATTTAAAAACGACGCTGTTTCATGTTCTAGTTGCTTCACCTGTTAGGTAACTTTTCGTTGAAAGACTCTCGTTTTGGATAATGCGACTTTGGTAGAATCGAATAGAATTGGATTGAGCTGAACAGAAGAGAACCGGACTCCCCAGCTTTTTGGAACCCCTCTCTGTGCGTGTGTTTTTCTTTGGATTGAGGAATGGCGAGTGGGTGCACATTTCTTAAGAATACGTATTGGGTTCTGAGACACGGTAAAAGCATTCCAAATGAGAAGGGTCTCATCGTTTCATCTATGGTAATACATTTTTGTTTCCTTCAAATTACTTGTACTACATATTTTAATATTTGCCGTTCTTTAAGTTCAATGTTCATTAGACTTAATCTTTATGATCTGGGTTTGTATTTGTTGTGTCTTAACAGGAAAATGGAACGCTTAAACAATATGAATTAGCTTCTGAAGGAGTTCACCAGGCGCGCTTGGCTGGAGAACTATTCCTCAAGGCAGGTCTTTTTGTTCAAAGCTACTCGTTTTATATTTTGATTTTTGAAGCATTTCGCAATTCGGGTTGTTGAGTATTGATTTTGAAGTAGCTAAAAGTTGATACTTGTAATATTCATAATTGTGGGTAAAGTGAAATTTGTGCAATTTCTTGTCTGCATTGGTGGCTCAGTGGATTTATTGATCCCACTGTTTTGTTTGAATATTTCAACTTGCATGATTGATTCTCGGAATGTTGAAGTTCCTTAATGATTATTATAGGTCTGGAGAAAAAACTCTAGTCTGCTCGTGTGATTTTAATTTTTCTTTTCTTACAATCAGGCAAGTGGATAATTTGGCTGGTTTTTGAGATTGAATGATTATAAGTTTTGAGTTTAGAATTTAGTGATCTTTAATAATTAAAGCTATTTAGAGGATCAAACTTGGGTAGTACCAAAACGCCAACTAAAACCTACCGGAGGAGCATCAATAGATTTGAATAATATAATGGAGGTGGTGATGTTAATGATTGGCAGTCCCCACTCTCACTCTTTCTTGAAGATGCACCACTATTTGGTTGCTTTTCTATATATGGGCTCAAACCAGGAGTCTGGTAAATATGACATTACTGTGTCTCACTAAGATACTTCCTACACAGGCAAAAATGCATCCACATTCCATGCTCGTCTCTTGAACTTAAATGATTATGCAGTGATAATCCTGATGACACAAATATATACTCAATAAAATGGCTTTGAGGCATCCAGTTAGTGACTTGAAGAGATTCTGGTTTCCGCTTAAGTTTAGTGAGGATGCAAGAGGAATGGCACTGAATAAAAACCCAATTTGTATTTATCATTGACTGTGCCATATCTCTGTCTTTGGGAGAAAAGGTGGTTCTGGACGGCGAACCCATTCTATGTAAACAGCTCAATCAGGATGTGTAAAACAAGGGAAAATCCTATTAGGGATGAGGCGCCGGGGAGGGTGCAATTGCCATGACTAACCTTCAACTACGTTTGACCGTTGAAGCTACAACTTCTTGAAGCCTTTTCAACTTTTATACCCGTTATTGAGAAAAAGATATAGTATTTAAGATTTTTCTTATATTTTGCTCCCTCTGCTAACATTTCTAGATATCCCCTAGTTTACGCTGAACTCTGAATTGTCAGAACAGGAACTCAGTGAAAAGAACATTGGACCAGAAAATGTTCGAATCTGTTATTCACCATTTTCAAGAACCAGTCATACTGCAACAGTTGTGGCATCTGTTTTAAATATTCCACTTGAAGGCCCACGGTGCAAGGTAAGCTATTCCATGCAATCGAGTTCAGTATACTGGAGATGGTTTAGATACAAGCTGCTCAAAATATAGTGGTAGAAAAGATCTTTGTATGCTCCATTTCTGTTGATACTTGATGTATCAGTTGATGCTTGTACGATTTTAGGCAGTATCACCACAATTGTAGAACATGGGGCAGATGCATCCTGATCTTTATTTGGGCAGATTAGTTTCTTCCAATGATCAGCAATAAAATCGTAAGAAATATATGGCATGCCAAAAGTGGAATGGATGATTGGAACTGTTAGGTAAACTGAGTTTTTTTTTTGCGATTTAGCTTATTGATCTAAATTCTATGTATAGTTTTGTTTGATTGCAGCCTCAAGTCAAAAAAGATGTTTACCAACTATTTACTGGCAAAAAGAATTTTTTGGATAGGAACTAGCAGAAGACTAACATGGATATGGAATTTTTCCTCATACTATCTCAATACTATACCTGCCCTCCAAGAGGCCTTTTCTAGCCAAACATGAATAGAGGGTCTTAAACACTTAAACCAGTAAAAGACGAATGTGTATATAATTGTGTTTTTCTCATCTTTCCATCATCTAAATGTATCACTCAGATGATAAATTCAATACTAACAGTTTTGTATTTGGGTGTAAATATTTTGTTTGGGGTCTTATGTGCAATGGAAATGAGGCAGGACTAGTAATTGTTAACTAGCTCTTCAAAATTTTCTCAGACGTTGATATGTTATCAAATGTTTACATATTTTGAGTAATATATACTGAACAGGCTATGGCGGATCTTCAGGAGAGATACTTTGGTCCTTCATATGAGCTTATGTCTCATGATAAAGTAAGTGAATTTTGAGAATCATACGATGCCAGTTCTGAGTTGATTTACTTATCAATATGCTCATGAAATCTACTTTTCTATCATGGAGCTGATCTGTTATAACATCAATAATATTGGCTGTTGGTCCTCTCCTTCATTATTTACAGTACCCTGAGATATGGGCCCTGGACGAGATAGATCCCTTCATGCGGCCTGAAGGTGGAGAAAGTGTTGCAGATGTTGTCTCTAGGCTCACGAGGGCTTTAACTATTGTAGAATCAGAGTTTGAAGGGTAATGGTTTTTTCGGTTCTTTTATTCCTTTATGAGCATTCACTTTCAACTTTTTGGTCAAAATCGCTAATGATTCCGAAATCTGTATATTAAGTGTTGGTAGATCTTGTTAGCATACCTTGTGCAACTATATATTTGAAATTGTTGGAAATTAGATCTAAAAAAAAAAAAAAAAAAAATTCTTAATATGAAATGCAATATTAGCTTTGATAATTTCAAATAAAGTCTCACAGAGCATCATAGTGGTACACACATAGCAATCTACCTAAGGGCAAAAATGTATTTGTATCGTAACATTGAGAAAAAACCTTATTGCCCTATTTATGCATGTATAGACTTTGCCTTGTATAAATAACGCTACAAAATAGGGTATTTAACAGGCTTTTATGCAGATGCAACGATTGCTGCTTAATTCCTCTACTTAGGTATTCATAAAGTTAACTATCATATTGAGTGTCCAATCAGATCAGTATTGCCAATTAATATATAGGACATTTTAGGGTTTGTTTAGTATAATTGAAAGTTGGGTGAAAAGGGAAAGGGGGAGTCGAAAATGTAAGGATGATAGACCTTCCCCTTGAGAGAAAAAGGGAATGCAATTGAAAGTTCAATGGCAGGTAAATTTTTCAGTTCCATTTCAAATTCGATGTGGCAATTTTAACGTGAATGTAATAAGACAAAAAGTCTAAAATTGTTATTTTCTTGTCATGTCCTCAAGGCCTCGTGAAGATGTGCCTTTGCTCCATGATTATCGATATCTCTCTGTTAGCCGTTTCCCTCTACATCTCTCCATGGTCTTGTCATTGGCTAAAAACAGATCTCAAATTCCTTAATTTATGTGTCAGTGTCGAATGTGTTATACTTCAAATGTTGGATGTGTTTACTTCAGATGCTCTGGGATGATAAACCCGACTGGGTGCTCTCTGTTGTAGTTGTGCGGTATTGGTTGTGAGCCATGGTGATCCGCTCCAGATTCTGCAAACAATACTCAGTGCAGCTAAGAAACATGCAGGTCCCGGGGACGACTTGACATCAGTAATGCAGGCAATCAACATTCCCTCTGTCCTGTCAGGGCATCGCAAGTTTGCCTTACAAACTGGAGAACTTCGTCAATTAGTATAGACTTTAGCTTCCATGTGGCAGCAAAGCATACAGTTTTCAAGTATATTACTGAAATCTATTTTTCTTAACGATGAGAAGAATATTGCTACTAGATTCTAATTGGAAATGTTGCTACTAAATTCACTTTGACAATTTAATTTGTGGTTTTTCAGGATTTAATATACGATTCTTCAATTGTAGCGAAATGTTTTTGTGCATGTGTGCACTTTCAGTAAAAGAGATGAAAGTCATAAACCTCTTCCAATTCGAATGGCCTTTCGGGTTGAGTTTGAGCATCTCATACATAGTGATGGCAAAAATATCCGATCTGCCCCGAACCCGATGGATATCCGATCCGAATGGAGCGAAAAATATCTGATCCGTGGATCGGCGGGGCAGATCGGGGCGGATATCCGTGATCCGCCACGGATCTCGGGGCGGAAAAAGGATGGAAGCCTTTTCAAAGGATCCTTATGTAGCAACTGGAGAAATAATAACAATTTAGAGGTATGCAAACGATGAGAAAGGTAATAAATTCTAGTGGAAGAATTGTCACATACTCCTTTAAGCAGAGAATGAGACTCGCTGCTCAGTCGAGGTGGAAGCTTCACTTTTTCATTGATAATTTTTTTCCTGAAGCTTTTTCTGTTTGGATGTATGGTGGCTGAAAAGAATATGTGAGTCAAAATTAAAAGATTTCCTAAAGATCTTATTTGGTGCATAAACACCAGAAACAGACCTGGGGCTATAGCTAAAATCAAGCACTTCCTCTTGTTTTCACATTTTAGACTCATCTTTAGATTCCACCACAGACTTGAGTTTTATAATACGTGCACTCCCATTCCGTCAAATATTGCCCAATATTACCAACCATAGTAAATTATGAGTGATAAATATTTGGTTTTACAAAATGATCCTCTTTTTCTTGACTAATGGTATTACCTTGCCACTAAGCATTTCATACAAAAGGATCCCGACACTCCACCAATCTGCGTCTTTATTGTGGCCTTTAGAGAGTAAGATTTCTGGAGCCATGTACTCTGTTGTTCCACACATTGAATTTGATCTACTCGATTCATCAATCTTCTACAAGTGTCAAATGTCCGTAGCCGCATTTAGATAGTGATAATCAATTAAAGTAAGATGGATTAAATTCACTAATCATTTGGACTTATAAACTAGTGGAATAAAACAGACCGTAATTATAGCCATCTTACTTAAAAAAAATAAAAATAAAAATAAAAAAATAAAAAACAGATCAGTATACGGATCAAGGGTCCGATCCGCCCCGATCCATATCCGATCCGCCCCGATCCGCCCCGAAAAATGGCGGATCGCGGGGCGGATTTGGATCTCCTACAATTATTGCGGGGCGGATTTGGATCAGGCCGATCCGCCCCGTTGCCATCACTACTCATACACTGATGTCTAGTTCCAATTTTAATGTATTGGTGCTATGACAAACATCTTTTTCCGATGTAATCAATATTTTGCTTTGTTATTGTGTCACATCTTAGCTCAAAGTTAATATCCGTGACCATCGTGAATGATCGGAGAAGTTGGCTTGACAAGATTATGAACAAATGACAACAATTTCGTGTGATGAGATAAGAGTTTGGAGAAGCCGCTTTACCAAGTGTTTGCCTATTAGAAACTTCTCCAAACTAACAACAAAAGTTCAAATGTCTCTTCAAGTTGTTTAAATTGTTGAAATCGTGTTTGAGCGAAGATCGAGCTTGGTCAACAATAAAAAAGAAGTAATCAACTCTAAAAGATTCTTCTCACGATTGATTTACCTCATCATCACCGCCACTTTCATCAAACCGCTTCTTTCTTCGAATGACACGTTTTCTCGAAATACGACTTCAATTCCCATTTCACTTGCTTTTGTTTTCGCTTCATCTATGGCAATAGCAAACCCATTTTCTCTATAATCGTCGAGAAACATAACAAGTCCTTGTAAGAGGTTGATAGCACCATCCACATCCATGTTTTCGACTTGAAGATACTTACTCACCGTATTAATTGTATACAACAACCTATACCAAATTACCATGCCAAGCAAGAACTCAAAATTTTCAAGTTCATATGTCGCTAAGGACTCGGCTTCACTCTTCGTTTTACCATCTTCGATAATGTCTCATGAAGTCAAGTAAAGCGTCTCTTATTTGTGCGGTTGCTCTTTTATAGGTTTGACACTTTCAACATGACTTTCCCAACGTGTTTGTGACAATGGCTTCAACGTCAAACCTTCTATTTTATCTTTGAAAATTTTCCATCGCTTAGGAGAAGAAGCGAACAATGTGTGATCCGTTGTATCACTCCAAAGAAGGATAGAGCTTTAGGACAACAATTCACCATATCACATAATGCAAGATTAAGACTATGGCAACCACATGGAGTATAAAAGCTCCGGGATTAATTTCAAGTAATCTTTTTGTACACCTTTGTGTCTCCGCTCATGTTAGCTCTGTTGTCATATCCTCGCCTCTAATATCATCAATATCAAACTCAAGATTGATTAAAACATTTTGAAGCTCGAGAGAAGTCCAAGTCCCGACGTATCATCTACCTTCAAAACTCGAGCCAATATTCTTCTCATCGTCGGTGATTTTTCCAAATCATCAACACATCGTATATGATTAACGACATTTGCTCCTCGTGACTCGCATCCGGAGTACAATCAAGTAAAAGCGAAAAATATTTTGCATGTCTAACTTTCTTGAGAATTGAACTTCTTACCTCTCCTCGCTAACATCATATCAATTCATTTTGAATTGACTTACCAAGATATGTATAATGAATCTCACGTGCTTTAGCACGCCGAATGTGCTCTTGCATTATTGGATCAAACTCGAGAACCATTTCTACCATTTGCAAAAGAGACCATTGTTCTCAAGATAAAGTCGCTTCATCATCTCCTCCTCGGAATGCCAAGTCGTTCTTGGCGTCTTTTCACAATAGCAATTATCCTCGTTAACACTTCTCTCAATGTTTTCTTTCTTCATCAATCACTAATTGCACGCTTCTATCAATTGTATTTTTTGTTTGAAGTCCATTATCCAAATCAATCCAACTAGACATGCAACGATATGCTCTTCATTTCCTTCATGACTTTTAATAGACATTTGTTGATTATGCCAATCTTTGTATCCATCATTACCCAATTGGCCTATTTTATTCATTGTAGATGGTGTTTTAAACAACTTGCGGAAAAGCAAAATATCCTATCTAAAGATCTTGAATATACTAGCCATTTTCTATCAATAGTCCGCCCATTTGGTAGTAATCATGTAAATTGTGAACAATCAAAATGCCTATTTGCACCATCTTTGGGAAATAAGATGCCATTGACTCTTTTGGACCCATTTCAACTAAATAATCCCTCATCTTTTGGTCAATATTTTTCCAATTCCCGGGATCCTCGAAATTAAAAGAAAAGCCACCCTCTTCATTTAAATTTGTATGATGAACATCATCTACAACATTCTCAGTTGATTCTTCCATATTCTGTTGTTCCTCAATCACAAAAGTTTCCACTTTGTTTCTTCACTCTCTTTTTTTGTTTCGATTGAAATACTTATCCATATCTCCCCTTGACTTTGAACTAATGCCATTTCCTTTTCTTTTCGTTTTCTTTTTGAGCTCCAGAGACGGATATTTAGGAGGCATGACTAGCCTAAAAATAATAAAATATTTCAATAATCTCAAAATTAAAGCCGATAAGGCCACAATCATATAAGCCGACAAGGCCACAATTATATGAGCCGACAAGGCTACAATCACGTATAAGCCAAGAAGGCTTCAACTATTTTAATTAAATAAATAAATAAGCGAGGATAGCCATTGCTTACTTGAGAGTGAAATTTGAGCGGCAATTATGATATGACAAGTGTGAAAAACCACTTCTTCTTCTTGGAGATGTTAAACCTAAAATTAAGTATTAAAATTTGGTCAATCACTCAAACTCAATAATTATAATTGCTCCCGCACCGCATTACCCCAAACCCGAAAAAAAAAAAGAGAGAAAAATCTTTCTTGGTTTTAATACTATTGCATTGTGTTTACTAATGTTTGAATTGACGGGAAAGATAATAATTATGTCACGATTCAAGAACCGGACTTTTTTTAATTATTATTTTTGTTTAACAATAACCAGAAATCCAAATTAGTTCTGCTGCAATGGTGAAATTGCACACCTACTTACAATATGAATTCTATAAATCGATGCAAAAACCTTTTACATTACACAGTCCCATTTTTGCACTAGCATTAACATCAACAAAATCCATTTTTTCTACTTTATAATCCTAAAAATTACTACGTAGCCAACAAATGAAATGCATCAATGAACATAAGAAGTAAGAACCCGGCCCTGACCAAAACTACTCCTATAAAATAAAATGGGGGAAAAAATGATAAACCTCGGCAGCAATAATACCCATTAACAAAGATTAAGATAAACCCAAAAAAATAAAATAAAGAAATACCTCTAACCAAGCCCGAAAATCGAAAAAGCAGGAAAGGAGAAGAGAATCATTTGAATCGAGATGGAGGAGCCGAGGAGGAAGTAAGGAAGAGGAAGATAATAATTTTTCGTGAAAATTTCGGACAATGCAAATATGCAATGAATCGCATGAAGTGTCTCCAAGCTCCAGCTCTCTGTGACTTTGCGTGTATAATTGTATAAGTGATTAAGTGTATGTATTATTTGAAGTGTGCTGTGACGTGACTAAAAGACTAAAAGTGAATAGTATTGGGCTTGGTTGGTTTGTTGTGAATATATAATAATGTTCTTTGATTGGGTTTTTTTTTTTCAAACTTTTGGGCTTTGGCTTTGGGCCAAAACGCACCGTTATTATTTTATTTTATTTTTTTTCAAAATGGGCCCCTTTGGTTTTGGGCTGAGGCGGTCGCCTCACTCGCCTCGGCCAAAACCGGGCTTGACCTTGTGCAACTATATATTTGAAATTGTTGGAAATTAGATCTAAAAAAAAAAAAAAAAATTTAATAATATGAAATGCAATATTAGCTTTGATAATTTCAAATAAAGTCTCACAGAGCATCATAGTGGTACACACACATAGCAATCTACCTAAGGGCAAAAATGTATTTGTATCGTAACATTGAGAAAAACCTTATTGCCCTATTTATGCATGTATAGACTTTGCCTTGTATAAATAACGCTACAAAATAGGGTATTTAACGAGGCTTTTATGCGAATCAACGATTGTTGCTTAATTCCTCTACTTAGGTATTCATAAAGTTAACTATCATATTGAGTGTCCAATCGGATCAAGTGTTGCCAATTAATATATAGGACATTTTAGGGTTTGTTTAGTATAATTGAAAGTTGGGTGAAAAGGGAAAGGGGAGTCGAAAATGTAAGGATGATAGACCTTCCCCTTGAGAGAAAAAGGGAATGCAATTGAAAGTTCAATGGCAGGTAAATTTTTCGGTTCCATTTCAAATTCGATGTGGCAATTTTAACGTGAATGTAATAAGACAAAAAGTCTAAAATTGTTATTTTCTTGTCATGTCCTCAAGGCCTCGTGAAGATGTGCCTTTGCTCCATGATTATCGATATCTCTCATTAGCCGCTTCCTTCTACATCTCTCCATGGTCTTGTCATTGGCTAAAAAACAGATCTCAAATTCCTTAATTTATGTGTCGATGTCGAATGTGTTATACTTCAAATGTTGGATGTGTTTACTTGGATGCTCGGGATGATAAACACGATTGGGTGCTCTCTGTTGTAGTTGTGCGGTATTGGTTGTGAGCCATGGTGATCCGCTCCAGATTCTCGCAAACAATACTCGGTCAAATTAAGAAACATGCGAGTCCCGGGGCGACTTGACATCGATGTGTGCGAGGCAATCAACATTCCCTCTCGTCTGTCAGGGCATCGCAAGTTTGCTTTTACAAACTGGAGAACTTCGTCAATTAGTATAGACTTTAGCTTCCATGTGGCGACAAAGCATCACAGTTTTCAAGTATATTATCTTGAAATCTATTTTTCTTAACGATGAGAAGAATATTGCTACTAGATTCTAATTGGAAATGTTGCTACTAAATTCACTTTGACAATTTAATTTGTGGTTTTTCAAGATTTAATATACGATTCTTCAATTGTAGCGAAATGTTTTTGTGCATGTGTGCACTTTCAGTAAAAGAGATGAAAGTCATAAACCTCTTCCAATTCGAATGGCCTTTCGGGTTGAGTTTGAGCATCTCATACACTGATGTCTAGTTCCAATTTTTAATGTATTGGTGCTATGACAAACATTTTTTTTGCTGATGTGGTCGACCATATTTTGCTTTGTTATTGTGTCACATCTTAGCTCAAAGTTAATATCCGTGACCATCAGGAATGATCGGAGAAGTTGGCTTGACATGAGATTATGAGTAGCTGTAATGACAACAATTTCGTGTGATGAGCAAAGAATAAGAGTTTGGAGAAGCCGTTTTACCAAGTGTTTGCCTAAGGAGTTAGGAAACTTCCTACCAATGTAGACAACAAACGGAGTTCGTTTGATTATGAAATGTAGGGGCCGAAGGCGACACTGTCAGGCAACGACATTGTTGTAATTTCAGAATATTTGTGAGGACAATAACTCAACGGTCGAGTATCCGTTGGAGTTGAGACTTTGTGGACTAGATATTGAAGATGTTAGCTTGGCTACGAATCAAATGGAACGTTATTTGGAGGTTGGGAGCACCAGTTATCAAAGTTATGATTCCTCAACCAAAAGATATCTATTGGTGTCACTTGGATTATTTCTCCGCGTCTATTATAAAGAAGCATGCTTGGTGACTAGTCACCAGCCTCTCCCGTGCTTCTGTCCTAACGGAAGGGCAGCCTGCGGGCTAACTTTATGCACAAAATGCGCAAATTTTAGGGACCGCAGGGGCAACTAAGGGTCTACTTTAGGCACCTCAAGAGAGGGCTAAAGTACATGTTTGAGTTTGGGAACTCATTGGGTGGAGTTGGCTTTCGTGACCTTTGTTAGGCACCTGGAAGAGGCATGAGGTTACCGATATAGTATTGATATGCTCTGAGGGCTACGCTAAAGATATGGTAACACATCTAAGTCGAATGAGCTATCGAAGAAAGTACTTTAAAGGTCTCGTATGCTAACTTGTGCGCTTTGGCTAAGGGTTCTAGTCTTGTCGCTGGGGTCCGTTGGCTAGAAATGCGGTCGTGGGGTGACGCCGCATAGTTGGACGAATATGGTGAGATGTCGTTGTTGTTGGAATAACTATAGAGTGAAGGCACTTCAAGTTAGCTATGGATAGTCAGTTGGCCTTGCTTGGGCGAGGCACTAACGAAGGGCATTGCAACACGCATGACAAGGCACTAACGAAGGGCAATGTCGTTTCGGTATTTGGGTATCCCATTTGCTGCGGCGAAGCTAAAAATCTTGGATTTCGCTCCTTTTATTAATAAAGTGGCACATTACATTAATTTATGGACGAGTGCTTTACTTTCTTATGCTGGACGAACTGAACTTATAAGAAGTGTTTTACAAGGGGTCGAGTGTTTTTGGCTTTCAATCTTCCCCATTCCAATTGGGGTCACAGATCGTATTATTCGTCTATGTCGAAACTTTCTTTGGGATACAAAAATCCGTTAATCGCATGGAAACAAGTGTGCCTTCCTAAAACTGAAGTTGATCTCCGATTTTGTGACATAAATTGTTGGAATACGGCGTTGCTTACCAAATCTTTATGGAACTTTCACATTAAAAAGGATACACTATGGGTCCGATAGGTCAATCATGTGTATTTGAGGGGGAGCTCGCTTTGGGATTGGACTCTAAAAAAAGATGATTCTCCGCTTCTCAAAAGATTGTGCTCTATTAGAGATGAAATCTGTTGGATGGAGGAAAATAGAATGGCAGTAATCCAAAGGTTGTTTCTGCAGAATTCCGGGGCTGATTCTCGATTGGCAAATGTTTATGACTAATTCCGGATCAAAGGAGCTCCAAACTGTTGGTCGGTGAAAGTGTGGAGACTGTACATATCCCTGAAACACTCGTTTATCATTTGGTTAAGTGTGAGCTCGAAGTTACTCACCAATGATAAAATTCATTACATGGATACTAATAGGGATTGCAGTTTTTGTACAAATGAGGAGGAATCAGTCTAGAACCTATTTTTCTGATGCCAATTTAGTGCTACTATTTGGAATCGGATTAAACAATGGTTGGGTATTAATAGGTACATGTCCAATATTGCTAGTTCTCTGAAATGGATCAAGAAATAGGCTAGAAGGATTACGTGGCACAACAAAGGAAAGAGGATTGCTATTGCTGCGACAGTTTATCGTATATAGATGGCGAGAAACAGGCAAATTTTTGAAGATCTCAAGCACAACTCGGATAGTGTTGTCAAACGAATTAAAACACACGTATACAAAGTTTTGTTTTCTTTGTATCCTAATGTTTTGATTTCGTTTGAGTCTGTTCCATGGATTATTTTGTACCATGTCTGTACTTTGCCATTTACTTTGCTCGCCCCAGGAATGCCCGGTGTTTTTGTTTTATATTTAGTCTTTTGCGTCGATGGCTTAGGCGCTTTTAGTTGCTTTACTTTCTTGCCTACTTGTTCGGGGGATGCCTGGTGTATTTGTACATTTCTTTTGATCTATATAGTATATACACATTTACATTTTGATAAAAAAAAAACATGCAATATGTTAATATATCCGTAGGAAGTGATGAGCACAAGGATTGTGTTGTGGGGCATGCGAATGACCATCAATGCTTCAGACGGAGCTAGGAGAGATCCCATCCATCGAGTATGTTTCAAGAGGACCATTTGTTGTGCATGAGCGTGCAGGCAAGCTAGTTAAGTCTGGTCCAACAAAGTTGAGAATATCTATGATGATGTGTGTTGTGAATAGGCGAGTACCTTGGCACCAAGTGCAGCGGAGGGATACGTTCGAGTGTTTACACGCTATTAAACTTTGTGGGCAAAATGAACAACTGGTCATATCTAGACTTGTGATGGAAAAGACAAAAGTTAGTCGAATAGAGTGAGACTACTGCCACACAGGCAAAAAATAGTTTTGTTGCACGACTAAAAGAGTCAGCACGTGAAAGTTGGTATTAGAGCACAAATTTGTGCATTATCAGAGTATTTTGTGTAGACCCCAATTACTGCAATATGGAATTGACTGAAAGAATTCGTCAGAGGGCGGTGGTTGAAATCTAGATTCAACACAAATGTGAGAGATTGTTGCTGTGAGCTTTAAACTGCTTCAATAGTTTCGATTGTAGATTGTGCATAATTTTGGAGACGCCGATCATCGATTGAGTATCAGTTGGCATTCTTATAAGAGCAGCAAATGCTGGCTTTAGAGATTGAACTTATAGTGCACCAGTTTAGCTCTGAGAGCACATTCGTATTACGTTGTTGACGGCTATAGATTGGGTGAAGTGTATTAGCCTCGTTTATGGTTATTGATTGATATTGATTGGATGACGTTTGTTAGCCTGATCTATGGTGAGCTTGTTAATAGCATCAGATGGGATCTATTAACACCTTCAGTTGACAGTTTGTTTGGGCTTGTACGATCCTTATTAGAGGTTTCGGATGGACGATGGTTATGTTATTAAGGCAGTAATGAATCATTAGCTTTTCGGTTGACAGTTAGATTCGAGCAACAAGCTTCGCTATCCAAAGTAACTTGTGGTGACAATAGCTTTTAGTCGATAACACTAAGAAGATGATTATTAACCTTTTTTAGAGGTATGAAAGGCAGAATCTAATGTATCCATACATCTTGACTTTTGAGTGGAAAAATGCCGATTAGTCAGATGGATTTATCTGACAATGGTGCTATGATTGTAAGTTATTGCAACCAAGTTACGAAGAGGCCATGAGTCGGTCGGGAGGTGAATCTAAGGCGGTGCTGCCGCATGGTGGTAGGATACCACCCTTTCATGAGAATCTTCTAAGTTGTGGAAGGTTGAGCTTTTAGAGACAGACGAAGACAGTGAATTTCCGTATGGTGGTAATATACCACCTTGTTGAGAACCTTCCAAGCAGTGGGATGATGTGCTTCAGAGAGAATGGTGAAAAGTCACCTTATGAATGCACATAGGCATTTTCGGTGTTGTGTAAGCGATTGCTCTCATAGGTTTCAGGATCAAACTTGAATTAAAGAGTTGATTACTTGTTCTTGTCGAGATGCAGTTTGAGTTTAACGATTGATTTCTTACCGTATCTGTTTGGGTGTTAGTCAGGTTGGCTAATTATCATGTTGGAGTTGGTGTTAAACCAAGTGATTGATTAAATTGCTTCTGCTGGACAAGCTACCATTTGGGCTGTGATGAGTGGATGTTAGAGGCCTTTACCTTAGGTATTGGACGCCAATGATTCGAGAAAGCCTTAGCAAATAGGCAAGGCATAGAATATAGATTAGCAGAATTAGAAGGGTTGTGTTAGTCCATACCTTAAGCACTGCACGCCAATGACATGAGAGCATTAGCAAACAAGCAAGTCGTGTGCAAAATTTGAAGATTGGGCTATTGAGCTCTTAGGCACAATTCGCCAATGTTTTGAGAACCTTTGTAGACATGCAAAGTACGAGTTGAACAGAAAACTGAGTTGTGTCGACTACATTTCTAGGGATAACTGTGTTGTCTCTTTACGAAGGATTAAACATAGACGACATAGAAGTATCAGGCTCCCAAAAACTCAGAAGCTTTGAGCAAGACAGCATTGGGCTCAAAATGTGTCCAAGTTGAGAGCTTTAATGTAGATTTCAATTCAGTATGTGATAAATGGCACTACGGACATGTATTCATTCATTCTAGAAACTAATGCTTTAGGCATAAGGTGAAGATTGAGATCGAAGATAATATGAGATATTTCATGGTGGTGCTGTGAGGGGCGTGGTTAGTTAGGATAACCACACCCGACGGGGTGCACCAAAGTTTCAGGAAGGACAAATCTGAATCTTTTTCATGGTGGAGTGTTTTCAAGGATGTCAACATCTTTGAGTGGAGAGTATCATAGATAGATCTATGCACGTTTGTTGGAGGACATTGCATCAACAACAACCAATCAATATGGGATGGCTTATCAGCAATAACTAGTCAGTATAGGATGGCTTGGTTCTGAGTTGATTCAACGGTCGACTGGCTTGAGAGAGCCTAAAAGAACGTGATTGTGCAGAATTCACAAGAGTTGATGTGGAGATCCTGTACACTAAATTCTTAGTGTACTCCATGTCAACGAGGACGTTGACAAAATTGAGTGGAGGAGGATGTTACAGATCGTATCTTAGCTTACCGCTTAATATCCGCGACCATCGAGAATGATCGGATAAGTTGGCTTGACATGAGATTATGGGTAGCTGTAATGGCAGCAACTTCGTGTGATGAACAAAGAAACTTAGTAATAGAGTTTGGAGAAGCCGCTTTACTGAGAGTTTACCTAAGGAGTTAAGAAGCTTCTTACCAAGGCAGACGATAATCAAAGTCCGTTTAGTTATGAAACGTAGAGGCCGGAAGCGGCAAAGGTCGAGCGATGGCATTGTCGTAAAGAATATTGCGAGGATAGTAACTCAACGGTCGAGTATCCGTTGGGACTGAAACTTTTTGGACTTGTTATTGAAGATTTTAACTTCGCTACGGATCAAACAAAGCGTCATTTGGAGGTGGGGAGCACCAGTTATGAAAGTTATGATTCTTCGGCCAAAAGATGTTTATTGGTGTCACTTATGTCATTTCTATGCATTTATTATAAAGGGGGCATGCTTGGTGAGTAGTCAACCAACTTCTCACGTGATTCCGTCCTAACGGAGTAGCAGCCTGCGAGCTAACCTTATACACAAAATGCACAAACTTTAGGGAGCCAAAGGGGCAACTAAGGGCCTACTTTAGGCACCCAAAGAGATGACTAAAGTACTCGTTTGAGTTCAAGAACTCATCTGGCGGCGTTAGCTTTTGTGGCCTTTGTTGGGCACTCGGAAAAGGCCTGATGTTACCGATAGAGCATTGCTATGCTAAGGATACGGTAACACATCTAGGCTGAATGAGATATCAAGGAAAGCATTCTAATGGTCTCTTATGCTAACTCGTGTGCTTTTGGATATAGGTTCTAGCCTTGCCGCAGGGGTCCGTTGGCTAGAATGCAGTCGTGAGCGATGCCGTATAGTTGGGTGAATATGGAAATATGTTGTTGTTGTTGGAATGAGTATGTTGTGAAGGCACTTCAAGTTAGCTATGGATTGACAGTTGGCCCTGCTTGGGCGAGGCACTAACGAATTTGGCGAGGCACTAACAAAGGGCATTGCAACACACAATATGTTAATATATTTGTAGGAAGTGAAAAGCACAAGGATTGTGTTGTGCATGAGCATGCAGACGAGCTAGCTAAGTCGGATCCAACAGAGTTGAGAATATTGATGATACTGTATATTGCGAATAGGCAAGTGCTTTGGCATCAAATGCAGCAGAGGGATGCGTTCGAGTGTTTACACTTTATTAATCTTTGTGAAAAAAATGAATAGCGAGTCATGTCTAGACTGGTGATAGAGAATGCGGAATGTAGTCGAATAGAGTGATATTAATGCTGCATTAGCAAAAAATAGTTGTGCTGGACGACTTAAAATGTCGACCCGTGACACATTATCCCTCGAACTCAGCCATTTCTCAATATTGTTTGTTCTTTAGACTTGTCTTTCATTCCTCTGAGTCAGCCTCACTCTACTCCGCCTCAAACTAGTTTCTCACCTCTACGACCAATTTAGTTTTTTTTTTTTTTTTTTTTTTTTTGCTGTTGGCCCTCAATAGTTGATCTTCTCTTATACTCGGCCTATTCAATCATTTTCTATACACTCTGGAGTATTCTTGATCTAAAGAAATGGATCTTTCACTACTAATCCAAGTTTAGATAAAAAGACGTAAATAAGAAAGTAGAGGCAAAGAAGGAGAAAAATCAAGAGTAAAATCAATTCTACATTGTCCCGAAAAGAAGTTCATGACTCATGCTTGATTGCTTGCTTATGTGACTTATTCGAACAAATACTCCAACTTGGCTCGACCTCTAAGATTGGTTTGAGTTATGGCCATTGACCTTTGGCAATGAAAGGTCTTGATGTGGTCCCTCAATTTGCCAGGTCACTTTTATCACACTACTAAGTGTTCTTTTAGTACGTGATAATTTGGGGTAATTATTTTCACACTATATTTTTTGTTAACAATATCACATTTTAATTATAATGAAAGTCCCAAACTATTTCTCTTTTTTGCATTTATGTCCCAAACTATTTTTTATCACATTCTTATTATCAATCTATTAATTTGCACATCTTATCTTTATCTTTGATGATTGCTCTGTCTAAAAAGTTAATTAGAATGACATAAAAATATATTTTTGTCTCTCATATTTTTAAATATACAAAATAAATAACAAATACAAAAGTTCGACAAAATATTTGTCCATTATTTCAATGTACATTAGTAGAATATTCGGATAAAAATCGTCATCAGAGACAAGATACAAAAATTAATTGAAAAAAATGCAACGAAAAAAAGTTAAGGACATAAATGCTAAAATGTCAAAGGTTGAGGAATTTTTATTACAATTAAAATGTAATGCAAATAATAAAAACTATGGTGTGAATATAATTATCCGATAATTTACCAAACTGAATACTGTGAATTGATTTGGGTCGTAAAGTTAAGATATTTTTGTGAAGTGAAATAGTTATTAATTCAATTGAAATTACATGAAAATTTATTTGAAATTGGTGATAGACTTTGATTTCGAAATTAAAATCTCCTTGGAAAATGAAAAACTGCTTGGTAGACGTGCATAAAGATTAACATATGAAAATCTTTTAATTGAATCCATTACACTTAATGAAGAAGATTTAGGATCCCTATTTGAATCCACAAGTTGGGTAAAAGGCCCATCAAATGATGATGATGATGCGACAAAAATGATAATGGCCGAGTTGCAACCCTCGACTCGAACCATATTTCTTTCTGAAAACAATCACCCGAAGCTTGTCATAACCTGCAAGCACACTAGGACCAGCAACGGCACGAAGGATGTTTGCACCAACATCCTTAAACAGAGATTTTGGACCACTCGTTCTTTAATATTTGAGCAAATGCATCCATAGAACTTTTGTATTTCACTACTTCACCAGACGTCATCATCATTCTTCTGCGAACATTATCAATTGGTAAGAAGGAAGTCCAGCAACATTTGTGATGAGCCAACCGAGGGCAAATCTGCAAAGAAACTATCATGTAAAAATAACATGGGAAAAAAACGGTTACTTTCAGTAAATATCTAAGAATTAAACAAATAAGTCATTGTATAAGATTGCACTGTATTGAAGAATAACATCAAACAGCTTAAAAGAAAAGTATAGTAAAACAAGAACATGTCTTATCTGATCAATCAACACCAATTTCAAAATCTGTTCTTGGAGTTCAAATTATTGCCACATATTACACTAACAACAAATCCTGCCTGGAGGCATACTAATCTGCAACTTTCTAGTCAAGACCACGGGCTTCAATGAGTCGAACATTCCGAAGTACAAACCACATTAAACAATAATAACAACACATGAGATGTTGAATCCACGATAAAGACTAGCAATACCATTTGACTTCAGGGTCTTCCTGTAGACATCGACCAAACCATTGAACTGACGCTCACCTCCCCCTTTTGTAGCTTTGGAATCATTTGTGAGACGCATACGGGCATAATCTAAAGAGTAGACAAAAAGTAGAGAGGAAGCACGAACAACACCACTAGATGCAAGGTTACCGGCAAACCATTTCGAGTAGCCATCACGATCCTTCTTGAAGTTGAAAAGCCTCTTGAAGTAGTCCTTGAATGCAAAGTTCAAAGCCTATTGAACATGCAAAAACAATTAGAACAATATGCACAAGAGTCAAGACTAATTACATGTATGAAAATATGCATGCATCCAGGAACAAGAGATCATATGAACTTGAGTGGGGAAGTAACATATGACATTAGCAGTTTCCTCTCCACAATGATGAAAAGTCTTGTTCCTGAATAGTTCTCTTGAAGCAATCGCCAATTCCTTCGTATGACTCAGAAAGCATCTTAAGCTTTGTATGCCATAGATTATATATATTAGAAATTCATGGGAATCAAAAAGCAAACTAATTAATTGTAAGTAAAAAAAACAGATGTTACCTCATTCAACATCCTATGCAACTCTCTTGCCACTACAAATATGAGGTCCTGCGTGTTTTGGAAGTAGTGCCTCTATAATGGTTGAATCTGCAAATAACATGGATTAATTAGTTAAATAACTATTTGAAGAAACTCTAGCAAGAACAAGATAATAAGATATAGGAATCCTTGTAGTCTTATACTTTTTGAAAAATGATAAGGTTTATCAAAAGGTGAGATAAGAAATGAACAATGTGATTATCTCAAAGTATACAACCCTGTATTCACTTCATGTATTTTCATAAAACCATAGGCGTAGATTAATAATGGGATAGACATACAAAATTTTCCCAGTAAAGCTAAATATTCCAATAAAGTCTAGTCTTATGAGATTTACCATAATGTTATATATTACATGTGTATAGGGTTTATGGAAGTAAAAAATTGCTTAAAATGGAATTTCTCCTTATTTTTGTATCATGTGTTTACCTTGCTTTCCATTAACCAGACGGTCTTATTTAATATATGTATATAGGAACACATGAATAAAACAAAACAAGATTATAATAATTTGGAACCATATTTATTGATAAAAATAAAATTTTATTGGACAACACAAATTGATTTAAGCTTAAAGATTTATACATTAAACACGTGAGCAGACAAATCATAAAGCAAGATCATAGACAAATTTTTTGATTCTAAACTAACCAAGATTTAGATTGATATAGATTTATAGAGTTTGTAAACAAATAAAATTTATGAACTGTTAACCGAAGACAAAATTTTTGAATAAAGAATATTTTTCGTGCAGCCTTCATGGTATTTCTTAACTGTAGTTGGTTAAACAAGAACTTTAATTGATTTACTTGTTTTTGCTCTAGATAAAGCAACGTATAATTGTCCGTGCGAAAATATA
The DNA here is from genome assembly GCA_023638005.1 of Forsythia suspensa. Taxonomy (NCBI): domain Eukaryota; kingdom Viridiplantae; phylum Streptophyta; class Magnoliopsida; order Lamiales; family Oleaceae; genus Forsythia; species Forsythia suspensa. The sequence continues at coordinate 23,096,186 of CM042670.1, read as the reverse complement.
GGTTCTGATAAGTATAATCCAACAAAATTTAAAGTTTGTCCTTAAGATTTATTAATTGTCATAGCAAAACATGGACGAAGAGAAAATTGTGTTCTTTTAAATTGGAATGGAGTTTTATCATTTTCTAGTGGCACAAAATGGATTCTAGGTAGAAATACTCTTTTCCACGATATTCTCCAATAACAATTTCTGCATCAATAACATTTCGTTCAAATCTTCTACATATAAGTCTAGTTCCATTACATAGTCTTTCAGATGGGTTAATATTTTGGAGTAATATTATTGGACAATTTAACATTAATAATAGCTCATGTGGTGGTATACCATTAAAATGTATTTAAGAAATCTTCATGGAAAGTTTGTTCAAAAAGCTTCAAAATATTTATAAGTTTGACTCAGAAAAATTTTTCTATCAATATACTATTAATCTGGTCTACATATTCATTCTTTGTTGTTAATATAACTCTATTAATTGTGTACTCAAGATGTTCAATATAGTTGTCTAGATGTGGAAAGACAATGTCTATCAAATGCCGTAACGAAACAATGTCATTTTCATAATGAATAGTAATCTCTGGCCAAAACTTTAACATATTACATGAATGTAGTCTTTTTGTTTCATGCCCAATCTCTAGCAAGTATTGACAAAATATCGGATCTAATCGAGCTCTCATATTTTGAACTAAATTGATTTTTTTTAAAGAAGACCATAGATATTATCATCTTTTTTTTTTCTCTCTGGACTACAGTTAGAACCTGACGAAAATCACCTCCTAAAACAACTACTTTACCACCAAAAGGTATGTCACAATCATTAACATCTTGTAACATTTTGTCTAAAGATTCAATAACTTGTCGATTCACCATTGGTGCTTCATCCCAAATTATCAATCATGTCATTCTAAAAAGTTTGGCTAAACCAGATTGTTTACTAATGGAACAGATATAATCTTTGCTAATTTGAAGATGAATTTTAAATCTAGAATAAGTTGTCCTACCACCGTGTAATAATCCAGTAGCTACTCCTGAAGATGTTGTTGACAGTGCAATCATACATTTAGATCTTACACTTGCAAGCAACGCACTGTACAAAAAAGTTTTCCATGTTCCACCAGGGCCATCAATGAAGAACATACCATTAAGGTTATCACATATTATTTCAAGTATTATATCATATGCAGCTTTTTGCTCTATATTTTAGTTGAGCTGCACACAATGTATCTGCATCAGAGATTACTATTCCTAACTCATCATCAATTGTTCTAGTAAATCGATTTTGTTCTTGTAAATTCACATCGTATGGGACAAAATTATACTCATTCACTGATTTACCTAATGGTTCCAATATGATATCAATGTCTTGTAATGTTTTCATTATTGCACATTCAACTAATATACCACTATGTATATAATCTTCAATCATAAATTCTCTAAACTTATTCCATAATTTGTTAGAATCATCAGGAGCACATAAGGTCAAAATTGTAGCAAACAATCTACATAATATATTGGAACATTTGATATTGAGAAGTTTCTTGTAGACATAATTCACAATTAGAATCTCTATTAAGCAAACCATGTAAAAGGGCAGCTTCTCGAAATGACGACGCATAAACGCCATTAACAAGTTTAAGGTTTTCAAATGACGTTATTCCTTTAATATGATTCAATAATATTCTTAGATAATATCTTTCTCATTCTCTCGGACTAGCTGTAACTATTTTACTAGTTGCAATATCTCTTTTTCTATCACACCATATTTTACCTTTTGAATTCCAGACAAAATATTCTAGGAATTGTTTGTATAATAATGTTTTGCTATTTCATTAGTAATTTTTGTACGAAAACACTCAGTTAGCATTTTTCTCTTGAAAAAATATGTTCTAGCAATTCTCTGAAGATCATCAAATTGTCTATATGTTACCGAATGATTGTTTTCATGTAATTGGAGAGAAATTACACACGGATTAATTTCATACAAAATAAATCCATAAATTCTCCATGCAGCTTCGGATGGAGAAATCCACCCAACTGTTTGAAACATGTCAATCTCATCTATAACAGTTGGAGGATCATTTGAATTTACAGAAAAATTAATCCTATCATGTCCTTTGTAAATATATGTGTATAAATACTTAACATCTTTAATCGTGGAACAAATCTCAACATTCATATGGCAATCAAATTTGGCTAATAAATATGAGTTATAAGGTACTATCCATTTATTATCCAACCAGTGTTTCCTAACTTTTACTCTTCCTTTATTATTATATATTGGGCAAGAACTTTCACCCAATGATGTCTCCTCGATATAATCTTTGGAAAAATCACTTTGACACGTTTTAATTTGGTCCATACAAACATTATTAGGATTCAAAAAACTACAAGGACCGTGCATAATTTGTTTAACAGCAACTGAGTGCAAGTAAGGATTATTATCTTCATCAGGAATCTCAGCACAAATAATGTCATCTATTAAATCAGAAGAAATATTTTTGCATGACCTTTTAAAATTATCAAAAAATGAGCATGTGGGATCCCTATTTTTTTGGAATTCAATTACACATATGTATGTAGAAACTGATCCAAATATTTGTTTCTCAAATAAATCAAATTTTAACTCCTCTAATTTAGCTTTAAAAATACGTGTTATTAGATCGGGTCTATTCTATGACTCATTATTGTATTTTAATTGTTTCTTTATTTTACACCAATTCGGATTACAAGTAATCGTAAAAAATATATCAGGTTTTCCATACTTTTGAACAAATGATATTGCATCCATATATCTCTTTTTCATGTCCCTAGGTCCTCCAATAAAAGACGAAGGTAAAACAACTCTACAAACAACTTTGTTTCCTCTATTTTTACCAATTGCAATACTATCAACTATCATATGATAAAATTCAGCTCTTAGTTCAGTTTGATTCATGTGAAAATAATCTAATCTAGATATCTCAATTTTGACATACATATCAACTATATACCGTTGTAACAATCTACCAGCATGTAACAAAATTGAATTACCATGAGATTTGACCTCCAATTTATAGTAGTGTTATTCTCAACAAGAGACATGCACTCTGTTCTTCTTGTTTTCTAAGACTGTAAAAATAATTGCTCCAATTTAATAAACATAAGTAAAAAATTATTGACTGGTGTTCAATAATTTCATTACACAATAATATTTACTCTCCTAACCTGCAGTTTCCCTTCCAATAAGCTCTTCATGTGAAACAAAACTGATAGACATTAAGTAAATCTTCATTTGTGCAATGATATTGTTGACCATTATTTTTGTTCATTCCTCTAATACCTTGGTGCCACCCACTTTCACCATGAGGAAATAAAGTGGGTACTGAAGAAGATCGTAACACCCAAAATAATATTGCACTAGTTGTGTTTAACCAAAATTACAATGAACAATAATTTCACGCATTCTAGTGTCTACTGAGTCATCATCATCTACCCAAATCGTAGCAACCTGCGATGCAAATGGTATATTATACACTCTTTGATCAAGACCAGGGTCACATCTTATTTTGAATGTACAATTCCTTAAGTCTGAGACGTCACTTAGGCTTTGAAAAAAATTTATGTATGTATTTACTTTCATAATGTCTATTAATTTGGAAACAACTAATTCAACTAATATTTCTGAAATCTGTAAACGATTTTGTATTTCGTTTTCAGTATCAAAAAAATATAGTTGCAAATACGAAGGATGGTTATTTGATGGCAATACTTTATTTATATAATGATATACTTGGCATTGAACTCTAAATGTGTATATACCTTTGTTTCTTTTACATAGTTCTTTATTGTAGTGAACACCAAATGATGTTAAAGAGAAATTGTTATTGTAAGTTCGAATAATTTTTTAAAAATCTATTGACTCAGTAGAATTTGATGTAAATAATTTGTGTAATTCTTCAAGTACATTATTTGTTTTCAATTTGATAGCTCCATCAGAACAACAAAATCCCTTACTTTCTTTATAAAACTTGACAGCTTCACACTTAACACATATGGTTGGTGTTGGTCATATATAAGGTTCAATTGGAATATTTCGGAAACAATATTTGCGTCAAATGAGATAGGTTCAAAAGTATTTTGCATAGACGAGGAAGATTCATCCACATGGAGAGGTAATTGACTACCTCTTACAGGCATGGTTGAATGACCTATTAAATAATAAAACTTTAAATACAAATTCAATAAACATGGTAAAAATAGTTATCTACCATTTGACATATTTGTTGTACAATCATTACACCCGAAAGTATTACATTTTGCAAGCACACATATGAAAATAATGTCTTCTACATACAAGAACATTAAAATAATCCACTATATATATAAATACATCGAAACCATAATAGTCACAATATAAGCAAATATTTTCACATGTTACATGTTTATTATTATTTACATGACTGGGACCAAAGTTATTTATAGAATAATGAAATATAAACTTTTTTGAATCTATTATACATAATTCAAATTAATAATAATTTATATAAAAAATAAACACTAAAACTCTAACCTTTATATGTATTATATTACACATAACATAATTTCATGAAACAAAATGCGAACACAACTCTAGAAATAATAAAGTATAAGTATTAAATACATTGGGATAATTTTGGTTATTATCTTTGTCAACGATATTTGTCTCTTTATTGTCGAGAACTTCGGATATATTAGTATCCAATAAATTGCCTACATTATATATAAAATGTTTAATCCACAAGAACCAATTTAGGAACTCATGTGTAGAAAACAAATTGTCCATGGTCTACTACACTAACAACACATTTAGTACTACAAACAAAATAACAAATAAGCTAATACATATATTTTGTTTACAAAATTACTTACCGACTTCATTGTGATTACAAATAATCCTTTCGCTTCTTCCAGAGTTTAGCTGCTGCCGATATCGAGTATAATTATCTGCATGTTGATTATCTGATTTCTTCAAGTGAAGTTCTCTACGACGCTTGTTTCGATAATCTTTTGATATATCTCATTGTTCTCGCTGTCACTCATTGAATAAATCTTTTTCTTTGAAGCTCATTGAATTTTGACCCCCATCAATTTTTTCTTTTTCCAGCTGACGTCAATCAATTACTAACTATTTCAGTTAATATTTCTCTTTTCTAAAATTGAGAAGTATCCATAGTTCATTTTAAGCATATTCAAGGTCGAAATAAATTTATATTTCCTTACGTAGCATATATCCTTCAAAACAATGGATATTATAACAATAACAAGGCACAAAAAGTTAAATTGCAAAATTTTGAAGCTGATAAACACTAAAATTACATTTTTTTTTAAACTTCATAGTTCCATATTTACTTGCAAAATGAGTATAGGATGTAAAGTTTACAATCCAACAAACCGGTAGTATAAATTTGGCAAAACTTTATAAAAAACTTATTTCTCCACGATTTGAAACTTAATTGCTTCAGACATGTAAACATAATGACAATTTAGTGTGATAACATCACAGAGATTGATTAAAATGGTGGTTTAAAACAAATACAAAGATACAGAATCAAGATTTATTAAAGAGAGTGAGTTTCATGTAGAAAAATTAATTAGGCAATATTCTCTACACCAATCATTAAGACATGAAACGCCTACAAAACCTACTCCAAACATAATGCTGAATTCTCTATACATTCATTCATTTATTTTATTTTTATATAACTGTAGGGGTAAAAAAAGCCTAACATTGTGGTGATGTAAGCAAAACGCCGTTGTTTTCAACAACGACACGAATACTACTACTTTTAAGGTTCTTTTTTTTAGGATAATGTTTTTATACTTCATTGCAGTTCAGAAAATTCGAATTTGTTGTGTGCACTGCCTCAAACTCCACTGCATTTTCAAATATTTAAAAATTGAATGTCAAGTCTCTAGGAAAATCAAATCTCATCTGGAATCAAGAAAAATATAACATCAAATTAGTTTTCCCTATTTTAGTTATATATATAAAAAAAATTTAAATATGATCTTCTTAAATTGAACTTTTGAATTAGATAATAATTAGATTGTGCTCATAAGTGAATGTATATGGTTACCTAATATTTATTTTGCTTTTGTTATAGTCCCGTGTGCATAATTAAAGGAAAAAATGGCATTATTAAACTTATGGCAACTTTTTGCTTTCATCGGCTAACAACTTCAAATGTAGTTTATATATATATATATATATATTGATCATCACAAGCCTCTTATATATTATATTGATTAAACTTCAAATACATTTTTTTTATATATTGATCTTCACAAGCCTTTCATTTATTGTACTGATTGATTTAACAATTGATCCTTTGGAAAACAGAGAAAAGTACATACCCTTAAGTCTCATGAGAACCAATATTCTTTTCCAAGAAAAAGGGACCACAAATGGCAACCTTGCTACTTTTTTGGACTTTCGTTGTTGAAGTTTGTGGAACATTAATGAAAGACCTAATCTAATCAATGCTCAACCCCATTCCCAATCACCACTCCATCAAGAAACCACTATGTACTCACTTAAATATAGGGGTGGGCATTTTAACCAGAACTGAATCTTTCGAACTGGAACTGGTCCAAAAAAATAAATTAGGAACCGGAACATGGGTTCGGGCCGGTTCTTGGTTCTTGAACAAGAATCGTGAGTACCCGAACTGGGACCGAAGTTGTCTTTTTTTTTTTTTTTTTTTTAAATTTATTCAATGACCTAACACCAATTAAATAAGATAATTAAAATATCCAAAACCCAAAATTAAAGCCAAAAACATACCAATTAGACCCAAAGTTAATTGGCTGATGTTTATATACCCAATTCCCCAAATCAATTTCACAAATGCAATTGTCAGATTTTTTCCCAATTGATTTATCAAAATCTTAAATTAATCCGCATCTTCAATTTCACTTTTTAGACTTTCAGTATATCAAATCCCAAATTGCACTCTGCGGCTCTGTCTCTCGACTCGTCTTTCACACTCAACTCTCGCCCAAGCTCTTTGACTCATCTTTCTTTCTATCATCTCTCTCATTCAACAATCAACTTCTGGCGAAGGTCAATTTTTTTGGCGACCATGACACGTCTTCAATTGTAAGAGCTCTTTTCTAACTAATTTTTTTTTAACAATCTAATTTAATATCATTTTCATATGTATATCTTGAATGCACAATTTCTTACATTTTCTGAATGAGTAAATTATTTGATTTTTTGTAATGAAATTATAAATGAATAATTTGTTTATGTAGATGATTAACGAGACACTAGAAACTAAAAAGAATACGAAGACAAGGTCGGCAATTTGGTTGCATTTCACTAAGATAGATGGAGGAGATACATCAAAATGCAATTATTGTGGAAAAATCCTTCAAAGTAATTCAAATGGTGGATCTTTTAGTATGTGGAAGCACTTGGATAGTTGTTACGCACATAAGGTTGTTCAGTTTGGTGAAAAGCAAAAGACCTTAACTCGATAAAGAAATGACGATGGTAATGGTGGGAGTGACATGTTTAATCTTAAGGCATCGGTGTTTAACAAAGAAGAATGTAGAAGATATCTAATTAAGATGATTATAATTGATGAATTACCTTTTTCTTTTGTGGAGGGTGAGGGTTTTAGAGAGTTTGTACAAAAACTTAATCTTTAAGTTTGATGTTTCTTCTCGAAGAACAATTGTTAGGGATGTGCTCTATCTTTACAATGAGACGAAAGAATCATTGATGAATAAACTTATTCAAAAGGCAAAGGATTACTCTTACCACTGATTGTTGGACATCAATTCAGAATATCAATTATATGGCAATCACATCATACTTTATTGATAAAACTTGGAAATTGCATAAGAGAATTTTAAGATTTTCAGTTGTTACAAATCATAAAGGGGAGACAATAGGAAAACTTGTTGAAAATTGTTTACTTGACTGGAGAGTAGAGCACGTGTTGACCATCGCCGTTGATAATGCAAATGTCAATGATACTAGAATTATTTATGTGAAAAACAAATTGAAGAATTGGAAAACCAATGGCATGATTTTGGGTGGAGCTTATTTGCATGTTAGGTGTTCGACGCACATAATTAATTTGATTGTTAATGAAGGGTTGAAAGAGTTTAATTGATCCATAGCAAGTATTCGAAATGCGGTCAAATATTTTAGATAATCTCCTTCTAGGTACGTGAAATATAAAACATGTGTTGAGAGAGAAAAGATTGGTTGCAAAAAGCTTGCCGTTCTAGATGTGTCTACTAGATGGAATTCAACTTTCTTAATGTTGGATGGTGCATTGAATTTTGAGAAAGCATTTGGAAGGATGGAGGAAGATGATGGATTTTATTACAAATATTTTGATTAGCGTGAAAATGGTCACGAAATAGAAGGGCCGCCTACTAGTGATGATTGGGATAAAGCTAGAAAATTTGCTCAATTTTTGAGAACATTTTATGAAGTCACTTTGAAGTTTAGTTCATAATTATATGTTACTTCCAATCTTTACTTCAAAGAAGTCCGCAACATTGAACATGCACTAACAACATTGAGTAGTAAAGATGATCGCTTGTTAAGTAGTATGACACGCAATATGAAGGTCAAGTTTGACAAGTATTGGGGTACAGTTGAGAAAATGAATAAGATTTTGCTTATGGCCATTGTGCTTGATCCTATGTACAAATTAGAGTACGTTGCATATTGCACAAGTATCTTGTATGATGCCAACAAGATGGATGCGTTAAAAAAATGAAGTTATGAAATTGTTGTATGCTTTATACAATGAGTACAAGGGATGACATGGTGGTGATGTTGGAATTGGTGGTAGTAGTTCTAACAATGGAGTAATTTTGATTGATGGTTCAGATGATGATGATGATGATATGAATGCATTTAATAAAGTTGACATAGGGTACAAGAAATTGAAAACTAGCAATGTGGATTTAGTTGGAAAAGACGAGATTCAAAAATATCTGGGAGAAAGTACTGAAGACCCTGTAAATGCAAACTTTGACATTTTGAATTGGCGGAAGATTAATAGTTCAAGATTTAAAATTTTATCTGAGATTGCAAGGGATGTACTTGCCATTTCTGTGTCTACTGTTGCTTATGAGTCAACATTTATCACGGGTGGACGGATTCTTGATTCATTTAGGAGTTTCTTAATTCCTAAAACAGTTGAGGCCTTAATTTGCATACAAAATTGGTTACGGGAAGAATCTAGACTTTTGAAAGTACCCCAATATGGATTTTGCATAGAAAAGACAGAGTTTTATGAGAAAATTGAGACAGGTGATTTCTAGATTTTCATTTTCTATTTTACTAATCTAATAAGTTTTAATTTTGTTATACTTGTTTTAATTATGATAATTTAACTATATAACTATAATTGCAGAGTTTATCAATGCTACAAATCAAACAACGAATCTTTAAATGGTTAGTTGGTAAATAGTAAGTAGTTCTATAAAAATTAAAAATTATTTCATTTATATTGTTTCTAATTTTACAATTCACTATTTTCTAAAAGCTTGATGAATGGTGAAGCAAATAAATGACGGGATCGAAAGAAAATTCGACAATATTTATTGTTACGTTGTTTTGAGAGGAAGAATCTATATTATTTTTAGCATTTTTAAAATATAGTACTTTTTTATTCTTTTGGTTTTTTGTTTTCGGTTTGTTATATTGGGTATGTAATTTGGTGTTTAATGTTTATACTCTGCTAATGGATGTTATTTTGTGGCTTATTTTGCTAAGTATTGAATGTTATATTATGCTATTTATTAGATATTATATTCATATTTTGTGCATTAGATTAACAAAATGTTAAAATATGTATTTGGTGACATACTTTATTTCTTCTATTTCTACTATACATTGGGAAGATAATTTGTATTGTCAGTTTACTATTTTTATATATAAAAAAATGTTATTCGTAGAATCGAATCCGAACCGGAACTGACAGTTTGAGTTCGGGTTTGATTCCAAAAATTACGTGGACGTGAACGGTTCCATTTACGAAATACCCGAAATGTAATGGGTGGTTTCGAATATTGAAATACTCGGACCGATCCACCCGACACCCATGCATAGGTTCTACAACAAATTTGGAAAGATTTGTGAGACGGACGAGAAAGGAGAAAAAAACATAGATTTCGGATACTTTCACCGCTACTATGTGAATACACATTGTGTATTGAATATGATATTTACAAAAGCAAAATGCTGACATTATGGTGACATATAAAAAATTACGTCGTTTTCAATGACCACATGAATAGTATCACTCATGAGGCTCTTTTATTTTTTTTAGGAAATTGGGTAAAAAAAATCCTAATGGCTACTGAAATTTCAACTTTATCCAACACTATTGAACTTTATTATTTTTTAGTGAAGATATTTTTTAATGAACTTTAAATTTTTTAGAATAATTACTGTAATTTTAAAATTATTTTTCAGCCATCACTCCACTTTTAACATTATTTCTTATACATCTTTCTATATAATTAATAAATCTGGTTGTTTCATCATCAAAATTGTTAATTTTTGAATAAAAGAAACGAGAATGACAAAAGTACACTTAACTATCCAGAAAAAAAAAAAAAAAATAAAAATTCGGTGACTACTAAGATACAACGTTGAAACTTGAAACTACACGGATCATGACCAAAGTCTTGACATTCATGCATCTTTCATATTTTGGGCTTAAAACCAGAGGCTCCACCGATAGATTTTCCTGTTCCAGGAAATCAAAGGAGGATAAGGGAAGGAAGATTGAGGTGGGAGTGGGACCCAGAAACCCAAGATGGCAAAGAGAGACAAATCTCCCATGTGAGACGCGTATAACACTCTGTTATGTTCTATACAAAACCGCGTGACCCCATCAATTTGCATTTCACCATGCCATTTTTAGCCTACAAGCCGCAACAAAGAAAAGGAAAAGCAACTCTAGTCCTTGAATTCCGCAAGAAAAAAGTAAAATATCTTGGAGCACTATACTGTTAAACTTTGTGCAAAAAGCACTACACTTTTGTTTTTCTTGAATACCCTTTAATGGTATGGAGGAAGAAGGCAGCAAAGAAAATGCTGAATTGGTAAGGGAAATGGTGGAGGTGATTGAAAAAGTAGGATCATATGTGGGTTTCAGGAGAACTCAGAGTAAAGAGTGTTTGAATTTAGTGAGGAGATTGAAACTTTTGGTGCCTCTTTTGGAAGAAATTAGGGATTTAGATTCTGATGAGGCATTGAGCTGCAGCTGCTTATTGAATTTGAAGAAAGCACTCTTTGCTGCTAAGAAATTGCTCAAGAAATGCAATTCTGGAAGCAAGATTTACCTTGTTAGTCTCTCTCTCTCTCTCTCTCTCAAGATTTGTATAAATTTGTTGTTTTCATATGACCATTTTGATAATTTAATGTTTTCTGTGTTATTTAGGCCCTTGAGAGTGAGGCAGTGAGGTGTAGATTTCATGGTGTTTATGAAAAGTTAAACCAGGCACTTAATGAAATGCATTACCACAAGCTTGGGATCTCAGAAGAAGTCACAGAGCAAGTAATGAATTCACCCTCAAATTTCTTTTCCCTTTTTTCATTATTTTTCTGCATATATTTGTTCTGCTCATATGAATCTGTCCAGTTAATTTAGCTATCCAAAATTGGTCAACATCAGCTTGTAATTTAAGGATATGTTTAGTACACGAACTATTCAATCCACCTTACCAAACAACTCTTTTCTAATTTATTCTTTTATAATCAATTCGTGTAAATTCGGAACTATGGAACAGAATTAAGGATCTCATATGTTGCATAGAGTCTCTATTGTGTAGCTTTGAAACTTTCTACTCTAATTTATTCTTTTAAATCTTTTTCTTCAAAACATGAAAAGTAGTTTTATGCTATTGTGCTAGAGGGCTGCTTCAACATTAGGTCACTCGATTGATTCTGTTACCATTTCGCCCCAGGGATGTCGCAATTGCTGATTTCTATACATTTGAGTAAAAGTATATCGTAAAAGGCAAATATAATTGTCTGCAGTGTAGAAAAGGTGCTTGATTTTTTAGTTTAAAAAATGCTGCTCAGAAAATTGCGCCATTCCGAGTCAAATTTTTATATATGTTGTGGATTTCTTCAGGTTGAGCTAATGCATATGCAACTCAACCGAGCGAAAAGGAGGACTGAAACACAGGATATGGAACTTGCAATGGATATGATGGTCGTATTTTCGAAAAATGATGATCGGAATGCAGATGGTGCAATCATAGAGAGACTAGCAAAGAAATTGGATTTGCATACTGTTGCAGACCTCACAACAGAAACAATGGCAATTAAAAAACTTGTTAAAGGCAGAAGTGTGCACAATCCAGAGACTGTCCAGCAAGTCGAAGATCTTCTTGAGAAATTTAAGCAAATAGTTGGAATTGAAGAGAGCTGTATACTTGATTGCCCACTGTCATCAACAAGTTTAGAAAGGAGCAAATCTTTGTTAATCCCCCATGAATTCCTATGTCCAATAACCCTCGAAATAATGGCGGATCCTGTTATAATTGCTACCGGACAGGTAATTTTGTGTTATTTATTTGTTAAAAGGATAATACTTGAACATATCTCAATGTCAAGAACTTATGATTTCTTATTTTCTATTTTACTTAAGTTGTGTTATTTACATTTCTACTTTGCTGTAGTAGACTTACGAACGACAGAGCATACAGAAGTGGTTAAACTCTGGTCACAAAACCTGCCCGAAGACTGGGCAAATTTTAAATCACTTGATACTGGCGCCAAATTTCGCCCTCCGCAATCTTATTCTGCAGTGGTGTGAAAAGAATAATATTGACCTCCCCATGAAGGATGTTACTGATGGTCCTGACCCTGAATCTTTTGCACTCATTGAAGAAATTTCTTCCTTGATCCAAAATCTCTATTCATCCCAAATGGATGTGAAGAGGGACACTATTTTCAGGATTCGTACTCTCTCCAAAGAGAATCCCGACTGTAGAATTTTGATTGCTGACGGTGGAGGAATTCCCCTTTGGTTCGCCTCTTGTCATATAAAGATTTTGAAATCCAAGAACATGCAGTTACATCTCTGTTAAACTTGTCACTTGACGAGGCAAACAAGAGACTCATAGCTGGAGAAGGTGCTATTCCTGCCATTATTGAGGTATTGCAGAATGGAACGGAGGAGGCTAGAGAAAACTCTGCTGCAGCGTTATTCAGTTTATCAATCCTCGATGAGAACAAAGTCCTCGTGGGCAGCTTGAACGGGATTCCACCTTTGGTGAATCTCTTACGCACAGGGACAACTAGAGGCAAAAAAGATGCTGCAACTGCACTCTTTAATTTGGTACTCAACCAAGCAAACAAATCTCGAGCTGTTAAGGCTGGTATTATACCAGCATTGCTTTGTCTACTTGAAGATAAGAACTTGGGCATGGTTGATGAAGCCCTCTCGATTTTATTACTTATTGCATCACATCCTGAAGGCAGAAACGAAATTGGGAAACTATCGGTTATTCAAAACCTGGTTGAAATAGTAAGAGACGGGACACCCAGAAATAAGGAATGTGCTACGGCAGTTCTCCTCGAGTTGGGTTCAAATAGTTCATCTTGTTTGTTGGCTGCACTTCAGTATGGTGTTTATGACTATTTGATAGAGATTACAAGAAATGGAACAAGCAGGGCACAGAGGAAAGCAAATTCCATTTTGCATCTCATGAGTAAGTGTGAACACATTCCCTTTGTTTCCCCAAAGTCATAGATGTTGCGAGATTTACGCCTGTTTTTTGTGTACTTTGTTCTCAATCTATGTGGAAATTCACACTGCCTTTGATGTTTTTGTCCGAAGGATGTGATGTTAATTCCATTAAGTGTATTCTTGTTGTAAATGTTCATGTGTTCACTATATACTCGTGCACGTATGATATGATTGAATAGTATAATTAACGAGATTTAATATTTTCTAGTATTATATAGTTCTCCGTACCAAATATGTCAACTGTCGATTGCTAGCATACTGGATTCCTAATTGAGGAGCTAACACATATTTCCCAATATAATTTCCTCTTTATTTGGAATGATTGCTAGCATTCATTCCTTTCTTTGTTGTCAAGTAAATAATTTTTCATCATGCTTCTAATTAATCTATAACATACGAAATGTCCTTATTCTTTCCTTTCTTCATTATCAAGTATTTTAATTATGGGTTAACTACACTCACACTCTCGATTTTATAACAATATTATCTCCATTCAATTTTATTCTCAAATATCGTATTTATCCTTTCATTTATTCATTCAGATGTTTCTTAAATAATTTTTTTGAAAATGTTACCTTGGCTAAAGAAAATACAATAGAAAAATTACAATTGGAACATTTTCAAAAGTACAAATAAATTCTAAATTTTTTATTTTTACAAATTAGAAGAAAAAAAAAAGAAAAAGGAAAAAAAAACAAACATTGTCTTCTCACCACCACCACCGGGGATCCCCCATTTGCCAACCCAAATTGCCAGGGCTTGGACTGGTGGCAACCGATTAGAAGAAATTCTCCCCAGCGCAAAGGTCAAGAAGGATTTCTCCTTGGTTTTCGCAAAAATCACACCCACCCCACCAGGGGGATTTCTCTAATTCTCTACTCTTCGCGTTTTCCGCGAAAACTAGGTATGATTTCTCCTTCTCGGTTGTCGGCGATTTGGGCCGACACGGATGGGGGTGGGGCATTTGGGGAAGATAATCTATTTTTTATTATTTTGTCTTTGTTAAATTGGTCAAATTTAAGTCACGAGCTTGATTTTTTGTCAATTAACGGACATTTGGATGAAATTTGACCAGATTCCAAATGTCCTTTCGGTGAATAAAATTAGAATGTTTTGGATTTGATGACATTTTTTATTATTTTAAGTGAGAATCTGAAAAAAAAATAAAAAATAAATAAAAGGTTTAGAATTTATTTGTAGATTTGAAAAAGTTAATGTCTCAATTGTAATTTTTCTATTGTATTTTTATTTTTCTGCTATTTTAATTTATTTAAGTCTGAGGCAAACTTGTCAAAAAAAATCATTTGGGACCATATATGTGAGTAAAATGAAAAGATTGGAACGATATATACGAATAAAATTGAATGAGAATAATATTGTTACAAAGGTGAAAGAATTGAGACTATGAGTATAGTTAATTCTTTAATTAATAGTTTCCCATCAATTAATAGGAAAATGATAGTGGCTCTCCTACCACATATTATGTGTTATTAGCACAACTGAGGCTAAATAACACTCTAATTAAAAATGAAAAATTGTATTTGTAAGGAATTAATCTACCCATTCCGATAGGGGATAATACGTCATTTGTCAAAGAGATTCTAAATTTGTGAAGGTTTGGTTTGATCAAGGGAAAACAGACTATTGCTCTTAGTACTTGTAATTATATTGAAACGATATTTCGATATAGAAAGTTTCTATATTTCTTCATTGCGAATGAGTATTGTGAGCTTGCCTTATAATGAGAAGTAAAAAACTAATTGATGATGTTGTTGCTTTTAGATTTCTTAAATAAAAGCTTAGCCTATAACTCGAACATAATTCCATCGGTTTCTCCACTTGTTGATTTAGTGAGAATTTATTAGTCAATCGAACGTCGATTTGCTCTGAAAATCGCTAGCCCTGTGCTTATCCCTCGGCTTTGCGTGCTTCAGGCTAGCTTGTTTGAAGACTGTCGCTAAGATCTAAAACCATACATATGTCTTTCGTTTAAATACACATATTCTTGATTTAAAAAATTTATGATAACGGACACAATGTTTATCAAGTATAGAAAAATCAATAAATAACGGCTGATGTTGCTCGAAAATACATCACAAATGTTGAGTTTGAGGCTATCGATCGAACTCCTTTAATAATGTTCACAAGAGAGTTCGAACAGTATATTAAATAGAATTCGAATATCTGAATATGAAATATACAAAGAGAGAAATTAAACGAGTGAAATATACAATAACAAAAACATGATACATTAAACGACTAGTTAACTACTTATGCTCTAGCCACTTGACTATCAATAAATTGTTATCTTTTCGAGTTGATTTCGGTCGAACTAAAATTATTAAGAGATAAATTATGAAATCTCGATATTAATAGGTAGAGATTTTCTCTCTGTTCCATATATATCATTTTTCAATCCGTATAATGACATACATCTGTTTAGATACTTGACGTGGCATAATTTCATTGGTTTCCCATCATTTTGATATCTGGCAATTGAAAACAAAATAGGATATATGTATCTGCACTTTTTTTGACATTTATAAATCAGTCCATGAATATAAGAAAATTGTTTTTTTGCCCCTTCAATCTCAGTTGCTTTACTTTTATTTATTTATTTTTCATTAATTCAACAAATATATACAATTTATATCCTTCTACAATATAGGCATAATACAGCGATAGCAGAATTATTTCGAGGGATAGGGTTTTGATTGATAGATTGATTGGTAGATCGGTTGGTTAAATCGAAGATATTATCAATGGGTGCCGAGGGTGATTCGAGCGTGACTGTGAGTGGCGGTGAACAGGTGAATGTGAATGTCCGATGCTCCAACGGTTCGAAATTCTCCGTACGGACGAGTCTCGAATCGACGGTGGGGGATTTCAAGGCTCTTCTGGCGCAGAGTTGCGACGTTCCATCTGAACAGCAGCGTTTGATTTATAAAGGTCGGATCTTGAAGGACGACCAAACCCTAGTTAGCTATGGTATGCCAATTAATTTTTTTTTTCGTTGACGCTGATTTTTTTCCATTTTTTTTTTCGTTCTTTTGTTGACGGGATCGTGTATTTATCAAGGGAACTTGATTTAAAAATACTTGAAGAATATGAACGTCTGAACCATTTGAAATTTAAACTGTTTTGATGATAAATTTTGGAAAGGTTAATTAATTTTTTCTTTTCTTTTGGGGTTTTCGCATATGATCCAAACAGCATATACATGGGTTTCTATGATCGGGTCCTCCTTTTTTTTAATTATCTACGCTTGGCTTTTCTTTCTTTTTTTCTTTCTTTCTTTCTTTCTTTTTGCCTTGGTGGTCAGATTGTTGATCTGGGCCCTCTTGCTGTAGTTTATTCCATATTTCTAAGATCAACTGGGAGCAAAACAAGGTTGGCACAAAATACATTTCATAATTCACAATACAGAAATGCTTAACATGGCTTACTTGTAAAATATTGATTTCATTGGACCCTTTGGTAGATGTAGCACTGGATCGAATCTGTGTATTGAAAAGGGATTCATGTGGTAGACTAAGTTTATTGAGAATGAAGCTTAGTTTCTCTTCTTTTATAGGAATGTTTGC
Source organism: Forsythia suspensa (assembly GCA_023638005.1). Classification (NCBI taxonomy): domain Eukaryota; kingdom Viridiplantae; phylum Streptophyta; class Magnoliopsida; order Lamiales; family Oleaceae; genus Forsythia; species Forsythia suspensa. The sequence continues at coordinate 23,078,848 of CM042670.1, read as the reverse complement.
TTTTAATAGGACATGAATTTGCTAAAATATGAATTTTGTAATAATCGGTGAAAATAATAAGTGAAGATAAAGTGTGAATATATTTTAAATAATGGAAGCTGAAAGGTTGAAATACAATAATTGAAAACAGTAAAATGAGAAACATTTGGCATGGTTAATTTCTAAAATGAGAATTTGTTTTGTTGTCCACTTTTTGGAGCATGTTAAAATTTGTCCTTTAGCTTGACACAATGGGCATCATTATTTTTGGTCAGATAAATCTCTAGATACTAGGTCCATAGGACATGTGTACGTATTGCATAACATTTCTAGTAGTTACCAATAAATAGTAACTGTAAACTTTAAAACAGGTTTTGTTCGGTTTAAGAATACACAAAACGGTTTAAGAATATATTGCCTAGTGGATAAAAGATAAAGTTAGTCTTCTTCCCATCGAGAACATGAATTAATTTACTTTAGGCTATTTACATGTTTTAGAGATGCTAGTAAACGTTTCACTACAGCAGATACTAGAAATAGACATTCACCAGATAAATAATTTGAATGCTATTTATTTTCTCATCTTTTATAATCTATACTGTGAAATTGCTGGGACCGTTTCTCGTGCCGCTTTAGAGTTCTTATCCAGTATATTTATATGTGACGGCATTTAATTGTATACATGAATGAAGTCCCATTTTGATTCTTAGTCGGCATTTAATTGTATACATGAATGAAGTCCCATTTTGATTCTTAGTCCTCTTTAACTGTGTACTGTGTACAGTTAACGATGGTTACTAATATACAAATTAGAATTACCATAGAGAGAGAGAGAGAGAGAGAGAGAGAGAGAGAAGAGAGAGAGAGATAATAAAGACATTACCATCAGTAGCCACCCCATGCCAAGGGCAATTTGGATAGATATCCCAATTGCTGATTATTTATTGGAGATTCTACATTTCCTGATCAAACGAAGTTCAATTGAATGATAAAGGAAATTGTACCTGTCTATGAAGCAAGGTCACCCCAACTAGGGTGACGTGTCCAACACCCACACTCAGACACACTAGAAAATTGAAGAAATTTGAAATTAAAGAAATTTTTAATTATTAGAACATTTGTCTGAAAAGTATAATATTGGAAAAGTTCTACAAACTTTAACTCAAAGTTATTTTAATACAGCAAATAACTACTACTTCAATTTAAAAGATTTCACCAACAAAAATCATAACTAAAGAATGAATTTGATTAAGTTATAAAAAGAAATTATACCGCATAAGTGTAAAATTTTAAAGAATTTAAATCAATGTGTCCCCAACATGTCCGTGTGCTACTGTTTTGAACAATCACGTGTTGGCGTGTTTGTGCTTCTTAGGTGCCTGAAAGTGTTTTGGTATTGTTATGCTAACACTTGAACCCTTGTTGATCAGAACATTGATCATTCGAACTGTTCATCATCATTACTGGCATGGCCCTAGAACAATGAGCACTTGCCTTTTGAGGCAGATTCACTACTATGGGCATGAATTGTATGGGTTATTTATTTTGCTGTCCCCAGGGTGTGGAGTCTTTATAATTTCGCTTGTATAAAGGTGGAAGCAATATACTTAAAGGCTATTGAGATTTGGGTCTGTTGGTCTTTTCCGAGTTGAATTCTTATTGGCTGAACTTTACTTCTCAGTGACTGCCTTCTATAAAATATTAATTATTCTTGAATTTAAGCTTGGGGTTTAATCACTATTACTTACCTAATTGAATAATGATTGAATCAGCCCAGTTGATACCTATAAAAGTTTACAGTTAATAAGATCATTTTTGCATTCTGTATTTGAGTAGGTCATCGTGAGTGTTTTTACCATTCCTCGTTTTTGGTGAATGTGATTCTTCCTAATTACCTATTCAGCATTCACAATTTGAGGATTGATGTTCGTCAGCATTTAGTAATAACTAAATACTAATATCGTCATAAAAGTTTGCCTCTTAATGTTGGTTGGTTAATTGTTATTGGATGTAGACTTACAATAGAAAATAGCAGTCTCGCTCGAAATCCAAGCCTTAAACTTATTTTGTTTCTTGGTTATTTGCTTTTCATGTCACCTAGATGCTGAAATCCAGGCCTCAAACTTATTTTGTTTCTTGGTTATTTGCTTTTCATGTCACCTAGATGCTGTATCCATACACCTGATCGATCTAGGCAAGGTTTTTATACTCTACAAGTGAAATCATTGAAGTTCTTGTTGCAGTTTTCAATATACTTTAACAACTCACCCCCTTCCCCCCACCTGGAACTCTCCCCGTCCCCTCCCCAGAGGATGTTCTTTTAACTGTTGTTCTGTTCATTTTCTGAAGGTTTGCAGGCAGATCACACAGTTCATATGGTGCGTGGTTCTGCTCCAGCTGTGTCACAGCCCTCGGCTGGTGCTGCAAGTGCTGAAAATGCCAATAATTCCGGCGTCACACAAGGTGCTAATCCCAATGTAGGGGGTGCAGAGGGCGCTGGTTTAGGGGCTTCTCTGTTTCCAGGGCTTGGGTTGGGTGCACTTGGTGGCACTGGAGCATCTGGGTTGTTTGGAGCTGGACTTCCTGAATTTGAACAGATGCAACAACAACTAACCCAAGATCCTAACATGATGAGAGAAATAATGAATGCACCAGCCATTCAAAGCATAATGAACAACCCTGAGATTATGCGCAACTTAATCATGAATAATCCTCAAATGCGAGATATTATTGACCGGAACCCTGAACTTGGACATATTCTTAATGATCCTAGCATCCTTCGACAAACATTAGAAGCTGCTAGGAACCCTGAGCTAATGCGTGAGATGATGCGGAACACTGACAGGGCAATGAGTAATATTGAATCTTCTCCCGAGGGATTTAACATGCTCAGACGCATGTATGAAAATGTCCAAGAGCCCTTCTTGAATGCAACGACAATGGGTGGGGGCACGGCAAATGATACGGGATCAAACCCATTCGCTGCTCTCTTGGGTAACCAGGGCAGTGGTGCCCAAACCAGAGATGGATCTAATCCTTCAACTGCTGGGTCGGAAATGGCCTCAGGGGAATCTGCTCCAAATGCTAATCCACTTCCCAACCCATGGACTACTGCTGGAGGTAAGATTAGATTTTTTGAAGTATGCAGGCAGTAATGTTATCATCTATTTTGCATGACAATAACTCTTCCCGTAGTATTTTTACATAACTAGTTCTTATAGATATTTACAAAATTTGGGGTATGTTAATGAAGGCCGTGACTATTTCAGGAAGAATTAGCTATTGTTAATTGTTTCTTGTTGTGGAGGGATGGAGGATCAATTGATCTGTTTTCCTAGGAAACTATCCATTTTATCCTGTAATCTGTGAAGGGAGGAATGGGTTAGGAGAGATTTAGTGGAAAGATGTGTAAAATTATTCCTTTTGTATTTTACCGCCATACCCTTTTTATCTCATGTTTCAAATTTGATTTATGTTAATTTGGTTTTTGCTGGTCCTTTACCTCACAACCCCCTCGAAAATGTGGAGTACGCATGGTAATTGCATTACCACTTTCCCTTTGCATTCTCTTGTTTAACAAATAATGCAATCTTCATTTCAGCTTTCCCCTGTACTTCTCAAGTTATCCTTTTAGTTTCACCTTTACTCCATACTGTACTATCCGACATTGTTCTGATCTAGTTGGAAGCATTAATCTCTTAGTTGTCTGTGCTAGTCTTTGTATTGATTGGTTGACGCTGACAGTAAAATGGTCAATGAATTTGCATATTCAAACTCTTAGTTACTGCTATGATCACTTTTTGTTGTACAAGCATGACTTATTGAAAAAGACAAGTATTACTGAACTTTCCATGCTTATTTAAGATAGATGTCAATAAAGGCGTTGCTAATCATCTCTCATTTGTTTCTGGTACCTTGGTTATCTACTCTTCATACAAGTGTACCGAAATATCGATCTGGAACTCTTACTTAAATTTAAAATTTCAGGAGGTTCTCAAACAAATAATGCTACAAGAGTTAATCCTACGAGTGATGCAAGGCCACCTGGTGTGGCCGGTTTAGGAGGGCTCGGGCTTCCTGAGTTGGAGCGCATGGTTGGCATGTCGGATCCCTCTGCCTTCAGTCAGTTCTTGCAAAATCCAGCCATGACCCAGATGATGCAAAGCTTGTTTTCCAACCCTCAGTATATGGATCAGGTACTACTAGGAGGACTATATTGAGTATTATAGCTCTTACTTCAAGTTATTCTTAAATCATAACTTTGATTGCAGATCCTGGGCTTCAATCCTCAACTACGCAGCATGCTTGATATGAACCCTCAACTGAGAGAAATGATGCAAAACCCCGAAATTCTTCGCCAGTTGACCTCACCTGAGACAATGCAGGTAGACCACTAAAGAAAGTTCTACGTCCCCCTCCTCCCTCTCCCTTGTTGGCCAGTTTGTTTGTTTTTCATTTGCCATACTCCCTTTTCTGAGCACCTTGTCAATTTTATTATTTCAGCAAATGATGGCTCTGCAGCAGCAACTTTCTCAGCTTGGTCAGCAGCAATCAACACCGTGAGTGAGAAATAATTGCTTCTTGCTTACCCGTTAGTTTAGATAGATTTTGTATATTTAGCTACAATTAGCTACTAAATAGATAATCAATTATACAGTTCAATCAATAAGGAGAAATGGCACTTTTGTTTTTCAAGTGGCATACCTTTTTTTCCACCCTATCATAGCAATAGATGATGAAATGTCCTGGCAGTTTCTTGCTTTCCCTCCAACCTTATCTATACTAGTAAAAAAGTTCATCTAGTCTTTTTCTATTTTTCCCTGATGAAAGTTAGTTTAAGTTGCTGGCAAGAGCTGTCTGATGATGTGTTGGGAGTCCAATTCTTCACATTTCCTGAATGAGGTTTCCTGTTTCGAGGACCTCAACAACAAATGAAGCTTTGTTCCCCATAAAATTTATGTCATATTTTTGACAGTTTATGTGGCTGTCAACCTACTGCAACACTCCTTTACCTGGGTTGGGACTAGCTATGAAAACCACAGGCAGAGTTGTATTGGCAATAAAGAATCTCCTTATGTTTCACCGGCAGTCAAATTTTCAGACCCAACCCAATTATAGTCAGTTTTTGGTATCATAGTTAACATGAGGATAATGTTGTTGGAATGGTTGATAATTGGCTTATCCAAAATTCTGATGCATGTGTACTCGCACTACATAGGTTTAGAATGGAGAAGTTGTCTCCTCCTATGTCTAGGTATTCCAGTGTTACAGGGACTGACTTACAGCATTGTGTTTTTATTATTTGGGCCATTGGTGAACCAGGCTTTTGCCACACTTGTAATGAAAATTGACTTGTCAAAAACAAAAAGATCCTGTATCCTCGTGACTTGGCAGGCCTTCCATCATTTATTCATCTGACATGAATACCATTATTGCTTCCCATTGATACTTACGCAATTTAAATTTTCCTGTAAGACTTGTTTACTTGTAATCTATCTTGTGCACTATGTGCATTCTACTAATACACCTTTCCGCTTATTTTACTGTTTCAGAGAAAGAACTCAGGCCAGTCAGGGTACAGGTATTAAGCAACAAAATTGAAAATTGAAAAACTGTTGACAGATGAATAGGGAGGATTGTTTTTAATTTTTTGTCTATAATTTCTTTTGTCAATGCAACTGTTTTACTAGCATTCCCAACAGCAGGAACACAGAATAACATGGGGCTGGAGATGCTGATGAATATGTTTGGTGGACTTGGAGCTGGCGGTTTGTCCGTCCCAAGCAATCCTAATGGTTGAAATTCTCCTGCATTTGTTTTTAATTTGTAATAATTTTTCTATTATGGTTGGTCACTGGAAATCTTAGTTCTATTATCGTGTTTGTGTAGTGCCCCCAGAAGAACTTTATGCAACTCAACTATCACAGCTTCAAGAGATGGGTTTCTTTGACACCCAAGAGAATATCAGAGCACTGCGTGCAACTTCAGGAAATGTTCATGCAGCAGTGGAACGACTTTTGGGGAACCTGGGACAGTAGAGTCGCGCTATTCCTATAATTTTTATTTTTATTTTTGAGATCTAAGGATTTGTAAAACTATTCCTTCAAAACCAGTTTCCTTTACAGGATGAATACGATAGAGTTATTCTCCATTGTGGGCGTGAGAACAAAGATATTATGAACACTTTGTAGTGAGAGCTGTGAACTTGTGTTGAAGGATTTATTTGCTGAAAGATAATTAGACGCCCACTCCCTTAGTCCTGTCTCTCTTTGTGCCTGTGTACGCATGGGTTCTGAAGTATACATTCCATCACAGTGTTCTAATTCAAGACTCAGTGGTTTTTGTTTGGTCGGCTGGAACGGTTTTATGTGTTTCCTTTATGTAGTCTGAGAAGGCTTTTCTACGGCACAAGTCGTGTAAGGCTGATGCCGCTGGCACCTGTTGAGATAGGTTCGAGTGATTCTCGAGACTGGAAAACATAAAACCTACAGTGGTGAAATCTTATACCAACGTGGTTGAAATACCAATTTTCATTCCTTCAAAATTTAGAGATATATGTACAATGTACCTCTTTTTCTTTAACGAGTTAAAAAAAAAAAAATCTCTTTATTTTTTTTTTACCCTACATTTAAATAGCATTTTTTGGAAAATATATACTGTATAAATTTTTAAAAAATAATTATTTATCATTCCAAATTCAAAATACAAGAAATAAATGTTTAATATTCTCTTTAATCTTTGAGTTCCTAACACCAATGACTGCCACATCTGCTACTTGCCCCACCACCAACCCCACCACCACCACCACCACCACCACCACCCTACCCCTGCCATGACCATCATCTCTAATTTAGAATACCAAACCTTAGCCAATATCTCCAGCACCATTGTTTTCCATCATGGTGGCCGTTAGAAACTACCATTTTCACAACAAACACCACCACCACATTCGGAATCACGCATTCCAACCACCACCAACATTTGTACCTAGAGAAACCCACCACACAAACCTTCAATCACCACCGCAATCCGCAACATCCTAATTGCCACCTCCTACATTTGAACACCACCTCATCCGTTCATCATCCCCACCATCACCATCTTTTCTACAATCATGTTTCAGATCCATATCTAGATTTGGGTCTAGATTTGAACGTGGATTTGAATCTAGATCTAGTTGGGGGACGATGGTGGTGAAGAATAGAAGAAGAAGACAGAGATTATTACCAATCAGAATGCAACGATTGCCCAACAAACACCAAACTTGAATGTATGCCCAGACAAGCACCAAACTTGATTATTACCGATCAGGACGCAGCGATTGCCAAAGCTATATCAATAGTAATGCCATCGACATTTCATCGTTACTGTTTATGGCACATACTGAACAAGTTTTCGGAGAAAATGAATGTTATGGTATACAACGAGCAGTATCATATGTTGGTAAATATCATCAAAAATTCAAGTCAGCTACGTAGTTCGAACAATGATGGTCTGCAATAATGGTATCCACTAGTTTGGACTGCAATGAATGGTTGAATAGCATGTATGAACTACGAACTCGATGGGTTCCTACCTACGTGAAACACATATTCAGTGCGGGAATGTCAAGTAGTCAAAGGTCAGAAACTACGCATTCTTTTTTTAAGAGGTATGTCAACAAAAAGAATTCACTAATGGATTTCATCACCCGTTTCAATTTGGCGTTACGTCATCAATTACATGAAGAGTTAGTTGCTAACCACATTGATCTGAACGAACAACCAAGACTAACAACGATATTTTTGATGGAGAATCAGATGGTACATATCTACACGACGAAGATATTTTTGTTATTACAAACTGAAGTTGACTTAAGTAATGACTATATTTGTTCCAAGATATCAGGCGGCTTGGATGAGAAGATGTACGTGGTTGAGCGATTTGAGTCAGGTAAGTCTTTTGATCGTAAGCGTCAACTTACTTATTGTCCTCAAACTGATTTCATTTACTGCAATTGTCGGGCATTTGAATTTGAGGGTTATCCATGCCACATGATTAGTTACTTCAGGAAAAAACAAGTGCTGATTCTGCCGGAAAAATACATCTTGTGGAGGTGGACGAAGAACGCAAAAATGGGAAAGGTGCATGATCCTATTAGTATTGTATCCAATGTCAATGTCGGTGGTGGTAGTACCTCGTTGATGGCGAGACATGGGTTTTTGGCCCATAAGTCTTCGTTGATGGTTGATGACGTTGCCCTGACAGATACTCGTACCATCTTTTTCATGGGAGAGTTTGCCACGTTGCATATACGACTTAAAGAGATAGACGACGAGGAAAATGGGTTGTTCAGCCGGAACATGAGCAAAAGCCATGCACAAAATGAACCAATTGGCGATCCTATTGCAATTAGAGCTAAAGGTTCCAAGAAAAGACTTAAGTCATCAAAAGAGAAATCAGTTTTGAAGAACAGTAGACAATGTCGTTGTTGTGGAAAAATGGGCACAACAAAAGAACATGTCCTCATTTGGTTGATAGGTTCGTTATTCTCTATATTTGTTAGGGTAGCATTCAATTTTAATTCATAACATCTTACGTATTGACTTTTAATTATTTTAGTTTTTTGTAGTTCCAATATGGAGATGTATCAGCACAATCTAAATGATTTCCAAGCACCTAGGATGGTGGAATGGACGATGTGACATTCGCTTCAAATGCTAGTAGTCATTTTGATATACCAAATTGGTTTGCATGACGTGCCGTTTTTTTTTATCAATGTATTAGGTTGTTTCATCTAAGTTTTTTGTTGTGTAATGTTCATGTTTGTAATAGCAGTTAAACGTTGGTTATGGAATTTGAATGATAATGTTGTTATGTTATTTACGTTGATATTTATCATAACTTGGTACTATTGGTTATGTTATAAATTTACCTATAACATCAAATAAATAAACAATTTGCCAATAAATATCATTTCCATTCATACATTCCTTACATATTGAAAATTACAACAACCGATATCATTCTTTACATGTTATTACATCCCAACAAATATCCGTACTTAAGATACACATTGGAAAATTACAATAGCCGATAAGATAATACAAGCAAATGCGATAACATTTCACCAACTTCTTCGTGTTTTCCTAGCGTGATGAATGGACCGTATTTCATCTTCTACCTTTTCTAGTCTCTCTGATAGTTTCATGACATGATCATTCAAGTCAGTCAAACCTCTCCCGCGAGTTTCGGATACTAAAAATTCGCTGCCAACTTGGGGTTCAACCTCATCAGCCCAAGTAAATCCTCCACATATGACACCTTCTTACAACAAATGAATATTAAACAAAGTTAGTCCGTAAACAAACAAAATGTAAAAATATTCTCAAAACAATACACGTACATTTACATTTTGGCATCTCCAATACTTACGAAGAGGATTTCGCTCATCATTGACATGTGTGATGGATACTTCATATACGCACCAAAATCATCTACATCTAATCGCTAAGCTGATTGCACATTATTCACACTTTCGGATGTGGACATTGATGGATACCTATGTATTTATCGAAATCTACACCAACAAATCCAAAATCATCTACCTTTTTTTTCACATTGTACGAACATCGACTAAGAGGCTCGGATCGAAATGCAACATCAAGTGCTTAGGAATTGACGTCACCTCCATGGTATATTATACATTCATTTCACCGGAGGAACATTTGGGATTAAAGTTTGCTACAACTCTTAATCTCATGCCATCCGGTTGTTTTTAGAGCCAAGATAAGGTTTTCATAGTCTCCTACCCAAAATGAAAATTATTTGCTCATTTTTGCAAGAATTTCAGATGATCATCACAAATTTCCAAGTCACACACATGAGTTGTCAACTATAATAGTATATATAATTAAATTAAAAATTAAAAAATCTTCATATATTAGTAATCCAATGTATTCAAAACAGTATTTTCATCTCCATGATTTGAATTTTAATTCGGTAATAAAAAAAAAGTTACAATTTTCCCATTAATTTTTTTTAAATCCATTTTTTATTTCTTTCATCTACGTAAGGCAAAAAAATTTGAGATCGTCTTTTCACATTCATATTTAATTTAATATATTAAATATTAAATTTTAAATGTACATTTAATAGATTGTTAAAAATTTAATATATGATAATAATAAACAATAAAAGAGTAACAAATAAATATTAAAAGATAATTGCATTCATTTAAGTACAATTACAATTAGATATGAGTTTTATATATTGATAATACCAACAATAACTTGAACCCAGTTAAGACCTTTTGGTGATTTAAACTTTGATGATTGATGAACAATTGATATTAAATCTTATAGTATTAATGATATTTAGGACTGCCTTTTACGAAGAATATAATTAATAATTACTAATTTTATTGTGAGAAAATGTAATGATTGACTACATAATATTGTACATTTGAAGGAGAAGAAAGCGGCGGAGGAGCTTTACGGAGGAGAGTAGCATCTATATCGTGGGCCTATATACAGACACACGAGTGTATACACACACGTGCATAGAGCTAGCAAAGAAGCTAGAAATGCTTCGAACGTTAGAGCTAGGAGTATTGCTTCTTGCTCCTGGTCTCGTGACGTGACGAACCGAAGGAAGGAATGGAGCAAGGGACAACACCATGAGTCGCTTTGGTTCTTTGGGCCCCAGAGGGGTTGGGAGGTAACGGACCGATTCAATGTTGCTCAAAAGATTGATCCGATTTCCAAAAACATGGATTTGAGGTTTCACAAAATATCATAGTTCACCGGAAAAGACCATATTTCACTAATTAAAAACTTGAGTTAGACATGACTCTTTATAGATCATCCATTTGACCACTAAAAATGCGTTTTGAAAGAGCTATGCTGGCGCCCACAAGCATACGTACGTGGCGAGATGGATAGCAGAGGGCAACCCCCCCCGGATTTGCCGAGCCTCAAATTCGGGCCCCGGAGGGAGGGTGGGAAGACCTTGTTAGCAGAGCGAGGACGAGTAGTAGTTCCTTATGAATAATATTCTCTGTGTATATTCTCTTTTTATTAGACTTGATTGATTTGACGACGTAAATAAAACGTCATAAACGTGAGTAAGAAACAAAAATTAAAGAAGTGTGAATACTTGTCTACGTTGTAAGAATATCGTTGATGGACAGAGTAAGAATATTGTTGAATCTAGACGTAAGTAAAATGAGAATAACGTTCGATAAATATTAATTAAATTAAAACTAAAAAAAGTTTCACACATTAGTTCTATACTATAGTATATGTTTGGTGAGGGTTTAAAGATTTTGAAAAAAATTGGTAAAATGTGTTGAAAAAATGATAAAAGTTGTAGATCCCACAAAATATGTAGTTGAAAATGAATTTGAGAATTTTTTTTTTTTTTTTAAAAAAAGAACTGAATCAAACATGCTCGTAATCACTGTAATTTAATGTATTGAAAATAATATTTTTATCTCCATTTCAGTTTTGACAACTATGATTTGAATTTTAATGCGGTGGTAAACAAAGTTACAATTTTCTCATTCATTTCTTTTTTTAATTGAAATTCATTTCTCATTCCTTTTATCTACTTAATGCAAAAATAAAAAATAAAAAATTGAGATCATCTTTTCACCTTCATATTTATTTTAATAGATTAAATGTTTAAAAATTTTAATTATATATTTAGTAAATTGTTGAAAATTTAATGTACAATAAGAATAAACAATAAAAGAGTAATAAATAAAATATTAAAAAATAATTATACATTAATGAATACTAAAGATGAATATGGAATTTTAAAAAGTTTGTAAAAGTATAATGGTCCAAAATTATTTCTCTTTTAAGCCCCTTTTAGATTAATATAGAATTACTGAGTGACCAAGTTCCAGTGGCATCTATTGTGGTCATGGCTTGCAGCTGTGTTGATTATCTGAAAAGAATTATTAAATCTATTATAAAGTATGTTGTGTTTATCTTTAAGTGTTTCTAATTTTCTAGTACACATTTCTAGCTGGCCATTCAATGTTCATGGTGGTAGAGGAAAGATGGTGGAAATGGCAACAAACTTACTAATTTAAATTAGAGATATGCATATGTTAGCTTAATTTAATAAAGGTAACACACGTATTAAAGTAATTTAAATTAATGGTAATGGTGGAGCAGTGATAGTGATGGTGATGGAGAAAGATGGTAGTGTTGGTAACACGTGTTATATTAATTTAATTAGGATAACACGTGTTACCATAATTTAAATTAGTGGTTGTGGTGGAGAAAAACTGTGGTGGTTGTAACACGTGCATACAAATAACACATGTGTTACCTTAATTTAAATTACGCTAACACATGTGTTATCCTAGTTGTGGTGGATGTGATTATGATTATAAATGGTTGTAGATAGTGGTAACAGATCTCAACTTTGCTTTGGTGGTGGTGTTAACATATGTGTTATCATACAAGTAACATGTGTTGCCTTAATTTAAATTTCGGGGTAACACGTGTTAACTCCGATAGTGGTGGTAACACATGTGTTATACTAATTTAATTAGGATAACACGTGTTAGTGTAATTTAAATCAATGGTTGTGGTGGAGAAAAACAGTGGTGGTGGTAACATGTGCATACAAATAACACGTGTTACCTTAATTTAAATTACGATAACACATGTGTTATCCTAGTTGTGGTGGATGTGAATATGGTTGTAGATAGTGGTAACAGATCTCAACTCTGCTTTGGTGGTGGTTTTAACATATGTGTTATCATACAAGCAACACGTGTTGCCTTAATTTAAATTTCGGGGTAACACTTGTTACTCCGATTGTGGTAGATGTGATTATGGTTTTAGATGGTGGTAGCGGATTTCAACCCTGCTTTAGTGGTGGTAGAAGACGATCGATAATTGTAATACATATGTTACTTGTCTAAAATTGTTGCTTTCAAATAAAAAATTGAAAAATTAATTTTAAATTAAAATAATATATTTTATAAAAAGAGATAAATTATAAAATATTAAAATGTATATGGTAACACGTGTTATCAGTGTAAAAATGTTGATTTTAAATGAAAATGGTGTATTTTTAAAAAAAATTATAAAATTAGATAAATTATAAAATATTAATTTTAATGAAAATGAGGAAGTAACATTTGGTAACGCATATGTTACCGGGTAAAAATATTATGTATTCAAAAGAAAAAAATGAAATATTGTTTTTAAAAAAAAATAATGTATTTTTAAAAAAATTATAAAAATAAAAATATATAAAATATTGATTTTAATAAAAATTAAATATTTTTTCAAAAATAAAAAAGAGGATTTAAGATTCTTGTCAATTTTGCCCCAAAATGGATTCTTGAAATGTACTAATTGTTTTGTTGTTGGGCTCGAACTCAATAACAACTTTTTCCAATTTCTTAAAAATCATATGAAACTAAACATATATATAGTTTGATCAATTCCTAGACAATTGAGTTGGTTGTCAATGTTTAGACAAAATTCCAAAATTTTAAGAAGTTTCATGACTGGTAGTAGGAATGACAAAGGTGGGAGATAGGATATTTTGTCATTCTACCTAATAGGTTTATATATGAAATTTTCGTGTTTAAATTATGGACGAAAATTTTATCACGAAATGAAGTAATAAAATAAAAATAAATATCACCGAACAAAAATTTCGTAGATGACAAAATAACAATTAAAAAAAACACCAATTTAAGGTTAAGAATGAAGTTTCTACCTATAAATTGACCAACATAATTTCTATGGTTAAATAAAGTAATAATAAAATTAAATAGTACATTCAAAATTTTTTGTTGGTAATTATATTACAATTAAAAAGATAATTTAAGACTAATAAGAGATTTGAATTTTTTTAATTACGGGTAGAATTTTCATCGATAAATAATATTATAAAGATATAAAACTTAAATATTGATAAGTGTTGATTTACACTTATTAGAACTATCAAAAGTAGACAATTGTATGTATTTTTAATGTGAATCTTTACTTAATTATGTGTTGATTTGATTGTTTTAGGTTGAAACCTGAGTTCGAATAGAATTGAAGAAAAACAAAGCAAAATGAGCAAAGAATGACTAAAAATGCACAAAAACTTGGAAATGTGGACCAACTTGTAAACATCCAAAAGTTGAAGGACTTATCGTGCAAATAATGTGGAAATTAAGCTCAGAATTTTAGTTTCCTTATTTTAGTCAAACTTTAATTTGGTAATTCTTGGGGGACAAGATCTCTATAAAAGGAGATTAAAACAATATTCCATATTCAAGAATCAAAAAAAGGAGAAAACAGAGAGCAAAAAGGAATTTTGGAGGAAATAACAGCGAAGAACACGAAGAACAATCAAGATCTTGAAGATTGGAACGTGAAGACGAAGAATTCTTGGTGCAAGATATTCAACTTCTTCTCATCTTTTATTTAAGATCCGGTTATGTATTCAAATCTCTTCATCTTTTCTTTTTCTAGAATTATGAGTAGTTAAATTTAAAGTTTGGATGAAAGATGTAACATAGTTTTAGATTCTTTAATTTTTCGACTCTCAAGTTTTGCTTATAAATTAATTATGTTTTGATTTTACTTCTCTTCTTAATGCTTGAAATAATTGGCCATTATTTGTTATTGATTGGTAGATTGTAACAAATCGAGGGGTAAGTTATTAATTTAGACCACGTAGTAAAATCCAATAATTGGATAAAAGTAGCGATACACTTCTATTGTTATCGCGGTCTTGAATTGAATTTTTAGACGATTTAATGCATATAATTAAGGACCATTCTAACTTCATAAATCTTGAGGTAAATTATGTTAAATTCGTGAATTCGACCGAATAAAACATTAGAAATAAATCTTGAGAGGAGAAATTAGAGATGACAACTATGGTGAACTCATGAATCCAAATCCTTTAACCATCATTCTTGACAAATTTTTGATATTTGCTTTCACATAAGTTATAATAATGTTTTCTAAAATTCATAGTTATAATTTAAATTCTCAAATCAGCTTAATTCAAATTGTTTTCAATAGATTAGCATTTAGATTAATTGAACTAGTATATAAATAAGATAGTCTTCGTAGGAACGATAATCCAGACTCAATATGTCCACTTTTATTACTTGTTTGTGATATTGTTCACTTGCAATCATAATATTTTCACAACAAATACTAACGTCTGAAAATTACGTCGAGAGTAAAATAACATTTATAAATTATTTGTTGATAATATTACATATTAAACATTAAAAACATAAATAAAATCTTAAATATTTTAAAAATAAAAAAGTATAGAAATAATAAACTTTTGTCAATTACACCTGACAACTTTTTAGTCGACGTTATTATCATCGGTAATCGTCGATGATGGTACATCATTGATCATTGGCGATATTTCTATCAATAGTTTGAATTGATCGAATTTGTTGACCTCGAAATATACACTATTCACGTGTCAACAGATCTCCAATCAAACATTTGCTAGCCTATATGTTACTTGCGCATAGGGATGGCAATGGATCAAGTCGGCCCGGCTTTGCCCTTGTCAAGACAGGTCGAGCTTGGCCCATAAAGAGACAGGCCGAGCCATGGCTCGACCAGTCCAAAAAAAGGAGCCCGGTCTTGCCCGTGGCTTGTGGGCCATGCGTGAAATTTTTAATTTTTAATTTGTTGAGTTTAAAAAGTTTTAAAAAAAAGTTTCGATAAAATTGACATTTTTAAAGGGGTAATTAGCACAAAACATTCCTACTAATTGAAGTCATTGTGCAAAACGTCCATATTTTCTAAATTTTGGTATTTAACATTCTCACCTACTCCATTTCTTGCGCAAAACATCATTCCGTTCAAAAAGCTGCCGTTATCTCACTTCTCCAACACGATTCGTGATACAACTGAGGGATAAATTAGTCCAGCAACATATTTTCAACAGCATCAGAACCATCGCCATTTCTACCATCAGAGTCGTAGTCAACACATTCATTCTCACCATTTTCAACTTCATTGTCTTCCCATGAATACAAAACTGACCCTCTTAATTCCCCATCTTCATACAGAGAATCATAGCCTGCCTGAAATTTAGTCAACTTATCTCCATCAACCATGTGCCCATGATTATCATGAGAAACATTAGAATCATGACAGTCATCAAGAACACCAATCTTCACATCAAGAGCATTGGGATCAATATTTTGTCCTCCACCACTATCACATTTACACACGTCTTGCAAAATAGATCTCATATTTAATGTTACCCTGAGAATAAGATATTATAGAGCTGGCAACAGAAACTCTTTCATCTCGACCATTCTCTTCAGCAATTGCAACAGATTGACTATCAGTAATGAAGGTCACCAAGGTAGGGAAGTTTCTGCATTTTTCGATGATTTTGAAGTAAAATTATATTGGACATCACCAGTGGTTGAACATTTTCACCGCCGTGCTCGGCGGAATGAGTCGGATCTTTATCCAAGTACGTGAAAAATGATCGTGGTAAAGAAAAAGTTGAGGAACATCTCAACTTCGAGCGAGCGAGAGTGATTAATATGATCGTTGGTAGAATAGCGGCAGGCGGAGACTTCAACTCTGCTAGAAAGATTTATGCCCACTCGACTGGAGTCTGCTCACTACAAAAGAAAGAAAGGTTCGATCAAGACATCATTTTTGGCAAGGAGGACCTGGTAGGCATGTAATGCCCCCACGATGATGCTTTGGTGGTGGTAGCCGATATTGCAGATTTCGACGTCATGAAGGTATTGGTCGACAGTGGTAGTGCGGCAGATGTCCTTAGTTGGGATGCCTTTTGAGCTTAAAAATCTCCTCAAGAGCTAAAACTAGTAAATACTCCATTGGTGGGGTTTGGAGAGGCTAGTGGGGTTTGGAGGGGCTATTGTTGTCCCGGAAAGAAACATATAGTTACCCGTGACATTGGGGACTTGCCCAACGAGCGTAGTTATTATGATGAGCTTCTTGGTAATCAAAACCCCCATGTCCTTACAACGTAATATATGGACGACCTGTCGTGAATGCTGTTCGAGCAGTCGCCTCCACTTATCACCAGATGGTAAAATTTCCTACCAGTAGAGGGATTGGATGTATAAGAGGAGACCAGAATGCCTCTCGAAGGTACTATGTTGAATGTTTTCGGATCAAATATGCTTCAGCAGTCTTGATGCTAGACTTCGAGCCACCAATATGAAGGATTAAACCATTGCATATGACTGAAAAGATTCAAGTGCCAGACGGAAAAGAGTTTAACATTAGGACAGATTTAAAATCAAAGCAAAGGGTAGATTTGATAAAGTGTTCAACGAATAACATGGATGTCTTTGCCTGGAATCCTAGTGATATTCCAGTTCATTAGTTGCTCAACATCGATTGGGTATTCTGCTAGAAGCCAAACCAGATAAGCAAAAGAAAAGAAACTACACTCTAGATAGACAGGCTGCCACACAAAAGAAGAGGTCGAAAAGTTGTTGAAGGCAATCTTCATTTGAGAAGTTCAGTACCCCAAGTGGCTAACCAATATAGTCTTAGTGAAAATGTCGAATGGGAAGAGGCGTATGGGTGTGGATTACATAGGGTTGAATAAAGCATGTCCAAAAGATTTTTACCCGCTACCCCATATCGATTACCTAGTAGATGCCACATCTGGCCACGAGCGACTCAATTTCCTTGATACATTTTTGGAGATACCATCAATCTCTGTGGTAGAATCAGATCAGGAAAAAAATCACTCATCACTGATTTTGGGACATACTGCTATACAGCTATGCCATTCGAACTGAAAAATATTGGAGCGACCTACCAGAGGATGGTAAACAAAGTTTTTGACAGTTTGATAGAAACATGATTGAGGCCTATGTTGATGTTATGGTGGTCAAAAGTGCTAAGACATGCGATCATATATCTGACTTGTAGCAAGTGTTTGATGTTGCCAAAGCGAAACAGGCTAAAATTCAACCTAGAGAAGTGTGTATTTGGCACAAATGGTGGAAATTTCTTAGGATTCATGATCACGCAGAGAAGAATCAAGGATAACCCTGATAAGATCCGAGCAATCTTAAAGATGAAAAGCCCAACTACGAAAAATGATGTACAAATGTTAACTAGACGAGTAGCCGTCCTAAATCGATTTATGAGTAGGGTAGCTGACAAATGCTATCACTTTCTTAAGGCAATTGGGAGTTCAAACAACTTTGAGTGGACCAAAGAATGCGAAGAGTCGCTTGAACTAATCCTAACTCGACCTCATCTTGGAGATGTATCATATTTATACTTGGCAGTATCACCTCGAGTCTTCAGTGTAGTGTTGATAAGAGAATTTACAAAAGTTCAGAGACCAGTTTACTATGTAAGTCAGGTGTTAAAAGGAGTAGAGTCACGCTACAGACTAGCGGAACAATTGGTATTTGCTCTGATAGTGGCAGTCAGAAAGTTGAGACCATATTTCCAATCTCATACCATGCAAGTCATGACCAATCAGCCTATCAAACAGATCCTCCATCGTCCAAAGATGTGAGGAAGGATGCTCAAATAGGCAGTTGAGCTAAACGAGTTCGATAACGAGTTTAAGCCAAGGACAGCCATAAAGGCACAAGTATTGGCAGACTTCAATGTAAAACTTACCATGTCGCCGAACATACCCGAGGACGAGGCAGTAGACTGGAAAATATTTGTAGACGATTGGTCACATAGTAAAGGATCTGGCGTAAGGATCATCATGATAGGGCCATCGTTGAATAACTAGAATACTCTCTTCGGTTTGAGTTCTCAGTCACAAACAATGATGCAGAGTATGAAAAAATAATCACTGGCTAAATCTAGCAGTCAAACTGTGGGTATCATCGGTTGAAATATGTAGTGACTCACAACTAGTAGTGGGACAAATAACTGGTGACTTTGAAGCAAACGACAGTAAAATGGTTGCATACTTAATGAAACTGAGAGACATACAAAGAAAATTCTCCAGTTTCAAGATAACCAAAGTCCCGAGAAAAGATAATTCTCAAGCAGATGCACTATCCAAGTTAGCGTCAGCAAATCTGAGAAATTTGCCTAGCATGATGAGGGTGCAGACAATGAAACAGCCTAGCATCCTGAATGCAATAGAAATTCCAGACATTGAATTTGAAACAAGTTGGGTTGATTCGATAATGAATTATCTTGTAAAGGACACATTGCCGAAAGACCCAATCGAAGCAAAAAGAATAAAGGTTAGAGACGCTATGTTCACTATGATTGACGGACAGTTATATAAACGGGGCTTCACTATGCTTTATTTCAAATGTTTGCGACCTACTGAGGCCAAATAAGTGTTGTTCGAAATACATACCAGAATTTGTGGTAATCACCAAGGTGCCGCGACTCTTGCATTCAAGGCCTTGCGGTAAGGGTATTATTGGCCTACCATGAAAGAAGGCGCTAGAAACTTGGTAAAGAAATGTATGCCTGTCAACGCTATGGCAACTTAATCCATGTACCCGCTAAACAACAATCTTCCATTTTCGGTGTTTGTCCTTTTTTCCAATGGGACATGGACATCTTAGGACATTTTCTTGTCACCAAGGGTCAAAGGAAATTTTTACTAGTCTCCATTGACTACTTCACCAAATGGGTAGAAGCGGAGCCTTTAGCAACGATAACCACAGCTAAAATTCAAGCTTTTGTGTAGAAAAACATAATTTGCAGATCTGGGATACCGAGAGTGATCGTGGTCGACATTGGTAGACAGTTCGATAACCATAGTTTCAGAGCTTTATGTGAAAGTTACAACATCAATCACCGATTGACTTTGGTGGAACACTGCAATCAAATGGGCAGGCTGAAGTGATGAATCGAATAATACTTTGGGATCTAAAAACAAGACTGGATAAAGAAAAGGGATTATGGGCAGACGAGTTGCCCAATGTGTTGTGGGCGTACCATACGACTCTTAGAGAGCCAACATGATAGATACATTTCAAAATGTCTTTTGGGATGGAAGCAGTAGTACCGATGGAAATCTTAAGCAATACTGGGAGGCTGAATGTCGAGCAACTCGACCCACTAGCGACATGCTTGAGCTCGATCACCTCGAAGGGGGTTCGAGAGAGATCAACAATCAAAATGACAGCTTACAAGCGGAAAGTTGTAGAATATTTCTACCAACAAGTAAAATCAAGAATGTTCCAGCTTGGCGATCTGGTGCTCAGAAGTGTAGCAGCAGCTGGGCATCCACCATCCAAGCTCGGGCCAAATTGGAAAAGACCATACGAAGTGATCAGAAGCCTGAGAAAGTGAGCCTACAATCTTAAAGATCTAAAAGGGAAGCCGATGAGCAGACCATGGAATGCCGAACATCTTAAAAAATACTACTAGTAGAAAACAAACCCACAAGAAGAAGTTTTCATTTAACTTTATAAACCCATGCACAATCATATAATAACAAAATGAAGTCGTTCAAGCACTAGGAGCTACATCGTAAAAAATTGCGAGCTAAGGAAAAATGCCAAAGTCAATCTACTAAAGATAAATCTAGCCCACATCCTGGACTAGTGAGACAAAATGTCACTCAACCCACCCAAAGTTTGTTTAAACAAAAAAGAGATAGCGACATGCAAAATCAGTCAAGCTGAGAAGCACCGTCCTTGTCCTGAAGAGAAGCGTTTGCCTGATCATCCATTCCATCCTGCTCGGTGGCCTACTCAAATCTCGTTGTCGAGCTAAGAAATGATCAAAACCCTGGGGATTGATGCCTGGATGCTCGGCTACTATCCATTCTATGGTCAATGAAATTGAAGTGCTCATAGACTCAGCTCTATACACATACAAATCATTCTAGTATTCTAGTATTCTGAGGGAGCTTTATAGCTCTCCACGGCATCGTGCTGAGTGCGAGCAAGATCAGATCGAAGGTTATCAATCTCCTCATCTCATTCCTTGACTCGAGCCCTTGAAGCCTCACAAGACTTCTTCAAACTAGAATTCTTCTTTTTCAAGTGACGAGCTTCCTTGGATTTTTCATCTTCAACAACTTCCAAGTCAGTAACTATGCGCTTGCAGGCTTTAACAACATAATCCTAAAAGGTCAAAACCTGGCAGGCATAAATCAAAGTATACATGGTTAAACAAACCGCTAACCAAAATTAAAAGAAGGAAATGAAGACATGTGAATCGCTTACCTTTCTATTGTAGACTGCCAAAACCTTTTCAACATCCTCAATCTTCCTTTTCAACAAACACTCAGACATATGTGAAAAAACACAGTTCCGCATAACCTCCATATCTCGCTTAGCATGAGCGGGCGGAAGACGGAGGTCGGGAACAGGAGAATCTATTGCAGTGTGGTTACCATCTGTCTAGATCGGGTCAGCACCCCTCGTCATCGTCGGTAGTAAAGAGTGTATAGCCAAGCACGCCTTCCAGACTAAATTTCATTCCTGTATGAAAGCGAAGCTCATCAAAACCATAAAAAAACAAACAAAGACATCAAGGCAAATTACGAGCACAAAACCTACCAGTAGGCTTGAAGTGCCTCACAGATAACATATTCTCTTATGTTAACACGTAGCTTAGCCTAGAAGTAGGAGGGTCTAGACACTTCAATATTTTAACATGTCTTTCCACAAGAGGGGTCACTTCAAACTCGAGGATGTCTCTATTTGGTATTAAAGGAAAATTGGCCTTTAGCGGGTCGAACAAAGAAAAATTGAGACTTCCACCAACAGTTGGAATTTCTATAACGAGGCACTTGCATGTTAATTTTAGAAGTAATGTAGACATAAGAATTACATTGTGGTAGGTGATGCAACTAGAAACACGCCTAAATAAGTCTACGCTAGGCTCTATGTGTTTAAACAAACACATGTAGAGAAAGTATAAAGCAAGCCTTCAAGCATTTGGATTCAGTTGACTAGGAATAAAGTAAAATTCATTAAAAATAGAGATAAAGAGGGGATGGAGTGAAAACCTTAAACCCCCATCCATACTATCCTTATATACAGCTATTTTACGAGGGTCTGACCTGAGAAGTTGCTTGGTGGGAAGAGGAGCCCTATACACGTAATCATCATAGAGAATAAATTTCTCAAGCATCTTGTTCATTTTTTTTTGTGAACTATTAAGACAACATGCTTTGAGAATTTCTATATTACCAGCCGAGCTTCTCTCAATTTCAACATTATCACAAACATGGTTGCTGATCGAAGGATAGCCAATGACCTCCCCAAAGTGGGCTATCGAACGACTGCTCCTAGTGGGCAGTCGACCATCCCCAATAAAGCAGTCGACTGACTGCTCCCGACCTATCCTAAGGAGATGGTCGATCGTCCCAAAGAGGACGGCCTGTCGACTGCTTTCCCGGGGGCAGTCGACTGCTCCCCAAGGGAGCGGTCGATCGACTGCTCCCAATGGAACGGTCGATCGACCGTCCACCAAGAGAGCAGCCGGTCAATCGACACTCAAATAAGACCCATCCGACTTGCACGAAAAGTTTGAGGATGGTGAAGTGTTTTCTTGACTATTGGAAGAATTTACAATTATTGGAAGAATTTACAACTCTAGGCATTTTCTAAAAGAAAAAATTAAGGAGGATTGAATGTTTACCTTTAATTGCCCAAAGAAAATGAGGGACACTATGATTTGGAATGAAAAGAAAGTGAAAGTGATAACCCTCACATCCCATTTATATAAAGGCGCTTTTTGGAGGGAATTTTACCTCCAAAAAATTTGAAATCTCATACGTTAATTTAATTTTTAATGCGATCCAAACTCGTCATAATAATTGAAAGAGGAGAATGAGAGATACTACGAATAAAAAATAAATAGTAATAAAAAAAATTTTTTTTTCGAGGACAAAAATTACTCAAAGAAGGGCAGGAAGTTTTGCTACCTCTTAACGACGAGAATCGCCAAGAGGTAGAGGGGCTAATAATGCTCTACTAAAATGGACTATATTCGAATTTAACTAGACTAAGTGGGCGCTCTACGTAGGTGGCAGTCAGTCGATTGCCTTAGGCGATCGGCGGTGGACCGGTCGGCTGATGATAGTCGAGTCGGCACCGAGCCGCTGGCTGGACCGATCACTATGATGGGCAGTCAGTCGACCAATATCTACAGGCGACCCATAATATGTTTTACATGACGATTATTTGGAAGATAAATTGACCGTTCTACGTCCCGAATTCAACTGACGAAATGTTGAAACCGCTACTACATGGACAATAACTACTAGTACGTGGGCAACAACTACCGAGCGGGCGAGAGAAAACTACCTAGCGTGTGAGAGGAAATCGCTCACCTATAAATACCTCAGAATGTGAGCCAAGTAACTACATTACAAACAATCTTACAATTACTCTACACGTTTTTCACTTCATATTTGTCATTCTTTCTTCTTCAACATCTAACTTTCACGCCGGAGGATAAACGAGGAAGAGTTCCCAACCTCCTTTTCAGGTCATCGGAGCAACAATGAAATTAACTTTGGAAGTGTTTCGAACCATCTCAATCTATGTAATATTTCACAATGGAAGGCATGATTAACGGATGTGGTATTGTCGGTTGTGATTGTGGCTAGAAGACAAGGAAATGTTCCATCAACGAAACCCATGAGATCATAGCTAAAAAACATGGTATGAAATTGTATTTTTCAGAACAGATAGTTAGTAGATGTGAGTTTAAGAAGAGTTTGGGTGGGCACATTAATGGAGATGGAGAAATGAGTGGGATATGTCAGATGTCAGGAATTTGGAGAAATGTGAGGTTGCCATGTTGGCAGGGATAGGATCAGCAATTGAGGTCTCGTTTGAGAATGGCTCTAATACCATGTAGCAAGTAAAGAACAAGAAGAATTTAGTAGAAATGACAACATGCAGGGAGCTATATGTAGAGACTACAAGTGTATAAACTTGATTTGATTAAGATACAACAATAATATTTGAATTATATTACTCTACACATTACAATGATAATTTTAAATACAAGATATAATGAAATGATATATATACAAAAGATAATGTTAGTATTTCATTTTTTATCTGAATCAACCTTAAGGACTACGTGCTAATTTTAGTATGTCGATGTACCATACTAGATTTGGTATTAATTGCTTCATGGAAGAGATGCCACATAAATATACGAATTTTCAGCTCAACATTTAATTTTTATGTAGTGCGCCACCACCCACCACCTAGATAACCGAGCTACACTCGGTCAAACACCTTACAAGTTTTCTTCTAAAGCATCCCATATCCGTTTTTAATTGAATACATTCCATTTTTCTTGTAATGCCACATAAGTGTGTCTTTTGACTTAGAAAATAGACCGTATAATATGTGTATCAATCGAAACAAAGGGCTCTTCAACCTGAGGCGCTAACAGTGTGCAAACTGTCAAAATTTTGTTGGTTTTGGATGATAAATTTAAATGAGATAGGCCTCATGAATTACGAGTATGCTTGCTTGGCAATGAGTGCTCGATTGAACATACTAAGGTTACGAAATCCCGAACCCCCAAGCATTTCAGGGTGCACAACTTACCACAATTAATCAAAGCCAGCTTATTCTTTCGACCCGAACCGAACAAAAAATGAAAAGTACTTGAATGAAATTTATTACGAAGAAGAGACTTTGTAATCCCTTGTTTATCAAAATTAATTCTATGTAGATGTCTTTTTCACGTATTCATAATGATTGCGTCATCCACAAAAAATAGACCCGCTGTCTATCGTCCTTGCTCTCCAAGTGAAAAAAGAAAAGAGATTATGTGATCCTTTGGCCTCAATCCCTTCCTCATTAAGACGATGGATTCAGGTTAAGTGTAGTGCCATCATGATCGTCTAACTGTACTCGATTCCATAGTCGACCCAACTCCTCTGGATTCATTTCTATCAGAGACAGGAAAATCATAGGATTGAAGAACGATACACACATCGGTGGACAGGACTCTACTACCGCCGTTAGGGTTGCAGAGAGAATTTGTAGCAACGAGGAATAAACAAATCAATTACATTTTATTCATTGAATTTCAGGTAATTTTTTTTTTTTAATCATTCTTTGAATTGAATGAATCTTAAGATTACTATAATTTGTGAATTGACGGGCTTTTTCCGAGATATGGGTGATTGGGTCGATTTTTGGCTGCAAAGCTAAACTAGTGGCTTTCAGATCGTTTTGGAACTTGATAATCAGAAAGTTTATGGAATTTCATACGTATGTTTTGGCTGATTTGTTTTGACATGATTAATTAAGTGGAAGCTATTGTCTCGTAAAAGCCTTTCCATGTTAAACACTAGATATGAGATGAATGCAGTAGAAATTATCTTTCCAAAATTAAAATGTTGCCTATTCTTGTGTCCATTAAATAGTTATGTGAATTTTATACTTGATGGTTAGCATTGCCAAGGGACGACTGTACAAGTTATCCACAAATGTTGCTAATTCTCTTATGAAGTGGTAGAACCACAGAAGTCATCCAGCCAATTGAATTCATAGTACAAGAAAAGATCAATAACATTTCCACAATTATCAGGAAGCCACACAATCCAGGAAAACTGACCCACGGTTCACATGGAAACTGATCATGATTTTTTAGTCATAGGACCTTATTAGGAAATTCAGTTGTCACTCCAAAAACATTCTACATTGCATTTTTTCAGTAGAAAATGTTTTGTGTGCGGCATTCTTGGTGTCTCTGAAGCTGCATTGGTTAGCATTGCATTGTGGCTTTGGAATTGGAGTTAGACACTTAGATCTAATTGATTTTCCATGAACTCCAAACCCCAGGCTAAATTCAAAGCCACCGAAACGTAACTTAAATTGTTCATTAATTATTCTCCTTTTTTATTATGGTCAAACCACATCTACAACTACTTATTTTTCGGAACTAGAATCAAACTCTTTTAATTGGACCACACATCAAAGTAGTAGATAACTTCAATTATGTTTCTCCATCCACTTACTTACTTTACTGATTAATCAACATCTCTGTTCTTTTTTGTCCTTAGTATTGTTATTACTCGATCAGTTATTTCTCTTTTAAGTCTATCATTCATCTTCTGGTTATTGATAGCTAAGGACAAAGTTTCAGATTTGACATTTGATATTAGGCTGTGGCACTCATTAGTTAAACCATCCCACGACGTATATATATGGCACCTATAGCATTCTTCTTCTTCTTCTTCTTCTTCTTCTTTCTTCTTCTTCTTTCTTTTTTTTTTTTTTTTTTTGTGTGTGTGTGGGGGGTTGGGATCGGAATGCATAGGAGATAGTATTAAGGTCCTTTTTCAACATTTTCTGCATAAATTGCAATTTTTGAGTTATTAATGATCCATATAGATATCCATTGGAAAAAAAAGAAAAGTTTTTACTTTTTACTCGCACTAAATGTTGAACATTTTGGAATCATTGATATGCTAAACTTTGGGAGGGCTAGTTGCAGGGATATGGAAGTTTTTAAAATTGAGTTCAAGAACAAATATATGCGTCAATGATACAGTGTGCTTTGAATTGGAAATAAATGTACTGGACAGTTAAGCAAAATCTAGAGTGTTGCTTTGAATCGGAAATATTAGATCCTGCAATCTTGTGCTAGTACATTTGTTAACCAAGTCCAACCTTTTGAGCTTTTCAAGAAATGAATGTATTCACAACTTTGTTCTCCATTGCTGTTAACAAGGAATTACACAAGCTCTTTCTTGATGCACAAGGAAGTGCATGTTTGCCTTCCTCCTCTATTATGCTATAATGATCACTTTCATGGCACTAATATATGGCGCTTTACACAATAATCTGCTCAAACTTCATTACAACAACAACAAGAAGTTAAAAGCCGCACTGTATTCTAAATAAACTTGAAACTGGTTACATGAGTCCTTTTTCTCCTCTCTATTCAACCCAACACCATATCAATTGATATGACCGATTGAATCAAATCTCATGGCATAATATCAAACTGGTTATATGAGAAGTGGGGCTCACGAGTTCAATGAGTATATATAATTCGTAAACTTGTGAATATCACCTTAATTATTTTATCTTGTAAGCACTATAACATTCTTCCTCCATTCTTCAAACACTTTTTGACTCATTAAGATCCCAGTAAATTTTTATCAAATATAAATACCCACCACACAAACACTTCCATACTTTCACAGGGGTTAATCCAAACTAATTGTTTTTCTCATCTTTATGACTTCTCTTCGTAATCTTCTTCAATTTCAAAACTCAGATGCTTCTAGAGTTCTAGTGTAGTTACTTTTTTATCTTCAAGAGAATTTGATGGATTCCCAAGATCTACCCTATGTGTTCTATTAATTAATTTCTCGAAATAACAATGAAATAGTTCTCTTTAGTTTCTATCCTTGATACATTTATTTAACCCAGTTTAGATCCCTGCTTTCTTTTCCTGTCATGACATATCTTGTAATCCCTGGTTCCACGATAATCATTTAACTTCTCATACGTTTCTCCCCAGGGCTCCTGAATCACCTTCTTGGTTTTCCATTTTGCTAGCTTATATTTCGTAAAAGCTTCCACACATTTTCCTTAATTTCCACCCGAACCTTCTAGTTCAACCATCATGTTTCTTTATTAGGTGGGTTTTACCTTAAAACTTTCCCACAACTTGCTTTGCTAGGTTCCATATGAAGTTATCATTCCATTTACATCTCATTTTCCTTTCTTCAAAAATTTATCCTTGAAAGTCACTTGTGTTTGAGCCCACTGGACTATTTAGTTTTATGGACACATACCTTTTTGTCCGTCCTTCTCATTTCTAGGTAACCACATCAACCAACACCAGCTATGTTGTGTAGTTGGCTCTTCCTAGGCATAACATAAGCTTTTCAATCCTTGCACAACAAAATATCCCTCTTCAATAAAGGATTAAGTCTTTTTAAAGAAACTTTGCTCCCTTATGAGAGTCTTTCTTGGAGTTTGCATTCAATACAACACAAAATCATAAGTCATCTACAGTCTAAATTAGTGTTATTCCACTCCTTGGGGTCAAAATTTATATTTACTCTTTATATCTCGATTTACATTTCCCCAAATGACCATCAAATCTCCTCTAACAAATATCACGTCTTGAATATGGATTGGCTGAATAAACCCATCCATGTCTTTCAGAAATTGTTGATTTATAGCCTTATCTAATTCTATTTTTAGAGTGTACATATTAATAACAAAATCAAATCTTCTCTTAACGCAAGAGTAACTAATATAATCCTATCAGGGACTCATTTAGCTTTTGTCTTCTCTTTTGAACCCAGCTCAACGATTATTATTTATCCCGCCATTTTTGCTTTTCTCCTTACATATTTATACTGAAATTTATAGATTGTATACCCAAATTTTTTGCCTTCTCTCTTACCTATTCCACATCTTGTGTGCAAGGCATGTTGACTTTTTATCTACTCATCACATCTACTATTTCTAGGATTCTTTAGTATCCCTATATTCCAAGTTCCTTCTGAAAATCTATTATCTACATTAATTTTTTTACCATCCCAAGATTAGTTCTCGGCATATCCAGGTACTGTATGTTGTGTCTGTCAACGCGTATGCCCCAGCTGATAGCCGAGTCTTCACTATACTTTGGGTTCGATGAAATGAGTAACTGGTATCGACTGCCCAAGGAAATGATATGAAGGATTTAGATCATATATGTGATAACATTGTACGTTGGCTGTCAACCTACCGCAACCTTTTTATATCCGTCCTTGAGACTTGTTATTAGGTTTATTGCAGAGTTTTTGTGTTGAAACTTGCCAAAGAACTTCACCCCTCTCTTGGTTGATCAAGTTTCAAGACATTCTTACACTAATAACCACCCCCGGCACATGCACACAGAGACAAGATAAAAAATCCAATTAAAACAACCTGAATATTGAAGGAACCTACATAGATAAATTACAGTAACATGGTTAAACTTTCATCCTTTACGTCTCTGGTTGTTTCCTTCTTTTTTTCAGTAACATGAATTTCCACCTTCATGAAAACTTTTTTTTTTTATATTAGTAAGTGTATTTCCAGTTCATATTTAGATTTACTATAAAAGAATGAGTAATTTCAGGTAGTTCAACACAAAAAATTCTATGTGTAGAGAGTATGATTTTACAATGTTGAAATTTGTTTGCTCAATTCTGATTAGCAGCTGTCAGTGCCTGTAGGTGTAAAGAAATAATTGTAGCGGGATCCACAGAATTATAATACAATGGTGGAGTCAAAATCCACTGGAGACCCCGTATTTACGAAGGAGAGCCGACCTACTGGTGAACATGCTGAGATTTCTGACACCGAAAGACCCATGCCTGAGTGTTTGCCGAGCTCTTCTGATCACCAATCTCCCAAAAGTACTTCTGGGAATGGCCATATTGTCTATGTTCGTAGAAAAGCTGATGCTGAATTAGGTAAAACAAGTTTTTGTGGCAATCATAGTGATGCCAATGACTGTCCACATGCAAGGAAATCTAATGACCAGGGTGAAACGACTCAACAAAATGTTCAAATGAAGGAGCCTGCAACCTGTATCTCAAAATCTCCATCAATTCAGACGGTTTCTGCATCAGGCTTGACTGCAAAATATTGTGTTTCTCCGTCTCGTGGAAAGTCAAATAATATCTCATCTCCAGCAAATATTAGCTATGTTCATGTTAATTCTGCCAACTCTTTGTTAGACAATCCAAAGAGAGCGAATGTTACGCATTGGGAAGAGCGATATTGCCAATTGCAGAATTTATTAAAAATGGTGGATCAATCAGATCAAGATGATTATGTTCAGAGTATGACTTTTTGTTCTAATAAAGTAGCTTTTTTATTTTTTATTTTTTGCTTTTTGTTTTCTATCTTTTTATAACTAATTTTCTCATTTAAATTGGACAGTGCTTCGTTCACTTTCTTCAGTTGAGCTTAGCAGGCATGCTGTTGAGCTGGAGAAAAGGTCAATTCGGCTTTCCTTGGAGGAAGGTAACAAGCAGTTGTTTGCCTTAAGGTTTCTCGAATGTTTATTTTTGCGTCTGTTAAATCAATAAATAGATTCTGTCACAATAACCCTCATTCCATATTTTGAGAGCATATATTGTATGCTGTCCTATACATTTCCGGGAAAATGTTTCATATTTTTTTGTACTTTTATGCTAAGTTATTGCTTGTTTATTAATCATATTAATTTTTCCTTAAATATGGATATTCACCACACAATAACCATCATTCCATATTTTGAGAGCATTTATTGTATGCTTTCCTATATATTTCCGGGAAAATGTTTCATATGTTTTTGTGCTTTGATGATAAGTTATTGCTTGTTTATTAATCATATTACTTTTTCCTTATGGATATTAACCACGGCTTGGGTTGGTTTTGGCATCTGTTCAAAGTTGACTTTTGGAAATACTGCAAAGTCATCTTGAACGTTTCAAGTGTTTGTGAAATAAACCATACCATGAGGATTCATCTCTTCTCGCTAAGTTATGATTGATAGAGTGCTAGGTTCCTTGCTTTCTTGAATGATTTTTTAACCATAAAAATAGGGGTTGAAAGCACTTGGTTTGAAGATGGAAAAAAAAAAAAAAATGAAGAAGAAAGCAAGTACTAAGGGCAGACTTATCTTTCATTTTCTTTTCTGTAAAATACTTCTGCAATTGCTTAGTGGCTGGAACAGGCAGGTAGTTGTTATTAACAAAACTACAAGTCAGTCATTATGAACTTTATGCAATCACTAAATATTTACTTTATTTATGTAATGAAGTTGGGCCTTTGGTTTGTGTCCATCCACAATATCCATGTGGTGGAAGGGGATATTCTTTACTATTGAGTATGTTTGAGCTTACAAGGAGAGTTTAGCAGAACAGTGTCACTTGTACAAGGAATAATAAATAAAGAAAGAAAGAAACTAGAACCTGTGAGTACATGATTTCCATTGCAATATTAAGATATTATACTGAAAAGCATGTGTGAACATAAACAAGCAGTTACCATTATTTTTAAGTTTGTCCCTTTCCTTCGGAGATTCAGTAGCTTGGAGCGTTTGATGGAGCTATTCCATCTGTGAACTTACCAGTACTGTATATGGCCCCTATGGGTTAGGTGCTGCTCAATATTACTGGTCTCTATGCCTATTAATGGCATTTCGAAGAATCTTTTTGACATTCATCAGGAGTCCCATTGGTATCATAGATTAATGGTTGGGGAGTTATAATTTGCAAATTAATCAAACTCTCAAAGGAAGTTCAGAGTGATTTCAGACACAAGCGGGGAATCCTTTGAATTTCTCATCCTCAGCCATTCATTAATAGAAATTAATTCAACATGGGAAAAACACATTTGCCTGAGACCTTGAGTGTTCTCATTCATCTCTACATCATCACGATTACAAGGCTGAGTAGCCAGATCAAGGCACGTGACAAGGTACTTCTGTTACATTTGGATAGCAGTTGGAGTAGTATAAAATAGTTCTTTCAATATTGGCCTCTGCATATATTCATTGAGAGGAGCACTATTTTGGATGGCGGCCTTAATGAGTATTATTGTTCATCCAGTTGTTATGTAATATGAGGAAGAGGAAAAACAAAGTTCATGCAAATAGATTTGGAATTAATTAATTAGAGAATGTAAGAAAAGTACTTCAACTACAGTGTATTTTGCAATCAGCTAACCCGATATGGAAGATCTACTTCATTACACGTAGTTTGTTCCTATTATGTTAGCCTTTGAGGCTGGGAGCAGTTATAGCTACAGGCAACTCAATGCTCAAACAAATGCAATAATTAGAGTTATTCTGCAAAATCTCTTTCCGATTTGGGGTTTTGTGAGGAGGAGGAGGTTGGACCATCATGTAGGGCTCCCCTTTTTCGCTAATCCCTGTGTTTTTGCATTATGGGTGGCAATAGACTCTCATCATATTTCTATTAATGATGATTGGTATAATTATTACTATTCTTCTCTTCTTGAATAATATGGTGAATTAATGGTTTCTCATGAGTTGAGCTTTGTGGTACATTATAGTCACTGCATTCTGGACTGCCGTAAACTATTTAAGTATATCATCATTATATATGCATTAGTTACTGTTCACTTTATAGTTTCACTCTTTTTGATTATATATTCTGGATCATATTATATGTGATTATATATTTGTTAAAATTTCCTCCTTTAAGTCATTGATATGCTTAGTAGTGTTCTCTTAGCTAGGTAGTGCTGCATCCTTGCTAGAGATGTCCCTTGTCCTTGTAATGTTCACAATAGAAGTTAATCATGTCTGTTACACTATCATTTTAATCATTCCATCATTTTTCTTTAACAATTCATTTGCTCATGGTTCAGCGAAAGAGATGCAACGGGTTCTCTTGTTTGACGTGTTGGGGAAACATCCGAAGAACTTGAGAGCATCCTCAGTTGAGTAATACCCGTTACAGCATCAAGGAAACAACGAGCCTCGTCTCCTTGACCAATATAAGTGTACTTATTCAAGCCTTGTATACAGTATATAACATAATTGTTTTTCGACTAGACTCTCATCAATCCCCAGTATGCCATTTAGATGTAGAAAATCCTGATGTTAATAACTGCAACGTTTTATGGATCACAGAAGATTTACTTGCTTTATACTGCAATTTTTGGGTATTTGTCCTTGCTGCCTATATATTTTTCTCAATTTTATTTTGGTTAGATGAAGAGAAAATGTCTTGGTTAGGCAATCTGCATTAGTTTATTTGATTCAACACACGTCCCACGTCACACACATTTCTTTATAAATTAATTAACCATTTTCTTACAAGCTTTGTAGACTCACTCTTCGTGTGTGTATTTATTTATATATTTGTTTTAGTGGCATCCACTTGTCAAAGAATCTGGTTTGTATATTCCAATCTGATAATAAAAATTCAAAAATGGATGCTTTGGGGATCTTGGATTGCTCGTGCGGTCCATCGCCCATTACTTTATTATCTTGTCTACAATCTTCGTATCTAAATAATTGAGCTTTGACTTTTTAATTATGTATTCATAATTCATACCTAATTTTTTACATACTTTTTCCAATTGCGTTTACATTAAGTCACCATGCGATAATCTTGATCAATTTTAAAGTTTTTTTTTGTTAAACATGTAAATATTAAAATGAAGATTTTACTTGATGAATTCATTAGCAACCCGTAAAATCAAACACCTCCGCCCACACAAAAAAAATAATAATAATAAATAAATAAATAAATAAAAAAAAAAGAAAAAAGAAAAAAATATGACGTCTGATATCAGGTGTACAAAGGCTGGAGAAAAGTTATGTAATAAAATAATTAGGTTGGAAATTTGTGGAATCCGACGAGTGCTGATGTGAGAAGAAGATGCCATTGGCTGAGAGTTTGTAATTTAAACAAGTGGACCAGCTAGCCTCACACTAAATTAATGCACAAAATATTAAATTTTATTAATTAGGGTTCCCCATCCCTTGAGCTTGTGTGGAATGCACGTAACATAATGCAAATCAATATTTTGTGCACTAATTCCTATCAACTTTACTTATTTTAGAGAAAATTAGGGATGTGCGCTATAATCTATTTAAATATGTGAATTTAGATATCTGCATAAGAATTAATATAAACGTTAAAATCGCATGTGAGACGTTAACGTAACTTAAAAATAGTACAAAACTGTTAAACTATTTAACGTCCAACTTTAAATCGCATGTGATTTAAAGTTGGACGTTAAATGGTTTAACAGTTTTGTACCATTTTTAAGTTACGTTAACGTCCACATTGACGGTATCCATCACGTGGAGATTCAAATTCACATATTTAAATAAGTTGATGACTTAGAATTTCATTTTGAAGGCGGAGATCCAAAACTACATTAATTGAAAGGTTAAGGACTCTGACACTAATTTTTGTTTTATGTTAATAATATTCCAGTTTTTAAACAGCATAATTCTGACGTAAGCCCGTGAATAAAAGTGACACAAAATAATATTAAACACAATTTGAACTTTTGTTTGGCAATTCATTAACATATATTTCACACCCAATAATTATCAATCACATATTTAATTAATATTTAATGGGTTTGTCCAATTGAAATAACTTACTTTTAAGTTGAAAACAATTAAGTGATGCTGACTTTTAACTCATTCCAATTATCATTATACACACACACACACACACACATTATAGAAAATGAATGAATGAATTATTTTGGCTAAACTCACTTAAGTTTGAATATACGATGATGATTAGATCATGTAGACTAAGTTAACATAGCATTGACTGTTAAAACACTTGATTAGTTGTTGAATAAAACCACATGTCCAGTGGCTGAGCTAGATGATAAGTATAATTTATATATTTATATGGACTATTTAATAAAGAGTTTTTGTATAATTCTAAATATTTTAGAGTTGATATATATTGAGTCTTTGTTTATTTTCGTGATTGCAGGACAAAATCTCCGAACTCGAGTCACATTGATGAAAACGGCAAGTAAATGAGAAGAAATTGAAGTTTTGAAAGTGAAGATCATAAACCGAACATTGAAATATGAGAAACAAGCTAAGAGCAAGAAGTTTAAGGTGCTTTGGAGTGACAATGAAGATTTGAAGTGAATGATCAAACACTCGAAAGTCGAAGAAGTGAATTGAAAAACCTACGAATAGAGCATGTGAAGAGATTAGTGCACAAAGTTTGGTACAAAAATTTTCACAAGGCAAATGATATACCATTGAAAAGATAATAGAATTACGAGTCCAACACTTTTTACGGATCTCAATTCGAAGTTTCGTATGAGAAGTTATTGCCGTTTGAAAAAATTCATCGGACGACCAGCTATGTTGCTCCAGCTGTTCGAGTGGGACTTCATTTAAAAAGACAGCATGCTCAAGCCCGCTCAAGCAGACAACACCAACGGACAACATTGGGCTATTTTAGATAGATATTTAGGCATATTTTGGGGGACTTTAGACACAAAATTCAACCATAGTTGGACACTTAAAAATAAGAGAACTCTCAAACTTACATGGGGTCGAATTTTAGGAGAAAACAAGGATGTAAAACACAAGATCTTTTTAGAACAATTCATTCTTCCGGACAAGATTATTGGGGTTTCAAGCAAGAGAAAGTTGGAATCTTGAGCAATCCATTGAAGACATTCAAGGGGGCAAAATTAATCTTAAAACTTCTTCTTGTAATCAAATTTTTTGGGGATGAATTCTCAATTTATCATGTGTTTTTTGTTGACCTTGGAATCTGCACTATCCACATATCAACAGATCTCCGGTTAATCTTCTGACAGTCTGTATGTTACCTACACACTAGGACAATCGTTAGGTACCAAGATCACCAGGAAAAAAGAGGCTGGTGATCGTTGGTACTCTGATGATCAGGTCAACTGCCGGATATATAAAAATATATGGGGGGAGTTTTTGGGTGTGGGAGAGATAAGCAAGTAGAAAATTGAGCAGAGTTTAAAGGTGAGAATAATGCATACCTTAGAACGGCCAAATACCTTGTATTTATAGGTTCAAAGTCCAATTAATTTGGGTAAGCAATCAATTAGACATTGAATCTGATCGTCCATCCTTATGAGATAAGGAGTAATTGGATATCAACGCGATCTTTTAGATTTTTCATCCTTATCTCCATTGATTCCCAATATTTTGTTACCAATTATTAAGAGATTGATGTATATATTTTTTTTTAAGTTTGTATCATAATCAAACACAATATTTTCTTAAGATATTACTCTTTTTGTGATTACCTATGAGGTTTGTGGGGTGTGGAGAATACTGATGGATGGTCTAGGCCCGTCAGAAATGGAGAAGGCCTTTATGGCCTCTGTTGGTATTGGCATTGCGTGCGAGGCTTACGTGGAATCTACTGGGCCTGCGAGGCCTTTGCGGGGTCTAAGAGTTCTAGTTTGTTGTTCGTTGAGTTCTTTCGCAGAGCTTTGTTTACTAGGTAAATTTATAGGCTTTGATTTGTGTTATTTTGCATGCCGCTTTTGTCTTTTTCAAAACCTCCTGCTCCGGCCGCTCTTTCTACGTTCTTCTCCGATAGCTTCAAAGATTTCTCCGTTTGAACAAAGAGAAAAAAGCAATGTCGTCTGAAAATGATGATTCCCAGAACCAGTTGGTCTCCGATACCGACCCAGAGATGATGGGCGCGTCCGAAGGGCAAGATGAGGTTGAGCGAAGACTGACTATTGCCTACCCCCCTTCCCGCGTCCACGATTGGGATAGAAGAAGCCTCAAGAACCCCGCTAAAGACGAAGGCGAAGAGGAAACAATGAGGCACTGGGGTCTCTGAAATGAGGGCTTCGCTAGACAGAAGGGATGTCCTGGCAGCTCGGCAGCTGGATGAGAAGTTAACGAATTCTGCCACTGCAGCTTCGTTGGTTCACTCGAGAATCAAGGAGGCAGACTTGGAAGCTATCATGATTGGTTATGCAATCCTCGAATCCGTTGTGTGCAGGGCCCATGGCCTAGATGAGCGGGCCGATGACCCACCAGAGGGGTCTGTCACCATTTACGAGTCGGCGATGCAGCAAGGCCTTCGTCTGTTGATCCATCCATTTTTTGCAAAGTTTTGCAAGACTTCAACCTGGCCCCTTGTCAGATAACGCCAAATGGATAGGGCCAGATGGTGGCAGCGTTCTTGTTATATAGGATTGCTAAAGTTGGAGGCGACGTATCCTCAAGGAAATTTGAATCAATCTACCGACCTTGTAAGTCTAGGGGTTGGTTCAATTTGTCTCCTAGGCCAAGACAAAAGTGGAGAACGGCTATTAACAGTCCCAACAAGGTCCACAACTGGAAGAGGAGCTTCTTCTTCGCCAGAGGAGAATTGGAATTTAGGCTGGATGATCCCCTTCCCAACGTGTCCATTCCTTGTCGCTTAGGAAAACTTGGTATATTTTATTCTCTTATGTGGCTTATAATCCTTACTCCTAACTTAATGCTTTTATTTTCTTTGCAGATTGTAGGAAGCCTCTGATCCCAAAGAGGGAACAAGGGGATTTGAGTTCGAGGTGGGCTAAGGTTCGTAAGCTTGACAGCGATTTTTGAAGCCTCGGAAACCTACTCAAGAATAACAATTTGTTGATCCATTTTGGACTAGTGGGTAAGCATCGTGACCTGAGTCGTGTAAAAGTTGTATCAGTGATTATTCTTAACATTCTTGGGTTTTTTTGTTATTGTAGCCACGTATACTTTCAGGAGCATATCCGCATTTAGCCTCAACGAGGACGAGGGTGAATCAAGCGCGGTGGTCCAGTTTTCGTCGTATGGGGTTCAGACCGCAGTACCTCTTCGAGAGATACCTCTCTCAGGCCCAGGTCTGATCACCTCTCTCCCATCTCCGCCTCCTATGCCCCTACAAAACAAGGAGAAGAAGATTATAGAAGAGGCGAACAAGACCCGTAGCCAAAAGAGGAGGGCTCCAGTGGCCGATAGTAGGCTAATGGAGGACGCTCGCAAAACTAGGCAAACTGAGGAGAGTCGTCGAACTTTTTTGAACTCCACCCAGGGAGTTGCTGATGCTAGGACTTTCTCTTCATCATCCGACAGAGTGGAGTGCGTGAACATCGGCGCTCGCCGCGATGAATTGGATCCTACCATGATGGAGAAGCTCTCTACGCCTCCTGTAATGGCGGCGACGAGTGTCTACAAGTACTGGAGTTCTACCTGGGAGAAGGCCACCATGAGCGAACTTATAAAAATGGTGGAGATAAATAATGTTCGGGGGCTGGTCTTGAACAAAGAATTGTACAGCTTCCTTGCTGACTTTGAGGGCAAGCTGGGCAAGAAGGAGGCCAAGTCAAAAAATCTTGCCGAGGATCTGAAGGTTATGAGTTCTGAGAACACCAAGCTGGGTTCGAAAAATGAGGCCCTTCGATACAAGGTAGATGCTTTGGTGACTGTCGAGGCTTACTTGAAGGCCAAGCTTGAGTCTGCAGCTGAGAACCTGAGACAGGCTCGGAGCAAAGAAGGCTTACCGAGGTCTTGAGAAAATTGGCCGATGAGCGTGCAGTGGTTGCTGAAAGTGCCATCACCTCACTGAACCATGACTTCGATGTCATGGTTGCTGAGAATGATAGGCAACTAGTTGGTCGAGGCTAGGGAAGAGCTAGAAAAGATGAAGGAGGAATTAGCTGAGGTAGAGGTGAGGGCTGTGAGATCGTACAAGAAGAAGTTCTCAAACACGCCTGTGTACTTACGCCTCGCCAATTGCTTTATGGTGGCCAGTGGAAAGCAGTTGACCGAAAATGATCAAGGATGTCCATCCAGAATGAGATCTTTCATTCCTAATGTCAGCTCATGTCGACACTCCTACTTTAGGGCCTTCTACAGCTTCCGAAGTTCATCCCTTTGCCGAATCTCAAGCTGAAGGCGAGGCCCGCATCCCTTCTTCTACTGTAGAGGAAGATCCCAAAATGTGACGGCCTTGAAGAGGCGGTGGGATAGTAGGGCTTGCATTTTTATGCTTTTTTTTTTGTATTCGCTCTGAGCTTTATCAATGAACTGATTTCTCCTTTGTTTCAAGTATAATTGCTTCGTATGCTCTTTTTTGATTAACGAAAACACGTATTCAATCAAGTTTCTAACCTTTGACGAGGCTCTATTGCCGAGGATGACCTTCATAAATAACAAGCCTTTGACAAAGGTCTGGACTTAGAAATTCACACAATTTGGAAGGGATTTGAATCTGAAAAGTTGAATCTAAATCTGAAGAGTTGTTTTCAAAGGCATTAATGGTGCAGCCTTTTCGTTGCTCAAGATGTTGACGTCATCATTATCTGGGTAAGTTGAAGGGGAGCGCGTGGCTTGTGGTATTCTCCATGCCCATTAAAGAGTGGTTCATGAAGCCGCATTTAATGCTTTGCATTTCCCACACAACCCTTTCCAACGGTTCAGATCTTGAGGGCCTTAATCAACGGCAGTGGTCAGATCCTGCCCCTATATAAACCTAAAGAATCCTTCATTTCTAGTTTAACCCTTCATTTCCAGAACTCAACCATCTCCTCCCGTAGACGCGATCTTTCCCGATGAAAAAATAAAGAGGAAGAGTTATTGGTTCAATGTCCAAGTGTACGCCTTCTTAAATATTCCAGTCTTCAATATTGATGAAGAGGAAGATGATGTCGAGGTGATAATCATTTAGTACTTTATTCTCAACAGATTGTTGAGAATAAAGTACTAAATGATTATCACAACGATATCATATTTGGGAGACTCCCTATCATTGTTATCATAGCGGATCTTGCGAAGACAATATAATAATTAGTTAGGCTAGGGCCTCTTTTTGTGCCGACCTTAACGAGGCGGTGGGATCGTAGGATTTTTGCTTTGTGTAGTTCCGTCACTTCTGTAATTACAGCAAATACATTAATAAAAAGAGATTATTTTTCAATATGTCTTCCCTTCAAATGTTATTTCTTCGTTTTACTTGTATATGTGCACGTTAAGTAGTTTTACCCAGCGAGTTAAGGAGTTGGCAGCGAACCACACTCCCTCGCTGCCTTACTTTCTTTACTTGAATGTGTACGCGTTGAGTATTTTTACCAAGCGAGTTAAAGAGTTGGCCGCGAACCAAACTCTCTCGCTGCCTTGCTTTTTTTACTTGTATGTGTACGTGTTGAGTATTTTTACCCAGCGAGGAGTTGGCTGCGAACCACACTCCCTCGCTACCTTACTTTCTTTACTTGTATGTGTACGAGTTGA
This sequence comes from Forsythia suspensa, assembly GCA_023638005.1. Taxonomy (NCBI): domain Eukaryota; kingdom Viridiplantae; phylum Streptophyta; class Magnoliopsida; order Lamiales; family Oleaceae; genus Forsythia; species Forsythia suspensa. The sequence goes on along the minus strand of CM042670.1, from coordinate 23,039,189 downwards.
GTATTTTTACCCAGCAAGTTAAAGAAGTGGCCGTAAATCACACTCCATCACTGTCTTACTTTCTTTACTTGTATGTGTACGCGTTGAGTATTTTTACCCAGTGAGTTAAGGAATTCGCAGTGAACCACACTCTCCTACTGCTTTGTTTTCTTTACTTGTATGTGTACACGTTGATTATTTTACCTAACGAGTTAAGGAGTTGGCTGCGAACCACACTCCCTTGCTACCTTGTTTCTTGTAGGCGCAATCTAGATGAAAGAGTTTTAACTTAAAAACAACTGAGCTTTATTTGAATACGACTATTTTCGAACAAAGTTGAAAGCAAAACTGACATGCGACTTATCGCTAGTAAACTGGAAACCTATTGGTAGTACGGACGAAGATGAGTAATGTTCCACAGATGCTTCATCTCCTTTCCCTCTGAGTCTTCTAATCTATAGGTTCCAGGTCGAATCACTTCAATGACCTTGTATGGTCCTTCCCAAGTGTGTCCAAGGGTTCCGGCTCCAACTTCCCTATTAGTAAGGAATACCTTTTTTAGGACGAAATCGTTGACTTGGAAGCCCTATTCCTGACTTTCGAATTGTAGTAGCTAGCCATCTTCCTATGAAAAACAGTCAGGCGAAGCTGCGAGTTGGCATGCCTTTCTTCTTGCAAGTCGAAGTTTCCTTTATGCAAATCTTCATTAACTACCTTGTTGAAATGCAAGTGCCTTGGGGAAGACATCCCCACTTCAACATGGATCATTGCCTCTGTCTCGTATGCCATATCAAAAAGAGTCTCATCAATCATCGTTCGGGAGGTAGTCCGATATGACCATAGGATCTCGAGAAGTTTTTCAATCCATCTCCCTTTGGCGGATTCCAATTTTCTCTTCAGAGTGTGCTTGATGATTTTGTTGACGGCCTTCACCTGGTCGTTGGACTAGGGATAGTAGGAGGGTAGAGAAGTCTCTTCTAACACCAAGCTCCTCGCAGTTCGAGTTAAAAAAAATCCCAGTGAACTGTGTACCATTGTCTGAGACAAGGGAGTGAGAAATCCCAAATCGACAGCTTATGTTCTTTCACACGAACTTCTATGCATTCTCTTCTGTGATCTTAGCTAGAGGCTCAGCCTAGCACCATTTAGTGAAGTTGTCTACGGCCACAACTCCGAACTTGACACTATTCCTTCCAGTTGGGAGGAGACCTATGAAGTCGACCCCTCATTTGGCAAAAGGCCACCGACTGGTAACTGGGATGAGGTCTTGAGCTGGGAGCTTCAGCACAATGGCGAATCTCTGGCACTTGTCACATTTCTTCACAAATGCGTGTGAGTCCTTCTTTATAGTCGGTCAGTAGTATCCCTGTTTCAGGGCCTTCTGTGCTAGAGCCATTCTCCTGCGTGATTACCATAGACTCTTTCATGTATCACCCGCATGATATAGTCGGCTTCATCCTCGATAATGCAGCATAGGAGTGGATGGCTAAATCATATCTTGTACAGGATTCCATCATGTAGGACGAACTTCATAGCCCTTCTGCAGAGTTTTCGAGCTTCGTCCTTGTTGTCTGGTAGAACCTGATCGGTCAGGTATGCGACAATTTTCTTCATCCATTTGGGAGACCCGTTGATTGTCATGGCATTCTATTGTAGAGCCTTGTCGATGGTTGGCAGGATAAGTTTTTCAACCGAAATAGCCTTCATGAAGTCGGAGTTTTTGTAGCCATTTTCAATCCTGGAGATTTGGAGTAACTCAAACTCCTTAAAGTGGGATAGGAAATCCTTGGCTTTCTTTAAGTAGGTCACCATGGACTGTTCATGAACCGTGAAAGTCCCATTGACTTGACTAACCACCAGCTACGAATCACTGTAGATTTAGATTTTCCTTGCCTTCATCTTTTTACTAACCTCAAGCATAGAAGGAGCGCCTCGTACTCGACGGCATTGTTTGAGGCTTTAAACTACAAACGAAGTACACCGTTGACGTTATGACCGTCGGGGCTAATTAACAGGATCCCAGTTCCTTCTCTGGCCTCGCCTGAGGATCTATCAACATATAAGTTCTATGTTGGTACCTCTCGTGGCTTGGTCTCGAACAATCCCTTTGGGATGTGGGCGAACTCAACCATAAAATTTACCAGCGCTTGACCATTTATGGAAGACTTCAGTTTGTAGATAATCTCAAACTGACTAAGCTCTATAGACCACTTCATCAGCCTCTCGAAGGTGTCTGGCTTCTGGAGAATTTACCTCAAATGAAGGTTCGTTAGGACATCGATGCTATGTGCCTGCAAGTATGGCCGAAGATTTCTAGATGCAACTATCAGGGATAATACAAGCTTTTCCATATCTGGGTAGCTCGTTTCTGTATCATGTAAGGCTTTACTTACATAGTAGATAAGGAGCTACGTCGGGCCTTCTTCTCGGATTAGTATCAAACTCACCGCCTTTTCTCATACCGCTAGGTAGATAAATAGTCTTTCTCTGGTCTTTGGCTTGGATAATAGTAGGACTTTTCTGAAGAGGATCTTGAGTTCCTGAAAGGCACTCTCACACTCCTCTGTCTACTCAAATTGCTTCCTTCCTTGATGGTCTAGAATAAAGGCTGGCATCGATCAGTCACTTTCGATATGAACCAATTTAAGGCTGCCAACTTTTCCGTAAGGCTCTGGACCTCCTTAGGAGATGATGGCGAGCGCATGTTGATGAATGCTCTGATCTTCTTGGGGTTGGCCTCTATCCCTCGCTGATTTACCGTGTAGCCCAAGAACTTTCTGGATGCGACTCCAAAAGTGCATTTCAAGGAGTTGAGCTTCATTCGATATTTGCAGAGAATTCTGAACATCTCATCCAAGTGTTTGATATGATCCTCTTTACGAGTATGTCATCAACGTAGACCTCCATGATGTTTTTGATGTGTTCTGCAAACATGCGATTTACTAACCTTTAGTAGGTTGCCCTAGCATTCTTCAAGCCGAAAGGCATCATCCTATAGCAGTGTAAACCCTGGTCTGTTATGAACGAGGTGTGCTTCCCGTCTCTCGCAAACATGGAGATCTGGTTGTAACCAGAGTAAGCGTCTATGAAGTCGAGTAGCTTGTAAACTGGCGGTTGCATCGACCAGCTGATCGATGCGCGAAAAAGGGAAGCTGTCTTTGGAGCACTTATGATTTAAGTCAGAGAAGTCTTTGCACACTCTCCACTGATGGTTACTTTTCTTAACCAACACAGGGTTGGACACCCATTGGGGGTAGTCCGCTTCTCGGATGAACCAATTTGCCTGCAGTTTGTCCACTTCTTCCCTTAGGGCACCATATCTTTCGGTGCTCAGGGGTCTTCATTTCTGTGTCTTGGGGTGCATATAGGGGTCCACTTTCAGGGCATGGCAAGCTACAGATGGGCTTATCCCTACCATGCTAGGCATGCTTCCATGCGAAAACATCAACGTTCTCACACAAGAACCGTTTTAGTTTTTCTTTCATCTCCTTTTCTAGTTTTTGTCCCAACTCTAGCATTTGGAAGGGGTCCGAGGGGCTTACTAGGAACGTTTTTAATTCTTCCGTCGGTGAAGCTAACAAATTCGGACCTACGATTTGTGGGTCAAGGCCTTCGTTGAGGACCATGTCCTCCTCATCCTTTCCTTGGTCAATATCCATCGCCTCGGTTTGTATAGTCATGACTGCGAAGGGAGTATCTTCGCGAGTTTCTACTTTTTGAAGCACATTCATGTAGCATGCACTCTTTTCTGTCTGACTACCTCGAACCTTGGTAGTCCTACCTGGTGTTGGGAATTTCATCACTAATTGGTGGATGGATGTAACTGCTTGTAAATTTTTGAGTGAAGACCTTCCAAGGACCCCGTAGTAGGCGGAGCGGGTATCCACCATAAAGAATTCCATGAACTTCTTTATGTAACACGGGAGCTCTTCGAAATCCACAGCGAGGGCGATCCTTCCTCGCGGGATGATGCTCTATCCCGTGAAGCCAAATAATGGCTTAGAGATGGCTGTCAACTTGTGGTCCACCTCTGTCTGATCGAAGGCGCTGCCAAACAGGATGTTCATGGCACTCCCATCATTGACCAACATCATCGCTAATCCATTTTTTGTGACAACGGCACGAATTACCAAGGCATCGCAATGTGGGTAATGGACACCAACCTCATCCTCCTCCATAAACTTGATATGTGGGGACCTTGGTTGGTGTCCATGAACCTGCCCAGCTTTCTGTTGGCTCTCCCCTTTATGCTTTAGCATAGTTTCGTTGGGAGTTCATTGTATGCCCTCAAATGTAGGGCCCTCTGATTATGGTATTGATCTCACGAATTGGATGGGCTCCTGTGGGCCTGTCCTATTTAGGTGGATCCAAGTTCCTGTCATCCCTTCTATTGTGGCGACGAGGGCCATCGTCTTGGTGCTGAGGCAGAGATCTTCGCCCTTGGTTGGACGGTCCTCAAGCCGGTCGGTTCCCCTCTCATTGTCGCTGATTCTCTTGATTAATTACAAACTCAGGACGTCTGTATGTTTGATTACCATATTGATCTAAAAATTTAAATTGTTAAATAAAACCATACGTATATCATCTAAGTAGCTTCTACACAGGCCAACAAGTTAAGTGCGAAGTGAAACAATATTGATTATCCCCACCAATAAAAAATAATATATAATTAAGTTTGTAATTAATTATGCTTAGGTGCTTCCCCATAAGCAACAAGTGGGGGGACCAGCTGGTTTTGCAGAAGTAGTAGTGATTAGTAATTGGGTTGAAATAGAATCCACATTTTTAATTTATTTATCCAAGAATGGAATAAAAAGAAAGGTCATTCCCACTAATGCATAATTAAATAAGTAATTAAAAAAATATTAGTATATAATTAATTGAGTTATGGGGGCAACATACCCCATTGAATCTCAACTCTGAGTGGATGCGGGGATTCGAGCAAAAACGTTGGCCCTCCTAGATTTAGAGAGCTAACCAGAGACGTCACACACACACACACACACACACACACACACACACACACACACACACACACATATATATATATATATATATGTTGTTTTGTTTTTGTTTTTGTTCAGAAAACGGAGAGATCAAAAAGTTGATTTGAGGTTTCTTCGTTAAAAAGTTTAATTTCACATCATATGAAGCTTATATTTAGTTAAACTTAAATTATAATTAAAATTAGTTAAATATATTTTTATGTTAGTGTTAAATAATATAATGCAAATTACATAAAATATGTTTAATTTAAATAAATTAATTTTAAGTAATATGATATATATACTAAGATAATTGTGTCATCATAATTTAATTATGATATTAATAAGATATGAAAAATATTATTTACAAAAATTATTTACAAAAAATATTAGATATATAATAATTAATTAATATTTAGTCAGATAAATATAAAATATATACAAAAGATTTTTATAATTATACAGTTAAACACTCAATTTAATATGTGGTAGAAGAGAATAATCAAACTATAAGAAATTTGGTTATTCCTAATTGATAAAGCTCAAAAGATTCAAATAAGTAATTTGATGTGTTTAAAACATCAAACGAACATGAACTCGAGACGAATTTTAGGTTAGATGATGCCATGCAGATTCAGGAGAATTAAAGAGGAATCTTTGACGTAATCAACATTAATTTGAAGCCTTTGTGTGTGTGTGTGTGTGTGTGTGTTGGGGGGATGGATAATAGAAGGATGGTTAGGGGTCAAGATTAAAAGGTTAGAATTGTTGGAAAATCCGACCTCCGGGGATTAAAGAAGACAACTGCACAGTTTGCCGCATACAATATTTTCATGTATCAAAATATTAAGATAAATCGCCATTTGTCTCCTTTTTTTACAAAAGGTAAATTGGATTTTATTTATAATATATCTTCCCGAATCCCAAACAAAAGAAATTTTTTTGTTATACATCATTTAAATATTATCTTCAACACGCTCACTTACGTGTAAGCGATATTTTTTTTTCTCCATCAAAGTCTAACATATGCACAATTTATTTAAATTGGTGACAGTAAGACTTGAATTCAAGACCTAGCCTGATATGAAATTAAACTATTTGATCTAAAAGCTTAAGTTGTTAGATAGGAAACATGTATGTAATTTAAGGATAATTGCATGAAAGATCCCTAACGTTTCAAAATCATTGGGGATATACTCATAATGTAAAAAAATAGTACTACACATTCCCAACGTTTGAAAAAATAGGCATCGTAGGTCCCTCTTGACAGTTTCCATCTATTTTCTCCGTTAAACCTCATAATTGGACTTCACTCAATTTCTCTCTCCAAATTAAGCGATTGAAATTGGACTTCGTTAACTGCGCCTTCTTTTCTAAGTTCCTCAGCAACCTTAGTTGCAATTTCCATGGATGTTCCAGTAAGTTGAGCCAAGTACACCTTCGAGCACAGGCACGTCGTTCTTCTACTAGAAGTGGCTAAACTGCTTCTCAATAATCGTCTTCTCTCTGAAAATGAATGGCGTGCTATTGGGGTTCAGCAAAGTCGTGGGTGGGTCCATTATGCAGTTCACCGTCCCGAGCCACACATCGTGCTCTTTACGAGGCCACTGAACTATTAGCAACAACAGGAGAATCAAGCTCTGCAAATTCTTGCCAAGTGAAGAATCATTGCTCTGGTTTTCCATCTTTCTGAAATTCTCATTTCTGATAGAATGTGGGGGAGTTTCATTGATTTTTCGAGGTGTGGTGGCTATTGTTGGTGAAATCGGCAGGTGGAGGTGGTGGACATGGGTGGTAGCGGTGGAGGTTGGTGGAGAGAGGGGGAAGGGAAGAGGATGTGACGAGGAGGAAGGATGAGGAATTGCGGAGGAGGACCGCCAGAGTGTGATCAGAAACGGTGAGCTATTCATCGAGCGAATGTGATGTGGCGAGGCGAGCCAATGATGCGGAAGGAACAGCGATGTCGGAGTGGGCGGAGGCCGGTGGTGTCTGCATACACTACTTCCTTCATCAAGCAGCCACCACTCTTTTGCCCGCCCGACGGTGTCCTCGTTGTCTAGCTTCAATACCAGTGCACCCCATCTTACACCTCTATTTTTTTCCTCATCTTTTACTCTTAAGACAGAAAGGAAAAGAAAAAATAAATTTGAAAATGAGTTTGAGCTAAACCACAGTTAGCAATGGCGCCTCCCTGTTGAATGTAAAACTAAAGAGATGGAGGGGGGAAGGAGAAACAGCGATGATGGCAAAGACCAGCAGACATTAATACCCCTACAATTTCAGTCACTTCATTTGGAGAGAGAAAGCGCGTGGACTCTAATTCTGAGGTTTAACGGAGAAAACTGATGAAAAGTGTCAAGAAGGACCTACGATGCCTATTTCTTCATACATTGGGGACATGTGGTGCTATTTTTTTAGGTTAGGGACATATAACGATTTTGAAACGTTGGGGACCTTTCATGCAATTATCCCTATAATTTAAACAATATCTTCAACAAACTAATTAACTAACCTGGGAGTTTAACTAGAGTTAAAAGTGAAGTTGAGAATCTTGAGGTCAATGAACATAAATTCGTAAAGGTGGAATATTCTTCACAGACAGCAAAGAGAACATAGTTTTATAATATTAATTATCTTAAGGAAACATCAATCTAAGAATCCTTGAATGATGAGATTGAAGTTTAAGCTGTTCCAGTTTGATTTTCTGAGATTGAATGGTAACATAATTCATTAATTTTCTTACCCATGTCCTTTTCGTGGGTCCCATGATAGAGCATCAGCATTTGCATAATAAGAGCTTCTTCACCGTCCCCCACTTTTCTCATTCAATCTGAACAACAACAGCCAAGAAAAATAAATTCTTTTATTGTGGATGAGATTCACAGACTGCAAAGGAATTACAAACCAGTAGTCATCATATCTATCAATCACTGTACATTTTATAGGGATTTCCTAAAAGAATATACTCAAAAGTGAGTGTCTTTGCCTTTTTTCATTTGTATTTTTCAATTATAACTCATCTTCTGATGTTGTTGAAGGAATAATGGATACTTGTATTTGATTTAACCTCATGTTGTTCCGTTTTTGATTGAATTTGTGGGTTGGTTAACCCCTCAGAATCCCGAAATAGTTTTCGGGTTTTCCTTTATTGACAAAGGTGTGTTTTGTTTCTGCCGTCTGAAATGCATTTCTGATTGCAGTTGCAAAGAATTTTTTATAGACGATGTTTGTAGCTCCTGGGCTGATTGGGTTTTGGAAGACAACGGAAAGGAATCCTTCCTGGAAGTTCCTCTTCTTGTTTTTCATATTTATGCTGCTTCTGTGTTTTGGATCGTGATTTTGTTTGCATTTTGGATGATCTAGGCTTTATGGAATGGAGGTTTGACGAGTATTCATCATGGAAGATGGTGCCTCTGTACCTAATACCATGCTTGAACCTGCATCCGACAACAGTATTGATTTCAATCTCATGGATGAACTCTTGTACGACGGCTTCTGGTTAGAGACTACTTATGGTTCCAACTTTTGGCAGCCTGCTCCATCTACTTCAACCAATTTAACTTCTCCTCCATACTTTGCTACTTCAGACACAAACTTAGGCAATTTGAACTCGATCCCACATCAGGAAACTTTCTTAAAAGAAACCGATAATCCATCTTTTAACTGTTCCCAAATGGATGAATTGGAAAACCAGGAAAGCACTTTTCCTTCAACATCTGTAACCCAATCTGGGGGTTTTCAGGTTCAAGGCACAGAAGTGAATAGAAGGTTATGGGTTGGACCAACTAGAAATCCAACCCGTACTATCTCGCCAAAGAAGAGATTGGTGCAGGCTATTGAGTACCTGAAAGACTCCACAATGGATAAAGATGTCCTTATTCAGATTTGGGTGCCCATAAAAAGAGGAGGCAGGCATTTCCTCACAACTTACAATCAACCCTTTTCACTGAATTCAAACAGCAAGAGTCTTGCAGAATACAGAGGTATTTCCCGAAACTATCAATTTGCAGCAGAGGAGGACTCTAAGGAACTTGTTGGGTTGCCCGGTCGTGTTTTCTTGAATAAGTTGCCAGAATGGACACCAGATGTTCGCTTTTTCAAAAGAGAAGAATATCCACGCGTTGAACATGCGCAGCAGTACAATGTTAGCGGATCACTTGCACTTCCCGTTTTTGAAAGAAGCAGTGGCAATTGCTTGGGAGTCGTCGAGATTCTTACAACAAGTCAGAATGTCCCAGAACTTGAAAATGTCCGCAAAGCTCTGGAGGTCCTGTCTTCTTCTTTCTTCTAACTTGTTTTTCAGTTTTGTTTTCTGTTCAAATCATGAAGAGATTTAAAACTCTCATTAAACTTGGTTGAAGAATCATGGTCCTTAACAAAACCTGGGCATAATTTGTTGACAGTGTCACTCTAATATGTATGGCACAATAAGTTCAATCTTTGAGCAACTTGTATTCTGCCTATGGGTCATGTTGAATACAGTAAGTTCAAACAATAATATGCCTCTTTCTTACCGGAGCAGCTTGGATTCTGCCTATGGGTCATGATGAATACAGAAGTTAAAAAATAATGTGCTCCTTCTTACTTTTGATGAGGTGATTTAATACGATATCAGGGAAGACAAAGAAAGCTGCACATGTTCTTGATTCAAGAAATTGAGTCTGGCCTACTCCCGAGTGTGCCGTAGAAAAAGTTGAAATAAATAAATTTGCTCCTTCTTTAATTGCTTAAGCCTTTAAACGAGGTAGTTCAATATGTCACGACAACTTTTGTTCTCAGATTTTCTGAACGGAGATTCGCCTGAAAGAGATCCTAAAAAACCCCAAAAAAATCTTGTGCATAATTTCCTCCTTTTGTATTTTATGGAAGTAAGGTGGTAGGTTCCCCTCCCTTATGTACTGTTGTGTTCTCTTTCCTGTTGAGTTTATTATTATGTACTACATTGAAGGACAGAATTTCTCAATTTGTGATCAAAATTTCTCTTGCAGGCAGTTGATCTGAGGAGTTCTGATATCCCGAGTTCACTGAAAGCAGCGGTAGTTAAAATCTTTTCACACTATCTTAGTATATATATCATCTACAACTGTACAGTAGTTTCTAATAATGCAGGCGTGATTTTGTATCAGGATTGTGACGAGCCTTACCGAGCTGCTCTGGCAGAGATTAAAGATGTCTTGAAATGTGTCTGCACCACACATAAATTGCCTCTGGCACAGGCCTGGGCGCCATGTATTCAACAGGGTAAAGGTGGGTGCCGGCACTCTGACAAGAACTATATTCATTGTGTTTCCACGATTGACTCGGCTTGCTATGTGGCTGATCCACAAGTTGTTGGCTTTCATGAGGCATGCTCTGAGCATCACTTACTTAAAGGCGAAGGCATTGTTGGGAAAGCGTTCATGACAAATCAACCATGTTTTGCCGAGGACATAACAGTTTTCAGCAAGACAGAATATCCTCTCTCGCATCACGCAAGGATGTTTAACTTGTGTGCTGCTGTTGCAATACGCCTCAGGAGTACATACACTGGAACATCTGATTTTGTTTTGGAATTTTTCTTGCCACCAAATTGCAAAGATTCTGAAGACCAGAGGGAGATGCTCAACTCACTGTCCTCTGTCATAAAACAAACTTGCCATAGTTTACGAGTTGTTATGGATCAGGAGTTGGCCATAGAAACTTCTATGGGATCTCACAAGGAGGAGCTAGCAGATGAGTTCCAGGTGACAACCCAATGGGATAACTCCGGTGTGGAGTTACATCATGTGCCGGTATCTTCAGAGAATAACATCCAGCTAGATTCTGTGCCCAAAGGAACTGACGAGGGTACTGGAGACTTCTCTTTTGTTAGTGAGCATGTGTCCTCAGGATCTAAAAGAACGGGTGAAAAGATACGGACCAAGACTGAGAAGACTATTAGCTTGCAAGTACTTCGGCAATACTTTGCCGGGAGTCTAAAAGATGCTGCCAGGAATATTGGGGGTATGACAACATCATCACAAGTAAATAAAATGAATTTCAATATCACTTTATGTTTCATTATGACATGTCATTGACTTTCTCCCTAGTTCAATACAAAGAGTGTATCTACTCTAAGATAAATTCCAAGAAAATTTCAAATTGTTACGATCCTTGATTCTCTGAGTTCAGTAGGACGTGACAATTTCACTTTCTGCACAAACTTTTTGGGGTCTTCTAAATGTTGGATAAAGTTGAGATTTGCTTCGAGCATTTCCGGGCTAGCGAAGATATATTTTCACCAAAAATGCTTTCCAAAATGATTACTTTCCCACCAATTCAAGTTCCGGCTTTCATTTCTTTGATAACCTTCCCCGCATCTCACAAAAACGATGGATAAGTTAGAACCTTAGATGTGCTGATAAACTTTGGTTTTATCACTCCATTCTGAGCTTTCAGATGCATTATATGAATAGGATATTAGCTGATATAAAATCCTTTACATTCAATGGCACATTGGCTGTCTAAGAGTAGTATGTGTTCTTCGATGAGAATTTGTAGAACTAAAGGGCTATGTTGGTTGAAAATTTAGCATGATTCTTACATGATTTATTGCAGAGGCATCTCCATCTCACTGTAAATGAACATTTTGTTCCTGTTGCAGTGTGTCCCACAACCTTGAAAAGAATATGCAGACAGCACGGAATCACAAGGTGGCCTTCTCGAAAGATCAAGAAAGTTGGTCACTCGTTGAGGAAACTTCAACTTGTGATAGATTCAGTCCAGGGTGCCGAGGGTTCTATTCAGCTCAGTTCTTTCTACAACAACTTCCCAGAACTCGTATCTCCAAATTTACCAGGAACCAGCCACTTATCCACATCCAAGATGAGTGATCATTTACAACAGTTGAACACACAACCAGAGGGCAGTCTATTAAGCCCGGGAAACACTGCTTCAAAATCACCTTCTTCTTCTGGTAGTCACAGCTCCAGTTCAAGTTTCTGCTGTTCTACAGGTGTGAAGCAATCATCATTCCCTGTCAATGTCTCCAGCAGTGGAGACGCTTCGTTAGCTGAACAAACTGGAGGGATGCTAAAGAGAGCACGGAGTGATGCAGAATTGCTTGACTTGGGCCAAGATGAAACAAAGCTTCTGGTTAGATCCCAAAGCCATAAGATAATCAGTGAGCATGCTTCTATTGAGGCTCCACCTCTCCTGCCAAAGAGTAGGAGCCAGGTGTTACGTGATGCGAGTAATTATAGAGTAAAAGCCAGTTTTGGGGAAGAAAATGTCCGGTTCAGTCTGCAACCAAACTGGGGTTTTGGAGGTCTACAACGAGAAATTTTCAGGCGTTTCAATATAGACGATGTCAGTAAGGTTGACCTAAAATATTTGGACGATGAATCCGAGTGGGTGCTTTTAACATGCGAGGCAGATCTTGAAGAATGTATAGACATACACAAATCATTCAGGAGGCACACAATTAAACTTTCCGTTAATCAATCTTATCATCCAAGTCTTGGAAGTTCATTTGGTAGTAATGGCGGCCCATTCTAAAGACATGATCTACTTCCATGGGAAGGAAAATATTTCTTCTAGTTTTGAATTGGACTTCTACTTCAAAGCCAGAAACTTAGCAAATGGTTGTTTGCCGAAAATTCTGTTGATGTTATTAGTTAGTAATTTTTTTTTCTTATTTTTTGCTTCCCATTTCCCTTTTCCTGAGGCTGGGGATTTTAATCCATGGCCTACTCGTATGGAAGTCCAGTCAACGAGGGCAGTGATGTATTTTATGTTCATGATGATCCCTCGACTCCTTCCTCAAAATTCTGTGTGGAATTGAAGACTACTATTGTAACAATATGATCACTTATACAGAGTGACGTAGTAATTGCAACTTATTTTTGTTAGTTTTCCTTCTCAAATTGAGCTTTTGTAAGCATATAGTTTAGACCTTCTTGTATATGTATTCCGCACCCATTTTCATAGTCTTTTCTCTCAAACACAAATAATGTGCAATTGTGCATCCATGAAAATTCTAAATGATTTGTATTTAGTACAGTTATAGACTGAATGTAAAGAAACAGAAGTCCAGAGCAAAACATAAGATTTAGGATAACAGCCGAAGGTATTGCACACCAATACTACCATGTAGACAAGCCAAGAAAGAGAACTTTTTACAAGAATATGACAACATAAAATGATGACTCTCAGAACAGAAACAGTTATATCTTGACAGGTGAACGTATTTAGCCACCAGATAAGTTTTCTATCTCATTCACTTTATTGAGAAGATAGATAAGATTCTGGAAAGAATTTATATAAACGAAAAACTCTCATGACTTATTATATTGGGAAAGGAAGAACAAATACCAGGTAATTAAGACAAGATAATACTTTCAGACTTCTATACTTTGCACGTAGCACAGAATTTTTGTCATCTCTAGCAAGAGACGCTAGCTCTCCACTGGAAAATATGTGTAGGAAGTTGACATAAGCAGCAAATTGTCGCCAGATAGAAGAGAAGATGTGGCAGAAATCCTCGGTGAAAATGGCTGGAGAAATAAAGCAAAAAATAATTTAAGATCAGAAGCTTGTCATAGCCAAATAGAAGAGAAATGAAGATAAAAACAATCAGCTCACCATCACAGTGTCAAAGCTTCGACACTAGCGTTCAACTGCCTTCTAAGGATACCCAAATTATTAAAATGTTTCAGTACCAATGGTAGGCTGGTCTGGAGCATTATGTTAGATAGCTTCCAACTCTGAGTGAAAAAGGCCGAGAAGAGATTAAATCAAAGTTTTTCAGAGCAAAATAGTAGAGAAACAAAAAAGAGGAAGCCATATCTCAGCACACCAACACTGTTTCAAAGATTGGAGAACAAAATTCTCTTACAGAAGTGTAACGCCTCGAATTTTCTCAACCCGGATTGTCACTAAAATAAATAATTACCGAGTTTAAGAATGAAGTACGAACTAGTCAAAACTCACACGCACAATCCATCCCTAATATAGAATATATGATGGGACAACTGGCCTCATCAGTCCAATAGTTGGCAAGAACCATTGAAAAAGGAAAGTTTCCGAGTCAATCACTTCCTAATTCTAAATAAGTGCACAATATTGGGACTAATTCAAGCAACCAACATGAGGAGGCTAAATCCATCATGACTTTGAGACGCGGCAAATTGTTTGACAACTAAGTGGAAATTTCAAAAAGAAATACATCTCAACTAGTTTTTCCAGGTAATGCACCAACGATTCAGTTTATGAAGCTCCCAAAGAGAACAATAAGCCATCTTACATTCCAAATGCCCCATTTCCTAATAGGCTAACAAAAGCGAAACAAGATAGTGCGATCAATGAAATCATAGAAATCTTCAAGCAGGTAAGTATAAATATCCCTCTACTTGATGCTATTAAGCAAGTTCCTATCTATGTTAAACTCTTGAAGGACTTATGTACGAAAAAGAGACAATTGCATGTGCGCAAAAATGCCTTTTTAACTGAACATGTTAGCTCACTCTTCCAAAATTTAAACATCCAGGTTGTCTTACTATTTCATGCATCATAGGAAATCATAAGATTGAGAAGGCTTTGCTAGATTTAAGAGCTAGTGTTAATCTTCTTCCTTACTCTGTGTATGTACAACTTGGGTTAGGCGAGTTAAAACCAACATCTATGATTTTACAATTTGCTGATAGATATGTAAAAGTCCTCCGTGGAATTGTAGAGGATGTTTTGATACAGGTTGACAAGTTTTATTTTTTTGTTGATTTTATTGTACTTGATACTCAACTGGTACAATACTCTACAAAACACATTCATGTAATTTTAGGTCGTCATTTTCTAGAAATATATAATGCTATTATTAATTGCAGGAATGGAGTTATGGAGATATCTTTTAGTAACATGACAATAGAATTGAATGTTTTTAATGTCAACAAGCAACCATATGATGATGAAGACGTTGCTGATGCTGATATGATAGAAGCATTAGTTAATGATTCTTTTGTTTCTACTAATTGTGATGATGCTTTAAAGATGTGTTTAACTCATTTTGATTCATATTTTGATGTTGACGGTGTTCTAAATGAAGTGAATGCCTTGCTAGAGTCAGCACTTGTTATGGATACAACTAAGTGGAAACAAAAAATTGAGCCACTTCCAACAAGTGAGAAGAAGAATACCCATCGGTTGAACCACCACCAACATTAGAGCTTAAAGTATTGCCTGACACTTTGCAATATGCATTCTTGGGAGAGGCCGACACTTTTTCAGTAATTATCTCTTCTTCCATTGATGATGCGTAAAAAGATAAGTTGTTAAGTATTTTAACTGAATATAAAAGGCACTAGGATGAACCATTGCTTATATCAAAAGTATAAATCCAGTAAATTGTATGCATCATATCTATCTTGAGGGTGTAAATTAATTTTTTTTTTTACCATGCCACCCTTAAATATGATCACTAAGAAAGATGTTAAACCAAGGTTGGTTCGGTAGATTTTGCTTTTGCTAGAATTTGACATTGAGTTTAGAGATAAAAAGAGTTCTAAAAATGTTATAGCTAAACACTTATCTCGTATTATGCATGATTCTGTAAAGGAAACACTACTCGTTAAATGAGTTGTTCTCAGATGAACAATTTATGAATATTGATGTTGTACTTTGGTTTGCTAACATAGTTAATTATCTTGTCACAGGTAAGCTATAAGAACATTGGACTAAACAAGATAGAACTAAGTTCTTAGCTGAAGTGAAGAACTTCTTTTGGGATAATCTTTATTTGTTTAAATATTGTGTTGATCAAATTATAAGAAGATGTGTCTCAAAAGTGAATTCCAAAGTGTGATATCTTTTACCATGACCAAACTTGTGGAGGCCATTTCAGTGCTAAAAAAACTACTGCCAAAATTTTACAATGTAGTTTTTATTGGTCTACTCTTTTTCGTGACACTTATATTTTTTGTTCTTCACGTGACTTGTGTCAACGCATGGGAAGAATTTTTAAAAGAAACATGATACTGATTAACCCTATTCTCATAGTTGAGATCTTTGAAATGAAGGAGATTGATTTCATGGGACATTTTCTACCATTATTTGGCTATCTTTACATATTGGTTGGTGTCGATTATGTTTCCAAGTAGGTTGAGGCATTTCCATGTAGGATAATGATCACAAAAGTGTGGTAGCATTTTTTAAGAGCAATATTTTATTTCGGTTTGGCACTCCACGAGCCATAATCAGTGATGGTAGATCTCATTTCTGCAATAAGCATTTTGAAACCTTGTTAGCAAAGTACTCCATCACACATAATGTTGCAACCCCATACCACCCACAAACTAGTCGTCAGGTGGAGGTTTCAAATCGAGAGAGCAGAATTTGGAGAAGAGAGAGCAGATTTTGGAAAAAAGCAGTTCGACACGAGAAAAGATTGGTCTCTATATGTAACGACCACGGACTTTCCCCTCTGACGGTGCCTTTCGCCTGGGGTTATTCCGTCTTGTTGTTAACTTCGTACTTTCCATTGGAGATTGGGCTCCAAATCGGATTTCTTCGCGTCCTCGGCATTTCAACTCTTGACCTCCAATTATGAGGAACTTAAGTAGAATGCTGGTACCAATTGGTACCAGCATTCCACTTAAGTTCCTTAAATGTCCAATTGGTACCAGCATTCCACCTAAGTTCTCCATAATGGGAGGTCAAGGGTTCAATCGGGAGACGCCGAAAGAAATCCATTTGAGCCCAACCTCCGATGGGACGATGATCGCTAATTGATACCGAGATTCTACTTAAGTTTCTCATAATGGAAGGTCAAGGATTCGAATCGCTGGAGACGCGAAAGAAATCTAGTTTGGAGTCCAACATCCAGTAGACAGTACGTAAGTTAACGGCGCACGGAATAGCCCTTAGGCGAAAGGCCTGTAGGGGAAAGTCCGTGGTCGTTACAAAAAAACGGGCATTTTTTTTTTTAATAGATCTACAAAACCGTTTTTCTCTGATACCAACTGTGACGCCCCAAAATTTATTTGGTTGGGTGCCACGAACAATTTTGTGACATAATTATAAAATAAATTTATTAGATAACAAGATACTAATCGAAACTTCAATTTAAAGATAATAAAGATAAAATTTGAAATTCATCAAATTTCGAATTAATATTTAGAAGTCTTTAAAAAAAAAAAAATCAAATGAACAGTACCGTGAATAGTGACACGTTCACTGTTTACACATTCATAACATGAACAATACACACGGTCACTATTCAAAGGGTAAAAAATGAAAAAAAAAATTCGATTGACACGCTTATTGTTCACTGCTCAAGTTTTTTTTTTTTTTTTTATATATATATATATATATATATATATATATAGAGAGAGAGAGAGAGAGAGATAGATAGATAGATATATTATTATTATTATTATTTATTTTATTTCTTTAGTTCAAGAATGATAAATCTAAAACATAAAGACTTTTTTTAAACGGTTTATCATTTCTAAGAAGTAAATTTTCAGCCACCACCCCGCTACCCTAGGTCTTGATTTCCTCGAATAAGGTATGTTTTATGCTTTATGATTATTTCATAATAGTTATAAATTTATTTGGAATGTAATATTAATTATGGAAACTTGTTTATTATGTGAAATAGTAATTATAGAGTTTTTAGAAATGATGCCTCACTATGTGGTTTTATGAAGGCATGCTAGATATGGAACATTTAGTATATTGTGGAATTATATGTTATACGAATTATACGATTATATTTGACATTGATTTTAGACTAGTGTATAATAGTTTATCCACCTACCTCTGCCTTGGCCTATGAGAACTGTCGATCTTAGGAAAACATTAAGTTTAGAAGATGGGATCTAATTGTGAAAATTCTTTTTTTTTTCAAAAAAGTAAAATAAAAAAATAAATCTTTAAGTAGGATGTGTCGATCAAGAATTAACAATTATGAAAACTTACACTTTTATATAAACCATTTGTTTCTATTTATGTTTGAATTTTGTTGATTTGCATATCTGCAAGATTGGAAGGCTTTGTCAATAAGACATAAACTGTCTAAGGAAAGCTTGGGACTTAAGTGGTCTATTGTGACCCCCTCCCCTCCCCTCCCCTCCCCTCCTGGAAGCCTTTTAGTTGCGCGTTATTCAAATCGACGAAATAAGAACAATAATACAAACAACAAACCTACTAAAAATTTAAGAAAGTCTCTAATTCATACTTTGACAAATTTAATTACAACGACCATTTTTTTTTATATATAGTTGAAGTTTTGTAAGATTCCATTTTAGGAACAACTTTTATTTAAAAAAAAAAAAAAAAGTTGCTTCATTTTTAAAGAAGTAATTACGTTCTTTTCCATTTTATGTTAGATGGTTAGTAGGCAAGGTCAACCCAGCTGAGAGGAGAGGCGCAATCATTTCACTTGGTTGCATAGGAATTACACGAGAAACCCGAACCACAGCTTGTTACAACACTTAGAGGCCTTGGAGAGGATCTATCGAGGGGCAATGGTGAATGGCCACCAATTTCATAGGGACAAGATCGCGCTTCACCTCAATCGAACCCTTACCCCTTACTGGAGGCAAGTTATGGAGAGAGTCGAAGAGTGTTTGGACTACCAGACCTCTCCCGAGTTACTACTCCGATGTTTGAAAGAGAGGTGGAGAGTAAATCATGAAGACATTAGAGACATGTGTAGGCCCACAGGCTACGAACCTAATCATTTCTCTCCGTTTAGCCCACCTAGACGGAGCAACTTTATAGAGATACTCGAAGTCGATGACAATAGTAATTACATTGAGGATGACCCGAGTAAAGAGTATAGCCCTACGTCATACCCTGTGGATGTCCCAGAATCAAACCCTGAAATCGTCCTTGAGCGCAACCCTCAGGGTATCCCTGAACTAAATCTTGAGGCGAACCAGGAAACAAGGCAAGAGGAAAGTACTGGGAAGAATTATTAGAAAATGTCTCGCTTACTTTATGTTTGAATTTACGTTGTTTTCGGTTTGTTGGGTGCCAAGTATGTCTGGTAGTCCTTTATGTGAACTCATGAATAAATATGAATAAAGCACACTATTATTATTATTATTTCTTCCGATTCCTCATCCTCAACATACATTAACTCTAAATAGTTACTATCATTTATGTAAAAATATGGATACCCGGTAGAACCTCAAATAATAGGAACGGCACCCATGCAATACCACCGATCACAATTTGCCCAACAGTTTATGGAAATGATGCGCAACTTCACTCAAGCGGCACCTTCACCTTCACCTTCACCTTCACCTTCACCTTCACCTTCACCGACGGAGGATAGGAGTAACACCTCTGCTATAGTTGTTGAACGATTCAGGAAACTCCAACCGCTAACATTTGAGGGGGGATTGACTTTTTGGCAACCGAAGACTGGGTAGCTGGGATTGAACGAATCTTTAATCTTATCGAATGTCTAGAATCAAGGAAGGTGACTTGTGCAGCATTTATGTTACAACAAGGAGCTAGGCACTGGTGGGACTCAACCGCCAGGTCTAAAGCTCGTGACCATGTGTGGACTTGGGATCAGTTCAAGGAGCTTTTCTTTCAAAAATATTATCCAATAAGCATTCGAAGTCAGAAGAGACAGAGTTCCTGATGCTGAAACAGGGTACAATGACCCTGATAGAGTATGAGAGGAAGTTTGATGAATTGTCACTCTATGCTCCAGAGCTGGTTGACACTAAGTTAAAAAGGGCAAGGCGTTTCGAACAAGGGTTGAGAGATGATCTCAGGCAAGCTGTGGTAACCTTTGAATTGCACACCTATCACGAGGTCTTGTGGCCCAATTAGCCAAATTTCAAGGAAAGCTCCAACGAAAGCAATAAGCATCTATATGGAGTACCCGAGAGCGAGAAGGACAACAAAGTAAAATGGGAGACAAGAAGAGGAAAATGGAGCAAACAATTATCAACAACATCCATGGGAACGCCAGTGTATGCTTCAACAGTGTATGCTTCACGTGGTGAGAGACAGACATATGGCAAAATTTACATCCCAAGGGTCACCAAAGAAGAACAACAATACAAAGCTGGAAATCTCCCAAGAGCTGCCGGAGTATTTGCACTTACCGAACAAAAAGGGGATCAGGACCGCAACGTTTTAGCGGGTAACATTCTTATATCTCGTACACCTGCTTATGCTTTGATTGATTCTGGCGCTACTCATTCTTTTATATCTCCTAAGTTTATAAGCAAACTTTATATACCTATCGAACATACTAGTACTCCCTTAGAGGTTGTTGTTCCCTCAGGAGAGGTATTGACTGCAGACTATATATTAAATACAGTTAAGATAGAAATTGAGGGTAGATTTTTGGAAGCGAACTTATATATCCTGAACATGCAAGAGTTCGATGTAATTTTGGGAATGGACTGGCTTTCCAAGCATTACGCAACTATCCTGTTCTTCGAAAGAGAAGTGGTTTTTAAACGACCTGGAAAAGTAGAATTTCGCCTTCAAGACAAAACCCTTACCTCGCATGATTTCAGCAATTAAGGCAAGGAAACTCTTGAAAACAGATAGTTGTATGGGGTTCCCGATGTCAATAATAGTTAAGGAGGGTGAGAAATTAACGATGAATGATGTTAGGGTGTACGAGACTTTTCTAAGTCTTCTCCGATGATTTGAATGAAAAGCCACCGGAACGGGAAGTAGAGTTCACGATTGACCTGGTTTTCGATTCTGCACCTATTTCTAAGGCTCCTACAGAATGGCACCAAAAGAGTTACAAGAGTTGAAGGCTCAACTAGAGGAGTTGTTGAGGAAGGGATTTATTCGACCCAGTGTTTCACCATGGAGAGCACCGGTGTTATTTGTTAAGAAAAAAGATGGGTCAATGAGGATGTGTATCGACTACCGAGAGTTGAACAGAATCATTGTCAAGAACAAGTACCCCCTCCCTAGGATTGAAGACTTGTTTGACCAACTGCAAGGTGCCAGCGTATTTTCAAAAATCGATCTGAGATCAGGATACCACTAGTTAAGGGTCAAGTCTAGTGATATCTCAAAGACGGCCTTTAGGACTCGATATGGTCACTACGAGTTCTTAGTTATGCCATTTGACCTAACTAACGCCCCTAGAGTCTTTATGGATTTGATGAATCGTGTTTTTCACAAGTACGCTTGATCGTTTTGTTATCGTGTTCATTGACGATATCCTGATCTACTCAAGAAGTAACGAGGAACATGAGGAACACTTAGGGATTGTACTGGAAGTCCTCAAGAAGGAGAAACTTTATGCCAAGTTCAACAAATGTGAATTTTGGTTAGAACGGGTAATATTCATGGGGTACGTTGTCACGACTCGAGGGATAGAGGTTGATCTAAGCAAGGTGGAGGCAGTGTTAAATTGGTCGAGACCAACCAATGTAGGAGAAATTCGTAGCTTCTTAGGATTAGCATAATACTATAGGAGATTTATCGAAGGGTTCTCCAAGATATCGGGACCACTAACACAATTAACTCGCAAGGGAGTAAAGTCCGATTGGACAGAAAAATGCGAACGTAGTTTTGAGGAATTAAAGAAGAGGTTGGTTAATGCACCAGTGTTAACTATACCTTAGGGATCAGAAGGTTTTGTGATCTACAGTGATGCGTCCAAGCAGGGCATAGGATGCATTTTGATGCAACAAGGCAAAGTAGTGGCCTATGCATCGAGGCAGTTGAAAGCCTTATGAGCAAAATTACCCCATGCATGACCTAGAACTGGCTGCAGTGGTGCACGCTCTAAAGATTTGGAGACACTATCTGTACGGAGGGAAGTGTGAAACAACTGAACATGAGACAAAGAAAATGGCTTGAACTAGTGAAAGATTACGATTGTGAAATTCATTATCATCCAGGTAAAGTGAACGTGGTGGCTGACGCGTTGAGTAGAAAAACAACGGGTCAATTGACAATGTTGGCATCACAAAGGACTTTATGGAGGGAATTTGAAAAGTTGAATCTTGAAGTTATTACCACTCCCTCTGAAACTGTTGCTCGAATTGCAGCACTCTCAGTTCAACCGAATCTCCGCGAACGAATCAAAAGCCATCAAAAGGGTGACCAGTCCTTGGAGTTGATCAAAGTTGAGATTGACACAGAGAAGCAGAAAGACTTCACTATCACCGAGGATAAAACATTATATTATCAGAGTCGTTTATGTGTACCGGATTTTGAGGAATTAAAAAACGAGATTTTGGAAAAAGCTCACTCTACTCCTTATTCTGTACATCCAGGAGGCACAAAGATGTACCGCGACCTTAAGCCTTTGTTTTGGTGAAGAAATATAAAGAAAGATATAGCTAAATTCGTTGAGAAGTGCTTGATATGTCAGTAAGTAAAGGCTAAACACCAAAGACCATCAGGACTACTCGAACCATTGGAAATTCTAGAATGGAAATGGGAACATGTGACGATGGACTTTGTTGTCGATTTCCCAAGGTCACCGAAGGGTCACAAAGCTATATGGGTTATTGTGGACAGACTAACCAAGTCAGCTCACTTTTTGCCCGTTCGAATGACATTTTCGATGGATCAGTTTGCCCAACTGTATGTAAATGAAGTGATAAGACTACACGGGGTTCCAGTGTCGATTGTGTCAGATAGAGACTCAAGATTTACATCGAACTTTTGGAAGAGTCTACACCGAGCTATGGAAACTAATGAAATTTAGCACAACCTTCCACCCCCAGACAGACGGACAATCTGAACAGACCATTCAAACATTGGAGGACATGCTTCGGATCTGTGTTCTCGAGTTTGGAGGGCATTGGGAAAAGCATTTACCACTAATCGAGTTCGCATACAACAATAGTTATCATGCCTCTATTAGCATGACACCTTATGAGGAGTTATATGGGAGGAAGTGCAGGTCACCAGTACATTGGGACGAAGTTGGCGAGTGTAAGATTTTGGGTCCAGAAATTGTTGAACGGACAGTGCAAGCCATTGAAAAGATTCGAGCTAGTATGAAAACTGCCCAGGATAGACAGAAGAATTATGCAGATAAAAGAAGAAAGGATTTGGAATTTTCAGTAGGTGACAATGTATTCCTCAAGATTACTCCAATGAAAGAAATTTTACGCTTTGGCAAGAAAGGCAACCTAAGACCAAGGTACATCGGCCCATTCAAAATCTTGCAATGTATTGGAGGTGTTGCATATCAATTAGCGTTACCCCCTGAACTTTCAGCAGTACATGATGTATTCTACGTGTCCATGCTTAGGAAATACATCTCTGATTCGAGCCATATAATCCACCACCTGTCTATTGAATTACAGCGGGGTTTGAACTATGAAGAAGCGCCGATTAGGATCATTAATCAAAAATTTCAAGCGCTCTGTAACAAAGTGATTCCACTAGTGAAGGTACAATGGCATAATCACTCAGCTGAAGAAGCCATATGGGAGCGAGAAGTAGAGGAGAGAGCCAAATATCCACAACTCTTCGACGAATTCCAAGGTAAATTTCGAGGACGAAATTTTTTTTAGGAGGGTAGATTATAACACCCCGCACCCGATTTTGAACCTAATTATAAGGATTAATAGTTAGAGGACCAATTTAAGCGTCAACCCAATTATTGTTAGGGACCTTGCTACAATTTAAGATGTGTGATTGCATATTTTAGGAAATTATTGATTCATTAACATATTTTCCATATTATTTAAATCTTTAAGAAAGGAAGAATGTATATTCTTGCCATTAATGTGTGTGAACGCATGTAAAAATGGAAATTATTGATTTATTAACATATTTTCCATATTATTTAAATATTTAAGAATGGATATATATATATTCTTGCCATTAATGTGTGTGAACGCATGTAAAAATGGAAATTATTAACATACCTTTCATATAATTTAAATTACACAGATTTTAAGAGAGAGATAACCGCATTATAATACAAAAATGAGTAATTACTTCACACACACGTTTTTCCATAAATAAAAGATATACACAGTCTTTGCCTACTTTATTTAAAGACTCACTTCTCCACTCTCACAACCACGCTCTCCACCATTGATATTACACGAAATATTATTGAAGGGATCAGACCACTATTCTCTACTCTCCTTACTCTTTTCTTATCATTTCCAAATGTATGTAAGTTATGTCATGTTATTGAAATTTTAGACCTTTGAAGGTTATGAACATGGGTTCTATATGAATATGTTATGATTATGATTATGATAAGGGGACCGGAGTTTAGTAGCTACGCACAATGAATTTTACCACGAAGTTCGGTAAAAATTCTTGTGTCTCCATTACGTTATGAATTTAAGATTTATTGTATGCTTATTGGGATTTAGAAATATCAACTATTATGTTCTATCCCTTTTCAGAAAACTAGGATTCGTGGAAGTTGAGACGTGGGCACGGCTTGTGGTGGCAACAAATTAAGAATATGTTAAATTATAATTTTTTTTTCTTTTAAAGACTTCTAAATGTTAATTCGAAATTTGATGAATTTCGAATTTTATCTTCATTATCCTTAAATTGAAGTTTCGATTAGTATCTTGTTAACTAATAAATTTATTTTATAATTATGTCACAAAATTGTTCGTGGCACCCAACCAAATAAATTTTGGAGCGCCACACTATAACTTAACTTATTGATGCATTATGGGTATATAGAACAACTTTCAAAACACCCATTATAGACTGGTGTATGGGAAAGTCTGCCACCTATCGGTTGAGCTGGAGCATCGGGCTATCAAAAAATTCAATTTTGATTTGCAAGAAGCTGGGTCAAAAAGAAAATTGATGCTAGCAAAACTTGAGGAGATTCGGAATGATGCTTATGAGAATGCAAAGATCTACAAACAAAAATGAAAGTCTTTCATGGCAAACACATAATCGTTCACTCCAGGTCAGAAAGTGCTTTTCTACAACTCTTGTTTGCATCTATTTCCATGTAAGTTACGTTATAGATGGTCAGACCCTTTTATTGTTCATATAGTTTTATCCCTATAGAGCGATAAAGGTTGAAAACTCTAAAAATAGTGATATTTTCAAAGTTAATGGCAAAAGATTAAAACTATATTTGGAGTTCAACTCTTGAGAAGGGGATGAAAAAATTGATTTGAGTGATCCTATCTATCTATCTTTAAAAAAAAAAAAAATAAAAAATAAAACTAAAAAAATTTGCTTTTTATCTTATTGTTTTTCTTAGTAGGAGTGTGTGGTGGTACATCTGATCTAGGTACATTCTTTTCCAATTATTCTCTTCTCTTTTTGTCTCTCTTTACTCCTATATTTTGATTATATTTGCATGCACATAACTGAATTGTATGAATTAGATCATTTAGGATAATGTTTAGAATAGATTCGGGGTAGGTGTTTAAAACAATTAAGGCACTGCGCATGGACTTTAAAAATTAGATGAAGTAAGGACTTTTTAATTTTAATACTTGTATAACATTTGTCTCGGAGTATTGTGACACCTTATTTGTCAGTTTTGCATGTTGATGGTAGTCACAAGTGTGAAAAGAGAAGTTCAACAAGTGAAAGTGATTAATCCATTAAAGAGAATTCACGTGCTAAATAAAAAAATTCAAGTGAGTGTTGAGCCTTATATATTCTTGGAAAACCCATTTATGCCTAATTTTTACATTCACTATGGTCAATTTTCTTTTTTTCTAGGTATGACTGCACTTGAAAGCTCGTAAAATTGGTGTTGTTAGATGACTAATTTGCTCTCTAGAAAGTGATAGTGAGGTCATCTTTGATGCACTTGAGCCTTTCTAGCCTACCAAATAGACATTGACCCCTAGCGATCCCTATCCTGAGTCAATCTATGATGATAATGTAGTCCATATTTCATGTCCTTTTTATGATTGAGAATATAGAGATACATGTATATCAAAAGGTGGTGCCCAAAAAAAAAAAGTTGAACAAAGAAGAATGAGGTAGAAAAAATAATAATCAGAAGATGAGAATAAAAGTTATAAAATGAAAGAGATCAAAGTCAAAAAGTATCTCTTATGAAAAATATATAAAAAAAAATAGTTGAAAAATGTGCACTTACTATCAGTGGCAGATATATGATTTTATTCAAGAGGGGACACTACGTAAACAATAAGCCAAAAATTTCAAAATGAATTATACATAGAAAGTAACAAAAGTTTTAGTTGATGAATAAAAAGGAGATGATAGTAAGATCAAACGTTAGATAAAAGTTATAGGTCAAGTTGAACTACAACAAAATACATACATAGGATTCCTTTTATGTGAAAGTGTTATAGAAGTCCTATATAACTTCAAAGATGAGAACGAGAAAAATGTAAAACTTTAGAGAGAGTAGATAATCAAACAAGAAGTCGATGTAGTAATTAATAACTACAATAAAATATTTCCAGGAACCGATTTAACGATGCAAATTTATACTCCAGCAATAATGAACACATGCATTAACTTATCATCGATTATTTTTCAGTCATTTTCAGCACATTCATCAAGTCTACTAGAAGTTGTATATGCCTAAATCAGTATTATGCTTATTTTCAAAATTTGAAAGCTTATCCTCAAAATAAATGACTAAAAATAAAAATTTGCAGTATTAATCTAAAAATAAGATAACTACCAATTGCCAATCACATCATCTTGCTTTATATAGTTAAGCACATTTAAAAACATATAAATGCATCTGCTCAGATAATCTAACCATTGTTTATCGAATTAAAGCTTTGGAGGTGAATTCAAGTAATTGTCAGTTTAATTATTTTAGGCTACTTTACAAATCAATATCCAATATTCAATTAATCAATATCACATTATCACTACATTTTTCTATCAACATTTTTATCAAACATTTTAAGGGCATTAAGGATTGGGCACGCAAGGGCCGTTTTCTTTGCTTTACTTTGCCAAGAACTTCCTCTTGCCTCCTTCTTTAACCATTTCAAGGAACCAGATAATGTAGACATGGATCTTTTGATACCCAACTAGCCTTTGATGTGATTCCAAACAAAAGCACTAATGGGATAATGAAAAAATAAGTGCTGGAAAGTTTCAGCCTCTCTGCCGCAAAGTAAACAAGTCACCACCTGAAATTGAGAAGGGACCTGCTTAGGATTGGGCCTCTTATTGGGCTTCAAAAAATTTTGAATTGAGAGGGGTCCCGGGCCCCCTCTTGTCCCTTAACAAATCCGTCCATGCTCACTATATATGGTGCACTTACAAAAACAAAAAAAAAAAAAAAAAAAAGAGTTAATTGGAAAGAGTTTTATAAAAACAAAAAAAGAAAGGTGGGAGAAAATGCACAATAATCCTAGTTTTAAAAACAAATCTCTATTGTTCTCACTCATACTTTGTTTATCCACTTATCCAGTTATTTGATTAGTCCTGTCCCAAGCCTACATTACAACCAAATAAAAATTCCTCTTGATTTTAGAGAGCAAATATCTGAAGTCGATGATAGCACTATGGGTCGTAGGGAGTAATAATATTTGGGTGAGAAAAAATTTGACTTTACCTGTCTACTAATATCTGAGAGATTGTACTCACTTTTAAATCATGGACAAGTTTTCCTTTACATGCACATCTTGGAGGTGAGTGTGTGATACTTTTTTATTCAACGTCACTCACTTTGCCATGTTATTTGAGCACATAAAAATTACAATTATTTTCTTCTGAGAGTATTGTTTTTATATACATATTGTGAGATTTGGGGATAGACATAGTATTCTTGAAAATTGTTTGGTTACTGTAGCTTTAATAACTAATCTAATTGCACAAGTTTATTAACTGATATAGGCGAATTAATGGATGTGGGAGTGATATTTCTCCAAAACATTGATAATACTTATACTTTTATCCATTAGTTGTTATTAGTTTGATTGATGAAGTGAATGCAAAGTGCCTCGATTAAAAATAAATATATAAATAGTATTTTTATCTCAATTTTTGCTCAAAGGCAAAATCTAGGTTTAGGATGTTTGATAAGCGCAATTTTAGTTAGGATACATGTTACCCGCTTATTTTATTTTGTTAGTAATTATTCATTGATAAAAGTACTAATTAATATCTTATTTGGATTATGACAAATTGTGAACGACTATGAAGATTTGGGAACCAAAATGAAAGTTTTTGAAAGTATGGGACCAGGTTTAAAGTTTCAGAGCAAAAAGGACTAAATCTGCAAATAAAACTTGAAGTGAGGACCAAATTGCAAAACTGTTGAAACTTAGAGGACCAAGCGTGAAAATTAGGATGGTAACAATTATTTTGGCAAATTTGTTTTTGTTTGCCGCAGTTGGGCCGCGTTTATTTATTTATGTTTAGCTCTTAGTCGAGGTATTTTCTGTCTTTTCACATACACGAGTTTCAAGATTGATAAAACACTATATAAAGACCGAATTTAAGTCGAATTGCGAAAAGACGACGACTAAGAACATGAGAGAAAAATCGGGTGGCGAAGAAGACTTTTGAAAAATTTCTTCTCATTCAGTCTATGCCGGATTTTATCAAATCTTTTGTTTTTTAATTTAATTATGTTCTTCTAATTTTCTTGAGCCAAGGTAAAAACGATGAAACCTTGTTTAAAAGAAGTGGTTATCTTGTTATCCTTTTAATTCCGTTATCGGACTTTAACTTTCATGGTTCGTTCTAGTTGGATTAATTAAATAAAATCTCTTTCATCTTAAAAATCACATATTCTTGATAGTTATGAAATAATTTAATTAATTCGTGATTGGTGCTTGAACGTATTCTATTAATTTCTTTTGATTTTCTATTATCTTGTTCTCGATTTGGGATACATATAATGCTTAGGATGCGAAATCTTTGATTATTTGTCTTCTTTTAATTGAGTTTGATACGGAAAACGCTTAAGTAATTTAAGATCGAAGCAAAAAGGTAGCCGATATTGGATTTTCTTCTTTTGGATTTAATTGATAAATATTTTAAAACGACAATAGATTGATTTCGAGTTGTCATTTTTTTTTGAGAATTAACAAATAATTGGATAATTGCTAAGTTAAAGAATAGTGGATTTTGAGACCTTGGTACTTTAAACAACTTGAATCTTCAACTTAACTTTTTAACATAGTTAATTATTCTTTAAGTCAAATTCTTTCAACCAAACTCCTTTCGACCCAACTAGTTTAGAATAATAATTAATTCAAATTAAATTAGACCATTTTCATTGCAGTCCATGTGGGATTGACCTAGTTGCAACTTTTCTATATTCCATTACATTTGTGAACTTGCGAGTTATTTAAAATTTGACAACAATTCACTCGGTGAAACCATGTCTGAGATACAAATTATGAAGAGTCCGATTAGTTGGATTTCTATCATCTTTTAATTAAATTTTTAGACTAACATAAATTTTCATAAAATTTAGTCGCATTTTCAAAACATTTATAACCACATTAAAATTTCAACCCAACTTAACATTTTATCATAAATAAAACAATTAAAATTTTTCATAAAATTAAGTTTCATTTATCATACTTAACAACATAAAAAAATATTAATTAATCTTTCTTTACCTCAAAACTTGCGTAGCGCAACGATTTTTTAACTTCTAAATTTTTAACTTGACATAATAAAATAAAGACCATAAATATTTTTTAAAAAAATTTACACAAATCTACAAAAAGTAAAACCGTGCTCAACCAAGCTGTAACACCTCTGATTTTTTCAACCTGGAGGGTCACTAAAATAAATCTTTAAATAATGTTTGACTATTCTAAATAAGTTTCCCATGCCTTTGAATGGTTTTAAAATTTTAACTATTGCAAAAAAATAGTAAGTGCGTAAGGGAAAAGAAATTTACTTCTAAATTTTAAAGTTTTTATCTATATCGTGATAGATGTCGCTACAATTTATTTGACCATTCAAACAAACTCCAAATTACAAGACTTTTAACTGTAGATACTTGGGACCTTGGACTAGGTCATGTTAAAATTTCATACATTAGCTACGTCGTTTAGTAGGTGAAAAAGTCAGCTAAAGTTGTTTGATAAAACTGTCGTGAGTACATTAAGGCAGCCTAGTAAAACATTTATAATAAATTTATACGATGAAATTTTTGAATGATTCCAATTGCTACTATTAGACAACATATAAGACTTTCCATAGCCACTGAATTCACTCAAAAAATTCAAACACACAGAGAGTTATGTTTTTCAAAGTAGGGGCAGAAAGCTGAAATTTTAGAATTCAATTTCGACTTTAAAAATTTAAATGACAATTAAACCAACATCTCATTTTTTATTCCTGGTACTTTACATGATTAAATACTTAAAACTAACATCTAAATTATAGTATTTACATCATGATTGACTCGATCATCTTAATGCCAAAACTTAGTTTAAATATAATAAGTCCACTTATTGCTAACCTACGCCATCGCGCCAACAACAACCATTTCAATCTGAAATTTATTCATTTTGGAGTGAGTATTTCATAAGTAGAAAATTTACTAACATGAGGAAAAAATTATACGGAAACATAAATGCACATGCCATCACTTCAAACTTGCATAAGAACAACATAATTTGGTAATCGGTATCTATGAACTTAAATGTGATTTCCTTCAATCACTATCATGCATATGTAATCACCTTCAATCACAATCATAAAGTTATTTCATAAATAAATTTACATGGCATTTATTTCACATAATAACTTTCCCAAATCATTTATAAATCATGGTTTGAGTAGTAAATAAAACTACCTAAAAATAGAATTTTCGGTTGAAGTTGTAGAATAACTTGTCACTGCACCTTTTCTAAAAGCACGCCTTCCTTTTTGTTTTCTTGGAACAAAGACCGGAAGTCTTGAGGGGAAAGCATGTTGTGTTTTTTGCTGAAAAATGTGAAGTAGAAGAATGGCCAAAACTCTTACTACTGGGGTCAAAATTTGAGTAATAAAAGAGGAAAATGTAACTTCTAACTTAGCTGAAAAAATGAAAGGAACTTATGGTCGTTTTCTAAAACTTTTGTGGCTGAAAATGAAGGGGGAGTTGGGGCTACATGGGACCGAATTCTGGGAGAGAGCATATGATCTTTGCTGTCAAAATATTTTGAATAAAAAACAAGCTGCTGGCCGAAACTGATGAAGGGGAAAAAGGGAAGGAGGGCTGAAAGTGGGGCTGTTTTGTGCTGAAAAATGGGTAGTTTTAGACAACATGGAGGGCGGTTTCCATCTGGTTTTGGGGGGGGGGGGGGGTTTCAGCCTGTTTGGGGGGAAGGGGGACATCTGGCACATTTTTTGGCAGCTTAGGGAGGGAGGCTTGGGACGTTTTTGACGAAGAGATGGTGGGTAGTTTAGCTGAAAGTAAATGGTGGAAGATGTGGGGAAATGGGTAAGTAATAGGCTGAAGTGAGAAGAGATCATGGGTGGTTATTTTTTGGATTTAGGGGGGTGTTTGGTATAGTTAAGTTATGGCTGGGATTATGAGCTATTTGGATGGTTATTTGGCAAAACATAAGAAACAGTTTGGGGGTGATTTTTAGCAGTTAGTTGGACAGTATTTTAGGCTAAAAACGGAAGAATAAATTAGCGGAAAAATGGTCAATACTAAGCTAAATAATTTACCGAAAAGTGGTCCAGAAAGATGGTTTTTTTTTTTTTAAACTTAACGATTGTTCTACAATTAACCCAAAATTAATTCGAGAAAAATTGTTTGGGTTATGAAAATTTAATTAGTTTCGGTGATCAAATATATGTTCGTCACATAAAAACAAGGCAACTACATGCAACAAAATTTCCGGACTAAAAATGTTTAAAGCGTACTAGGAAGTTCATAGCGATGCCGAAAGTTTAAAAAATTATTTTCTTGAAATTTTAAAAGCCGAAAAAAAAATTCGGTCGCTACAGATGTGTCAAAAATTGCAACCACAATATTAGGCTGATCTGGAGCATGCACTAACATTTGAAAGACATGATATACCAGAACAATTATGATCACTCAGCATTAAGCCATTACCGCATTTAGCAAGTTATAATGGGAGGCATGACCCCAAAGAGAAAAAAATGAAGATAGAAAGATGAGAAAACACAGATAGATCCCGGGGGTGACACAGAAGAGAGAGAGAGAGAGAGAGAGAGAGAGAGAGAGAGAGAGAGTTACCAGCTTTCAATGAAAGCAAAACTTCCACCCAAGGTGTCTACAACTGGCAAATGTTTCGGAACTTGTTTCCTCTGATAATGTAGACTGAAGAAGGAGACTCTAAAACGAATCAATATCATAAGCTTGCCAGAACTAAGAGAAACATTGTTAGCATTCAACTGCCTCACCTTAGGGAAACTTTGAGCGGGTGCCTTGTATAATAGAGAAATTTTAGCCAGTGGCATCCCAATAATCAAGAAAGTCATTTTTCTGGGCTTGCAAATATGATAAACTTCCTTGACCCCAGCCTTTCTGCACACGCTTCAGAGTTTTCACGGCTACCCCACTGCCGTCATCTCTGGTGAACAGAATATCAACATATCACAAAAAAAGAAATAAAAGAAATGCCGAGGAAAATGGATCGTGTAACAATTAGAAAAGGGCTTACGTAGTCTCGACAGTGTGTTTGACAGTTATGGAAACTGTCGAGCCTAATATAATTTAGGTTCTTTATGCTAAGCCAGCAATTGGTAAATGTTAAAAACATACTAAACATAGTTAATGCACTTCTGGAGGCGTACTGGAAGGAATTTATAGGAGAACACAAAAATTATAGCCTTTTACATAGTGAAGTTTAATGACATCACTGAGAAAAATAAAGTGTCCTCTCATGGTGTAAGACTCAATTTTTAATTATAACGGCTAAATTTTCCTTTAAAATCAGATCAGAAAACCAGTCTGAATCCATTTCAGTATCATACCTTTGCAGAATGGCTTGCCACTCACTTCCACCATATTTATTTTGTTTCCCATTATTTAACTCCCTGTGATGCCGGTTTATCTTATTTCCCATCTCACTTTCTGAAGCCATCGACAGCATCCTCTCTGTTAGTTCATCAACCTCGTGCTTATTTCCGTTTTCACGTAAACAATCAATCACTGGCATGAATGATGCAGGATCAAACTTCAATCCTTTCTCCATCATTTTCTTGAGGATTTCAACAGCATATTCTATATTTTCACCCCGACATAGTCTATTTATGAGATCTCCGTAATTAAAGCTTCCCAAATCAAAACATTTGTCTAATGCAGATTCAAATAACTGCTTAGCTTCCAAGATCTCCTCTCCGGCAAGCAATTCATTGAACAATAGACTATAAAGTACTTCTTTGTGGCCATATAAACTAAGGGCGATGTCAAATGCCTCCTGTGCTGGTCTGAACTCACCAGTCCTGCAGAAAGTTTTTATTAACAATTTAAAGGAATATATGTTGGGTGTTATCCCTTTTTGCAACATCTCATCTAAAAGAGAAGTAGCTTCTTCACTTCTTCCTGCTTCACATAGACAGTGAAGAACATTGTTGTAAGTGTAAACATCAGGAGAAACACCTCTTTCTTTCATCTCATTCATCATGCCAAACATTTCAAATATTTGATTCTTACTTCCCAGACCAAGGATCAATGAATTATAAGTTTGTAAGCTCTTTTTGCAATCTTTTCTCTCCATGTCTTTGAGAACCTGAAATGCAGATGATATCTTCCCCCTTTTACACAAGTTATATATAAAAATATCATAAATAATTGAATCAGGGCACAAGTTTCTCCCAATCATCTCAACAAACTTCTTTTTAGCTTCATCAAGCCTTCCATCCTTGCATAACCCATTAATAACAGTTGAATAAGTGATTAAGTCAGGTAAGCATTTTTCTCCGTTGTTGTCCACTAGACCAATAAATAAATTTCCCAAGTTGCCAAGAGCAGCACTTCCATGAGTCCACATTTCACTCACAATTTCAACTGCTTTATCGACCTTCCCACTTCTACACAGACCATCGATCACAATATTACAGCTCACAGGATCCAATCCATGCCCTCTTTCATTCATCTTTTGCAGTAACCTCTCTGCTTCGGCTACTTTACCTTCTTTCCACAAACTGTGCAGCAGTATATTGCAAGTGTAAGTATTTGGAACATATCCGGCCCTTATCATATCATGTAGAACTTTATTGGCCTCGATTACCTTTCCTTTTCTGCAATACCCATGAAGCAGAGTGCTATAAGTGACTGTATCTGGGGAAATTCCGCTCATAATCATCAAACCTATAACTGCTCTGGCATCAGCAAGCATATCATTCTTGCATAGCCCATCAATCAAAGTATTGTACGAGTATAAGTTCGGCTCCACACCATGGTCCAACATCTCTTTAAGGACTGATTGAGCCTCCAAAAGCCTCCCATTCTTCACCAAACCCAACAGCCATATGTTATAGCTCGACACATTCGGAAAAATACCATCTCTTTCCATAGACTCAAATAAAGTCTTTGCTTCCTCCAACATCCCCTTCCTGCAAAAACCCTCCAACATCAATTTATATGTCACGACATTAGGCTTTGGCAATCCTAACTCCTCATCAATTTGCATATCCCTAAAAATTCTCGACGCTTCTAAAATCTTTCCAGTGTCACAAAGAGCAGAAATCCTAATGTTAAATGTGACAGCATCTGGAGTAAGGCCATCCTCCTTCATTCTCTCCACTAATCTCTCAGCTTCATCATTCTCACCCTCCTTGCAGAAACTCGCAATCAACGTGTTATACACCACCATATTGGGAGAAACACCCCTTTTCTTCATCAAATGCAAAAGCTCCAATCCTTTAGAAAAAAATCGATGTCTGCAATACCCACGAATCAAAATCCCAAAACTGAACTCATTAGGTTCACAACCTTTGTCGCCCATTTTATCAAACAGTTTCTGGGCATCATCTAACTGACTCGACTCACACAGCCCACTTATCAAAAGATTGAAAGTGTAAGTTTCCGGCTTCACCGCAGAAAATATAATGTCTTTATACAACCAGGACACATAATCTGAATAGTTTTGTTTAAGAGAAGTTTCAATAAGAAGATTGTACAGGGATATGGAAGGCGGCTCATTCCGGAAATGGGTTCGAAAAGATTGAAATTTAGACATGGCCTTGTCAATGTAACCGAACTTTGCTAACATTTTGACAATGCAATATAAAGAATTATGGGGAGGCTTAAGGAGTGGAGAGAGGAGGAGATGATTGTGCAGTGTGTCAATTTCTGAGAACATGTGGGCGCGAATGAGAATGCGTGAAATGAGAGGGAGAGAATATTGGAGGGAGTGGAGATTATCATCATCATTTACCAATGGATTATTATAGTTGTTAAAGAGAGTACGCTTGAAGAGTTTCCATGCGAGTGTGGGGTTATTTGAGTTGTTGATCAGAGCTTTTGTCAGTGTTTTTGCTTGGTCCATTGTGAATGGATTTTGATTTGAAATTTTGTTTTGGGATGCACGGGAAAGGTGGTGAATTAGGATCCGAGAGCTGGGACTGTGGTAATTATGGAGTTAGGGTGAGTAGCGGTCATTTTCTCGGTTGCTGCTGCGGCCGTGGACTTCAGGGCTGCAAATAGAATTGTATATGAATTAATTTGATCCCATGTGGTGGTGGTGGGTGGAGCTTGGGTTGAGGGTGGCGGCAGGTGGGTGCTGGAAGTTGTGGTGGGGTGAAGGCTGAGGAAGATGAAATTTTTTAGTTTTTAAAATTTTTCCTTTCTATATTTATTTGTTTTTCCTTTCTTTTCATTTTTCTGATTATTTTACTTAATGAGAAAAAAAAAATGGATGGATTTATTGGGAACAATCACAAGTAGAGGTGACAATGGCTTGGCTCGGCCCATTACTCACTGAGCTTGGCTCGTCTTCAAAAATGAAGCTCGGTTCAGTCTATTGGCTCGTAGGCCGAGCCGAGCTGAGCGGCCATGAGTTCGACTTGGTTTTTTTTTTTTAAATATTGTTTCGAAGAATTTAAAAATTAAAAAGAAATAAAGTGTGAGAAATATTTTCTGTTAAAACTTAAAAGTTGAAAATTCGCGTCCTTTTATCGAGTTTAGGACAGACTACTTTGAACGTAGGCGGAGTTAATATTGTACACGAACAAATTGTTACGTGTACAATTTTTTGTTAAAATAAGAAGAATGAAATATTAAATATTTACGCAAATAATATTTACTACAAATTCAAGTATTCTGTATACAAATCTTCAAATTCTTCGCACATCATTTTGTCCACTTTATCTTAGTTCTGAAGTTCATCATCATTCCAATTATTTAGACACAGTAAGCTTTCTAATATGCTAGGCTTTAAGTCTTTACCTAAAATCAAACATAACCTGTCACATGTACTAAAAACAGTCTCCGATGCTACAGTTGATACTAGATGTGTTAGTAGATCGCGTGCTATATTTGAAAGAATTAGGTATTGACGTTCATTTTGTCCACCCATCGTAGTATATCAAAATTTTATCTTTCTTCATCATCTAAAATATTAAGTATGTCGTTTGCAAATATCTAACTAACTCTAAATGTGTATCACTAGAACGGAAAAGATAAGAACCCAAAAAGAACCACTATCATGTTGACTAGCCCTAACTTAACTAAGGTAATTCCATAAGTCATTATCGTCAAGTGAACAGGGAGTCATATAACGTTCATACTGGCCTTTTCAGCTTAGACCTCATATATTCGACATAAAGTTTTTTTTTTTTAAATTACCATACGTTAATGGATTTTTGTACGTTTAATTTTTGTGAAATTGTCATTATGGTTACTTTCGTACCCTCTAAGTTAAATTTGGGATTCATAATAGATACTAATGAAAATAACATAAATAACTGTTTCCAATATTTTCTAAATTTAGCCTCTATCACATATATTATATTAGAAATAATAACAAAATTCTTATACATATTAAAAGTGCTAGCAATATAATAAAAATGATTGAGAATTAGTGGAGTGGTCGGATAATATACACTTGAACATGCATTTGTTGCGTCAAAAAAAAACTTTCAACAATTTTCCAATATGAACATATATTTCTCAATCATATGTTTGCAAATTATATTCTGGGTCGTGTGAATGTCGATTGTTATAATATGCAATAATACAATCTTGGTACCTTTCACAAGATTCAAACATGATATATGTTGAACTCCACATATGGCCTACATCAGTGCAAAATATTTTTCTTGAAGTTCATTTTCAACACATAGAGTAGTAAAAACTTGTTTTATAACTGGTGAGACCGTAATATAATTAATAGCGTATCTATTTTTTATAATTGTACATTTTAATCCATCTTTCACAATTAAATTAAAAACATGATATATACAACGAATGTGAAATAAAATATCATCAAATTCTAGATGGAAACGTTGAATTAATTTTTTAATTACTATATTGTTGGGGCCTGAAATTGTTCCTGATTTGATTCCAACCATCTGTATTTGAACACACACTTTTTGAATTGTCTGTTTAAATAGGTCGTGTCTATCCCATTGTACCACTCTAATTTCTCTTTACATTGTTTACAATGTATCTTGTGCTCAGGGACTATGTCTATTAGTTTACCAATGGACACCAACTCAAAGAATAATGATCTCCTACCCACAGTGGGTAGGAGATCATTACTCTCAACTCAAAATGCTGCCAACACCTTGTCTTTTATTTTTTGGCTTTTCATTTAGTGCAAGAACTAGTGGTTGCATTTGTATGTGTCGACATTTTCTTGAATGTCATCCAAATCAATCAGATCAGTGCTGCCTCTAAACTCATCAACAATATCGCAAGTAATTTGAATATCATTAAAATCACTGAAATCATCATCACTTCGATTGTATGCCATTTCGAATAAGTTATAAAGAAAAGAGCAGAAGATGTATTAGAAATTTAGAAATGTAGTAGAAGAAGTTATTAATTAAAAATATAAACTAATATTTAGATAATGAAATTTGAGAAAAATAATTATAAACTAATATTGAAAGATAATTAGATTTGAGAATTGTTGTTGAATTAAGTATAGAATAGATTGAGAGATTAAGGTGTGAAAAAAATGAATTTAAAGAGAGGTATTTATAAGAAAAAAATCTGAATTTGAAAAAAAACAAAACAAAAAATGTTTATCACCAAACGATCACCTAAAAAAGTGACCATTTGAAGACAATCAAACGGTCACTTTTTTGTGACCATCGTATAGATCATCCAACAATCACAAAAAAGTGATTGTTGGACACGAGCCACGATCCGAGCGGCTCATAGCTCATTGACAAGCCGGCCTACGAGCTAGTTCATCTTTTTGCCTAGCCAAACAGGCTTGGCCCTTTTCTTTTCTTTTTGGTCCCGTGACGAGCCCGAGCTAATTATAGGCCGAGCTGGCGAGCTCATGAGCCGCTTGACCCATTTGCCATCTCTAATCACGGGTGCCAATTTATAAAAAGTTGATGAAAATTGTTGAGTTTTTTTTTTTACCAAACAATCTCTAAGACAATAAGGATAAAAATACTTACATAATTAGGTTTCTATCTTTTATTAAAATGTACGATTCGTTATATTTTATACTGGTATATCAAATTATTGATCCGTTCAAATAGAGAAGATAAATCAAAATCGTGGTTATTGGGTTGAGTACGGTCACTTTTGAGGTGTAATCATTTGTTATTGTTCAAGTCATCATATTTGAACCAATCTTAACCTTTTCAATTTTAAATAGTAGTTTAGACTAGAATTTTACTAAAAGTAAAACTCTTGCCTATTTGAATTTCTTAAATAGATGGTTAAATAAAAGGATAAACACCCATCAAAGAAGCACCCAATACCCACCCTCACATTAAACCACCCACGCATTGCCTTCGCTGTTCATTTTTGATCCATGCCTTCAGTTCATGAAAAATGGCTTACTGCTTATTTCTTTAGCTCTCTGTCCGCTCACTTTTTTTAGTGAAAATTTGTTTATTTAGTTTGGAACTTTGTTTAAGCGTTAGATTGAGATTGTGATACACTTAGTTTGATATTAAGATTTTAATATGAGCCTTTGATTGAAGGAAAAATAATTTCTTACTTTGTGTTCATTAATTTCTTAACTTCTTTTATTTTTATTCATACACCAACGATTATATTGTCACGACAATAATTTCAAAAAATTAAAGTTCGAGACATAAGTTAAAAAAAGTGAATTTGCCCTTCAAATAGAATTGGTGGAACTCAAGCTTGGGAATTTTATTTTGGATAAAAGCAAATGGTCCTTAACATATGTTTATCATAAACAAATAGCCCTTAACCTTTCAGTTTTAGCAAAGAGCTTTTCGAACATATGCCTTTAGGTGCACAAATGGTCATTTTGGACGGATTCTTTTCAAAATATATGTTAGTTTTACGCGTAAACTCCACTTTTCTTTTAAAACAGAGGTAAATTTGTCAATCTAATATATAATAAATTAAAAACTTTTTTTTATTGTTGTCTTTTAAGAGAATCATCATGTTTGTCTTTAGTAAAAGAATCAAATTGTAGGAAGAATCGATAAGTGTTTGGTAAACTATTGTTTCAAAATTGATATATGTTTCAAAAACAGCATTTTAGCGTTTGGTAAATAAAAGTGATTTATTGCTGTCACGATATTAAATTACTAAAAAGGACATTGATTATAATAATGTTATTTTGTATTATTATTATTTTCACGCGTGGTAAAACTCATTTTTTTTTCTAGTCAAATATTTTTTAGCGAGACACTACATTCATTATTATTATTTTAAAATAAAAATAATAAAAACCTAATAAATTTTAAATTTTATAAAAATTACAAAATAAAAGTACAAATCATATAGTGCAAAAAATTAATTAAATTTATATTATTTTCTATGATCCAACTTGCATCAATTCGGTTTCTCAAATGGATATTAAATGAATTAGTTTAATTAATTAAGGGTGAAATGGGTATTTTAATAATATATAAATGAAAAATTTAAAAGTAGAATCGAAAAAATTCGCTTATTTTTCTTTCTTCTCAAAATCTATTTCTTAGGGTGAATCGAGATCATATAATCACTTTTAAAAATTTTGCCAAACGCCTAAATCAACTTCTGATTGTTTGAGAATCAGAAGTTGGATTCCAAAATCAATCCCAAACGACCTAAAAACAAAAAATAATATAAATCATCTTCTTCAACACACCACACCACACCACAATTCACCGCCACACTATTGCCACCATTGCCACCCACCCAACCGCTACCACCACTGCCACCACCATTAATGTCAGATTTTAGGAGGAAGAACTCTCCCTTAATCTGCCATTAACAGCAAATTTTTAGGGAGGAGAACTCCCCTCTTAAACTGCTGTGGAAGATTTTTTTAGGAAGGTGCCGTCAATGATTAAGTGGGAATTTTTCCCTCGTAAAATTCTTCCATTGACAGTAGATTAAGGGGGAAAACTCCCCTCACC
The DNA here is from genome assembly GCA_023638005.1 of Forsythia suspensa. Lineage (NCBI taxonomy): Eukaryota > Viridiplantae > Streptophyta > Magnoliopsida > Lamiales > Oleaceae > Forsythia > Forsythia suspensa. The sequence goes on along the minus strand of CM042670.1, from coordinate 22,998,870 downwards.
CTCTTCCAAAATTCTGCCATCAATCTCAAATTAAGGTGAAAGAACTCTCTCCCTCAAAAATTTGCCGTCAATGGCAGAATTGTAGGGGTGAGTTCTCCCCTCTTTATCTCCCATTGACAATGGTTTTAAGAGGGGAGAACTCTTCCCTTAATTTTCCGTTGGGTAGAATTTTAATGATGCCATCAATGGTGGTGGCTGATGAGACGGTGGGGTTGGTGGTAATGGTGTGGTGGCGGGTGTCATTGTGGGGGTTGAATAAATTATTTTTTATTTATTTTATATTAGATTGACAGGTGTACTCCTCTTTTAAAAAGGATAGTGGAGTTCACGCAGAAAATTAAAGTACGTTTTGAACGGAATACGTCCAAAAGGATCATTTGTAACCTCTCCCAAAAATGAAAGATTAATGACCATTTGCGCACAATGGCACACCCTAGGGACCATTCGTGCCAATTTCTCGTCCAGTAAATCATCTCTAACTATTGTTTGTGGAATTTTTTGTTTGCTGGTCCACATCAACCTCAAACCTATCCAACTACTTACCAGCAAGATACTCATATGTGCAGTGCCTATTTGTACTGCCTCTTCTACATGTATGAGTACGATTGTACGACTTGATTCGCTTGGTGCCCTTTTCTTTGTAAATGAGGCCCATATCTTTAATGAACAACTCACTTTTCACACCCCTTAAGCTCTTTATGTATCAACTTTGAATTTTACATTACACCTATTAATAACTTGTCATGCCTTAATACATTTTTAAATTCCTCAATGGGACCTAAATTATGTCCAACTTCTAACTTTGGATTTCTCATGTTTGTTTCAACTTTCAACACAAAATTCTGGGAACCTAAGGTCCTGTTCTTTTTACTGTTTTCAGGTTGTTTTTAATTTTCAGTTTTTCAAAATAGTGAAAACGTGTTTACTTAAATATTTTCAAAAATGCATTTTTCAAAACACCCAAAAAATTTACACATTTTGTGTACAAAACAAAGTCTAAACCCAAAACACGAAAAACATGTACGTGACTTCTGCTCAACTTTCAATGTTATGTATTTTGGTCTTTTTTGCTCCAAACTTCTTTGACATTCATCTCAAAACTTTGAAGAACTTCAACATTGGTCCCCAAACTTCGTTAGTCTTTCAATTTTGGTCCTTCTCAAGTTTTAAAAGTGCGTAAATCAGTCCTCAAACTTTTTGTAAGTTAAATTCTACTTTCAAAACTTGTGAAATTTCTCCAGTGGCTTTCTTAGTGGTTCTTATCACTCCCGTGCCATCAAGTCAATCTTCAAATGCTTCCAATCAACTCTAATTAAGCTTCAATTCTCTATTTTTTGTTCTATTAACCTTCATTTTTAGATTTTTCCTACGATAACAATATTTATACGGAATTAAATAGAAATCCGCTCAAATCACAATTAAACATTAAGGGCATGTTCTCTTGCCTATTTTCAACCCATTTTCCATTTTATGCTTTTGGAAATAGTGAAAACGTGTTCTTTTTGCCATTTTCGAAAATGCATTTGTCAAAATACCAAAAAAAAAAAATTCAAAAGAAATAGAAAACGACCTTTTAGTCGTTTCTGCGTTTTCTTAACAAAAATTGGACATTTCCAAAACAGCAAAACATGCGTTTTGGCGAAAGGAGGTCTGATTTTCAAGTCAAGAAGCCGCCCTTTTTTTTTTAATATTTTACGCTGGGGTAGGAAACTGATGATTTAATCAAATTCCGCGTTCTCTTCACAAAACACACTCCTTTCCAAAACGGTCAGCACGTGCGGAAAAATTTGGAAGGTCAGGGGTTCAAGTCACCTTCCCATTTTTCATGATTTAATTATTTTTAAATGTTTTTAATTGTTTTTAAATATTTTTAATATCAACAATAATAATTTTTAAATATTTTTAATTTTTTTAATTCCAACAATAATTGTTTTAATTCTTTTTACCTGTTTTTAATTAATAATTGTTTTTAAATCCAACAATAATTATTTTTAATTGTTTTTAATTTCAAATAATTAATTGTTTTTAATTCCAACAATAATTATTTTGAATTGTTTTTACTTGTTTTTAATTAATAATTGTTTTTAATTCCAACAATAATTGTTTTCATTATTTTTAATTCCAAATAATTAATTATTTTTCAATATTTTTAATTCCAAAAATAATTATTTTTAATTATTTTTAATTAATAATTATTTTTAATTTCAAGTAAGTCCAAATTTCTAAAAAAAAATTCAAGTAAACGCGTTTTCAAGTTTTCTGTTTTCAGAAACAATTTTCGAAAATTCTAAAACGAACGCATTTTCAAAAATCTCAAAATATACACTCAAAACACAAAATACAAAATGAATTCAAAACTCAAAATAAAATACAAAATGAATTCAAAACTCAAAAATAAGAAACTCAAACGCAAAGAGAACAACACCTAAGTTTATAAGCTAGAATAAACGTATAAAACACACTCATCACGTATATATTAAATTGTTTGATGTAATCTCATTTACGATGAACAATTACATGTTCTCCTTCTAATTGAGTTTTTCTTTAACATTTACTTCTATATTTTCTAATTTTTGTCAAATTTAATTTAGGTTTTGTTTTTTGTAACTAGAAAAAAATATTTCAAGATTTATCAACTTCAAAATTTATATATTATTTAATACTATATTAGCATTAAACTACTAAGATTTTTTGAATAAAATATTATTTAAAAAGTTCTTAAAATTTCAAAGTAAACGCGTTTTCTAAATTTTTGTTTTGAGATTTTTCCAGAATGATAAAAGAACGTATTTTGAGCAATATAAAAACAGACACTCAAAACACAAAAATTAAAATAAATTCAAAAACTGAAAACTGAAACACAAAGAGAACAGCCCCTAAATTTCTTCTTCATTAGACGAATTGTCAGTTTCTAGTTCTTTCGAAGATGGGTAAAATTAGGGATGGGCATTTTAACTGAAACTGAATCTCCCGAACTGGAACCGGGGTTCCGGTCCGATTCTAAAAAAATAAAATTAGGAACCGAAACTGAAAATCGAGAACTGACCGGATTTGGGTCGGTTCTTGAATTGAAACCGTGGGTACTCAACTTGGAACCGAATTTGTCATTTTTTATAAATTTATTATTCTTTACAATTTATTCACTCTCACCCAACTCAACCTAACACCACGGTACCAAAGAGAATAGTCTAAAATTCACCATCCTTAAACTAAAACTTAATTGACACAATTCTAAATACTCAAATCTTAAATTCTCAATCGTTATTTGCTCAGATACACAACACAAATATTGTCGTTTGTCTCGCACTCTCGCTCAACACACAGTGAGACAGCGAAGGCGAAGCTACTCTGTAACTAAAACGAATTCTAACTTTGAGACGTAATTTACTTTTTTATAATCCTAATTTATGAGTTTGCAATTTTTGTGTCTAGTCTTCTGGTAAATATTTATATGTTTCAGAAATTATTTTAGTAGCTAACATATTTTAATGTTAACGAGTTTGAAATTTTTAATTATTTTCAAAGTACGTTGTCAACTCATGATTTAAAAAATTTTATGGGTAGAACCGAACCCGAACCGGAATCGACGGTTCAGATTTGGGTTTGGTTCTAATAATTACGTAGAACCGAATTGTTCTTTAAAAAATACCCGAAATGTAAAGAGTTGTTCTGTTATTAAACTAGTGCTATCATTCAATTGTAAAGAATGTTTGTCAAAGAAAAAGAAAACACGATTTAGGAGTTTTTTCAGCTTTGTCTAATTTTGGGAGAGATGGGTTGGGTTAAAATGAAAACTAAAAATCATCTACCACCTGCCTACAACCCCCACAAATCCTCTCTTACATGCTTTTAAGCAAACATAAATCCCTCGAAACATTGAATCATGTATATCATGTTCATAAGATCCTTCTATCAACTCCTTAGCAAATCTCCTAGTTCTCCATGCAGTTACCATTAAGATACATACAAATGTAGTACCTATTTGTATTGTCTCTTTTACAAATGCGAGTAGGATTGTATGACTTAATTTGAGCACTGCTCTTTTTTTGGGTGAATGAGGCCCAAATTTTCCATGAACAACCCAATTTACACACCCCTTGAACTCTTTTCGCATAATTATCTTTGAATCTTACATTACACTTGTTGGATTGTATGCTCAAATAATATAATTTTTTGTGATGAAATGACAATTTATATTGAACAAAACTTTGGTTTGTATTGCATTTGTTTAATATTGAGCATGTAAATAACGTGCCAATGATCACTTGTGATAATATAAGTTGGGTTCTTGTGTTGAGAAGCATAGTGTGACACAACTTATATTTTGATCATCAATAAAATTGTTCACAATTAATGTATAAGGGTTGGCGCCTTGTACCAGAAGGTTGTAGTGTTGACTATTTAATCATTCGGATTTGTGATTTGTCCTTATCACATAAATAGATTAATGGTGACACTAGTACACTTGGAGTGTATTGAACGGATCACGTATCGAATTTAATTATATAACATGACCGTGCGAATAATTAAATTCCATTTGATCACCGAGTATTTCATCTAAATTCCTTGATCGGATTGTGTATATCTTTTTATTAGTTTGATGGTTCTTTGATTCACCAATGGGTGAGATCAATTTAGTTAATCAAATATCTCGGTGAGTTGGAGTTTGAGAATGAGCGAAATAGAGAACTCAAATTTGTGTCGGGAACTGTCGCCCTAAAAAATGGATCGAGTGACAACTTAAGTATTTTTTGTTAAACGGTTATAAATCTGAACTCAATGTTTAGTGACGGCTAAACTTCGACATCTGTGAATTAGTTTACATGACCGTTGAAGAAAATATAATTTAAAGTTAGTGAGAATAATTAGAAGGGCAAAACGGTCATTTATGCTCATACCTAATTATCGAATCTCAGACAGGGATGAAATATAAATACGGTATGTCAGAAGAAAGTATTACAGCTTTAGTAATCTTATATATTCCGAAAGTGCAGTCTCTTGCATTTAGTGGAAAAAGCAAAAGATTAATAATTAGATTGAGGAGTCTAGGGTCGACTAGACAGAATCTAATTATTGGAGCTAGGAAAATATATGTCCGAACAAGTCCTGTGGTAACTCTATAAAGTTTTGGGCTTAATCACAGTTACTATGAAAGTTTTGGACTTGATTGTATAAGTTCAAGGATTACATGTATAATTAAATCAATCATAAGCTAATTGGACTTGGATACTAACAGGACTCTTGTCATTATTTGCAATCAGGAGCTTGTCGTATTTATATCACATTGCATGTGATGTAAATTAATTCTAACGATTAAGAAAAGAGAAGAGAAATATTCTTAAGTCTTGCTTGACTTGAATTTTATCTTCTTGGTTTTCTATATCATACTAGTCCAGAAATTAGTTTTTGATTCAATTAAAAGGTGCCCACACGCTGGTATACTTGGGAGAGTACCATAGAAGACCTGAACGTTGGGAGCACCAAGTTCGTGAATCAAAAGAAGGAAGTCCGTGAATCAAATTGAAGACTAATATCGTTTATCGATTTAGGTATAATACTAAATCATTAGTATTTAATTATAATAAATACGTGAACGCCTAGCAAAAATCTTGATTTTATTGAATTAAAGAAATTTTTTATTTTCTAGCTAATTCTCGTGCTAGTTTCCAACACCACTTACTTATAAACCCGTATTATATTACTACATTTTTGAATTCCTCAATTGAGCTAAATTTTTGTCCAACTTCTAACTTGAGATTTCTCATGCTGTTTTAGCTCAAAATTCTGGCCTAAAATTGTTTTCTTCATCGGACGAATAGTAAGTTTCTAGTTCTTTAAAAGATGGGTAAATTGACTTATTTAATTATGATCCAGCTTCATCTTCTTCGTAGGGGACACTATTAAATCCCAGTATGATGTGTTCAGGTGTAATATTATCAAATTGAAAATCAACGTCAACCTTGTTATCGAATCGTAAAATTCACAATCTACATCAACTTCTTCTTGGTTATAAACGTTGGAATCTGAAACACAATATTTAGGGTTAGGGTTTTTTGATTTCCACAATAAAACAAAAAAGTTAAGGGCATGTTATCTTTGCCATTTTCAACCTATTTTTTGTTTTGTGTTTTTGAAAATATTGAAAACGTGTTTATTTATCCATTTTTGAAAATGTATTTTCCAAAATACCAAAAAAATTTACAAAGAAAACACGACTATTTCACCGTTTTCCACGTTTTGTGTACAAAGCGCGAGATAAAACGTCCAAAACGCGCGTTTTTGGTCGTTGAGGTCTGCGTTTCGAATCCTGTTGGGCATTTTTTTTAATTTTTTTTATTTTACGCTGGGCAAAATAATAATGATTTAAACATTGTCCGCATTTTTTTTACAAAATGCGATTCCTTTCCAAAGTGGTCAGAATCGCGATTTTGCAAAAAAAAGGTCAGTGGTTCAATTTCCCTTTCCCTTCCAATTTTTTAAAATTATTTTTAATGGTTTTTAAATATTTTTTATTTCATAATTAAATATTTTTAATTCCATAATTAAATATTTTTAATTCTTTTTAAATGTTTTTAATGATTTTTAAATGTTTTTAATTCCATAATTAAATGTTTTTAATTGAGTTTAAATATTTTTAATTGTTTTTAAATATTTTTAATTCCACAATTAAATGTATTTAATTATGTTTAATTGTTTTTCATTATTTCTAATAGTTTTTAAATATTTTTAATTCCATAATTAGATGTTTTTAATTGTGTTTAAATATTTTTAATTATTTTAATTATTTTTAAATATTTTTAATTCCATAATTAATTTTTTTAAATTCTTTTTAATGGTTTTTAAATGTTTTTAATTCCTTAATTAAATGTTTTTAATTGTGTTTAAATATTTTTTATTGTTTTTTATTGTTTTTAAATATTTTTAATTCCATAATTAAATATTTTTAATTGTGTTTAAATATTTTTAAATCCATAAATATTTTTAATTGTTTTTAAATGTTTTTCATTGTTTTTCATTGTTCTTAATGTTTTTAATCCCCATAATTAAATATTATTAATTGTTTTAAAATGTTTTTAATTGTTTTTAATTATTTTAAAATGTTTTTAATTCCATAATTAACTGTTTTTAATTGTAATTAATGTTTTTTAAATATTTTTAATAATTAAATATTTTTAATTGTTTTTAATTGTATTTAAATGTTTTTAATTATTTTTAAATATTTTTAATTCTAAGTTTAAATTGTTTTAAACTTATTTTTACTTAATAATTATTTTTAATTCTAAGTAAGTCCAAATTTCTAAAAAAATTGAAGTGAACGCGTTTTAGAGTTTTTTTTTTTTTTCAAAACAATTTTCGAAAATTCAAAAAAGAACGCATTTTCAAAAATCTCAAAACAATCAATCAAAACACAAAATACAAAATGAATTCATTAAAATTGTTTCTGAAAACAGAAAACTCAAAAACACGTTTACTTGAAATTTTTATAAATTTGGACTTATTTAGAATTAAAAAAAATTATTAATTAAAAACAATTACAAATAATTAAAAACAATTTAAACTTGGAATTAAAAATAATTAAAAACATTTAAAAACATTTCATTATGGAATTAAAAATATTTAAAAACCATTAAAACAATTAAAAACATTTAAACACAATTTAAAATATTTAATTATGAAATTAAAAACATTTAAAAATCATTACAAACAATTAAAAATATTTAATTATGGAATTAAAAATATTTAAAAATCATTAAAAACAATTAAACACAATTAATAATATTTAATTCATTTTGTAAAAAACATTTAAAATCATTAAAAACATTTAAACACAATTAATAATAGTTAATTATGGAATTAAAAATATTTAAAAATTATTACAAACAATTCAAAAACTGAATGTGGCATAGGGGATTTGAACCATTGACCTCCATTGGTTGAAACGCACACCTCGCCACTTTGGAAAGAAAGTACATTTTGTTTAAAAACGCGACAATTGATTAAATCATCATCATTTTGTCCAGCTTTAAGAAAAAAAAAAAAAAAAAAGGAAGCCACATTGAAGAATCGAAACCCAGACCTTCCACTTGCAAAACGCGCGTTTTGCCATTTTGGAAAATGCCATTCTTTTGTACATAAAACATGAAAATGGCTATTTTCCATTTCCTTTGTTATTTTTTTGCGCTTTTGGAAAATTGTTTTTCAAAATATGTTAAGTAAACACGTTTTCTCTATTTTTAAAAACACAAAAGCGAAAAATATTTAAAACATCAAAGAGAACACACCCTGAGATTCTAAGATTATGTCGAAGAAAAGGAATGCATGGTTTAGGGTTTTTTCACCTTTGTTTGATTTGGAAGAAATTAGTTGGGGTTAAAATGAAACCAAAAAATTCTACAAAATGTTTTTCCGTTTTTGAAGTTGTGTTTTTAATTTTAAAAGTTTTTATTTTAATTTAAAGATATGTTTTTAATTTTCAAAGTTGAGTTTTTAATATTATGAGCTTACTTGATTTTGATAATTTTATCGTCCAATTCATGCCAAGTAAGAATGATGAATGATACACGTACGCAATTCCGTCAAATGGAAGAAACGGAATCCAAATGAGTGATGAATAAATAATAACTAAAATATTTGATCGTTAGGTGACCATTTGGAAACATTTTGAAGTTCAATAAATAGTAAATAGTAATGCGAGGCAAATTCAATGACCATTAAAATAATTAACCCATGAAAGAATGTCCTTTAACAAAGGAAATATGGAGGATGTTTGATTGGTCAGAAAAATATAGAATATGACAGTTACCAAGAAAATATTATGGTGCATTTAATTGCAAGCATTGAATTTGGGTAGAAAGAAAACGTTTTTCAGATAATTGAATTGCCAAGAACTTGTTTCAAGGAAAATGATGACATTTTCTCTAGAAAATAAAATCTCATCTCCCCTAAGAAAACATTTTCATTGTTTTGAAGAAAAATGTTGCATTTTAAAGTAAATGAGAAAACGTTTTACTTGAAAAAAATACAAATCAATCAAACGCGTAGTTGAAAAATAGGTGGAAAAAAGTTTTTTTCATAAAAAATATGGCTATCAAACATAGTTAGTTAAAAAATATGTAGAAAAAATGTTTTTTTTTTTTTTATGAAAAATGTATTGTAATCAAACGCACCTTTAGAGATTTGGATGAGCTCGAACTTCAAAATGCTAGAAGACATTGAAAATATCAAATGGAAGACGCTCTTTCTTTACACTATGCAAATGATTTAAAAAGTAGAAATTTAGAGAGTTTTGAAGGACTAGCCATTGATTTATATCAATCATTTACTAGTAGAAATATAGGGTTGAACAAAAAAAATCACCAAATCATAAACTGAATAGATTCGTTTGAAAACGATTTGGCTTATGTTTCAACATTTTAAAAAATCACTTAAATCGAACTAAATTATTTTTTAATTTCTAAAAATCAAGTCTATTGACTTGCATAATTTCACAGAGTTGTGAGTACACAACAGTTTACGGGTTAATTTCACTAACGATCACTGAAGTTACTTTCAAAATTCAAAGCGGTCATTGAAGTTCAAAAGTTGCAGCGCTGGTTACTAAAGTATATAATCTTTTTCTCAAACAGTTACTCCGTTAAGTTTCCAACCTGAAATGATGACGTGGCATTGTTAAGTGTTGACATGGCATAGAATAGATCGTTATTTATTGCATGGTAGTCTCTGTACTTTATGTAATCTTCACTACAGTCTCTATATTTTCAATTATCTTTCAATTAAGTCCTCTAAAAATTGTATCTTAGGTTCTTAATCTTTTTACATTTTTACACTTTGGTCCCAAAATTTTAATTATCTTTCAGTCAAGTTCTCCAAAAATTGTAGCTTAGTTCCTTCAACGTTTTACATCTTTACACTTTGGTCCCCTTTCAAATTCTTGATTTTAGTGCAATTTTAGTGGCCAAAATGCATATGTTTGGCATCACTTAAATTATAATTTCAGCTGGTCAAATTAGTCAAATATAATTTTTATCCACACATTTCATGGGACCCACAACTTACAACCACTTTTTATCTACACATTTACTAACAACTTATAATATAAGCACTTAAATTATAATTTCAGCACCTCCAAACTTTAAAGATGATATGTACTAATTAATGAAAGTTAAATTATAATTTCAGCACCTCCAAAGTACAAAAATCCGAACTTATTACTTAGAGTTGACAAAAATAGACAAAGATATATTTCATTGTACTTTTTTCAATGAAATATATTTTTGTCTATTTTTGTCAAGTAGTTTATTATTTAATTATGTTATTTTGTTCGTTTAGGTGAAAATCCGAGTATAGAGTCAAGAATTTAAGTAAAAGTGCACTTATTTTAGCTATTAAAAGTGCACTTATTTTGGCCACTAAAATTAATAATTTAGGAGACCAAAATATAAAGATGTAAAAAGTTAAAGGACCTAAGCTGCGAGCTGAAAGATAATTGAAATTTTGGAGACCAATATGTAAAGATGTAAAAAGATTAAGGACGTAAGATTCAATTTTTAGAGGAATTAACTAAAAAATAATTGAAAATATAAAGATTGAAGTGAACACTATATAAAGTACAGAGATTATTATGTAATAAATAACGGTCTATTGTGTGCCACGTCAGCACTAACAGTGTTACGTCATCATTTTATCTTGATAACTTAACGGAGTGATCATTTGAGAAAGGGTTATATACTTTACTGACCAGTGCTACAACTTCTCAAATTCAATGACCGTTTTAAAATTTTAAGGTAACTTCAGTGACTGTTAATGAAATTAACCCTTTTTACCAAACCCACTCGTCGGGCCCACAACACACCACTTCATTATTCAATGGATAGGTTATATTCACACTACAATTTGTTATAAGTGCACCACATTTTAATTGTACTTAAGATCCTCAACTTTTGTTCATTGTTTCAATTATGTTCTTAACTTTTTGTCATCGATTTCTTATCTTCAACTTTCATTATTTATCACATTTCATCATTAATGATAATTTCTGTCGAGATATTTTGTTTACGTGCTTTGAAATGAGAAAAAATATTTATCGTACTTTTGTATCTATTGTTTTTTTTTAAAAAAATATGACAGATAAATAAGTTTTTTACAAATTCCCAACAAATGTTTTAGACGAAATCGTTGTCAAACACAAGATGTGCTAATTAATGAAAAGTTGAGGATAAAAATGTGATAAAAAAAAAGTTCGAAACATGAGTATTATCATGTTCATAGATTAAGGATGTTAAATGTAATTAAAATGTGGTGCAAAAAATAAAAAATATTGTGTAAATATAATTAACCTTATTCAATATCAAGTTGAGCAATTTCCCAACTTCAATATTGTCCATTTTCCGATCATGTTTGTTAGTGTTTATAAATACTTATAAGTTGATCAAATATCATTTTATCTACATATTTTGTAAGATCTACAACTTTTATCCAACACATTCTATAGGACCAATTGTTTATAATTTTTTTTAGAAAAAAACTTTACCAAAATACACTTAGCCTCGACTAAGACGATATGCAAAGTTCCGAACTCTAACCCATTCCAATCATTAGTCGCTGCTCAGTCTTCTATCCTCGTCGTCAAGTCACCTCTATCCATCTCCATTGTAATTTTCCTGTTGCTTCTCAATATGTTGCTGTTTCTTCTTCTCCGTTCCTTTTCATTTATATATTTTTTGAGATATTTGATACTTCTCGGCAACAATGCAAACTTTTCCCTTTTATTTTTGTGCCGGTTTTATTTATGGGTTTGCAATATTGACACCATAACTTCTTATAAATACACAATATTTTAATTTTACTTAAAAAGTCTTCAACCTTAGCTTATCATACACTTGTATTCTTAGCTTTTTATCACCAAATTCTTATATTCAACTTTCATTAATTAGTACATATCATCTTTAATGATTGTTTCTGTCAAGATATCCTGTTTGCATGCTTTGAAATGAAGAAAAAAAAATTATCGCACTTTTGTAATTATTAATTTTTAAAAAATATAATGAAAAAATAAGTTGTTTTACGCTTTCTCAAAAGATAATTTGAACAAAAACTATTACAAAACACAAAATGTACTAATTAATGAAAAGTTGAGAATAAAAATGCGATAAAAATTTGAAAACACGAGTGCTAGAATGAGCAAAAATTGAAGACGTTAAATATAATTAAAATATAATGCAATAAATAAAAAATATAATGTGAATATAATTATCTAATAGAGTAACAAATATGCCAGCAGAGTTTTTAGCTTCTTTTAAAAAATCACAAGAATTGTTATAAACTTCAAAAAACAAGTAAAAATGTTTTGTGCAAGTAACAAGTTGTAACAACTGAATTTACACGATTTATTGCTTACATAACTCATTATATCATTAATAAAACTGCATTATATCATTAATAAAGGGTGAATAATGTTATTTATCATCACTCGTCTATTTGTGATATCCACTACAATTGAAACCATGGTTTGAAACTAAACCAAATCAAACTGTCAAAAAGAAAAACGAATAGCAAGATTTTTGGGTAATATTGGACATATGTCAAGCTTAACAGTTGAGCTTTGAGCGATAATTTCAAAGCTGGACTTCATCAAAGACACGACTCCCAAATGTTGAGTTATAAACATTTCACAAAAATAATATATTTACTAGAAGAAGCAGATATAACTGAAAATACAAACATAGCATAACTTGAAGACTGTCGTTTCTTACTCCAATTAGAGAGATATAGGGAGAAATATGATTGTTCACATCACCAGAATCCTTAAATCTTTTGCTTTTTGCTGATATAACAACAGTGGCATGTCTTAGAAATCCAAATTAGCGTGTTTTTCTTCATTTCCAACAGGGGCGGAGATATGGGCTCCAGTCCAGCTCCAAGAAAAAAAAAATTGAAGTACAATTTCTTTTCTTTTTTTAAATAATAGTTCATCACAAAAAAATCATAACTCCGCCCTGATTTCCATGGTACCAAAAAAGTAATAAAAAAAAAAAAGGCAGTTGACTCAGTAATGGGATGTTGTTTACATTACTTCATAAACAAATTGTAGCATCTACCTAACATAATAATCAGATAAATTGACTAGGCTGACGGGCAGATTTCTCCCAACAACTCAATCAATTCCAAGCTAGTTTACACAATTACACTTCAAAATACAAACAAGAATCCCACACTTGGAAGAAAAATAAAGAACGTATCCGACTCTTGAAAGATCATATCATATCCAACACTGCCTAACAAAACCGGCAGACATTTTGCTTGTATCATATCAAACCGATACATTTTCCATGACGGATTTTGAACCTATACTTAACTCTCTGAAGACTACTCTAATTATGATAGTGAATAAGTGATCATAACCCAACAAAGTATCTAAAATGACAATGAAGAGCAATAAGGTTTTATTCCATTAGCTACTAGTCCAGGGACTGGTCAAGTTTATTTTGTTTTCTTTTCATTGGCTGGAGGTTTGGTTGTTCTTTAAATTTAATCTTATAAAAATATAAAAACAAAAATCTCAATAGGCTTGGGGGCTAGAACAATCAAGACAAACCTGCTTATTGACATTCTCCTGCCAAAAGCAGTAGCTAGGTATTATGTGTGTGGTGGGGGTGGTGGTGGTGGTGGTGGGGGCAGAGGATAGGCTTCATGTACATCCTGTCTTGGATAAAGAGGAGATCCATTTCTCAAAGGTTGCTGGCCACGTCGATAAGCTGTCCCAAGTGTAGTTGTAGAATTTAGTTTATGTTCTGTAGGTTTCTCATTTCCAGAATCAATTTGTTCCAGCTTCTCTACAATTTCTTGCATTGATGGTCTAATTTTATGTTCATTTTCAACACATTTTAATGCAAGCTGAGCTATTTGGAATGCATCTTTGAAAGGATACATTCCTTCCAGGCATGAATCCATTATGTTCTTCAGCTTCCTTCTGTCAGATAAATACGGTTTGATCCAATTAACTAGAATATGTTGCCCATCTGGACGATTTGTGTCAATTGCCCGTAACCCCGTAAGCATTTCTACCATAACAACACCAAAACCATATACGTCGCTCTTCACATAGAGGTGGCCTGGTAAAGTAAGGCAGGCACTAAAATATGAGCACATATTGTGTTGGTGCACATTACCTGTTGAAGCTCAATAGATGTAGCATATTACCTGTGGAGACATATTCAGGAGCGGCATAACCATATGTCCCAAGGATCCGTGTTGTCACATGGGATTGACTTTCCGTTGGACCCATTTTGCCAAGCCAAAATCTGATATCTTGGCATTATATGACTGAAAGAAAATATTTTGACCAACATCAACAAATCTAACAATAATATTTCCTTTAATAAAATCCAACTTCAAAACTCTTTGTTTCATCAACTTTCAATAATAAAACCTTCAGTCATCTCAATCCAAAACTTGACCCCTCAAGATCTATCCAGTCCTTAAAACTGATGGCAGAACAAGTGTTGATAGAAAACCATTGTCCTAATTATGATGGAAAATACAAGTACAAGTTCTAAAGAGAATATAGAGAGTATACTCATAAGTTCCATTATGATTAAATAATGTCTTGAACTCACCCCATCAAGCAATATATTTGAGGACTTGAAGTCTCTATAGATAATTTTTCTATCTAAACCATGCAAGAATGCAAGACCCCGAGCTGCTCCAACTAAAATCGCAAGCCTTATTTGCCAAGGAAGTTGCTGCACGGAAGTACCACCTAAATGAATAAAGCATCACAAAATTAATTATTTAGCTGTTAGATCACAAATACTATTTCTATGGGCTAATGCACTCATTTGTACCACTCTTATTTATATAGCAATTTAAATGCTTACTTCCAAAAAGGTGATTTTCTAAGCTGCCTTTGTGCATGAATTCATAGACAAGAAGTAGTTCTTTATCCTCCCAACAGTACCCCAAGAGCTTCACAAGATTAGGATGAGAAAGCCTTCCAAGGAATTTTACTTCAGACTGCACAGTAAAGTGAACAAACATTTGCAGAATGCTTTACAAAAATGCATATTAATTACTTAATTACCAGAAGAGAATGAAGTGAGCTGTGTGTGGGCAATACCGTAAAAGAATGCACTAGCATGGGTCTCAAATATTCTATTATAGTCAATATGAGAGTAATATTAAAGAAAAACGCTTGTTCCATCAAATATACTGATTCAAATTCTGCTTTCAAAATTTTCTGTTTAGATATTTCACTTTATCTTTATCATTTCCTTGATTTCCTCCATTTCCTCATAAATGTTAATGTAAGATGGAAAGAAATAAAGAAGGCCAAATCTTCATCTTTACCAAGATTTGCAGCTGATTTCTGATAATATTTGACTGTGAGAGAAAGTAGAATGTATAATATGTGAACTTACTGTCGAATTCAAAAGACAAAAAGAATATTCTCATAAAAAGAAGACGTATTTGTTTTAGGCCAACTACCTCAAGAAGAAATTATAAATATTTTTTTTCACAAAAATAAAATACAAAAAAATATAATAAACAAATAAAAAATAAAAAATAAAAAATAATGACGTGAACTGAGAATTTTAATCTATTTTTATTTAAATTAATTTTAATTTTTTTTTATTTAAATAACCAACAAGGGCTTAAATTAATTTTTTAGTATTTAGAATTTTCATTTTTATAGAATTTTCATTTTTTTTAGAATTTTCTTTTTTTTTTATAATTTTCATTTTTATTTTTTATAATCATATTTTATTTTTATTTTTTATATCTTAGAATTTTATTTTTTAGAATTTTATATTTTTAGAATTTTTCTTTATATAAATTTTTATTTAAATAAATTTTGTTTTCCTTTAGAAAATGAATTTTCAAAAACAAACAAGTTTTGGTATTTTGTAAAATTGAAAATGAAGCTTGAAAACAGCAAACAAAACGGACCTAAAATTCAATGAGATGATGAGTACATTTTTCAAACAGAACTTCAAATTGGGATTAAAATGATAAATAAGTGAGCCTGCCCTAACCAACTGTAAATTGTCCTAATATATTCCATTAGATTCTTGGCAAGAGCAACCTTATTGTGAACACAAGTTAAAGCCCAAATATTGAATTTCAATTTCATAGATGGTGAAAAATTAAGGCAGATATTATAATTGATACAGTAAATAAGAAGCAATAATTAAGGAAACCAAAATTATATTCTTCTGCAGCAAATTGAAAATTAACTGTGAAATTAAAAAAAAGGAAGAATAATTAAAGTAGATAGATAAATACAGCAGTCAAGAAACTGCGTCACAAATTAGTTTATTAATGAATGATTGAGGTACCAGCCACTCTTGAAATCCTTGCAGGCTATCAGAATTGAGCTTCTTAACAGCAATCATAGATCTATTTCCACTTTTGGAAGTGGATTTCTCATCAAGCCATCCTTTGTAAACTTTCCCAAATCCGCCTTCTCCGAGTACCGCATCACTTCTAAAATTTCTGGTTGCAGACTTGAGTTCTGAAAAAGAGAAGATCCGTAATTCGGGGTGGGGTAAGATCTTCCCCTTTGGATTAGCCTCATAATCTCCATTTGCAGCCGATGATAGGCCGTTCGCGGTGCTGCCGCTGGAAGATGTCGCTGGGCGGTGTACTACGCTCAAAATTTAAGGCAAGAACAAAAAGTGGCAAAAGATAAAAGAAAAAAAAAAGAGATTGCAATCATTGTCTCCAAGTTTTGTACCTTATACACTTTAGTCCCCAACTTTCTTTTCTCAACACAGAAAAATCGAAAGGGATAATAATTATAATTTATTAGATAGATGATAGCACAACCTAAATGGAAAGATATAATTTCTTTTCTCAACACAGAAAAATCGAAAGGGATAATAATTATAATTTATTAGATAGATGATAGCACAACCTAAATGGAAAGATATAACAGAGCTGGGAGCAAGTTTCTTTAGAGACCGTGTCGTTCAACCAAATTATATTTTGTCAAAATCCGCTTAAGATATTTTGCAACTTAGATGGTCGTCTAAAGCCTTGATTTTTTTAATTATTTTTAATATGTAATATTTTTTTTTGTAAAAAAACTAAAAATAAAACTCAACCAACCTACAACAAACTAGCCCAATAAAACCCCAAAGGATTGGGTGAAAATATTTTATAAAAATATTGTTTGAATCTCGAAAATATTTTAAAACATGATGAACTTTGTAAACGATTTAGATTTATTTTCTGAATTAAAAATATTGATGAAAATTTTGCAAAAGGAAAAGAACAGTCATTACATAAGAAGAGTCGATTTTTTTTTTTTTTTTTCTAAATGCATACATTGCTTAAAATTTTGTTAACAATTTCAGTTTCACTTACTTCGATGAAGAAGAGTTTTTCAAAATTAAAGTTGATAAAGTAATATTTAATATCAACTATTTCACAAGAAAGATCGGACGAATTAGCTCTCTTGTCTATTTAACACATTTCTTGGATAAACTTGAATATAATGACCTAATAATTAATTTTGCATCTCAAAAGGCAAATAAAATAAATTTTATATAGATCTTTGTTTTATTTTGAGAACTAGAGAGCCTTCCTCGATCTACGCTACTTGCACCAACGTCTCTTGTGTTTCAAGAAAAAAAACTAATTTTGTTTTTATTGTCGTTTGTTTCTTCTTTGACCAGTAGTTGGTTGTTTAGTTATTTTTAAACAATATGTATTATATTTCAAAAATTGTACTTTAGTATAAGACTTTCAATATTGTTAAGAGTTTATCTTAAATTTTTATTAGTTTTTTCTTTATCAATTAAACAATATTTGATGGACAAGATGATTTATTTTATTTTATTTTAAAAAAAATTCTTGAAAAGGGCCCTTAAATTTTTTTTTTTTTTTTGGCTAAGGCTAAGGCCCTGAATGCCTTGAGCTGGCTACATTTTGTTACATCACAACGTCCAAAAATTTGTTACATCACAACGTGCCATTGACATGCAAACTTAATAAAAAAAAGTAAAAGTCAAAATTGTAAGACTAAAAATTATTAAACACAATTTAAAAAGTACTGGGTTAAAAAACTATTAAACACAATTTTTGTTCTCTAAGTTTTTTTAATCTCCTTTCAACTACATATTTTATCAATTTTATCAAAACTCTCATAAAATTACTTTGAAACTACACCAAACGGACACTTAAACTTCAAATAAGTTAATAACACTAAACATAAAAAGAGAGAATATATATATATATAAAGGAAAGTATGGTTGTCCTTCACACTCACTCCACGACTGTATTTTTTTTCATTCCTTTTTGTCATTCGTCAAAAACAATTTTTTTTTTCCTTTTGTCAAAAAACAATTCTACCCTTATTTATAGATGTTTTATCATTTTCACCCTCACAATATTGCCTCACTTGCTTACACGTGCTATCAGCAAAATTGACAAAATATGTTCAGTGGACTAATTAGGCAATATTAATATAAAGTTGAGATGAAATTGTTCCTTTAAAACTTTATGGATGAACTTGCAACTTGTGCAAGAAATGGAGACAAATAGCGAAATTTTTTCAGAATAAAATTAATTATTATACCCAAAATAAAATCAAGAGAAATTTGTAGATGCAATCCTCAAACATTGCTAGCTGGAGTACTGGTCTCCAGTCAAATCTTTTTCCTTTTTATGAATAGATCCCTAAATTCTCTGCAGTTTGATTTCATGCAAGTCCCTGCTAGATAGAACTGTCAAATATTTATTTAAAGAGTATCATGATCTGCACATAAACACCTATCTGAGGTTTATTTTTGTCATTAAATTCTCTGCAGTTTGATTTCATGCAAGTCCCTGCTAGATAGAACTGTCAAATATTTATTTAAAGAGTATCATGATCTGCACATAAACACCTATCTGAGGTTTATTTTTGTCATTTTACCAAAAAAAATTAAAAAAATAAGACAAGTAAACATAAAAGAATAAAAAAATTAATAAAGAAAAAAGTGTGGAAACAGTTCAGTTCGCAACATTCAAAAACTTCACCCCAACACTACAAAAACCGTGGCTTTTAAACGAATTTTTCGTTGCTAAAACCACGGTATCCGTGCCTAATAGTCGCTACCAATGCACTATTTGCAATACAGATTCGTTGCTTATTTTGAGGTCATTGAAAGTTACTAACGGAATTTCCGTTGGTGATCTTCACAAACGGAATTTCCGTTGGTAATAGTGTTTGTCATTACCAACGGAAATCCCAACCCTTTACCTACGAAATATCCGCTGGTAATGACACATACTATTACCAACGAATTTCCGCTGGTAATGACACGTGCTTTTACCAATGTAAATTCCGCTTTGTAATTTTCAATGACCCTCAAAATAAGAACGAGAATGACAAACACTATTACCAACGGAAATTCAGTAGGTAATAGTGCGGTTTTTAATAATTAAAAATATTAATTTTATATACTTAGTGGACTCCCCGAATTCGACTTGCCAATTATGGGTTTGAAACTCGACCTATCAAAGGCCCGACCCAATCCACTAAGTCGTGTGTCAAGTATTTTTATTATTTTATTAATTTAGAATGGATGTAATGTGATTTGAACCTCCGACCCAAGAGTTGTGAAGTTACAGCCAAACCATCGGAGATAAATGAATTCTTGTAATTGTTTTTGTTTTTATAATATATATTAGTTTAATGGGCAACATTTTCTATAATTTCTTATAAAGTAAAAATAAATATTAGTGAAAAATCAAATTCCACATTGTGTTAACACCTTAAATATTACATTGCTTGAAATTTTTTATAGATGTACAAACCAGTATGAAATGATGATAAACATTATTTGCTTTCACATTTAAACACGAAATATCCAACTAAAGTGATATCGCATAATAGATAAACTACTCCACCTATATTTTCTTCGTATGAGATTATAGTTTGAATCTTTTTATTATTGTAATATATATAACTTCGTTGTAAAAATTCGAATGTTAAATGAGTGCTTGTTCTACCGCTTTTTTAATCTCCAAAATCCATTTTGCATTAAATTTGGTGGGCCATGATCAATTCCTCTTACACACTTTTTGACTTACATTGCAATTTGACAAAATTGCCCTCAATCAATTAAATGTCATTTGAAAGTTAAAGGGCAATTTAGTCATTTCATCTCAAATTCTTTCGAAAAGTCAAAAAACTCGTGCTCAAAAATAGATTTTGGAGATGAAAATGCCTACCGAACATGCTCTGAATGAAACTTAATTTACGACTAATCCTTAAGTGATTAACATTCAATTCCATATAGTTGAATCTTTTTTCATTTTCAAAATTTGATTTACATGACTTATGAAAAATATGCGGGTAACAAAATTTACTCTTCACCAACATTTTCTGTAGCTCAATGGTTAAAATAGTAATATTACATATGGATTATCTGTGGGTAATAGATTGAAAGATTTTTTCGACTTATGAATTGCTCTACATAAATTCTTTTATTTGAATAGATGAATTGCGTTTTTTGGTCTTCAAAATTGATTTATATCACCTACAGAATTTTCGTAGGTAATAAGAATCACTCTTAACCAACGAATATTCCGTAGGTGAGAGGTCGAAATATTTTTTGGTTTTCAAAATTAATTAATATCACCAACAGAATTTCCGTAGATAATATGATTCACCCTTCACCAACGGATATTCCGTAGGTGAAAGGTCGAAATATTTTTTGGTTTTCAAAATTAATTAATATCACCAACAGAATTTTCGTAGGTAATATGTTTCACTCTTCACCAACGGATATTCCATTGGTGAAATGTCGAATTAATTTTTGGTTTCCAAATTAATTAATATCACCAACGGAATTTCCGTTGGTGATATGATTCACTCTTCACCAACGGATATTCCATTGGTGAGAGGTCGAATTATTTTTTGGTTTTCAAAATTAATTAATATCACCAACGGAATTTCCGTTGGTGATATGATTCACTCTTCACCAACGGATATTCCGTTGGTAAAAGGTCGAATTATTTTTTGATTTTCAAAATTAATTAATATCACCAACGGAATTTTCGTTGGTGATATGATTCACTCTTCACCAATAGATATTCCGTTGGTGAAATGTCGAATTATTTTTTAATTTTCAAAATTAATTAATATCACCAACGGCATATCCGTTGGTGATAAGATTCACTCTTCACCAACGGATATTCCGTTGGTGAAAAGTCGAATTAGTTTTTGGTTTTCAAAATTAATTAATATCACCAACGGAATTTCTGTTGGTGATAAGATTCACTCTTCATCAACGAATATTCCGTTGGTGAAAGGTGAAAATTCGTTGGTGAAAAACTATTATCTTTGCCAACGGAAAAGCTGTCGCTAATTACCGTAGTTGAAAGGTCATCACTTTTACCAACGGATAATTCGTTGCTGATTACCAACGGAAATAATCCGTTGGTAAATTTCCATTGGTGAAAAGGCGATTTTTAGTAGTGCAAGTCCCATCCGCTCTACCTCCACCCCAATCTACCGCACCTACAAATCAGGCTCCATATTCCCTTATGCCAGACAATTCGAGACAATGCAAAGTTTGTGTTGGCGCTTTTTTTATAAACATAAAAGTTCGTTTCAACATACCAACTCAACTTTATATTGGCTGGTGAAGTGGAGTACATTATGGTGCTTGATTTGTAAGTGGTGGTCTTGGTGGAGGAGGAGGTGACAGGGGCCTTGGGTGAAATGCACGGCAACAAATTGACTTTCTTTATCTTTTTTTTTCTTAAATATTTGATGATTCCTATTATGTAGCAACTACATACATCCAACTTGTGAATTTGGAAATCCAGTCGACAAAAAAATTGACCGAGAATTTAAGTGCTTCAAACAGTAACGTTGAGAATTGTAGTTACAAATTTTCGTAAAATCAATGCAAGGAATTTTATGGTAATCGTGCTAGAATGAAAAGAATTATATGATATGAAATATTGTACATTTAAATCACATAATAAAACAGAAGAACCAAGAAACCAAACCTGAACTAAATAGACCAGCAGTTGGTGGGTTTCGATTAACTGAGGCAGAACTCATGCAAATTCCCATACCTAATTTTCTCACTTTCTATTATTGCTCTTGATTGATCAATGATTCACAATCTAGAGACACATTTTATTAGTTGAACAACATTTGAATTAAACTAGTCAATATATAATCCTAGTCACACCCCATTTTGGTACAAGGATTCTTTTCCTACTTCAACTTTCTTTGAAAATGACTTTGTTGACTATTTATAAACATACTCTATTATATTAAAATTCTTAGACGAAAAAATTGTATGCATTCTTCAGAAAACTTCCAATGCGTGATGTTCGGTTCCCATTATTTCCAAAAAAATCCATTTTTTGTCTTTTTTTTTTTACTTTTCAAATTTTTTACACAATAAAAAAAAATGAAAAGTCGAAAAAAAAAAAGAGTGAAACCCATTTTTTTTTGAAAAAATCTTTAATGCAAGTTGACAGAGACTCTTGTCGATACGACAAAAGAAAAAACATTCATTATCTATACTTCTGTCTAAATTCAAAAGATATACTGACATAGCAAAATTTCTATTTCATGTGTAGATTTATATGTAAGTTTATACGTGATTTTTTTTTTTAAATAAAAAAAATCTAGACGAAATCTTTCAATTTGTATGCCACGTAGATAACAATCTAGAATGCGTTGTAGACGCTCTTATATCCTCCTTTCATGTGTCCATCTTATATTTAAGAATAATGATATTTAACAATGAGGATAACCCGTAAATGTGTTGTCTCTTCAAATTATAAATTGCAGTGGATACCACTAACACATAAACTAATGATCACCATCAATCACTATTCGAAAAAACTCGACTAGGCAGTGCCTAGTCGTGAGGCACAACCTCCACGCCTAATCGCGCATTACGCTTCATGTCTCGTCTTAGTTTTGCCTTTGTTTCGCTCTCGCTTAGACTTCGCTTAGATTAAAAAAAAATTTAAAATTCGACCTCCACATCTATCCACGATTTACGTTTTTTATAAATAGTATTATTTTATATTTAATTAATTATTTGTTGACCCTTGGCAATCAGCTATAAATAGTATTATTTTATATTTAATTAATTATTTGTTGTCCCTTGGCAATCAGCTATAGGCAATCTTTTGTTGAAGAAGTGTAGGTGCAATAATCATCGTCCACGTTTGAATATCCTTGCTGTTATTTTGCTGTCTTCCACTTTTTGGTGTTTCGGACACTTTCTACGCGTGTTACTTTCTGATTCCTTAATTTAATCGCATAAAATGAAGCAGATATTCATATGTTGGGACTTGGCATACAAAAAGAAAACATAGTCCGCGTGTGGACTGTAGAGGCTGCCAGCCAGGAAAAACCTTCCTTCCTTCCTTCCTTCCTGTGTGCTTCCTAATACTGGTAAAGGAAATTAGCTTTCAAATATTTATTTTTAGAACAAACATTCCTAATTTATATATTTTAATATGCAATGATTCTTTTCAATGAAAAGAGCAATATATCTTTCATTTTCCCTAACATTTGAAAAAGGTACAATGGTTCTCATATCTTTATTTTTATTTTTAGAAAAAAAAAAAATAAAGAAAACTATTTTGTAAATTATTTTGTATATTTTATAAACTTATGAAATAACTTCAAATTAAGTTCATATTTAATTAACTAACGTGTTAAAAAAATTTATTAGTTTTATTATTAAGTAATTTCACTATTTAAAATTTTGAACTTTTATTTTGTGGGTATTAAAAAAATTAAAAATAAATTTTGTGTCACAAACTTCACCCTTAAATGCTTATATTTTATTGAACTATTTGTTTATTAACTAAAATATATCCAACTGTATTCTTTATTGTTTTATCATCATTCTATAAAGAAAATAAAGAACACATAATTTGTAGATTAATTATTTTCATATTATTATGTTAAATAAAACACAATAAGCAGGCTAATTTAACTATTGTTTATTTATGAAAAATTTAATTAATATGACTATAATGATATATTTAGTACGGTAAATTAAATATTATTAAAAAAAGATTGAGGAATTTGCACTATTTTCAAAAGTTGGAGACTTAACTGCACTTTTTTCTAATTTAAATTTAGGTCATGTTGGCTTTTTTTTTGTTGAAATATGACCAATTTCCCACTAAAATACATAAGTTATAAACGTTTGTGTAAAAAAAAAAAAAAACTAGAGATCATCACCGGACTGAAAGCAAAAATTAGCGTCTATTTGTGCCAGATTCCCTAGTTGTAATTGATAAGATATTTCAAGACAAATTATGTTTAAGACAAAGGAAATTGCATGGGATGGAAAACTTATTACTAATTGCGAATTTAAAATCAAACAACTTTTTAACAGTTGCCTCATTTGTAGTTTCCTGATTAGGAGAATGATCTCCTATCTATGGTGGATAGGTCCTATCTATGGTGGATAGGAGTTATTATGCTCGCATTGAGGTAGCAAAAACACGATTGAAATTCGCCGCCCTACACTCATTATTATTTTCAATCACGTGTTGCCACTTCAGCGGTGGGCATTATAATTCTTACCTACCATGGGTCCAATTTAATACACAAACGGATCACCCACGTATTTTGAGAACTTGGATGTGTAAAGAGATCCTTTTGCGTAGTAGGAAGAAATAGAGAGGGCGTGAATTTTGATATTATAATTCTTTTATTCAATACAGTGTAATTCTGTACCGATATTAAATTGATGTAACTCTCGTATGAATAGTGTTTTCTTACTTCCATTTTTTTTTTTTGATCGAATACTTTCATTTTTTGTTTCGTGTTATTATTGCTCTAAGTAACATAATCCAAAACATGTATTGTGTAAAAATTATACTTATACTAATCACCCATAAAACCGGTTAATGTCAGGCTAAATATTGGATTGCATAATTTCAAGTTTATTTTGTTAGTGTATTTGATGCAGATGGCTTGCAATCAATTTCGAATAAAAATTCATTTTTCTGACTTATTTCATCTAGGGCACAACACTATCAAAAGATTTTTTTTGAATGGATTTGTTGTTGTAAATTAAACTTAGCATGCTTCTAGTTGATCATAGGTTGTGTTTTGCGCATTTTTAGTTCGTGCTAACAATTAAAAGATTACTCAGACGATGTGTAAGCAACGAGACCTCTTGAGACAAAGTCTCAACAAGGGGTATTTGAATTGAAAGATTGTAATATGGAACTTGCCTCCAATGGACATAAGCACACAAAGTTACATGACTTGTAAATAGAAAGTGAAAGACTTCAAATGTAAATTCACATGTTTGTTTGTGAGTGAGTTTTTTCGTTGTTCTTTTTCTTCAATTGTCTCGCCTTTTATACATTGATCATCATTTACACAATTATTGTCCATGACTGACCATTATCTCATAGCACTTCTTCTAAGTAACTTCCCATGAATATCATAACTCCTTGTAACTCCCCATAACTTCTCCTAATGCCTTTCTCATCAACTAACGGTTACTTTGGATCATGGGCCACGTATAAAACCACATGATTCTCTGTGCGATGCAGTTATCACTTTATTCGCCCAAACCCTGCTCCTCCCCGCTCTATCGTCCAGATCTTTGTATGTTCTGGGCGATTCTTATATTGACACTTCCCTCAAACTCTATGTTTGGGCCTTTGTTTTAAACCTTTATTTTATGAATCTTTTGTGTGTCAACAATTACCCCATAATATAGTCTAATTAAAGCTAATTATTAATTTTGCTATATTCAAAATTTTACACATTCTTCCATGTCTTTTGGAATTCTAAAAAGCGCAACAACCCTTTGGTATCCTTCTTTTGGCGGCTCTGACGTGCACTCCTTTTTTTGGCAATAAATTCGCCTCGTCGACACGTCGCCCTTCTATAAAACCCCACTATTCATTCCTCTTCTTCAAACCTCCATTTCTTTTGCCATTTCACCAACAAGAAACCATTGTTATTTTTACCCTTACTTATAATGGCATCACCAAATTCCCTTTTCTTTGAAGATTTTCAAACTTGCTTTCTCAACCTTTCGTTAACACTGGTTGTTTACTACCAAAGAAAATAGTCAAAATCACGAATTTCATTTAGGCCCGACATTTAATGTTGTTGTTGACAACACATGCTTCTCCCGTCACCCAGATTTTTCCTACGCCTTATACCTTCCCTTTTCTTGAGCCACTCTCCTTACCTTCACTTCAGAGGTGTCTTTGGCATAAGCACTTGGCCCAAATCGATACCGATTTCGTGCTTGGCATAGACGTATGGTTGGTCATGGCCATGCTAGAGAACTTTTTACCGAGCCAGGATTTTGGACCTTTTAGAGCTCACCCTTGATATCTCTGCTTTTGACCCTACTTTATTCTACATCACCCTATACTTTTGGGCTTCTGATTACAACGCTTTCATTTTTCCTCTGGGTCCAATATCTGTCACCCTTATGGACATTAGTGCTTTAACTAATCTACCTCCAATTGGTGCCACTATTTCACCTGCAATGGTTGTTACCCATACACCTCCTTCAATTGAGAAGCAATTCTTTGGCTCCTATAAGCAACATTTAACACTTCGCGGTAATACTGCATCTGAGCCCAATCATATTGAACGTGTGGCCTTCATCCACCACTGGTTGTGTAAATTCATTATCAATCAATCAATTCCAAGCTAGTTTACACAATTACACTTAAAAATACAAACAAGAATCCCACACTTGGAAGAAAAATAAAGAACGTATCCGACTCTTGAAAGATCATATCATATCCAAAACTGCCTAACAAAACCGGTAGACATTTTGCTTGTATCATATCAAACCGATACATTTTCCATGACGGATTTTGAACCTACACTAATTATGATAGTGAATAAGTGATCATAACCCAACAAAGTATCTAAAATGACAATGAAGAGTAATAAGGTTTTATTCCATTAGCTACTAGTCCAGGGACCGGTCAATTTTCTTTTGTTTTCTTTTCATTGGCTGGAGGTTTGGTTGTTCTTTAAATTTAATCTTATAAAAATATAAAAACAAAAATCTCAATAGGCTTGGGGGTTAGAACAATCAAGACGAACCTGCTTATTGACATTCTCCTGCCAAAAGCAGTAGCTAGGTATTATGTGTGTGCTGGGGGTGGCGATGGTGGTGATGGTGGTGGTGGTGGGGGCAGTGGATAGGCTTCATGTACATCCTGTCTTGGATAAAGAGGAGATCCATTTCTCAAAGGTTGCTGGCCACGTCGATAAGCTGTCCCAAGTGTAGTTGTAGAATTTAGTTTATGTTCTGTAGGTTTCTCATTTCCAGAATCAATTTGTTCCAGCTTCTCTACAATTTCTTGCATTGATGGTCTAAATTTATGTTCATTTTCAACACATTTTAGAGCAAGCTGAGCTATTTGGAATGCATCTTTGAAAGGATACATTCCTTCCAGGCATGAATCCATTACGTTCTTCAGCTTCCTTCTGTCAGATAAATACGGTTTGATCCAATCAACTAGAATATGTTGCCCATCTGGACGATTTGTGTCAAGTGCCTGTAACCCCGTAAGCATTTCTACCATAACAACACCAAAACCATATACGTCGCTCTTCACATAGAGGTGGCCTGGTAAAGTAAGGCAGGCACTAAAATATGAGCACATATTGTGTTGGTGCACATTACCTGTGGAAGCTCAATAGATGTAGCATATTACCTGTGGAGACATATTCAGGAGCGGCATAACCATATGTCCCAAGGATCCTTGTTGTCACATGGGATTGACTTTCCGTTGGACCCATTTTTGCCAAGCCAAAATCTGATATCTTGGCATTATATGACTGAAAGAAAATATATTGACCAACATTAACAAATCTAACAATAATATATCCTTTAATAAAATCCAACTTCAAAACTCTCTGTTTCATCAACTTTCAATAATAAAACCTTCAGTCATCTCAATACCCCTCAAGATCTATCCAGTCCTTAAAACTGAGGGCAGAACAAGTGTTGATAGAAAACCATTGTCCTAATTATGATGGAAAATACAAGTACAAGTCCTAAAGAGAATATAGAGAGTATACTCATAAGTTCCATTATGATTAAATAATGTCTTGAACTCACCCCATCAAGCAATATATTCGAGGACTTGAAGTCTCTATAGATAATTTTTCTATCTAAACCATGCAAGAATGCAAGACCCCGAGCTGCTCCAACTAAAATCGCAAGCCTTATTTGCCAAGGAAGTTGCTGCACGGAAGTACCACCTAAATGAATAAAGCATCACAAAATTAATTATTTAGCCGTTAGTCACAAATACTATTTCTATGGGCTAATGCACTCATTTGTACCACTCTTATTTATATAGCAATTTAAATGCTTACTTCCAAAAAGGTGATTTTCTAAGCTGCCTTTGTGCATGAATTCATAGACAAGAAGTAGTTCTTTATCCTCCCAACAGTACCCCAAGAGCTTCACAAGATTAGGATGAGAAAGCCTTCCAAGGAATTTTACTTCAGACTGCACAGTAAAGTGAACAAACATTTGCAGAATGCTTTACAAAAATGCATATTAATTACTTAATTACTAGAAGAGAATGAAGTGAGCTGTGTATGGGCAATACCGTAAAAGAATGCACTAGCATGGGTCTCAAATATTCTATTATAGTCAATATGAGAGTAATATTAAGAAAAACGCTTGTTCCATCAAATATACTTATTCAAAATCTGCTTTCAAAATTTTCTCTGTTTAGATATTTCACTTGGTCTTTATCATTTCCTTGGATTCCTCCATTTTCTCATAAATGTTAATGTAAGATGGAAAGAAATAAAGAAGGCCAAATCTTCATCTTTACCAAGATTTGCAGCTGATTTCTGATAATATTTGACTGTGAGAGAAAGTAGAATGTATAATATGTGAACTTACTGTCGAATTCAAAAGACAAAAAGAATATTCTCATAAAAAGAAGACGTATTTGTTTTAGGCCAACTACCTCAAGAAGAAATTATAAATATTTTTTTTCACAAAAATAAAATACAAACAAATATAATAAACTAACGAAATTAAAAATTAAAAATTAAAAATTAAAAATAATGACGTAAACTGAGAATTTTAATCTATTTTCATTTAAATTAATTTAAATTTTTTTTTTATTTAAATAACCAACAAGGGCTTAAATTAATTTTTTAGTATTTAGAATTTTCATTTTTATAGAATTTTAATTTTTTTTTAATATTTTTTATATTGTAGCATTTTATTTTTTAGAATTTTATATTTTTAGAATTTTTCTTTATATAAATTTTTATTTAAATAAATTTTGTTTTCCCATAGAAAATGAATTTTCAAAACAATATAGTAAACAAGTTTCGGTATTTTGTAAAATTGAAAATGAAGCTTGAAAACAGCAAACAAAACGGACCTAAAATTCAAGGAGATGATGAGTAATTTTTCAAACAGAACTTCAAATTGGGATTAAAATGATAAATAAGTGAACCTGCCCTAACCAACTGTAAATTGTCCTAATATATTCCATTAGATTCTTGGCAAGAGCAACCTTATTGTGAACACAAGTTAAAGCCCAAATATTGAATTTCAATTTCATAGATGGTGCAAAATTAAGGCAGATATTATAATTGATACAGTAAATAAGAAGCAATAATTAAGGAAACCAAATTTATATTCTTCTGCAGCAAATTGAAAATTAACTGTGAAATTAAAAAAAGGAAGAATAATTAAAGTAGATAGATAAATACAGCAGTCAAGAAACTGCGTCACAAATTAGTTTATTAATGAATGATTGAGGTACCAGCCACTCTTGAAATCCTTGCAGGCTATCAGAATTGAGCTTCTTAACAGCAATCATAGATCTATTTCCACTTTTGGAAGTGGATTTCTCATCAAGCCATCCTTTGTAAACTTTCCCAAATCCGCCTTCTCCGAGCACCGCATCACTTCTAAAATTTCTGGTTGCAGACTTGAGTTCTGAAAAGAGAAGATCCGTAATTCGGGGTGGGGTAAGATCTTCCCCTTTGAATTAGCCTCATAATCTCCATTTGCAGCCGATGATAGGCCGTTCGCGGTGCTGCCGCTGGAAGATGTCGCTGTGCGGTGTGCTACGCTCAAAATTTAAGGCAATGGGAAAAAAAAAAAAATGAGATTGCAATCATTGTCTCCACGTTTTGTACCTTTTACACTTTAGTCCCCAACTTTCTTTTCTCAACACAGAAAAATCGAAAGGGATAATAATTATAATTTATTAGATAGATGATAGCACAACCTAAATGGAAAGATATAACAGAGCTGGGAGCAAGTTTCTCTAGAAACCGTGTCGTCCAACCAAATTATATTTTGTCAAAGTCGACTTAAAGGTATCATGCGACTTAAGTGCTCGTCTAAGGCCCTTGATTTTTGAATATGTAATAATTTTTTTAAAAACATAAAAATAAAACCCAACCAACCTACAATAATCTAGCCAAATAAAACTCCAAGGGATTGGGAGAAAATATTTTAGAAAAGTATTGTTTGAATCTCGAAAATATTTTAAAACATGATGAACTTTATGTAAATGATTTAGATTTATTTTCCGAATTAAAAATATTGATGGAAATTTTGCAAAAGGAAAAGAACGGTCATTACATAAGAAGAGTCGATTTTTTTCTAAATGCGTACATCGCTTATAGAATTTTGGTAACAATTTCAGTTTCAGTTGCTTCGACGAAGAGGAATTTTTCAAAATTAAAATTGATAAAGTAATATTTAAGATCAACTATTTTACAAGAAAGATTGAACGAATTAGCTCTTTTGTCTATTGAACACAATTTCTTGGATAAATTTGAATATAATGACCTAATAATTAATTTTGCATCTCAAAAGGCAAAGAAAATAAATTTTACATAGATCTTTGTTTTATTTTGAGAACTAAAGAGTCTTCCTAGATCAACGTCTCTTGTGTTTCAAGGAAGAAAACTAATTTTGTTTTTATTGTCGTTTGTTTCTTCTTTGGATTGTAGTTGATTGTTTAGTTGTTTTTGAACAATATATATTATATTAAGACTTTCAAGGTTATTAAGAGTTTATCTTAAATTTTCATTAGTTTTCTCTTTATCAATTAAATAATATTTGAAGGATAAGAGGATTTTTTTTATTTTATTTTTTTTAAAAAAAAAATCTTGAGAAGGCCCTTAAATTTTTTTTGGCTAAGGCCCCGAATGCCTTGAGCTGGCTACATTTTGTCCAAAATATTTGTTACATCACAACGTGTCATTGACATGCAAACTTAATAAAAAAAAAAGTACTAGAACTAAAAAATTATTAAACACAATTTAGAAGACGTCGCATAAAGCTTTTTTTTTTTCTCAATCTCTTTTGAACTACATATTTTATCAATTTCTATAAAAAAAACTCTCATAAAATTACTTTAAAACTACACCGAACGGACACTTAAACTTCAAATAAGTTAATAACACTAAAACATAAAAAGAGGAATATATATATATATAAAGGAAAGTATGGTTGTCCTTCGCACTCACTCCAGGACTGATTTTTTCCCCCCCTTTTTGTCAAAAAAACAATTTTACCCTTATTTATAGATGTTTTATCATTTTCACCCTCACAATATTGCCTCACTTGCTTACACGTGCTATCAGCAAAATTGACAAAATATGTTCAGTAGACTAATTAGGCAATATTAATATAAAGTTGAGATGAAATTGTTCCTTTAAAACGTTATGGATGAACTTGCAACTTGTGCAAGAATTGGAAACAAATTGTGCAATTTTTTCAGAATAAAATTAATTATTATACCCAAAATATAATCAAGAGAAATTTGCAGATGCAATTCTCAAACATTGCTAGCTGGAGTACTGGTCTCCAGTCAAATCTTCTTCTTTTTTATGAATGGATCCCTAAATTCTCTGCAGTTTGATTTCATGTAAGTCCCTACTAGATAGAACTGTCAAATATTTATTTAATTGATAAACACCTATCTGAGGTTTATTTTTGTCATTTTACCAAAAACAATTAAAAAAATAAGACAAGTAAACATAAAAGAATAAAAAAATTAATAAAGAAAAAAGTGGGGGGAGAAAAACAGTTCGCAACATTCAAAAACTTCACCCCAAGTCCCATCCGCTCTACCTCCACCCCAATCTACCGCACCTACAAATCAGGCCCCATATTCTCTTATGCCAAACAATTGGAGACAATGCAAAGTTTGTGTTGGCGCTTCTTTTATAAAAATAAAAGTTCATTTCAACATACCAACTCAACTTTATATTGGCTGGGAAAGCGGAGTACATTATTGTGCTTTGTAAGTGTGGTGATGGTGGTGGTGGAGGAGGAGGAGGTGACAGGGGCCTTGGGTGAGATGCACGGCAACAAAAGAAAGCACCAAATTGTGAATTTGGAAATCCAGTCAACAAAAAAGTTGATCGAGAATTTAAGTGCTTCAAACAATAACGTTGAGAATTGTAGTTACAAATTTTCATAAAATCAATGCAAGGAATTTTATGGTAATCGTGCTAGAATGAAAAGAATTATATGATATGAAACATTGTACATTTAAATCACATAATAAAACAGAAGAACCAAGAAAGCAAACCTGAACTAAATAGACCAGCAGTTGGTGGGGTTCGACTAACTGAGGCAGAACTAAAGCAAATTCCCATACCTAATTTTCTCACTTTCTATTATTGCTCTTGATTGATCAATGATTCACAATCTAGAGACAGACATGTTATTAGTTGAACAACATTTGAATTAAACTAGTCAATATATAATCCTAGTCACACCCCATTTTGGTACAAGGATTCTCTTCCTACTTCAACTTTCTTTGAAAATGACTTTATTGACTATTTCTATAAACATACTCTTTTATATTAAAATTCTTTGACGAAAAAATTGTATGCATTCTTTAGAAAATTTCCAATGCGTGATATTCAGTTCCCATTCTTTCCAAAAAAATCCATTTTTTGTCTTTTTTTTTTTTACTTTTCAAATTTTTTACACAATATAAAAAATGAAAAGTCAAAAAAGGTATGGAAAAAACCCATTTTTTTTAAAAAAAAATCTATACTAGAACAAACCCTAAAAGATTTATCTTCAATGCAAGTTGATAGAGACTCTCTCAAACTGACATGACAAAAGAAAAAACATTCATTATATATACTTACGCCTATTGACGTAGCAAAATTTCTATTTCATGTATAGATTTATATGTAAGTTTATACGTGAAAAAAAAAATCTAGACGAAATCTTTCAATTTGCATGCCACGTAGATAACAATCTAGAATGCGTTGAAGACGCTCTTATATCCTCCTTTCATGTGTCCATCTTATATTTAAGAATAATGATATTTATCAATGAGGATCACCCGTAAATGTGTTGTCTCTTCAAATTAATAATTGCATTGGATTCCATTAACACATAAATTAATGATCACCATCAATCACTATTCGAAAAAAAACTCGACTAGGCAGTGCCTAGTCGTGAGGCACAACCTCCACGCTTAATCGCGTATCACGTTTCACGTCTCGCCTTCGTTTTGCTTTTGTTTCCCTCTTGTTTAGGCTTTGCTTAGATTCAAAAAACTTAAAATTCAACCTCTACATCTATCCACGATTTACGTTTTTTATAAATAGTATTATTTTATATTTAATTAATTATTTGTTGACCCTTGGCAATCTTTTGTTGAAGAAGTGTGGGTGCAATATCGTGGTAGTCATAACCACCGTCCTCGTTTGAATATCCTTGCTGTTATTTTGCTGTCTTCCACTTTTGGTGTTTCCGACACTTTCTACGCGTGTTACTTCTGATTCCTTAATTTAATCGCATAAAATGAAGCAGATATTCATATGTTGGGACTTGGCATACAAAAAGAAAACATAGTCCGCGTGTGGACTGTAGAGGCTGCCAGCCAGGAAAAACCTTCCTTCCTTCCTTCCTTCCTGTGTGCTTCCTAATACTGGTAAAGGAAATTAGCTTTCAAATATTTATTTTTTAGAACAAACATTCCTAATTTATATATTTTAATATGCAATGATTCTTTTCAATGAAAAAGAGCAATATATCTTTCATTTTCCCTAACATTTGAAAAAGGTACAAATGGTTCTCATATCTTTATTTTTTATTTTTAGAAAAAAAAATAAAGAAAACTATTTTGTAAATTATTTTGTATATTTTATAAACTTATGAAATAACATCAAATTAAGTTCATATTTAATTAACTAACGTGTTAAAAAAATTTATTAGTTTTATTATTAAGTAATTTCACTATTTAAAATTTTGAACTTTTATTTTTGTGGTATAAAAAAATTAAAAATAAACATTGTGTCACAAACTTCATTCTTAAATACTTTTATTTTATTGAGCTATTTGTTTATTAACTGAAATATATCCAACTATATTCTTTATATTTTAGTTTATTGTTTTATCATCATTCTATAAAGAAAATAAAGAACACATAATTTGTAGATTAATTATTTTCGTATTATTATGTTAAATAAAACACAATAAGCAGGCTAATTTAACTATTGTTTATTTATGAAAAATTTAATTAATATGACTATAATGATATATTTAGTACGGTAAATTAAATATTATTAAAAAAAGATTGAGGAATTTGTACTATTTTCAAAAGTTGGAGACTTAACTGCACTTTTTTCTAATTTAAATTTAGGTCATGTTGGCTTTTTTTTTTTTTGTTGAAATATGACCAATTTCTCACTAAAATACATAAGTTATAAACGTTTGTGTAAAAAAAAAAAAAAAAAAAAACTAGAGATCATCACCGCAGAGGCGGATCTAGAGTTAAAGTTCACTTAGAGCTGACGTTGACTGGTCAACAACAAATATTGACCGATGACCACCAATGGCCGATGCTTGTTAGAAATATAAGTATCGCCATATTCGATTCGCTTCTAACACTAAAGATGTTAAAAAATTTAAAATAAAGTCAAATTTATGGCCAAAAAAAAAAAAAGAGCAAAAGTTCAGTGGGGGCGATAAAGATTTACGTAAAAAATAATTTAAAATAAGACAATAAAGATAATTTAAAATATAGTAAATTTTTTATAGTTGTTCTTTACGATTTTTCATATGTTGAAAAGTTTAAAATAAAACTAAATCTATGACAAATAAAAAAAAAAAAAAAGAGCAAAAGAACTGATTAATACTTTTTATATTCTTCAATTTTGACCCACTTTTTAAATTATGCAATTATCATATTAAAGAAAAATAATAAATTCTTACTTAAAAATTTATTCATGTATTCATCTTATTTTTTAATTTCTCAAAATTGAGGACTATAAATGTAATTTTGAATTTAAAATAATCTCCTATCTCTCTCTCTCTCTCTCTCTTTCTCTCTCACCCACGTGACCCACTGCCACCTTCCTTTCTTCTTTCCTTCAATTCAATAAACTTTACATACATATATACATACACGCAGGCAGTCATTGCCACAACATGAAGAAATTTTTTTTGATAAAATCCAGTGGGTCCCAAGACTAAACCAACACCATTTTTTCTCAAAATTCCAGCTTAGGGCGGACGCGGGGTCTCGCCATGTAGTAGATCCGCCCCTGATCACCGGACTGAAAGCAAAAATTAGAGTTTATTTGTGCCAGATTCCCTAGTTGTAATTGATAAGATATTTCAAGACATATTATGTTTAAGACAAAGGAAATTGCATGGGATGGAAAACTTATTACTAATTGCGAATTTAAAATCAAACAACTTTTTTAATAGTTGCCTCATTTGTAGTTTCTGATTAGGAGAATGATCTCCTATCTATGGTGGATGGGAGTTATAATGCTGCTTTGTTGAGGTGGCAATACATAATTGGAAATTCATAGTCCTACACTTATTATTATTTTCAATCACGTGTTGCCACCTCAGCAGTGGACATTATAATTCTTACCCACCATGGGTCCAAATTAATACACAAACGGATCACCCACGTATTTTGGGAACTTGGATGTGTAAAGAGATTCTTTTGCGTAGTAGGAAGAAATAGAGAGGGGCGTGAATTTTGATATTATAATTCTTTTATTCAATACAGTGTAATTCTGTACCGATATTAAATTGATGTAACTCTTGTATGAATAGTATTTTCTTACTTCCATTTTTTTTTTTGATCGAATACTTTCATTTTTTGTTTCGTGTTATTATTGCTCTAAGTAACATAATCCAAAACATGTACCGTGTAAAAATTATACTTATACTAATCACCCATAAAACCGGTTAATGTCGGGCTAAATATTGGATTGCATAATTTCAAGTTTATTTTGTTAGTGTATTTGATGCGTATGGCTTGCAATCAATTTCGAATAAAAATTCATTTTTCTGATTTATTTCATCTAGGGCACAACACTATCACAAGATTTTTTTTTGAATGGATTTGTTGTTGTAAATTAAACTTAGCATGCTTCTAGTTGATCATAGGTTGTGTTTCGCGCATTTTTAGTTGGTGCTAACAATTAAAAGATTACTCAGACGATGTGTAAGAAACAAGATCTCTTGAGACAAAGTCTCAACAAGAGGTGTTTGAATTGAAAGATTGTAATATGCAACTTGCCTCCAATAGGCACAAGCACACAAAGTTACAGGACTTGTAAATAGAAAGTGAAAGACTCCAAATGTAAATTCACATGTTTGTTTGTGAGTGAGTTTTTTCGTTGTTCTTTTTCTTCAATTGTCTCGCCTTTTATACATTAATCATCATTTACACAATTATCGTCCATGACTGACCATTATCTCATAGCACTTCTTCTAAGTAACTTCCCATGAATATCATAACTCCTTGTAACTCTCCATAACTTCACCTAATGCCTTTCTCATCAACTAACGGTTACTTTGGATCATGGGCCACGATAAAACCGCTTTGATTCTCTCATGCGATGCGATTATCACTTTATTTGCCCAAACCCTGCTCCTCCCCGCTCTATTGTCCAGATCTTTGTAGGTTCTGGGCGATTCTTATATTGGCACTTCGCTCAAACTCTATGTTTGGGCCTTTGTTTTAAACCTTTATTTTATGAATATTTTGTGTGTCAACAATTACCCCATAATATAGCTTAATTAAAGCAAATTATTAATTTTGCTATATTCAAAACTTTACACATTCTTCCATGTCTTTTGGAATTCTAAAAAGCGCAAAAACCCTTTGGTATCCTTCTTTTGGCGGCTCTGACGTGCACCCCTTTTTTGGCAATAAATTCGCCTCGTCGCCACGTCGCCCTTCTATAAAACCCCACTATTCATTTCTCTTCTTCAAACCTCCATTTCTTTTGCCATTTCACCAAAAAGAAACCATTGTTATTCTTACCCTTACTTACAATGGCATCACCAAATTCCCTTTTCTTTGAAGATTTTCAAACTTTGCTTTCTCAACCTTTTGTTAACCCTGGTTGTTTACTACCAGCAAATAGTCGAAATCACGAATTTCATTTAGGCCCGACATTTAATGTTGCTGACGC
This sequence comes from Forsythia suspensa, assembly GCA_023638005.1. Lineage (NCBI taxonomy): Eukaryota > Viridiplantae > Streptophyta > Magnoliopsida > Lamiales > Oleaceae > Forsythia > Forsythia suspensa. The sequence goes on along the minus strand of CM042670.1, from coordinate 22,961,417 downwards.
TGTTGGACGTTCTTCCGTCACCCATATTTTTCCTACGTCTTATACCTTCCCTTTTCTTGAGCCACTCTCCTTACCTTCACTTTGTAGTGCTGGCATAAGCACTTGGCCCAAATCAGATACCAGATTTCGTGCTTGGCATAGACGTATGGTTGGTCATGGCCATACTAGAGAGCTTTTTTACCAAGCCAGGATTTTGGACCTTTTAGAGCTCACCCTTGATATCCTTGCCTTTGACCCCACTTTATTCTACATCGCCCTATACTTTTGGGTTTCTGATTACAACGCTTTCATTTTTTCTCTGGGTCCAATGTCTGTCATCCTTATGGACATTAGTACTTTAACTAATCTACCTCCAATTGGTGCCACTATTTCACCTGCAATGGTTGTTACCTATACACCTCCTTCAATCGAGAAGCAATTCTTGGGCTCCTATAAGCAACTTTTAACGCTTCACGGTAATACTGCATCTGAGCCCAATCATATTGAACGTGTGGCCTTCATCCACCACTGGTTGTGTAAGTTCATTATCTGTGTTCCCAGCATCAAACCTTCCATAGGTTACCTACATATTTCTAGTGAACTCGCCCATGGAAAACTTTTAAATCTTGATTCTTTCGTCCTGGCTAGTCTTTATACGGCCACTCTTCAAGGCCAACTGCGGTCTTCTGCTTCTCCTACTGGTAGTGGGCCCCTCTGGCTCGCCCATTTATGGCTTAGGGTGTATTTTCCTTATTTTGGTGCCCCTTCATCAGCTACTCGCCCAGTCAGATGTCATGGGTTGGTGGTCAACCAACTTAGTCCAACAACTAAATCCAGTAGGGATATTTTCACTTATTTTTATACTTTGAACTCTTTGCCTTCTTAATTTGCCTTTTCTCTTTGTCGAGTAACCGGCTGATGAAGGTCAAGGTTAAGATCTTCTCCTTCATCACCAAGATTTATCTTCGTTAAGGGGTCTTGTGCTTGCGCGTATCCTGACTTTGCAATCCTATCCAAGTAGCCCTCCAATTCTTTTGCAAAAATTCATTCTTCTAAATAATCCACCTTGTTGATTTCGCTCTGTAGATCTTGCTCCAGGTTGAGGACTGCCTGTTTGTCCCTTAATATTACATTCTTTATTATAAGCCATCAATCTGGCTTTAAAGACTTGTAATTTCAGCCAAATTCTTTTGTGCTTGTCTCTTCATTAATTCTTCTTGACTATCTTGCCAATTATTAGCTCTTCAAAATCCACTATATTTGGCCTCATTTGATTTAATAATTCTGCAAGGGCTTCCATTGAGAATGGCTCCTCGCTCTGCGCTACTATTTGTGTTTCTTCTCCTTTTTTAACCACTCTAATTGGCCCATAAACTCGTTCATACATGTATAGTTCTACTGAATTAGCCTCTGCAACAAAAGGTCGGTGATCAACTTACACAACTTCTGCCTCACCTTTATCGTTCCAAAAACCAAGAATTGATGGAGCGAGAAAAGGACACACCGACTCCCATGTATCCAATCTCTCCATAACAGTATATTATAACTAGTAGGATCATCTATTATAAAGAAAACGTTAGTCCTCATTGTACTCTCCACTATTATATCCAAAGGCATTATCCCATTGGTCAAGTAACTCCTCCATTGAAGCTGGTCAGAATTACTCTCATCGGGATCATGTCGCTCTCGGACTTCGCAAACTTTTTTATCATTTCTGTAAGGGATTGTATTTATGGCCGCCTTATTATCAATGAGAACTTTGGCAACTGGAATGTCGTTGATGAAGGCTTTTATATACAAGGGTCTGAGATGCTTAGTCAATTTTATTGACGGTCTTTTAAATATAATCATTTCCTTTGCATTTACTTCTACTTTTTCATTATTTCTCTCTTTCAACTTCGTTGGATATGCTTACCTACAATATTTCTTTGCCATAAATTTCATTTGCTTCCTCAAATTGCATGAAATCTCCTGATGGCTCTTCCCAACCCGTGGGTAGAGGCATTATTACGAGAGGCGACTAGTATTTCTTAGCTCGATGAACCCTTTTCTTTCTTGTAGGCATTCCGTACAAAACATAGTAATCAAATGATCTCCTAGATGGTTCGCCCAACAAACCTACTGATGGATTGTCTTCTTAGTATAGTTGTTCGAGTAGATTGTTGTATGAAACTTTCCTTATTCTTCGCTCTGCTTCTAAATCAATTTCTGCTTCTATGTCTGTCATCTCATCATCTTCCTCTTCGTTATTGCTGTTAGTGAATTGATTTCCAGCAGACGTGCCTTCTCCACATTCTAACGTACAAACTGCTTCGTCATTCTCTTCCATTGTTTTTTCATCATGTTCCTCATTCTTAAATTCGTTGGCTAATAAATAGTTATTAGCCATAACTGGGGGCATAGTGCCAAACTGAATAGTGATCAATTCCCCAGCATCATCATCATCTTCATCCTTTTTTCTATGCTCAAACTTTGATTTTCCAACACATTCTTCTTTTAACGACTCTTTTTATGACGCTTCCGTATTTTTTTCTTCTCCATTCTCAAAGATATTTTGATTTGCCACCTTGCTCTCAATTGTAGCTCTCGAACGCTCCACACCCTATTGCTGTCTCATCATTTGTCTGTAGTTTCTTTGAAAACGTCTTTGTTGGGTTATTGTCATTTCATTGAATAGAATCACCCTTTCCACTCTAGAATTGTATGAATGCCACACATTTGGACGTTGATGTTGTGGTCTAAACGTTCTGATGCCTTGAAATGAGCCATGTTGTCTCCCATAAAATGATTTTACTTGCCTTATAAATGGATGAAAATTAGTGGCGTTAGCTGGGCGAGTTTGTTTTTCATATGCGCCCACCCTTTCTGTTATATTGCCAATATCCTTTTGACACCTGGCACATAAATTCATTTCATTGCTTACCACTGCCTTTCCTTTCAATTGCTCAAATACGCTGGGATATGGTTCGTCCTCACCGTTGTCAACTACTAACTTGAATCTTGGGAGACCAAATTTGTCCAGATTTGGGATGACCATGTTGATATCTATTGGTTGTGGAAATGGATTTTCGTCCATTGCCATCTTTTTCTTGGACTCAAAAGTGAATCTTCCTTGATAGCATCCTGCAAGACATGACGAAAAACCAAGCAGCTATTAGTCGTATAAGACCATGCATTATGCTATTTACAATATTTTTACCCTTGATTTGCTCAGTGTTTGGCAGTTTATGCTTCTTGCTTAGTTTTATTTGCTTATCTTTATATAACCGATCAAATATTATGTCAGCTTTTGTTATATCAAATGAAAATGTTCTAACATTTCTATTCTCTTCTTTTGCAGGCTCGTTCTTGATAGATATTTCTGATTTAGCTATTATCGGGCACGCATACGTGTCTTCCTTGATCAATTCGATCAGATACACTTCGACTTCGACTTGATCTTGATTAATATCAACAGTGTGCATATCAAAATTCAGTCTCTATAATAGGCCCCTTTACTAGAATTTTTCATTTGTTCTTCTTCTCTTAACAATCGCTCATATGTTATAACACTCGTGCTAAGTTGAAACAGATCATGGAATTCTCTATCTTGGAATTTCTTTTTTAGATCAAAATTCAAACAACTCTCAGCTATCATTACAAATTCCTTTTCGGATAAAGGTACAAAACACTTATTTTTGGCCGTTTTAAATCTTTGAAGGAAAGATTCGGCCCATTTATTTGGCATTTGATGCAAATTTGCTAAATCTGCCAAAGTAACTTCGAATTCAATTTTGTAAAACGGGAGTGAAATGATTTCTCTAACTATTGTCAAGTTTGGACAGAATTTGCTGGCAAATTAATGAACCACGAAAAAGCTATCCCAGTTAGCGAATTTGAAAATAATCTCATCTTGTGGAAGTCAGTAACTTTACCACATTGCAACGTGAAACGCCCTACATATTCTAAAGTGGACACTTTTCCTAAACCAGTTAACAAAGAAAATTCAGGTACCTTATATCCTCTAGGCTATAGATATGCTTGATCTACCCAATCTGGGTAATGCTTTTTATACTAGGCTGAATTATTGGCCATATTCCAAAAGTCAACTAATCTTGCATGATTTTCACTACATGATCTCTCAAAATAGCATTGGGATCAATATGGACTCCTATGGGTTGGTGTACGTATGGGACCACCTGAGGCCTAACAATATTTGGTCCCATGTTTGGCATGAAGGAGCCATTATTTAGCCTATTGTTACCGTTGATATGTGGATTCCTTCCATCGTTGATACGTGTAGCATTTTGCCCCACATATTGAACATTTCCTTCAAATCCTTGACTCGGGTTTACAATTTGTGAACCATTACCTACAAGACTTCTTATTTGGAAATGATTTCCTATGTCTAAAGGATTCCATTGACATACTTGGTTTACCATTTTGTTCATAAGTTCATTCGACATACTTAATTGTCTAGCCATATGGTCATAATGATTGTTTTCATTTTGAGTGAGTTTTTCTATAGCATGAATGTTTTGCAGACTTACATGTTCAATAATGTCTTGCGAGAGTTCACCCAACAATGTACGTATGGTGTGGGAATATAATTCCACCACTGGCTCGTAACGACTAGCATTTGGTCTTTCCATCTCCGGGGTTCCTTGTTGACCCTCAAATTGCTCAATCACAGAATGGACAGACTGCTGGTTTGCTGGCTCTTTACCGAAGTTCTTTTGAGACATGATGCTTCCAATCTTTCTAACACCAAGTGTCCCACTGGGCGTGCCAAATTGTTTCGCGTTTTTGGTTCGTACTAACAATTAAAAGATTACTCAAACAATGTGTAAGGAACGAGACCTCTTGAGACAAAGTCTCAACAAGGGGTGTTTGAATTGAAAGATTGTAATATGCAACTTGCCTCCAAGAGGCACAAGCACACAAAGTTATAAGACTTTTAAATAGAAAGTAAAAGACGTCAAATATAAATTCACATGTTTGTTTGTGAGAGTTTTTTCGTTGTTCTGTTTCTTCAATTGTCTCGCCTTTTATACATTGATCACCATTTGCACAATTCTCGTCCCATGACTAACCATTATCTCATAGCACTTCTTCTAAGTAACTTCACATGAATATCATAACTTCTTGTAACTTCCCATAACTTCTCCTAATGCAATTCTCATCAACTAACGGTTACTTTGGATCATGGGCTACGTATAAAACTGCCCGATTCTCTGTGCGATGCAGTTATCACTTTATTCGCCCAAACTCTACTCCTCTCCACTCTATCGTCCAGATCTTTGTATGTTTTGAGCGATTCTTATCTTGGCACTTCACTCAAAATCTATGTTTGGGCCTTTGTTTTAAACCTTTATTTTGGAAATATGTTGTGTGTCAACAGTTTGTAGGAAATATACTTGAAATTTCAAAAAAAGGTGAATCACTTGCCTTTGTTTTTCTTAGAAATGAAACACTTCTTTATGTCCATACTCAATCACAATAGCAAGAGTTCATTTTTCACAATCAAAATGCCCTTTAATAGATGATTGTTTTCCAAAGAGCATTGATTCCAAGCCCTTTTGATGTACTGCATTTTTTCTATATGAATTTTACATATTTTGTTATGATATATGCAACTCTTGACATTCATGTATCTAATGAAACATTGGAAGTTGAAGTTGGTTATGGATGTGGGAAGTTATCTTTCAAATTCAAAAACTAACTTATCTCTCCAACCTATTTTCCAAATAGTTATGGTCGGGTCAACCCATATGGGCGACTCATTCTAATTCCAACATCTCTCACTTGCACATGATAGACTTGACCTAAAATCAATAATTATCAATTCAGGAACTAACTCACAAAATTCATACTAGAAAATAGATTGTGCAACCCGCGAGTATACTTGGAGAGCACGCAATACTATACCCTTGTTAGTGATATCTCGCCATACCCTAGACTCATTTTCTAACACTAGTTCAAGTATTTTATATATCTCAATTAACACAGTTGTTCGACTGATGGATACAAGCGTATTAGACAAAATAGTCTTCATTTTCTACTCAAAACTCTTAAATATAAAATAGCTGCTTTTCTAGACATATCTCATAAGACCAAATTATTCATGATCATTGGCAATATGTTAAAGTAGCAACACTATGATAAAGTCTTAAGAATGTGTCAAAAGTCATAAGGGTACAAAAGCGAGGTTATATATATATATATATATGGTGTTTTCTCCCTTTTCTTATGGCGTGTGTCATATTCTATAAATTGAACACACTGTACAAAACTTAGTTCAGGCATTCCTTGATACTTAACTTAAGTTCTCCTTATATGTATTCCTCTAGGCAATCTCAATTGGGAACTCGATCTGACAGCTAAACATGTCTAATGGACAGTGAAATGTATTTCGATTACTTATCGCATATGTTACATTTGCGCATGTTACGTTTGCGTATGTTACATTTACTTATGTTATATTTTCATGTTTGTAACATATTATTTTACGTTATTATAACTCAATTTTTAATTTGTAATTTTTTTATCACAGTCTATAACGTAAGTAACATTTAATGTTATGTTACATTGGATTTGTAGCATGTACTCTTTGTATGTTTGATAATGTGGATTTACGTTTGTTGCAATAGATGTTACATTTCAATATCTTTTTCGATAATATTGTTAAATATTACATATCATTACTCTAATGGATTGATGTTGCCCGTTAATGGTCTCAAAGTATGTTACATTTGCATTTGTTGTTTATTTGTAGGAATGGATACTATAAACATTCTCATTGACAACAATGGCGAAACAGTAGAGATTTTGGTACCACATGACTGTAGCTACGTCCAGCTGATCGACATGGTAATGTTTGTATTCAATTATGATTGAAATAAAATCGTAATAGCATTACATTATGATGTGGGTGGTGGATTGGCTCCGATAAGAATAATGAATGATAATGCGGTGTTGTTCTATTTGCGGTTAAAAATTAAGGAACAATTTTTAACTACTTACCTGCTTCAAGTTACCGTTACAAATCCATTAGAGAATATTATCTCAGTTGAAAGTTTGAATAATACGCGCAATATTACTGGAGATGGAATTGATTTGGAACATATTTTTAATAGTAGTATCATCAGCGGTGATACATTTGCTTGTAGTGTTTACCAAACAATCCCAAATGTGGCAGAAGATGAATTTGACGTTGACAACTGTGTAAGTGAACATCCGAATTTTGACAGAATTGATACCGGTATGATTTTTAGGGATAAAAAAGTTTTCAAGAAAAAATTTTGTTGTATGCCATTCAAAACAATTATCAGTGTATTGTGTATAGATCCGACAAAAAGGAATATGTTCTCAAGTGCAAAGATGATAACTGCATGTGGCAATTTAGAACTTCTAAAATAAGTGAAACAGAGATGTTTAAGATAAGGTACATTAGCTATGGTCATACTTGTTCGATGGATATAATTATGAGGGATCTTAGACAGATAATGAGTTTACTATTTGGAGATTGCATAAAACACAAGTACATAGATACCAAAACTATATACACTCCAAGAGATATAATAAATGACGCGTCGAAAATATACGGTGTAACATTGAGTTATGGAAAGGTTTGGAGGGCACACGAGTATGCTTGGGAAAGATATTAGGAGATCCAGATGAATCGTACAGTCACATCCCATCTTATTTGTACATGTTGAGGGAGAAGAATACATGTACATTTACGCGTGTTGAGACAAGTATGGACAATACTTTCAAATAGTTGTTCATGTCGATAGGAGCTTCGTTGCAAGGATGGAGACATTGCAAACCTGTGGTTGTAATAGACGGAACATTCTTGACAGGACGTTACGGTGGTACATTGTTTACCGCTTGCACACAGGATGCAAACTACAACATATTTGTTCTCATTTTTGGTATTGGTGACGGCGAGAATGAAAATTCATGGGAATGGTTCTTAACAAGGTTCAAGGTGGCTAACGGAGAGAGTGATGAGATGTGTATTATCTCTGACAGACATGGAAGCATACAAAAGGCAGTCAACGAGTATATCCAAACATAACTCAAGATTTTTGTGTGTATCATTTGTTACAAAATTTAAAGAGGAGGTTTGGGAAGGTTGCAAAACACATTATAAAGCCATTTAATGCAACTGCTGGGTCTTATACACATACTGAATTTGGGTACCATATGAATGTATTGGACAACATACATGAGGGCATCCGACCCTATCTGGTAAATCATATTTTATTGTTCATTCAACAAATATCTTATGTCTATTTTTTCATTAAATGATTGTGTGTTACAATATATTTTACAGAAGGATAGGGTCGGCTATTGTAGGTGGTCGAGGGCTCATATGCCAACTAATAGGTACATTACGATGACATTGAATATTGTGGAGTCAATAAATGCCGTGACAAAATCAATAGAGAATTATCCAATTGTGACTATGCTAGAAAGCTTGAGGAACATATTGCAAGAATGGTTTTACAAGAATAGGAATAAGGCACATTCCACATTTACACGACTTTCAACAAAGAATGAAAATTTGTTGCGAAAAAATGGGAGTAACTACATGATTTAAATGGTTATTAATGGTTGGTGAAATTGAATTGCACAAGTGTTATGGATTTATTTATTTTGTATTTCTAAAACATGTTTCGAGTTTAAGCAGTGTCATATTTCAAGTTACAGATAAAAATACACAAAATATGGTTGACATTGAAAAATACACATGCACATGTAACAAGTTTCAAGTTGATGGTATCCCGTGTCAACATGCATTATCCGTTATTGGTAGAAATGGTATGGAAACATACAAATATTGTTCTTGATACCACACCTGGGAGGCTTACATAGTAGCCTACGAAGGTAGCGTTATACCCTTTGGTGAAAGTACTGGTTGGGCGATGGCTAGGAGTACAAATTCGATGATTGTATTGGTTCCAAATCCATCGAAGAAAGCAGGAAGGCCTAAGGAGAGAAGGTTTCGATCAGTTTGTAAATGAAACAGTGTTATAAAGTGTAGAAGATGTAGGCGTATGATACGGGCACAACAAGAAAATGTGTAAACATCTTTTGGGATTGATCAACACGCATAATGATAATTGATATACTGTGAATGTGTTCTGTAATTTTCTTCTTCATAGAATTGAATACATTGTTACAACATGAATAAAGTGTTATTGTTTTGTTACATTTACATAACTAATGTTTGATACAATTTTTTTAAAATGGTAGAAAATCAGTATGATATATAACATCAGTGATACAGAATAAAACTCATGATAATAATCGGTTGTAACGTATGTAACATTAGTGATACAGAATACCAATTCATGTAACATGTGCTGTGTAAAATAATATAATATCATCTGTAATATATTTAGTAATACAGAATGTCGTTTGTAACATCTCATATAAGACGAAGGATACACTATAGAATTTGTAACATTTATTATCAGACCATGATATTAAAAAGAAGCTGTTACAACTGCAAAACCAACTCTAAATTTCAACAAGTTTGTATTTACATACATACTGGACTCTAAAACTAATTGTTAATGTATAACATTAGAATGAAGCCGATATGTAACAGTGAGAACAAATACAACTCATAATTTAATCATTTGTAACATATGATGGTACAATAACATAATCTAATCTTTAACATATTCAGTAACATATTCAAAATAACAAAATATCAATTGTAACATCTATATCAGACATTGATATATAATATCATTCCTAACATCTATATCAAACATTCATACACAATATCATATGTAACAACAGTATCAGACATTGATACTAAACAGAATCTATTACAACTATTACAATAGCAAAACCAAATCTAAACTTCAACGAGTTCCTATTCATATAGACAATGTAGTGTAAAAACTTATAGATACATATTATGTAAAAAAAAAAATATTTCATACAGATTTTTTTCCGCCTAATTGAGTTAAGTTTGTCATGACAGGACGTAAACTAACAAACATAGAATTGTTAAAGTTAATGACTGTTCTACTCTTACTTTGCATTCTTTTTTCTTAGCTTCCTTGCTTTTCTTTCTATCATCGACGCGAAATCGAGATTTGTTTCATATCCATCATTACGCTTGTCCATCCCATGTTTGAACAACAGTGCTGCCAAATGGGTTCTTTCACTTGTAGCTTCAAATGGATTTGGCATTCCTTGTACATTCTCATTCAGTATGTGTTCTGCATACTTGATGACAAAAACACCGCAATCAGTCCTAGTAAAAATAATATGTTCGACATCAGATATGATTTTAATTGTTAATGGAGGTTATGATACAAAAATATAATAGACGATAATGTAGATACTAACCAATTATCTTATTGAGGTATGTTGTAACGCCCCGAAATTTCTAAAGTCTCGGAGAGTTAGTAAAATTCATAACCATTAAATATTGCGGAAAAATGACTTTAATAATAAAATCCCAATTGCCAAACAATTGGTTAATTAAATAAACAAATAATAAAATATTTGTTAAATGCTAAATAACTTGAAATTGTGAATAATCGTCTTATTAACTAAACATCGTAAAAAAACCAATTTATTCTTTTGGCGACCATTGGCTTGACAACTTCAACGACCCTCCACGCATCCATCCTATTAATCATTACACGAAAATTATTTAAAATGAGGGATGAGTATAACTAAATATACTTAGTGAGATACTTGCTAATTTCTACGAACAATCCAAATATTATAATTAAGCATGGAATTAACTTACTAAATCGAATCGTGAATTATCACACCATGACAATGATAATTCATGCAAGCGCTGCAAATAAACTGAAACTCAAAGGTTTAACTGAACCCAAAAGTTTAACTGAAACCCGATGGTTTAAATGAATTGGTTCATGATTTCTCCCGAAGGAGCACTAAAATTAAGTAATCAATTTACATGCGCAAAAATAACAATTAGAAAGTTGTAGACATCAACAATAGCACATAGCATCTCACCTTATTTCTTGTGAATGATTGCACCGAAAATTGAGCGTAAAGCTTGCAAAAAGGGCACGAATGAATGGTGGAAAAATAAATAAATTATCCGTGCGTGTAGGTGGGTGCTAAGTCTGCTGGCGATGATTGAAAAACGTGAAAGGTGACTAAGTTTATAGGTTAAGCATTGGTTTAAAATTTAAGAACTCTATAAGTATAGGTTAATTGGAATTCTTGGTATTTGAAAGCAAATAGGGGGGAGAGAGAGAGAGAGAGAGAGAGAGATAAACTACAGAAAAACAAATTTGAAAATTCCAAAGATAATATGTAATTTGGCCGAAAACTGATCATCTCCAAGGAGTCCCTTTTTAACTTCCATTTACTATAGAAATATTTAACTGACTCTATCTTAAGTTTAGCTTATCCAAAAACACTTTTTCTTGAACCGTTAATCATAAATAAATACAAGCTACCCAACGAGCCCAATATTGATATACTAAAACTCAATATTTCACTAATTAATTATTTAGCCCAAATAAATTAATTGATTCTAAAATTTACTTTCACTTCGGTCCTTTGATAATAAATGATAATAAAATTCGGGATTCTACATATGTTGTGTACAAGATTGATCTGTAGTGGTTCGATCTATTCCACTCCATTGACAATTAATGGTTGACATACGTCAATCCTTACCAACAAGTAATAGATGATACATGCAAATAGTTACACGTCAGCCATAACATCTACATCTCTTATAGTCGACCAACATGAGTTGAATATATTTAATGATCTTGCTTTTATGTCCAAGTCTCCAAGTATCCAATATACATGTTCACTCACCATAATAGTTATCAATACATGATCGACATCAGCCCACAATCTGTTACAATGCAAATATTATCCAAGTGGATATTCAAGCACTGACACATTCCCGGCAATGGCATTGACGTCATCCTTGAAAGATGGAAATATACTCCTGACCATGCCACTAAAAAATGTGTCTGTAGTGGTTGCGTTGAATGTCATTTTGGGACTATAGGTGGCCATCTTCCTCAAGTAGTAAAAACAAACATCTATGTGCTGTGGAATCATGTGTGTAATGATATGCAACATTAGTAAAAATTTGACATCAATCAGATTTGTTACATCTGTAATATCAATGTTACAGATTGGCATATACACCAATATCCATTTGTAACATCTTTAAAAAACTCATATACTGAATAAAAATGATGTAACATCATTGTGATATAAACATGTAATACATAATCCAGGATTTAACCAAATATAACTCATGATGTCATCATTTGTGGCATATGTAACATCAGTGATAAAGAACATCAATTCGTGTAAATATTTTGTATAAAATAACACAATATAGTATGTAACATAGTCAATTAACAAAGTCAGTGATATAAAATATTATTTGTAACATCTGTATCAGTCAAATATACATAATGTAATTTGTAACAACTATATCAATCATGGGTCATTCTGTAACATGCAATATTAGAGTTAATCAGTAGGAGCATGTAACAAAAAAATATGTTTGGAAAATACAATACATTGTCTCTTAGGGATTCGTCAATGTCTCGAAGCTCATACCACCATGTCTTCTTGCTAACCTCAACAGGGCTAAAATCAAAAGAGAGATCAATTTTTATTTTTGTCAACAAAAACTTCATTTTCCCATAAAACAGAAACACATATTAGAATGTATTTATTTAGTGGATATAATAATATATAAATATAATTATAACTTACACATTGTTAGGTCGATAACCATCACGAAATCATATGTTAAATGCTCTAACGTCCTCGATAGTAGGCAGAACCAACCCATACTTGAATGCACTTGCCTCAAATCTTGATGTTGAAGATATTGTGTTCTGCTGTCTTGCAACATATGGGAATTTGGTTAAAACGTCTGGTCTTCGTTGACAGTTAACCAGTATTCCATTCATTGTCTCATCTTGCAAATCACCGGTATCTTCGCATTCAATCCGTGTAAACAAATTGAAAAGTCACAATTCATGAATTTTGGTGCTCTCAAACTGATTTTGTCTATTGTTTGGGTATACCTGAATCGTTTTGGATTTATCCTGTATTTCTACACTCCTTATTATCTCTTCAATTTGTTTCATCACCACTTCAGTGTAGAATGAATCTTCTAGAGGGTTGCACATATTGACATTATTAATTTGATATGTGTTCCTGACTTGACTATGTGGATCGGTAGCATGAACAACGTTGGAGATTCCTCCTGTTGAATCAGTCGGACAATGTAATCAAACGCTGCCTGAAAAATGAAATGTAGCATGTGATATAATGGAAATGAAAAAGATTCTAGTACTATGATAACGTTGGAAGAGATCTTAAATGATTAGTATAGCAATATAGTTATATTTCTTAAAAATTGTTCACGGTCATTGAAAACAACCATTTGCCTGTCATGGACTTCCATTGGAGAATCTGATTTTGAAGGAACTTTTATCCTTAACCCATCCATAAAATTCTCAAGCTTAGCATCAATCTTACAATGAAGTGTCCGAATATTGGACTTCAAATCAGTTTGTTAAGAAATTATTCGATCGTGTCATGATCGTATATCCACCAGGGGTTTTCTTAACTCATTCAACCCAACATTGCGATCATCCTGTCAATAAATTCACATTAGTTACAGGATAGTATTCGAAAGAAATTAAAAAAATATGAATGACGGAAATGATAAAGATATGAAAACTACAGAAAACATATTTAAGAATTTATTAACCTATTTGGGGACTGATTTAGTCTTTTTCGAGACGTTGCTATTCCAAGCAACTTCTGGAATTGACGAACTAGGAACATTGAACTTCTTTGACTTCGAAACAGAGGTCTACGAAATCACTATCACTGTAGTGTGTTGCAGAAGGTCTATCACTACCAAACAAACTAGCTAAATATGATGCCCCTTACTCTCCTTCATACGGTTTGATGCAATTAACTTCCATCTATAGTATACACATAAAAATGTCATTTTCCAACAGAAAGATTACACTACAATAATTACACAAATAACAACATAGCAAATTTATGATACATAATAACTTACGTCTGGTATGTCAAAGTTAATCCTCTCCAGTTGAGAAGTCGTTACTCGCGTTGAAGTATTAGTCCAGTTCAATAATCGAGGCCATGTGCGATGTAATCTGGAGCATATTTTTCTGTCTATCGAATTGATAACTTCATAAATCCAGATTTGAAAGGCAAGAGGGAATCTATATAATCTGTACATGAATATGTCCTTCTTAATCCCATCATCGTACGTACGCTTCGTCAATATAATCTTCAAATAACTGAATGTATTTTGAAAAAGTTCATTGTCCCATGCCTACGTATCGGTCAGAATTGAATCAACCAAACTAAATGTTGCATCTGATACTTCTTTTTTATACAACGTAGTGAACATGTGTGACGTAATCAGATACAAAATTCTAATTTTGACAACGTCTTCATCTTTCGAGTTCGATGGCATGTTCTTAAAACTTGCTCGACGTCTTTGTTATACACACTTTTTAACTCACCAAAATAGATCTGCCTCAACATCGATTTAGCGTTGCAAGACTTAGGTACAACATCAGGACCAGTACACTTCAAACCAGTAACTATACAGAACTTTTCGATTGAAAATTTCAGTAATCTGCCTGAGATACTAGACCACATTTGTTGCTGGTTTGGTTATCTCACCTCCATTAACATCATTTTGTGTATGAGTTGATGCTGAAGATGAATCTCGTTTACATTCAGAAAGTGTCCAAAACAAGTTGAACGAAATAGCTCCTTTTGAGAATTGTTCATCTTCTGGTTGAGTGAGATGATCACATCACTGATACAATTACTCTGGCTCCAATCCTATCATCAAGATTGATACAAAAATCTCCAGCCAGAAAATAACAAATGAACATTACATTCAATCATCGACTACATATCATAATAAAGTGTAACTTAACTATCACATATATATACCATTTGCATCAGACATAATTGTAACAACTCAAAACAGATATCATGATCCATTCAATTTCAACTTGTTACAATCTATGTTACAAAAATTGAAGTGTTACAAATCGAACAGTTTGTAAACAAATCATGATATATTAGATTGTATCATATGTATCAACCAAGGGATTTTGGCACAAATGTTCCCTAACATTTGCCGTTAGTGTGGAATTGGTACTAACATTTATTTTTTTGGCATACAAGTCCATAACCTATGTGTTTTAGTACGAATTTGGTCCTATGGGATGAAAAAGATAAATACGCCTTTAGTTTTAAGGATAATTTGCACTTTTGTTCTCCAACCTTTCAAATATGTAACAAATCCATCTCTAACTTTTTTTAGCACCAGGCATCCCCAACCATTGTATTTTGTTGTAAATCACGTCATTTTGACATATTTTAACGGTTTTGCCCTCCTATTTGAATAAACAAAAATACAAAAAATCTAAAAACAATAAAACATAAAAAAAATTGCAAATGAACTCCCATAACTTTTAAAAAATACAAAATAAGTTCATCTTCTCTAAAACACCAATCCACCCCACCCCACCCCACCCCATCAACAAAAAGTATGAATTTCATACTTCTTCGCCACCACTCATTCTCCTCCGTGGCATCCATCTTCGCGAGTTTCACATTCTCCGCCTTCACTCATTGGCGTGAGTCACAGCGTACTCGGGGCGAGCCTTGCAACGGCATCACCATGGCGCGTAAAACTCCACCATCACGTACTTATTTTCATTGACAAAATCACTGAAATTCCCGTCCGTGAAAACGACGACGTTTTTCTCATCAATTTTGGTAATCTCATCCTCCCCTGCCTCCTCGTGATTGAAGCTCGACAGGACCTCAAAATCATCGTAATTCTCGAAGTCTTCATCTTCATTGTCTGAGTATTCAGCGTCGGAGTGAGGGTATTTCGACTCTGATGAGACGTTTGCTTCAACTTCTTCAAGAAAACTTAGGTCTTCCTCATCGTCGTCGACGGCGATAGAAGAGAGGGTCAGTGTAGAGAGGAGAGAGAATAGAAGGAGATAAGCTAGCGTGAGAATAAGTCAGCGCAGCATTTTTTGGGTTTGGAGGAGTGTGTTTGACTCGGATCAGAGTAAGAGATCTGACTGAGATTCGACTGACTATGATTGGGCTCTACTGTGGGTGTTTATGGAGATGGAAGAGGAAACGTCTTGCTGGTGATATACTCCGATGAGTGGCTCACTTAATGGCGAGCTTGAGATCCTGTTTTTGCTCCATTGTTGGTGTTTGGTGGGGGTAGGGTAGGGTTGGTAGGTAGGGGGTAGGGTAGGGTGAGGTGGATTGGGGTTTTGAAGAAGATGAACTTATTTTGTATTTTTTAAAAGTTATGGGAGTTCATTTGTAATTATTTTTTTATGTTTTGTTGTCTTTAGCTTTTTTGTATTTTTGTTTATTTAAATAGGAGGGCAAAATCGTTAAAATATGTCAAAAGGACGTGATTTGTAATAAAATACAAAGGTTGAGGATGCCTGGTGCTAAAAAAAAATGTTAGATATAGATTTGTTACATATTTGAAAGGTTGGAGACCAAAAGTGCAAATCACTCTAGTTTTAATTAGAAGAAATTGTATGTGGATTCTTAATCATTACAAAATGTGCAAATAGGTCCAATACTTTTATTTTTTATAAGAAAAAAATTAAAGAAAACTAATAAATTTTTTTTTTGGAATTAACACTTTAGTACTGGCTTATTTGCACAAATGGTCCCTGACTTTTGCACTTACTGCGGGTTGAGGACCTAACTTTTTATTTTTGGCAGTTTAACCCCTATTTCAAATTTTTTTGGCGTCAATGGTCCTTTTCATGAATTTCCATCCAAATCACCATGAAATTTGACGGTAGAAATTTTTTTATTTAAAAAGGTCTTATTTGCACAAATGGTCCCTGACTTTTGTAAAGAAAAATTTGCAGTAAAAGTCCTTAATCTTTCAAAAAGTATTGAAAAGTCCCATAACTTTTTAATCCTAACACATATGATCCCAAATTTTTTTGACAATTTTACCCATAACTTAAATGAATTAAAAATAACTCATAAACCTTTTCAAAAATACAAATAAGTCCTAAATCTTTTTATTTTTTTACAAATTTACACTTAAAATAATAAAAAGTGTGTCATCAAGTCCTAAAATTTTTAATTTTGTTCACCAAAATCACATTTAAAATGTATTTGATTAAAATTAGATTTTTTTAGTAAAAATTGTTGAAATGTGTGGTTAAAAAGTTGTGGGACAATAAAATGTGTGGTTAAAATTAATGGTTGACTTTGACTTTAACTTTTTAGCAAAATCAAAATTGAAAACAAACGGGCTCTTAGAGTCTCTACAGATTTTGTCCAGTGGTCCATTAATTAACAAAAAAATTATACCCATGATCAAAATTTGACCAATTTAAAATTTTAATTTATTTTTCATACCAATTTTAAAAAAAGGTGGTGGTGGGCTGAAGATTGTGAATAATTTTTTTTAATTATTATTTAGTAATTGGTAGAGCTGGCAAATGGGCTAGATGGACTGGCCCAACCTGAAATTAGACGGGCTACATAAAAGATTGGACTGGGCTAATCCTGACCCAATTTTACATGGGGTTTTGGTATTCTTTGGGTCAATCCAAATTAAAGTATTTGCTAAACCAACCCACTGATTTTTGGGCTACAAGGCCAATAGGCCAGCCTTAACTTACATTTTTAACTTATTTTTCAAAATAATTACTTATAATTTTGTAAAAAAATAAAAAAAATTTATGTGGCCTGCCTAATTTCGAGTTGGGCCACCCATCTAGCCCATTTGCCAACTCTACCAATTACTAAATAATAATTAAAAATTCTTCACAATCTTCAAACCCACCACCACCTTTTTTAAAATTGGTGTGAAAAATAAATTAAAATTTTAAATTGGTCAAATTTTGATCATGGGTATAATTTTTTTTGTTAATTAATGGACCACTGAACAAAATCTGTAGAGACTCTAAGAGCCCGTTTGTTTTCAATTTTGATTTTGCTATAAAGCTAAAGTCAAAGTCAATAATTAATTTTAACCACACATTTTATGGTTCCACAACTTTTCAACCACACATTTCAACAACTTTTACTAAAAAAAATCTGATTTTAATCAAACACATTTTAAATGTCATTTTGGTGAACAAAATTAAAAATTTTGGGACTTGATGATATATTTTTGGGAAAATTGCCAATAAGTCATCTCTACATGACTTGTTTCAAATTAGGTCAAAACTTTTTTTTAAATTGTGATTAAGTCATACTTCACATCAATATTTTATATTAATTCTAAAATCACCCCTTTTAACCATATTTTTCATTGACACAATCTTTCAACTCCACAAACCTCCTCCACCTCCGCCAACAACCTCCGTGACCTCCCATGAAAGTGCTTCTAAGGCACAATATCACTTTTTAGGCACTTTTTTTGGTGAAAATTTTGGATCACTTTTTAGGCAATTTTTTTTGGTGAAGATTTTGGATCACTTTTTAGGCAAAATTTTTTTGTGAAGATTTTGTTAGCTGTGAAACTAAAAAAATAACGTTTTATGGACTTTGGTCACAGTGTTTGAATCTTTATCTTTGGTTTGTATGTTTTTGTATTTCTTCATCTTCTGTGGTTGTACTCTATTCTTAATGTCTTAACAGTTAGCATTGATCTATCCGTGCTGCAAGAGAGGCTGACCAATATGATTAACCTGGGTTGAGTATTTTAGCATTTATGTAAACAATGAACATTTTCCAGTTATATAAACAATGAGGTAACATCTGTTGTTGATACTGTATTATAGAATAATAACTTGATATTGTATTATACAAAACAGTATCACAACAAAAATTGCCATAGAATGTTGTAGATATGAGCTTGAATGCTGTAAATATGAGCTTGAATGCTCTATTATCTTATGTAAATAGGAGATTGAATATTCCATCATCTAATGTTTAGTCATGGTATGTTATTTGATACTATATTTTACAAAACAGTATCACATAAAACATTATCACAATATAAATGGATATAGAATTGTTGTAAATAGGAGCTTGAATGTTTCATCATCTAATGTTTGAATGTCTTAGTTTTAATCCATGATACTGTTTTAATGTATTAGTTTTAATCTATGATACTGTTTAATTATGGCAAGGTTTAATAGATTGAAACTTTGTCATGATATTTCACTATCATTTGAAACATGTTTTAATCCATGATCTTGCTTTTAATCATGTGATCTTGTTTGAATATATATATATATATATATATATATATATATATATATATATATATATATATATATATATATATATATATATATATGATCTTTAATCTTTGTTTAATTATGGCAATGTTTGAACACGTGATATTGTTTGAATGTCTTAGTTTTAATCTATGAATCTTGCTTTTAATCCATGATCTTTGTTTTGTTTAGGTAATTAGTATATTTTGATGCCGTTTTAATCCATGATCTTGCTTTTAATCTCGTGATCTTGTTTGAATATATATATATATATATATATATATATATATATATATATATGTGATCTTTGATCTTTGTTTAATTATAGCAATGTTTGAACACATGATATTGTTTGAATATCTTAGTTTTAATCTATGATCTTGTTTTAATCCATGATCTTGTTTTGTTTAGGTAATTAGTATATTTTGATACCGTTTTAATCCATGATATTGTTTTTATCCTGTGATACTGTTTGAATCTATGTGATCTTTGATATTGTTTAATTGTGGCAAGGTTTGAATAAGTGATACTGTTTGAATGTCTTAGTTTTAATCCATGATAATGTTTTGTTTAAGTAATGTGCATTAATATAAATTGATATTGTTTTAATCCATATTTTAATCTATGATATTGTTTTGCATATAATATTATCAAATAAAACATATGACTAATTAAACAGTATCAAAGATAAAAGCATGATATCATAGTCATGTGTGTTGTTTGATACTGTATTATGCAAAACAGTATTACAAAAAATAGTATCACAATAGAAATGATCATAGAATTTGCACACGTGGTCGAATTTTTATTATAATATGTTTTCGGAATGGTCACGATGAGACGGTCAAGACACAGAGCCGCCAACGCCTATGATGGATTTTACCCGTTTGAAGTCGTCTCTTTAGCTTAAAATAACAATCTTTAATTTTTTTTTCAAAACAGTATCACAAATCCTCTAAAATAGTATCACGGATTAATGTACATCCTTTTGTTGCAAATTAAAGCTCTTCCAAGGTATCCGAGTCCCTTAAAAGCAAGTAAACACATACTTCAGAGCAATGCCAAGATGAAGAAAGAATAACTACTCACTATCATTGAAAGCAGAGAGAAAAAAAATCAACAAATTTCACTATCATTAGAAACAAGATTATCATATATTGAAACACATCTATTGAAACAATTATCAAGCATTTTACATGTTCTAACATAAAATCCTAACTCACAACAACTACATTATCAAAAACTAGTTGAATCGGTTTATCCAAACTCTATTTATTAACGCATTGCATATGTTTCAATTGGAACAATATCTCAATATTTTCATGATTATTTTTAACCGAAAATGGTTACTTTATACAAAAATAAAAATAAAAAATATGTTCGCCATTGAAATATCGACTTTCGAATTGTTTGTATGCGGTTACTGAGTTACGGTGAGAAGAATCAAACACAAGAAGAAGAAGAAAATTGTTAAAGTAAATGAAGCGGTTTCTAAACAAATATTGAAATGATTTTGTTGGTTTTTACGTGTTTAAATGACAGTTTTTACAATTGGAGGGTATATTGGTCTTTTAGTAATAAAGTATGACTTTAGTTGAATTAAGATTATATCATATGACTTTTCAACCCACTATGGCGTTAACGAAGGACCGACCTAAAATTTTCCCTATATTTTTATTATTTTAAGTGTAAATCAGTAAAAAAATAAAAAGATTTAGGACTTATTTGTATTTTTGAAAAGGTTTATGGGTTATTTTTAATTCATTTAAGTTAGAGGTAAAATTGTCAAAAAAATTGGGGTCATATGTGTTAGGATTAAAAGGTTATGGGACTTTTCAACACTTTTTGAAAGATTAGAGACTTTTGCTGCAAGTTTTCCTTTACAAAAGTCAGGGACCATTTGTGCAAATAAGACCTTTTTAAATAAAAAAATTTCTACCGTCAAATTTCACGGTCATTTGGATGGAAATTAATGAAAAGGACCATTGACGCCAAAAACATTTGAAATAGGGGCTAAACTGTCAAAAATAAAAAGATAGGTCATCAACCCACAGTAAGTACAAAAGTCAAGGACCATTTGTGCAAATAAGCCCTTTAGTAATAAACATGTTAAATAAAATTATTATTTTTATTATTAAGTAATTATATTATTTAAAATTTAAACTTTTATTTTATTGATGTATAAAAAAAATAACTTTGTCACAAACTTGATGTTCAAATACTTTTATTTAATTGAGTTATATGTTTATTAACTACAAATATTAGAAATCCAACTATATTCTTCATATTTTAATTTATTTTTTTATTTTCGTTCAAAAATAAAACACATAATGTGTAAATTAATTTTTATTAGTATTTTTATGTTAAATAAAAATTTTATTACATTTTATTTAAATAAAAATTATTACACAACTTGAACTAATATTATTACATTTTAATTTAAGTTGTGGCATTAATAAAGGGGAAGAATATGGAAAAAGTTCAAAACAACAATCGTTGAAATTGAAAATGCTTGACCGAAAACTCTAACAACCTATGACCATTGAACTCGAACTTTCA
Source organism: Forsythia suspensa (assembly GCA_023638005.1). NCBI lineage: Eukaryota > Viridiplantae > Streptophyta > Magnoliopsida > Lamiales > Oleaceae > Forsythia > Forsythia suspensa. Next base: position 22,939,602 of record CM042670.1, on the reverse strand, counting down.
CAATTTTAACATGACAACATGAATAATTAAACTTACATATAACATGTTTGATCATCTCAACACCTATTGACATAATTTACATAAAATTTCAATCACTACCACCTGCCATCATCAAATTTGCCAAACTATTAAATCGGTAAATAAAATAATTTGGAACGTGAACATTAAAAAAAATCAATACTCTATTGAAAAAATTATATACACACAATCACACGACATGTCAAATAAAAATAAAATTTTTATTACATTTTTATTAAATAAAAATTATTGCACAACTTGAACTAATCTTATTACATTTTTATTTAAAATAAAAATTAATTTACACATTATGTGTTTTATTTTTGAATGAAAATAAAACGATAAATTAAAATATGAAGAATATAGTTGGATCTCTAATATTTGTAGTTAATAAACATATAACTCAATTAAATAAAAGTATTTGAACATCAAGTTTGTGACAAATTTATTTTTTCTATACAACAATAAAATTAAAGTTTAAATTTTAAATAATATAATTACTTAATTATAAAAATAATAATTTTATTTGACATGTTTATTACTAAAGTGTTAATTTAAAAAAAAAAAAAACTCATTAGTTTTCTTTAATTTTTGGGTAATTTGCACTTTTGGTCCCCCAACCTTTTCAATTTGTAACAAATATACCCCTAACCTTTTTTTTAGCATTGACGATCCCCAATCTTTGAATTTTGTTGCAAATTACGTCCTTTTGACATATTTTGACGAATTTGCCTTCCTCTTTAAATAAAAAAAATATAAAAAAAGCTAAAAACAACTAAAACAAATTACAAATGAAGTCCTACAACTTTTAAAAGTACAAAATAAGTTCATCTTCCCAAAAATTCACCCCACCCCACCCAAAAAATGGCCCAAAATGAAAACATTTTCATTGGAACATCACATTGTTGTAGAAAATATTGATTCCATGGCGTCTGCGAGAATCCACCTTGTTCTTGAAGAATTTCAAAAATAATCTCGATGGGATTCTTACACGGCGTTGGTTGGGGCCGGTGACCAATAGAATCTAATTTTCTACTCCGGGTTAGAAGAAAGATAAGCTTTTCAAATGAATCACGCAAACTATGAAAGTGTTTGCATTCCTTGTATGTTAGCGGAAAAAGATGATTGGGTCCCTATGAAAGTCGCTCCATTTATGTGGCATAATCAAGATAATGCTAGTAGCTCTACCCCAAAACAAGAAGCACTCGCCCCAACCAACGATGATGAAATCAAAGTGTGTTGGCCATGCTACGAGAATCAACAAGTCAATCTTGGGCGCGAGTCATGTGGGTTCGTCAATTTTGAATGACCATTCTTTCCAAGAAAAACTTAGAGCCCCTTTGTTGACAAGGACACCCCACAAGACATTGGACCAAGAACCTAAGAAGAGAAACAGAATATTCACATGCCGCCATCTCAATCACTAATCTTGGGCGAGGGACGAAATGATACTTGAAAAAAGATTATACTAGTAGACCCGGGGGACTTGAGACGAAAGAGCAAATGCTTGGGTTGGAGGAGTGGGGTTGGTGGGGTTGGGTCGATTTTTGGGAGGATGAACTTATTTTATACTTTTTAAAAAGGTCAGGGACTTCATTTGTAATTTGTTTTTATTTGTTTTAGTTGTTTTAGCTTTTTTATATATTTTTTTTATTTAAAGAGGAGGGCAAATTTGTCAAAATATGTCAAAATGGCGTGATTTGTAATAAAATTCAAAGGTTGGGGATGGCCAATGCTAAAAAAAGGTTAGGGGGTAGATTTGTTACAAATTGGAAATGTTGGGGACCAAAAATATAAATTATCCTTAATTTTTTATAAAAAATAAAAGTATTGGACCTATTTGTACATTTTGTAATGATTAGGAATCCACATACAATTTCTTCTAATTAAAACTAAGAGCATATTTGTTTTTTTCATTCCATAAGGACCAACTTCGCACCAAAACACATAGGTTAGGGACTTGTATGCCAAAAAATAAACGTCGGAGACCAATTCCATACTAAGGGCAAAGGTTAGAGACCATTTGCACCAAAATCCCTATCAACCAATGTAACAATAACATCTTGTATTATTTTATCATTCATTGTTATATAATAACAACATGTGGAACATGTGTTACATAATAACATCATAATCACTTGATGTTACGTAACATCATATTAAAATCGATGTTACAAAAAATTATATTTGTAATATCTTTATCGATAAGTATTACATAATAACCAATTACGTAACATGTGTTACAAAATAACCATCTCGTAACATATGTTAAAGAATAACCAATATTGTAACAAATGTAACATAATAACAAATATTGTGACATATGTAACATAATAACAAATTTCTACGTAATATAATTTGTATTACATTGTAACATATTAATCAGGAACATAATATGCAAAATTTTACAAAAATACTCATTTGAACAAAACTACATAAAGAATAACTTTGATTAGCAAATAAATTCATTTTTTACCGTCTGAAACAACTGTGGAATGTATGTTTTCCTTTTGAGATTTTTCTTTAATTTCTTGGTAGAATCAGTTTTGCATGCCTTCATCTTCGTTGTCTCTTTTGTTTTGGCATCTTTAGTGGGTGTAGGAAAGGTTATTCGTCGGAGATGGAAGCATTAGACTCCGGTATGTTTTCTCCACCAGAGCGTGTTTGTCTTCGACTACGATTTGGAGTCTCCATAGTTCAAACGAGATGAAAAATTGTGAAAAAAAAATGCACACGATTTAGGAATTTTGGAAGAAAATTTGCTAAGATTTTGAAATAATTTGCACCGATATGTAAATAGGAAGTTTCTTCACGGTTTGGAGTTTTTCACTGTAATGGGTGCGGTAATCTAGGAGAGTTAAAAGCGATTATGGGTAATTAAGGGTTTAAAACTGACTTTAATTAATTGTTAATTCATTATTAAATTAATTAATCTAATATTAAGAATGTAGTATTTATAAAATAAATTAGTTAAGTTGTTAGATTTGGAATTATTTTAAGATTGGTAAGTAGTGTGTGTAATATCCACGTTAATTGTTAACTTAAAATTTAAAAAAAAAAAAAACAAACAAACAAACATGAACCAAAGTAATAAAGATAGTCCCCATTTGATTTTAGGCCATATTTGCACAGATTTTTTTTTTTTATTTGTGCCAACTTTAGTAATCACAAATTTATTTATTTATTTATTTTAAAATTGGCCCCTTCGGTTTTGAGTCCGAGGCGGTTGCCTCACTTGCCTTGCCCAAAATCGGACCCGACAACTCCATTGAAAAAATGTTCTTCTCTCCATCTCAATTTTATTGCTACATGCGATTAGGCGGATATAGGATTTTATTTAAGAGGGGGCACTACGTAATACATAAGCAAAAAATTTCAAAATGAATTATACATAAAAAGTAACAATTAAAATTTTCAATACATTAAAATTGTCCACGACGAGTTTTCATATTCTTAAATCGTTTAACAATATCACTATTACAAATATTATCAAAAACATCTTTCTCAATGTATGCAATCATGTAATCATTCATCCATTCATCTCCAATCCGATTGCGCAATTGATCTTTGATAATATTCATAGTGAAAACACTCTTTCCACGATGGCGGTAGCAAGCGGTAAAGAAGAACCAATTTGATTAGCAAATAAACTAAAGGATAAATCTTGTCTTTTCTTGTTTCAACTAGCTTTCGTGCAAGGCCACTAATTCCTTGCAAACACGAAAATTCGCATTGGGCGCAAATCCATTATGTAATTATCAAGTTGATCACCAAGTAGCACAAGTTGTACAGTAGAGAAGTCCTTTGGATAAAATCTAGCAAGTTGAACCAACTTAGACTTATCAACAGCTGAAAATGAATCAGTTGGATCCAAACAGGCCAAGCAAATAAGTAACTTGGTGCTTGTCTCACTGAAACGACTGTTTAACTCTTGCAACTGCAAATCAATGACAGTATAAAATATCTCAATTTGATAATGATGCATATTCGTGGTTTCATGTAGTCTGCGTCTTAAGCGTCCTGGAGGGCAAAATACATCATCCATATTACAAACATCAATATCATGTTTCTCACAAAAGGAAGAGACTTCATCTAATAAGATATTCCAACCACTATCCTCATTATTTGCAATCTTTCCTTACATATTCTTACCAAAGTCATAGCATTCCCAATATTTTGATCTTTTTCTAGCAACGCTTGTGACAAATCACTTGAGATTCCCAATACAGTCTTCATCACATGTAGACAAAAAACAAAATTAAATGACCGAATAGATACCAATGCTTGTTTTGCTTTATTTCTTTGATCGAGCTTAATTTAACATTGTCCATTACTATCTCAAGTAATTCAACAACAGATGAAAACATGCCAATCAACCTGATTAAAGTGATATGGTGTGAGCTCCAACGCGTATCACCAGGTCTCTTAAGATTGATTTCTTGATTAAGACCTTTCCCACTTGAAATTTCACCATTATTATAAGCTTCAATAACAACATTAGCATGTAATTCTCGAAGAATATCACGACGCTTAGATGATGATCCAACAATATTTACCACATTAGCAACCACGATAAATAAATCAAATGACTTCAACATGCTTCTTTGCAACGGCAACAAGAGCTAATTGGAGTTGGTGAGCAAAACAATGAATATAAAAAGCACATTCATTCTCCTTTAAGATAAGTGTTTTAGGACCATTGAACTCACCTTGCATATTACTCGCTCCATCATAACCTTGTCCTCGCAAATGAGATATACTTAGACTGTGTCTCGAAAAGAAACTGTCAATTGAAGCCTTAAGAGAGAGAGAGTTGTAGTATCAACGACATGCTCAATACCTACGAAACGCTCTATTATGAAACCCTTTTCATTAATATAACGTATCACAATAGCCATCTGCTCCTTTGAAGATGAGTCACGAGATTCATCAATAAGAATAGAAAAATAATCACCACACATATCCTTAAATATTGCATTCACTATTTCAATTGAAATAGATCTTACAATATCTTTTTGAATACTTGGTGAAACCATTTGACATCTCCCAGGAGCATTCTTTAAAGTAACAGCCTTTATGTCTTCATTATGATCACCTAACCATTGCAAAAGTTCAAGAAAATTACCTCTATTGCTTGAATTTTTAGATTCATCATGCCCACGAAATGATAGTCCTTGTCGTAAAAGGAACCTAACACAATCAACCGATGCAACCAAACGTGTATGATCTTTAACATTTTCTTCATCTGTGTGCTTGGTAAACAATGTTTCAATATGTTGTTTTCTATTCATGAGAGCTTCACAACTTCTAAAAGCTTGATTGTGAACACTAATTGAATCCCCAACATGCTTTTGTAATTTATCTTTCTTCTTCCAATTTCGAAACCCTTTGACAACAAAAGAATCGCCGCCTCCTCTTTCTCCTTGATGTGGTTTAAACAAATAACAATATAAACAGAATAAAGCATCTTTTTTCTTGCTATACTCTAACCAAGTACGACCATCTTCAAACCAACCAGAGTTAAATCGCCTAGACTTATCCCCATGCATTGAGTAAGGAAAATCATGACCTGAAGGTTGACAAGGACCTTTTTGCAGATATGCTCTTCTAACTTCGTCTTGAATATTTGGAGGGTAATCTAAAATTCGTGGCCGCTCTCCTGGATCTGTAGGAAGATTTGCCAAGTTCACTTCATTACAACATTGTTTTGCACTTTTCTCATTTCTATTTGGAGATAATGGTAGCTCCGGGGTTGAAGTTGAATGAGTCGATATTGTATTGAAGTATCTCTTCATCACTATTTCCTAAATAAAATGGAATAAAAATATAATGTTATATATATAATGAAATAACTCATTTGGTAATCACATAGAACATACTTTCAATAATAAGTTTAGTCATACATGCTTGATCATTAAATTTCATTTCTAAATCAAAATAAACTCGTGCTCTTTAAATCAAAACATCAATATGTTAAAAACAAGATAAACCTCTGTTCCTCATCCCCTGTACATTCTACAACAATCATTATGAAAATGCATAAACACAAAACAACATAAAAAATTAAGTATTTTGACATCAAATAGGCAATCAAAAACCAAACCAAAATCATTGAGTTCCTAGAGTGCTTCGATAAATTAAAGTCCAGTAAATCAAGGGAAAGTCCAAAACCCATTCTTTGTGCACAGTTCATGCAATTCCAATATTCAATGATTCAAATTCAATGATTCAATATCACATTATCACTAATTTGCACATTGCTGGTTGCAATTCCAAATTTTCAATACCCCATTTGTCTATCAATATTTTTATCAAACACTTTAAGTGCATTAAAAATTCAAGTTTGCCCACCTCAAAATTAATGGTGTAATTAAGAGATTTAGTAGAGTAATGAAAAACTTACATTAAAAATTAATGTTAACAAACTCATATCAAATAAGAAATAGAGTAATGAAAACAAATAAGTGATGAATCGAGCCCTAACCAAGCAAGAAGATAATCCGTCCTTTGATAGTTTGATTCCTTTATGTCTTCGTTTTTTGCAAATCTGTTTCTTGACTGAGAGGTGGCGAGTGATTGAATCTGAATGCTTGAATGGAGGAGGATTTTTGTGCCCGAATCAATTGCAAAGAATGAGAAGAAGAAATGACGAAGAAATAAGGAATGAGAAGAAGAAATGACGAAGAAATAAGGGTTGGGGCTTGGATTGGGATTGGGAAGCTGGGAACTGGGAAGGACCGAAGGAGACAATCTGAGAATTATGGAGTTTAGAGGGGACCTGCTTAGTTTTGGACCTCTTGTTGGGCTTTAAAAAATTTTAAATTGAGAGGGGCCTGGGCCCTCTCTGCTCTCTCACAAATCACTTTGTGGTATATATAACAATTCACATTAGCGTTTCTATTATAAATACTCTAAAAGCTCTTAGGATATTATACATTTATTCAAATAAAATTAATTTTCAACACGTCCCTCTATGCAATTTGCTTGATAGGATTTATTTGGACAAATCGGAATTCATGAAAATCTATTAGTATATTGTTAATAAGAACCGTGTGTTTAAGAGAACGGACAATAACCAGAAAATGTGGAGTTGACAACTAGATGCAGTGAAGCATAAGAAACGCTGTCATCCTAAGCACCATTGTTGACTATGTGTGTTATTTTGTGTATTTCCTTAACTTCTTTTTTTCTTTTCACCCATTTAATAAGGTTGTAAAAGCATAAGAGATTCAGAGCAGCTTAGAGCATCCACAAATGTTTCAAAAGTTATGAGTCTTATATAATGTGTGAATAATAAGTGAATAGTAAATTGTGGGTCCTACAAAATATGTTGTTAAAAAGAACATTTGACTAATTTGACAACTTAAATTATAATATAAGTTAAATATACTTGCACTGATCTTTCCTATGCAATTGAATTAGTTATTTGGTCATGTAAACACTTATATTTGTCATGTGACATCTTGTTTTGTTAAACATCCTATTTTATTGAATACATATATGAACAACAACGATAGATGACAAGAATTTAAGGCAGGAGCAAATTGAACATTAGAGAAAGACACAAATAGACATGACAATATTAACCATAACATACAATTAGTTCCATAAGCAATATACATATACAGTCCCGACAAGAGTTGACATTTCTAGCACCTCGCCTATCAAATAAAGTAACAGTATTAATTCTGACATTCGATATGAGCAATATACAGTCACGGCAAGTCACGACAAGGCTTTAACTACATTTTCTAGTACTCTACATATCCAAATAAAGTAACAATAGTACGTAACCAGGTCACCATGATCTAAATAAAGATAAAAATTGATGTGCGGACTCACGTTGTTTGAAGCTTCTAATGCATTGAACAGGACAATATGTAAACGTAGATAGAGCACAAAAATTAATTCACAGTTGATTGCATCCAAGAAGCTATAACCAAAAATAAGCAACTGCCCTGGAGAATAAGACAAAACTAGGTTATATGGACATATCGATTTAATAAATTAGCATAATCATGTGTACCATAGGACACAAAAACCTCAAAATTCAATCAAATGTAAACATCAAATACGTCGAACAACTTGAAGTCAATAAGTGAGATTCGACAAAAGACATTTGCCTTCATTTGTCCAGGGCACTACTTCGCGTCTTCGTCTTTGCTGAAACATATAAGTCTGACTTCTCCAATGCTTTAATTGTATAGCTGCACAACCACGTTGGACCTGGCGACTTTTGTATCTAACGTTTTTGTGTCTCATTTATGTTTTGCTCGATGATGTATTTGGCTATTTGACAATAAAAATCTCACAATCACCACTACAAAACAAACATGGATCCAAGGAAAAATCAGTCAAATGATACTAGAAATGGATAATGTTTAAATTAGTAATTGCTGTATAAAATATTCGGATTTTACGTATTAATTAAAAATATATCAACTATCAACATAAAGATATTATAGTCGACAACACATTTTCTGCATTAGTACACAAATATAAAAGATATATGCATGCGTATAACAAGAAAGCTAACCCGTTTTGTTTGATGGGCATGTCTTTAATGATTCTGTACTTTAATAGTGAATCGGTGCTTTATACTTCAACACATTAGCTTGGCACCGTAAATGTAGAATAGTAGTTTGGAACGACTCAACTACATCTAAGTCCGAAACATTCCTAGGAAGAATTGTAAACGTCCAAACACTATTTCGCAATGTCAATGTATGCCAATATATAGTGACCACACTTGTCCATACAAATTGGAATAAAGACATGGTGAACATCTCCCCAGTTTGTGTTGAGATATAAAAGCAACGAAGTCTGCTTAGTAACAACAGATGTGTCCATCGATAATGTCTCAAAAATGACCATCATCTTATCGTCAAAGTGAAAGTCAATTGACATTGCTCTAATTTCCATCCCCTTATTGAGCTTAATCATCATTCTCATAAAATCGAACATGGCATCAACGTGCTACAAACGAATATATAAGAGAACTTATTACAAACTGCTAAGTAGATAGGTGTATTATAATCAAATAGAAGAAAAATCTCCATGTATCATTAAGTGGATTTGCCACTTAGTATAGATCATACCACCACATTTGAGTCGTAGGGCGGTTTTGGGCGAGGCTAGTAAGACAACCACCTCAGGGCCTAAAATCGAAGGGGCCCTTTTTCATTAAAAATAATTATTTATGATTCTTGAAGTTGTCTAAAAAATTTGTACAAAAGTTTGAAACCCAAAGAAAGCAAAGCAAGCCACATTCCATGACGATCATGACTATTATTAAGTAGTGATCCAAAATCGAAACAGGCCTATTTAAAAAAAAAAAAAAAAAAGAAAACAGAACATTGAAATCCAGCCCAGCCCAACCCATGACTTATCAGACTTTGCCTAAGAGGCCTAATTTTTGGATTTCGCCTCGGGCTTCGAAAATGTCAGAACCAGCCTTGTTGTTCGGAGTCAATGTGAATTAGGCCAAGATCCACAATCGGAGATATTGAAAGGTAATCTTTCCGAAAATTCCTCATCCTGCATTAACATTTAGAAATTTCCTCAACATGCATTAACATTTATAAAGTAAGGTTTCATGCGCGATTAGATACTTGTTGCCTTGCCTCATTCCTCTGCAATACCAATTACTGAAAACATCAAAATCCAAGGGATCGGGAAGGTCCAAGCAACACTTGTAATGGAATATGAACTCTAGAACATCGTCAGAAGCTGAGTCAAAATTTCTAATATATTGTAATTTAACATCAGCATTGTAATTGTCCTCCAAATACTATACGTAACACTAATCAATAACATTAATAGGCAACATTGAATAAAAGAAGCTCCAACTAATGAGAAATACCAAAATAAATTTGTAATATGTTCAATTAACAAGCGCGGGAAGATAATTTGTTGAATGCATTCAAAAAATTCATAAATTGGATTGCTCTATAACCAACCATTACTTACCAAAACAGATTAAGAGTGATAACAACGTCGAAAAACAATATAGATTACAATTCGTACTATGAAAAAGTAACAAGCACGGGAACATAAAATATTACGACATGCAAATTATCGTAAATTGGATTTCTCTTTAAGCAACTACTAAAAAATTTCGAACATTAATGCAATAACAATTGATAAGTTCATTTTATGCATTTATTCGAACTTTAAAACTAAACTTTTATCCCGTTATTTTATTGATTTTATACTTAATTTAGTGTATTATTCTTTCTATTTCAGTTTTGGACCCATTTATAAGCAATTAGAAAAGAATGAACGTAAATAGCAACAATTTGGTGAATATTTAGAGAGTGTGAACTCAAATTCACTCAATTGGAACAAGAATGGCCATTTTGGAGGCTATTGAAAAATTTAAAGACTAAAATGATCAAAATCTAAAGTTGGAAAACCAAATGAACAGATTTAAAGTACTTAAGCTGGGCAATCACCAAAGCTTAAAGCTGGGTGACCACCCAACACCTAAAACAAAAGCGCAAGCCAAATCAACTTGCACAGGCGATCGCTTGACCCCATCCGGACCAATTTTGTTTCTTTTTGTGTTCGACTCTAATTAGAAAATTTTTGGGATGCGATTTTGATGATTTTTTGGAATCCTTTTGGGCACTATTATAGAACTATAAATATGAGTTATTAACTCATAATTGGATAGTCGAATTTTGAGAGAAAAACAAGAGAAGAAATACGAAACGAAGATTAAGATTTATTCTTTCAAGAATTCAACGAAGATCAAGATCAATATTTCATCTTTTGAGTTCTTCTTATCCTGATATGACTTTTATATTTTCTTTTTATTTTCTTCTTCTTAGTATGTTAGGCTAAATCCTTCTTGTACTAGGATTACGATGAAACTTGTAATTTAATTCTTCTATTTGAAAATTTGATTTTTGACGATTTGCATTAATATAGTTTTAATTAATTAATTTTGATTTCTTTTCATCTATAATTATATACGTAGTAGTTGTATGATTCTTTTTTACTATCGAGAGATTGAAAACAAGTTAGACATAATTTTAATTATCTTAAAATTCGATAGGGGTCGGGGGATATAGATATACCGCTATACTTTATGTGATCTTTAATTATTCATTGCAACTTAATACATTTTTGTGTATTCATATTATTCATAGAGATATAGTCGGGTCATACATATGAATATGTTTGATTTTATTCGAGATAAACTGTTAAATAATTTAGGGATATTGATCGTCATAACTGATTTATTTTGTCAAAATCAAGAATCAAGATAGAAGAATTAACAACTATAAGTGAATTCGGAATCCTAGTACTTTTCTTTTTCAAAGTTAAAGTGATTCTTATCAAACTTAATCTCTTATTTGGTTGAATTATAATTATTTAATTATTTCTAGTTAATATTTTAATTAGTTTAAGAAACTAAATTTCAAAAGTTAAATAGATTCGGTTGATGTTAAATTAATTGTGTAGAATTATCTAAATCTCTCGTGTTACGATCTTGGGCTTCAAATCTACTTTTATTACTTATTCGATCCGTACACTTGCAAAATAACAACATAAAATCGCTATCAACAATCAATATTAGCAAAGCTTCCAAAGAAACAAGGATAAAATGTAAATTGACTTAAAAGTCAGTTGCAACAAATAGATGAATAAAGTTAAAAAGTATTGTTATCTATGGAAAGCTGCATGCTAAAGGAAAATGTGACTTTTACAGTGCCATTGCGTGTTTGATGAAGAAAGGTTAGTAAGATTATGTTGATCCAAAATTTAAGTTGCGTGTTTGACTTTTACAGTGCCAATTTGCCATCTGCACATCAATCTTTTAATAAAATTATGTTGATCTAATTTTTATTATTATTTTTTTTTTACAGATCCTTGTTTAATTCAATCTTCACACTTTCAAATTAAAGAAATTCAAACAGGACTTTTGATTTAATCAAAATTAAATAATAATAAAATAAATAAAGTCTCTTATATTTATCATCATCTATAACTATTTCACATGCATGGTCGATTCTACTATGAGGTAGGTGAGACACTTGTCTCAAGCCTAAAAATAAAGGTGGTCCAAAATTTTAGATTTTTAATAGTTAGACCAAGTTCAATTTCTCTTAAAAAACAAACAAGGTTAAATTGGAACGTTTAAGTTATACTATTGTTTTAGCACTTTGAATTCTTACTATTTTTCTTTTCTTTTAGAACATTTTCAACTTGTTATTTGATTATAGGAAAATTTGCACTTTTATCCCAACCTTTACAAAATATAACAAATCTACCCTCAATAGTTTTTAGCAGTTTTTTTAATTTTTATTATGTAGCAAAACTCGTTATTCATTCCATTTTGGCCATTAAATTAAATGACAATTTTTTCCTCATCTCTAAATTAAAAATAAATAAATAAAAGAAACCAATAAAAACAACAAAAAATAAGGAAAATTGTAAAAGAAATCCCACAACTTTTTAAAAAGTACAAATAAATTCTACCCAATGAATTAAATACATATTAACCCAAAAGAAAAAGAAAAACATTTCATCTTTCCTAGCCAAGTTCACCCCCCCCCCCCCACATGCTTATGCCCATGCCCATGCCCACCCCTTGGTGGCCAATCACCAACTCCACAAATGCAATCACGGGCGACAAATAAGCGGCACTACCTCCATCTTAGAAAAATTATTTAATAGAGAAAACCAAAAAATTAATTGGATACAAAATTGATAATAGGTTGGTTAGCATGAACCGCCACCGATAATGGGCACTTCACCAACCATTCACCATCCATTTGTAAGAACAAATCGCATAACTCAAATCTCGACTGTCGATTTTTTATCCAGACAATTGTTATCTTCTTTTTCTGAATTAATTTTTCTAATTTGGTTGTGTCATCGTCGATGTGATTGCATTTGTGGGGGTGATATTTGGCTGTATGTAGGTGTGAGGTACGGTCGGGTGAGCTTTTGATTGGAAAGATGAAATGTTTATTTTTCTTATTTTTTTGTGTTAATATGTATTAAATTGTTGTAATTGGATTTATCAGTACTTTTAAAAAAGTTATGGAACTTCTTTTACAATGCATTTCTTATACTTTGTTATTTCATTGCTTTCTTTTATTTTTGTTTATTTAAAGAGGGAGGCAAATCCATCATTTAATGGCCAAAATAGAGGGAATGATGCATTTTGCTACATAATTGAAAGGTTGTGATGGATTATGCTAAAAAATTATTGATGATAGATTTGTTACATTTTACAAAGGTTGAGGATGAAAAATACAAATTTTTCTTTATTATAGTATAAATATTTTGTATAATACACTTAATTTACCATTTTATTATTGAATTTTAAATTAACAATTAGTTCCATAAAATTCTTATGAATTTTGAATGCGGCATAATATTCATAAGGGATTTTTATACAAATAAGTTATTAATTGAAAATAACTACATAAAACATATATTATAAAAATAAAGGTACTTAATATTTTTTATAATTATTAATATTATTTATAAATTACATTTAATACCGTAGTTGAAAGCTAAATAAACGACAATCATTGTAATCCAAGATGGTAGTATTTTTTGTTATGGAATTATTGTCTCAATCATCTTAAGATAATGATAATTTATATGTTTGAAAAATAAAAATCGCTCTCCTGACCAAAAAGAAAAAAACAAAAAAACAAAAAATTTCGCACAGAGATTATTGAAATTCTCTCACCTTCAAATTACAGTCTTCAACGGCGTTTACGTGTAACATAAGATAAGTTTGCTTCGAATCTAAGTTTCGTTTTGATTCTAGTCCGTGATTGTGAGTATATGGATTTATATTGTTGTGTATATTATTTGTGGTTATGAAAGAAGATGAATGTCGACAGATAATATGATTTATGTTACTCTTTCTTAATCAATTATTAACATTAGATCTTATCCGTTAGAAATTTAAGGAAGATTATATGTTACAAATTCAGTTTTCGTATAGATATCTTTAACTTACATGATATTAACTTTTGTTAAATATTAGATTGTTACATTATGTTGCATTGACTATTAGCAGTAGATGTTATATGTTCAAAATCCATGTAGGATCATATGTTAAATTGTTAAGTTATATTATATTGCAATGATTATCCAATGTTTAGCATTTGATATTATAGTATGGAGGAGAAATTTGGATATACTACTTTAAAATTGAAGAAACCTGCAATTTGAGATTCTATTTAAAATGAAAGATGCTTGTAATTTAGGGATTCAATCTAAAATTCGAAACATAGTAACATATACCAAGCAACCCACTTTGAACTTCAAAATCATTTGTAATCGAAAACAACTTTTCTTCAATTAAGTACTTATGTTAAGTTAGCAACACAATGATCAAGATTACAGGAAATACATAGTTTTAAATCATTTTTTCTGATTATTACTGAATCAAATTATAATTAAGTCCAAGAAAATTTACCCACAAGCACAAAATAGTGTACTATGCAAGAAAAAAGAGAGAAAATGATACTCTCAAGGTAGAAAGTTATATTAGTAGAGAAAGAAAATATATCTATGACAACCCTATCCAATATACCAAGAAAATAAAATCATTAATTAACAACTTATGATAATCTATAATAAGCATTTTTACTACTTATTACCACAAATTCACAAGAAATCATATGCATATCTCACGATACTCGTTTGATTTAAACTTTATTAATATTTGATACGTTAGAATGAACAAAATTAAATTGAAAAATTGAAATAATTTACAAAGTCGGGTCATAGTGAAGAGAAATATGAAATAAGTTTAAACTTTAAAGCAACAGAATAATCTTGTGAGATCATAATTGAAGTATTTAATTCTATGATTTTTGTATTAATCAATTCTGTTAGTGAACTACACACCATTCATTACATAATTTAAAATTGAAAAACGTTGTTGTTAAAAATCAATTGAAGCTATATCACACACCTTTTAAATAATACGTACGTTTCTCAATAAATTTTAATATATGTTTTATTTAGTTCTTCATAAGTGAAAAATAATTAAGAAACTTACTAACAATGATCACATTATTAAATACTTAATTAAAATACAATACGTGTCTTACACGTGAATTTCACTAGTACTTTTAAAAAGTTTAAAGACAATTCAAACTATCTTGATTCTCTGTGACGAAAAGTTTAAACTTTCAAGACA
Source organism: Forsythia suspensa (assembly GCA_023638005.1). Classification (NCBI taxonomy): domain Eukaryota; kingdom Viridiplantae; phylum Streptophyta; class Magnoliopsida; order Lamiales; family Oleaceae; genus Forsythia; species Forsythia suspensa. The sequence goes on along the minus strand of CM042670.1, from coordinate 22,924,403 downwards.
TGCTATTAAAGAAAATTATATTACTCACAAAACAATAGGTCATAATGACAGTTCTCTTCCTTCAAGACAGTTCAAACTATCTAGATTCTCTGTGCATACTGAACTATTTGGAACTATAGAACGCTAAATACATAATTATCCAACAATCAGTCTTCGCGACAATGCTCTATTTTCCCGACAATATGAATTATTTCAAACAAATCGATATTGTAGGCATTTTAGATACTTATTATAAAAAATAATCATTTTCAAAATATTCGTGAAAAATGGTGATATTATATTATGAACAGATAATAGGGATCATTTTTAAGAGTTTTCCTTATGTCTAATCTTATCAATTTAAATATGAAAAATCCCTACATCACTCGAGAAACACGTCAGCGCACTTTACAAGAAAATCCATTCATAGCATATCGTAATCACATAATTACGTCGAATGCACGTCAATTTTTACAAAATGCATTTACCACTGACTGATGTGTACGCCAAATACTAAAATGCTACATAAGTCCCCGCCCCACATTCCCTCTACAAAAAATGTAAATGATATTTCTCGATTTATCAATCCGTCTCCACACCTGACCTCCGATGATTTATGACTTCACCTTCAAAACTTTCCCTTATCGGAAGAAATGTAACCCCCCCCCCCCCCCCCTCCCCTCCCCTCATTTATTTATACTTTAACCCCCACCCTCAACTTTCTCCCACCTCCACCTCCACCTCCACCTCCACCTCCACCTCCACCATTTTCTTCAATTTCTAACCTATTGATTTACCACTAAATTTATATCTACATTATTAATATAATTAAATTTATTAAATTAAAAATAATTTTTTATTATTATATTCATTGTATTTGTTTTTAAAAATATAATAAATAATAATATTTATTGAGTATAATATTTATTGAGTTAAATATAATTTATATCATATAATAAATAATATAGTTAACGTTAATTTTATTATTAAGATTACAATGAGACTAATTAATTAGTTTATATTTTAGTAACAAATTAAATTTTACTTAAAAATAAAAATAAATAAAGCACTCATAATAAATTTGCAATAAATAATTTACTGTTTTCTATTCGCCTACTAAATCCCTTCACGTGCATATTTATTGTAAAAAAATTGTACGTCTCATCGGATAATTTGAATTCCTGACCAACGTGGGAATGACACCGATAGTCACTTGAGGAACATATACATTATCACCACTCTCAAATTCCATCCCTACGAAAATGTACCGAAATAAAATACATCATTTATATGTACAAATAAACAAAAAAATAAAAAAATATTAATAATGTTACAAATAACTTGCAAATTTAAATAAATCTGTACAAATAAACGAAAATAAAAAATAAATTAATAATTTATTACTAACCTTTGAAAAATATGAAAAATAATAAGTGGGAGACAAATTTGGTAAAATAAATTTAGAGAACAAAAGTGATTAGAAACGTTTGATGTTGACCAAATTTGGGTAAAGTAAATAAAGCGATTGAGTTGGCCAAGTTTTTAAAAACATGTATTCTGATGAGGAGGAAAAAATATATATTCTAATGAGGAGGGAAACAAATGTATTATGATGAGGAAAAATAATTTCGTTAAGTAGTGTATAAAATAGGTGGGGAAACAAAGAAAGGAAATGTTTTTTTTTAGGGGTGGGGTGGGCGAGGTTTTTTCGGTGGGTGGGTGACCTGACATTTGGGGGATGGCATAAATTTTTTTTTTGTTGAATGGCTGCGTGACACGTTATAAAATTATAGATAATGATGAATGACTATTTAATTTTATCTAGATGTACATGTAGTTATCTATTTATTCTAGAAAAATGTATTATAGTCAAGTTGTAACTCATTGTAACCCTATAAATAAGGATCATTGTTATAATAAATTTACACACTTGAATTTTGACTCTTTCTATTTTCCTCCATTGTTCTAGTTTCATAACACGTTATCGAAGACAATAGAGCTCATCCAAAATAGAGAGAAAATCGAGAACTAGTTTAGAACATTCGCGAATCTAGGCAACCTGCGTGATTTGTAATCAAATATTGATATCTCAATGTCCATTCTCGATTGTTCTCGAAATTTGTACAGAATGTTTAAATCTCATTGTTCTTTAAATCGAATGGTGGAGATCTAGATCGACGGTTCATTAGCGAGAAATCTTTGTGTACAATTTTGAATTCGTGAAAGAATTTCTAAGAATTGCTAGCTTGTGATCAAACGTTGATATCTTAGCAATCCATGGTCCGATCGTTTTGAAATTTGGACAAAATATTTAAAACGTATTGATATTCAAATCCAACTGTTAGAATCAAAATCCCATAGTTCATCTATAAGAAATCATAAGTGAACACTAACGAATTTTGAATTGTGCATATGGAGATAAAACTAATTGAATTAACAAAATTATCTCTATTTTTTGTTCATGGACAAAAGGTTAGTATTTTATTTTCTATTGTATTTGATTATACATTTTTTTGTATTGATAAATGGTAGATAAATATTTCTTGAATATTGTTAATTATTACATATCAATATTTAAGATAATATTGTGCTTATCAATTTATACAAATTAATATTTCAGAATAATATTGCGTTGGTCTTTCAGAAGAATTACAACTTTATATTATATTAATATTTTAATAAAATACACTTGCTTCTGAATAGCATTATTTATTAGATTTATCATTAAGTTATTGCTACCGAAGAGCGTAATTTTATAAATCTAATATCTTATAAGAATATTATGTTATTACTCATGAATAGTAAATTTATATACAGTTCAAATTTTTTAAAATAATTTGTTGCTCCTGAAGAAGCACAACGTTAGTTTTAATATTCTGGAAGAATATTACGTGCTCCCGAATAATGTAATTTAAAATATCTAATATTATGCTATTGTTCTTGAATAGCAAATTTTTATAAATTTTAATATTTTAAAATTATTTGTTGTTACTCTTGAATAAGCACAACGTTATATTAATATTCTGACATAATAATATTTACTCACGAAGAGTTTATTTGTATAAGATCTAACATCTATTATGATTTTGCTCTTGATAAGAAAATCTTTAAATAATTTAATATTCTTAAATAATAATATGTTGTTGCTCTGAATTAGTACAATATCATATTAATAATTCAGTCGAATATTACTTGTTCTCAAATAGCGTAATTTTATAAGATCTATAATTTTATAAAAATATTGTATTAATACTCGAATATCAATATTTTAAAAGAAAATGATATTATTGTTTTTGAAAAAAATACAAAGTATAGAAAATATTCTAAAAGAATATTGTGTTGTTGCTCTTGAATAAGCACAACTTAATTAAACGAATATTAAATGACTGCTTTTGAAGAAGCATAAGTTTGTACATATCAATATTCTAGAAAAAATATCGTGTTGTTTGCTTTTGAAGAAGCACAACTTTATAATTTCAGAATATTAATGTTGTGTAATATTAGAGTATTGATATTTTTAAAGAAGTACAATAAACTTGTTCCCCAAATAAATGAAAAATATACTTGTTAAATTGTATTGAACTAGAAGTTCAGTACTTCAAAATTTTATTAATTGGCAATATCGCTTAAACCATCGCAGATCAATATGATGTGAATTATTAATGAGAATAACTATTGAAAACCGTAAGATTTTTAATATAACGAATTCTCACGTGATGCTTATTCTCATGATATATAAATCAGTAGGTCTTCACTAGATAAAATTGAGACCGAATTCCCTCGCATTTTTGAAAATTATTTATGGCGATATATGGGGCTCCGTCACTCTCCATGTTGACCATCTAGATATTATTTGTATCTAATAGATACATTTGCTAGATTATTGTATAGTGTTACACTACAAAAAATACCCATTTTATGACAAAAAATGTTGTCGCTTAAATAGAGATTTTGTCGCAAAAAATAATTTAGCGACAACAAGTTGTTTGTTGCGGGCATTGTCGCGCTATGAGCGCCATAGAATGTATTCAATGACAACTATCGATCGGTCGTCGCATAAGCAAACTTGCGACATTTTTTGTTTGCCGCAAAAAGAATGAAATAGCAACAACATATTTGTTGCCATAATGTCGTTGCAATACATAGATGTCGCGAAAAACTAAATGGGCAACAAGTCAATTTGTCGCAACGTTTATTCCAAAAAATAATTTGCGATGAGAGATGTTTGTTGCGAAAACTATTTTAAACGTATAACGTTTTGTTACCTTTTCTATTTTGCAACAAAACATGCTTGTAGTAATAAACATTTTATAATAGGTCATGTTTGTCGCGTAATTTATTTTACAATGAGATTGCTTCGTTGTATAATATATTATAAGATATTCAATGTTTGTAGTGTAATTTATTGTGTAACAAGTTTTGTGTGTAGTTATATTCATTCAGCAACATAGAGAGTTTGTCGCATCAACATTTGTGCAACGACGTATAGTTGTCGCCGAATTTATTTTGTGACTATTAATATATGCCGCGTATTATATTTTACAACATATACAATCGTTACAAATATTATTTCGTGGCAATTGATATTTGTTTATATGACAGGTTGAGTTTGAAGTTGAATATATTCTGCAACACAGAGAGTTTGTCGCGAATCGATATATAGTTGTGGCGCAATTTATTTTATTTTACTTATATATGTCGTGTATTCTATTTTACAACAAATAAAATTGTTGCAAATATTATTTTGTGACAATGAATATTTGCTTATGGGACAATTTGTATTTGTCGTTGAATTTATAAGACAACATAGAGAATTTGTCGCATCAACATTTGTGCAACGCCTATAATTGTTGCTCAATTTATTTTGTAAATATTTATATATATCGCGTATTCTATTTCACGAATGTAAATATTATTTTGTGGCAATATGAATTTTCATTGCATAATACTTTCAACAACAATAAATTTTCAATTTCTTGTATCGTAGTAGAATTTTTACAAAGATACACATTTAATTGAAAAATGTAATTTACAGCATTAAAATTTGTAGAATTAATCAAATATAAATAATATTATTGTCTTAAAATTAAAATACTAAAGCTTGTGAAGATAGTGCCATAGCAATTCTCAATCTCTTATCGACTCTTAGTAGATGTATCATCATCTTTGGAATCTACATAGAAAAAGGAAAATATGTTAATCATTAAAAGTCAAAATAGAAAGACATTTCGTAATAAAGAAAAATAGAAGAAGTCATGGGAGAAGACTATTAAGAAGCAATCCCATAATTCCATTACTTTTATGATTTTGGATTCCTCTAAAGATATCAATTTCTTAAATCTAACATTTAGAAACTATAGCTAATGCAAGGGTATTACATGGATGTGATCGTCGCCTTCCCAAATCGTAGTCTAATGCTTCTTAGCCTATCTTAGATCAAAATAAATAATGGTAAACAAACTTTATATATTTACATAAGAAAAGGACATCTCGTTGATCTCTATTTCGAGTAAATTTTATATGTTCTCAAAATACTCTTACGAGGCCAAAGGTTAATGAGACTTCTAAGACACTTCACTAATGATTTAATTCAATTCCCATACGGTAGAAGATGTCAACTAAAATTGTACATAAAAGCTAGCTAGCTTCATTTTTCTTCTTTTCCTTCTATATTTTCAAACTTGAAGTTATACATAGACCATAGTTAAGACATGTTTAAACTGTCAAAAGCATTATAGAACCACAAATGAAGGGCAATAATACTAAATTAAACAACTGAGTCTTCCATGATTAGTAGAGAAAATCTTACATTAGAAGTTCAAATTCCAACATAGACAAAAGTATAAGATGGTTTTCCATTTTCTGCTTTCTTCCTTGTTCCTCATCCTATCCATTGTGTATATTAGTGTATTTACTTAAAGCTAATGGAATGGATATTCTTAGGTTAGTTTCTTTACAACACATGTGGTTTAGTGCCATTAGCCACCTTCCCTTCATGAATGTATAAAACTCATGAAGGTATAGGTCGGTTGTTTTCCTTTAAAAATTCTAACTACCGAAACATGAAGGTTGGGCTAGTTTGAACACCATATTACACAGATCAAAAACTAATTTAGGAGACTAAAGCTATAAGCTATTCCATATAGAAAGCCAATTGATATTCTTGCGCTATCCATAGGAGATCAAATACCTTATGTACCTGCGCTATCCTCATAGTAACCAATTGATATTCTTCTTCAATGATAGCCGGCCCACATGTGATCCATTCTCTGCAAGTTTCAATTAAAAAAAATACTTTCAATAAAAGCTGCATACATGGATTGAATATATGCATACGCATTCATGAGCACTTTCGGATTTTTTTTTTTCCCTCTCAAACATGTCATACATGTTAAATAAATACTCCCAATGTCTTTTACATATACTTGCATATGGTCATATGAATAATCATTAACCAAATCATACAACTAGGAATAAAAAATGGCGCTTTTAAGGGTTCGAAATTTCCATCGTCAACTTTCATCATGGTAAGAAAATCGGGAATCTGATTGCTTCTCTGAGAGTTTTTGAAAGTCCAATCACACAATCACTAGTTCCTATCATTGCCAAGAGCCAAATTGAAATCCATAAGTGAATTATAGAAAGCATAGAAGTTATAGAAACAGTGTTAAATAGAAACAATCTCTAAACTAACATACTGTATAGAGCCAACCGATATCAGATTTACCCCAAGCAAAACACACAGTCCACTTTCCTCCATAGGCACAAACAGGATCTTCCCATTTCGGCTCAATTTTATTTTTGAAATAGTGAAAGTCTGCTCCCACAACCAACTTGCTTGTCTGGTGTACATTATTGTAAACACTGCAAGCCAAATGGAGCAATCGGTTTGGATGTGCTTCACATAGTAAATAGGGATGCTATAATTGGAACACGGCTTCCGATGGTAATGCAATGAAACTTGACCGAGGTTTGCTCGCTTTTCTAATGCCAATGCAATGAAATTCACCACAAATAATAGCTTCTACAAGAGTACCAAAGTTGACCAAATTAAGATTCCAACCATATGCACATGAGTTTCTCCTTAGGTATTTAATCAAACACTTGAAAGCATCAACTTTTGTCTAGAGTTTCAACAATTTGGGAATTGGAATCTAGCCCAAAATTTATAGTTCAAAAAAAAAATCAATAATCCAACATCTACTTAAGCCCATTCTCCTCAATTTATCAAGACTAAATAAAAACAATTCTACCCAAAAAGCATAACCGAGAAAAGAGGATGAAAAAGCATACCTTGAAGTTTAAGCTTTGCCACAAGATAAAATAGAGGTTAATGTAATGTGATTGTGTTTAATTTTGAATGAGATTTGATATGTATGGACGAAGAATTTGGAAGGAGATGAAAAATGGAGGGAAGACCGTTTGGTTTTTGAAAAGGAAATACTTTTTCCCGTGTAGTTGAATGGCTCGCACTTTGGGGTTAGCGAGATGGGGTTATTTAACCCCATGAGCTTAAGCGAACGCCATTATAACCTCGGGCGATCGCCTGAGTTAGCTCATGGCGTTCTCGCCTGTGTTTGAAGTAATCGCGATCGCTTGATACAAGAATCGGGCGACGCCTAGCTTTCGCCCGGAAGTCGCTCGCTTTTTTTTTTTTCCCTTTCTCTGCTTTTGTATGCACACCTCTTTTTGTATGCACACACCTCTGCTTTTGTATGCTCATCCGGATTGTGTACCCTAAATCGATGGCAACCCAACCATTAATAGGAATTCCAATTGTTGTTTGCTAATGAAGGTATACAAGATTATACCGAGGGATCTTTTCTCGGGATCAAAATTCCCAAAACCCCAACCAACTACATAGAAATCAGAACCATGTAAATGCATTGATGATTGTCACTTGCTAGCACATTAGTACTGCAATATCATCTCCACACTAGGAGCATAATTAAGCTAATGTGTTCAAATTCAGCTTGCAAAGGAGCATAATTAAGCTAATGTGTTGCAACTTAGTTCTTTGTGGCCAACATGGTTTTCCAATTTTCTAGTTGTCTTATCACTCCTAACCAATATATGCTAGTGATAGATCCCAAAGACTAGTTTCTTAATTCTTAAGCAATTCAAATAGAAAGCAAGGTAATAATAATATTCAAAACACAAGTGCCGAAATCTTGAGAGTAGCTTTATCCAAAGTTCGAAAAACAATATTTTACTTGAAAGAATGTAGAGCCCATTTCAAGTCAAACTTGTATGTCATGATTCGTGCTAATTTGGATCATGGAGCATAGCTTAAAAATTACATTATTATCTACATTGCAGCCACATTACAAACTAATTCATTGTCAAACTAAGAACTCAAATTTAAATGGCGGTATTAATCCTTTAACAGGGAAAAGAAATGGCATGTGTTGAAATCTATCAATCTCATGTCAAATGTGCAACTACAAGTTTATCATAGCATCACATTCTTTCAATCATTGCCATTAGTTAACTACAATTTTCCATTCACCAATATTATATAAAACTCATCAAACAAATTATAACAACCAACTTAAAGACAATAACTACACATGTACATATTTGGTTCCCGGCAATATCTAGAGCAAGCAACAACAAGAAAATGAAGCCAAGCCTGGAAGAAATTGGGAAGAGAACCTCAAATATGCAATCGATTGTCAATCTCTTATAAACTCTCACTAGATGCATCATCTGTACTAGAATCTAAATATAATAAGAAAAATATAAGTAGTCATTAAAAATAGAGTAGAAATACATTATATAAACAAACATAATATATACATAAACATAATTTACTTACCAATGTCACTATCATCACTATCATCTTGACTATTTAGAGATTTCTCATCTTCACTGTAATATTGATTCCATGTATCGTCTTCCTCTTCTGAAGGATGATAGATAACTTCATTCGTATTTTCATATATTGATTCCACGTCAATTTGTATTGTTGCATTTTCTATAATATCTGGAGCAACATCTCCTCTATGGCATACATGAGTATTAAGATCCTCCTGTTGTATTGTCCAGACAATATCTGATGATTCATTTTCTTGGAATACTTCTTGTTCCGTATCACCATTATAATCTTTTTCTGGAGTGTCCCATATGCCTCTATGTTGTACCTTTTGTACAACCTTCCATTGTGGACCCAAGACTAGATCATCCATATAAAATACTTGTTGTGCTTGGATGGCAAGTATATATGAATCATCCACATACCATTTACGATTTACATTGATAGAAGTAAGATGGTAATCTTCCACAGTTCTTTTCTGATTTGGATTATTATCGTACCAATTACATTGGAACAAAGTAACGCGGTAGTCAAAAACATAAATCAACTCTACAACATCACACAGCACACCATAAAAGTTAATGTTTTCATCTCCTGGAACCATCACTCCACTATTTTGGGTTGTACGACAATTATCTCGTTCTATAACTAGAAATCGTACCCCATTAACTATACAACCCGAAAAGGAAAATACTCTAAAATCCGGTTTACATGCTAATGCGTACAATTCTTTGCTCACATCTGAATCTTTTTGATTATATAATTTTGTTATCTGTACCAATAAAAATCTAATTAATATAAATTTTGGTATTAATGTTATGTTTAAATAATAAATAATTCAGCCATGCATTATAACTTACATGTGAAGCAAACCATTGAGGAAACAATTCTTCTTGTTTTCGCTCCAAATCATTGTGATTTTGTCGTTACCAACACCCATGTGCTCACTACAAAACAACATGTAGAAAAATATTATAACACATAACTAATTAATAGACAAATAAGTTAAAAGTTTAATAAGTACTTACTCTAAATATTGTCGAACTTCATCACAATTATTTAGAACATACCAAAGAATTCTATCAATCTCCTGTTTTGAAAGTAACTTTGGTTCTACACGACCTAATTGTCTAGTATTTTGAGAGAAGATTGACAGTTTGCGCTTGGAGCCCCACCATGGTCGCTAAGCGATCGTGTCGATTAAATCTTGTTTCAATGTCATAGAGATACATTGAGCAAAAATTCAAAGACTCATTAACAATATATGCTTCCGCGATTGACCCTTCAGGTCGGGCTTTATTCTTAACATATCTCTTATATCGACCTAATATTCTGACCAAAAAAATAAAATTAAAAATTAAGTAAATTAACAAGATTAGTAATAAAGTAACTATGTGCAATAATATTAATTACCTTTCAATTGGATACATCCATCTAAATGCTACGGGACCTCCAAGTTTTGCTTCCTCGTGGGTGAACAACTAAATGAACCATGACATCAAATAATGTCAGTGGAAAGATTCGCTCAAGTTTACATAAAATTATAACAATCCCATCTTCCAATTTCTGTAAATCACTTATATTCAATGTTCTTGAACATAATTTTTGAAAAAAGCAAGAAAGCTCTACAATTGCATTACACACCTCCTTTGGCAAAAACTTTCGAATTCCAACGGGAAGAAGTTGTTGTAACAACACATGACAATCATGGGTTTTCAAACCTGATATTTTGCCTTCAGTTTCCCGAACACAATTAGAAATATTTGATGCATATCAAGATATCCATCAGGAAACTTAATAGATTTCAAGAACTTACAAAATTTTTTTTTTCCTCCAATGTTAATGTGTAAGAAGCATGAGGTTTCAAATAGCCACTCCCATGTTGTTGTAAATGCAATTCTTTTCTAATATTCATATCTTGCAAATCCAATATTGCCTTATCCGTATCTTTTGTCTTCCCTTCAATATTCAACAATGTCCCAACAATATTATCACACACGTTCTTCTCAATATGCATCACATCTAAATTATGTCTTATTTTCGCTTTAGACCAATACTCCAACTCAAAAAAAAATGCTTTTTTTTTTGACCAATTTAACTCATTGGGAGTTCGTTTCCTTTTCCTATCTTTATTATTTAGGTGCTTTCCGTGCTTCCGTTCTCACAACCTCTAATTGCTTTAGAATATCATCTCCCGATAATTTGTTTGGTGGTGGTCGTAAATCCCATTTACCATCATGTAATTTACTTTTTTCTCCAAGGATGGTTAGGTGGCAAATAACGCCGATGACCCATAAAACATATTTTACTACGTAACCCTTGTGAAGAAGTATCATCATTGCATGTTGGACATGCTTTGTACCCCTTAGTGCTCCATCCAGATAGATTTCCATATGCAGGAAAATCATTAATCGTCCACATTATAGCTCAGCGCATAGAAAATATTTGACCACTATAAGCATCAAACGTGTCAACACCAACCCCCACAATTCTTTCAATTCATCTATTAGAAGTCTCAAATAAACATCTATATCTCTTCCGGTGCATGTGGCCTCGAATTAAGAGTGACATCATCATAAATGCATTTCATGCACTTCCATGGCGGCATATTGTATTGCACAAGAATAACAGTCCGCATACTATATGAATTATGCATGTTTCCAAATGGATTGAAGCCATCATCTGCAAAGACCCAACCTAACATTGCGGAGATCTCACATAAATTCGGATATAACTTATCAAATTCTTTCCATGCCTCACCGTCACCGGATGTCTTAAAACACCTTCTACTTCAACTCGCTCTTTCATGTGCCATCTCATATCTATTGCAAAGCAGTGCCTTGATATGAATAGTCTCTGTAATCTTTTTTCAACAGTAAAATATCGCAACACTTTTGAGGTACCTTCTTCCCTTTCCGAATTGGGTTTGTATCGTGGTTCATCACATTCGGGCACCGCTAGCAAATGCATGCTCCTTCCAAAATAATGCACAATCATACTTGCATGCATGAATAGCCTCATAACTCCAATCCCAACTCACTCAAAGATTTTTTGGCATCGTAAGTTGATTTTGGTAATACAAGATCTTCCGAAAAAACGTCTTTCGATAATTCCAACAACATATTAAAAGATTTGTTACTCCATTGATTAAGAACTTTTATGTGCATCAACTTCACCACAAAGTTCAATAATGAAAATTTACAACCAGAAAACAATGGTTGTTGAGCTTTATTCAACATCCCTACAAACTTGTTACTCTTCATTATGCATTTGAGGTGAGGAATTATGATTCCTTCCATCTTCTTCCTCATCCTCGCGGTTGGTCATCTTCAAATGACACGGAGCACAAAGATCTTCTAACATAGTATTCATTTCATCATCAATTTCTTCTTCTTCCAATTCGTATGTATTTATTTCATCACCCTCTTTATCAATCTCAAGTTCTTCTCCATGAAAAATCCATCTCTCGTGAATCTCTGCGTAAATTCCGTGGAGGTATAAATGAGACTCAACCACATCTAATGATTGAAAGAAAGCATTTTGACAATTTCGACATGGACAACGAACTTCATTGTTCTCATCCGGATATAGTTTTGCTACCTCCATAAATGAATTAACACCGCCTAAATATTCATTACTTAATCTATTACCAAGTCGCATCCAACTCTTATCCATCATGTATATAACGATTTCACCGAGATTAAACAATAGAGAACATTTAATTAGTAATTCTTACATTTATAAAACTGCATTGTACAGAGTTCGAATTAATGTCAACATCGAGAGAATTCATTGCAAAAATAAAGTTCATTGAATTAGATGGATGGAGAAATGGACTACAAAACCGAAAAGATTGAACAATTCCTAAACTAACAATGACATGTACCGAATAAAACTAGTCCCAAAAGTGATGGGATCGGTATTGCCGCTTTCAGATTTCGTTTAAGTTAAAATCGAAATTACGCCTATATATGTACCATGACATAAACAAAGATTAATCAAATATAATTCCAACTTCAGCTTTTAAGTATAATCAATCGATTGACCCGATTAGAAGAAAAGAAATCCAATCACCAAAACGATTGATCTCATTAGAAGAAAGAAATCCAATCTTCAAATACACCCAATGGTTCAATTCATGTTATCCCTTAATGGTATAATTCAATTAATTTGTTACGGGTTTTAAGTGCCAAACGTGGATAGATGACAATACAAGATACAAAACTGGAAAGCCAACCTTAATTGGGTCTTTGGGCTCGGAGTGAGAATTCTTGCTTCCTTCTTCTGGTTCTGGGCCTTCTGGTGAGAATAGAGACGTAGATGGAAGACAGATGAAGGCGGGAGGTAGGGAGGCGAGATGGAGGAATCGGGAGGAAGGGAGGCAGCAGCAGAAAGGAGATGGAGGAAGATAGATGAAGGCGGGAGGCAGGCAGATGATGGAATTCTGATTATGGGCGGCAATGATTTTGTTTTCATAATGTTAATTTAATAGGTTGGGTTGGGTTTGGGGCTTAATGTGCTATCCACAAACCAACCCGTTAGTTTTTTATTTTATTTTAATTTTCCAACTAAAAATCTATAATACTATAATTAGAAAATATGAATTGATTTGAAAATTATTAGTCCGAAAATTTTTTAATTTTTTTTTTGACCGTGGTTGTAATCAAATTGGAGAATAGCCTTCAATTTATAAATTATAGCTAATATTTTGAAATAATAAATTAATTTAAGTTAAAATTTTTGTTCTCGTGATAATTCAAAAGAACAACTATAATTTGAAAATAAGATGATACTAATTATTTTGATTCAAGACATTATAGTTAAATTAGTGAAGATATAAATTTTATAGGTTAATCTCCTTACTTGTTCATAGTGACATTAGGGGTAGGCATGGTTCAATTCGAAGATATATTAACCGAACGGAGTAGCAATGACTATATTTAAAATGGAACCTTTAGTTCAATCTCTAAGAAAGGGATCGATATGGAAGTGAAGCTATCGACTCTAGTTCCGATTCGATCTAAGTTAGTTATTTAAATTCGAGTTTTGAAATTCATTAACTCATGCAACGCGGGTGTCCAAATATGAAATTATTAATAAATGGTTTATTCAATCCAATTCGGTACACTTACAAAAATTAAGATTTTTGTTTGATTTTATAAATAACAACATATCATTCGTCAATACTAAGAGAGCTATTCCAATAAGGCCGGCAAGAAGAAAAATGGGCCGACCAGCTTTTTTATAAACTACTGCTAGTCCGTCTAGCGCCTTTTCATTGGGATCCACCTCGGGGTTAGACCGCTTGGGTTATTTTTCTAGTATAGAAACGGGCGGATATCCGCCTACCTGCGAGAACCATGGATCCTCCGATTCCCAATTGAGTAGCCTTCCTGTGTCTCCCCGCCAAGAAACCGTAGATTTGACGACCACTTGTCCCGACCTTACCAAAGACCGGAGGTGTACTAATCAATGAACCCCTCATCAAAAATCAATGATTTTGGACATTATTATAAGATAATAAAAAAAGAGATGACTATGACTTTTACAAAGAGAAAAATTCTATCATAAAACGGGTGTCAATTGAGACCCATTCTTCTAGATCTGCAGAGAGTCCTATTTCGTGTACAAAGCCTCTTCAAGAAAGACGCTCAAGGAAGAATACTAGTTGAGACTATAGTTCACTAGCAAATTTCCCTGAGCTCACCACCTTTCACCGGAGAGGCGAGTATGAAATGAGAAGTGCTAATTCGGTCTAGATAGACTTCATATTGTCATTTAAAATGAAAATAAGATGCATTTTTTCTTGTCCTTTGACCAATCCTTTTCCGTAATCCTTTTCCAAATTCGAGACATGGTCCTCGTCCCCGCCACAACCCCTTGAATCGTTTCCATCCCTCATCGATGTTTATACTGAATTGAACTCGACATAAATGTCATAAATGATCAATTCTTGATTTTTATGTTGATTCCTTCTCGATTTATTTTTTTATATCAAATAATGTTAGATATACACAATAATGATAGCACATGTACGTATGCTCAATCTAATCATAATGTTTTATTTTCTTTTCGTTGTTAATCTTAAAATTCAAAGTTCAACTTTTCAAAAACCGAACTTAAAAATATGTGATTTTATCCGTGTCTATTTTTCCGTGGATAGAGAGTCGATATATTGAAATTCCATGAAAATCAATCGATTTCAAATTGAATAATAAACTCCCATAATTTTTCGTAAGAATGCCATCAATTAATTATGCATCAAAGGTGCTTAGTGCTTGTTTTCGAGTCACAATTTATTCCAAAGAATCGATCATAAATTATACTAATTTCAATCGATTCGATGCTTGATTGCAATTGGTGGGTCAAAGGCATTTTCTTCAAAGAAATAAGTCGCAATCTCTAGTTACGGGTTTCACACAAAAGCAACATTTATCGGTTTGCACCAAATTATGAATTTCTAACACTATGTTATTATCACATTATATATATATACTTAAAAACCAAGGAAATATATTCATCTCTTCCCGCCAAAGAAAAGAGGCGCAAAAATACTCTCCATATTCATCTCAATCTCGTAAGGAAATATACTATAATTCTTCATCACATTCCTAAACCATAGAATCCTACCAATTTTACGTTGATTCTTTCTCGAATTTTTTTTTTTCTTTATTTCTTTTTGTTTATCAAATATTGTTAGATATACACATTGACGGCACATGTATGATCAATCTAATACTAATATTTTTTTTTTTTGTTAATCTTAAAATTCAAATTTTAAGTTTTCAAAAATCGTAACTTAAAATTATATATATATATATATATATATATATATATATATATATATATATATATATATATATATATATATATATATATATATGTACACACACACACACACAATCGTTGTTTGTGTGATTTTTCTATGAGTCGAGGGCACTTTCTTCAAGAAATAAATTAGCAATATCTAGTTACGGGTTTCATCATTAAATTAACATTTGTTAGTTTGCACCAAATTTTTAATTTCTAACACAATATAATATTATATGCTAAATAAATAAATAAATAGATAAACATATATATATATATACACACACACATACTCTCTCTCTCTCTCTCTCAAAATCCAATTCACGCCTCTCTCAAAATCCAATTCACGCTTATTTACACCTCCCGCCAAAGAAAAAAAAACGCAAAATTTCTTCCAAATTCATCTCCATCTCATAAGGAAATATACTCTAATTATTCATCACAATCTTATACCAATGAATCCTACCAATTTTGAAATTCTATGATACCTAATTCTATAAATCAAACAACATGTCCCTATTTTCCTTTAACCGTGAATTGGGAAAATCACCGCTTAGTTTTCTCAAAGATCTCCAATTGCTCATGTTGCCCAAACATTCTGCTCAAAGTCCGGAAGTTAGGTAAAGATATATGTATTGAATGATTACTTTAATTTTCTCCCATCTTTTGACCGAAATTATGAGAATGATGGGCTGAATTCATGTTGTTCCTATCATATGTGTGCATACTCTATTTGTTATTATATTTCAATTACCCATGATTATATGATGATGATAATTATTTATTTGGTTAATGCTTTTTTTAATTAAGGGGTTGGGGAGCAGTTGTAGGGATATGTTTGGGGAATTTCTGCTCAATATGGTGAAGTACTGATTTTGGTGTATATGTTCTGTTGGTGCTGGTTTTTATGCTGAATATGGATCTTCATTGTCCGTTTTTGCTGATGCTAGTTTTTATGCTGGAAATAATGATGATTTTTATGCTGCTGAAATATATGTTCTAATGCTTGTTTTTATGCTGGAAATAATCCTGATTTGAAGATGAAAATAGAAAGGTATTAGTTCCAGGCTATATATTTCTTGGGTACCAAATGGAGTTGGGTTGTTTTGCAGTCTCTATTAAATGAAAGCCAATTCTTAACTGGTAGTCAGTTTAAGCACAGAAAAAAATATTCACTGTTCTTAGAAATCCCAGTAACTGTTAAACATTCACTCAATGCTGACCTTGAACATTTTGAACCAGCTTTGTTGAAATTCAAAACCACCCTAGCATTGTCCCTGACTACCAGCTCTGTTCAGACACTATCTTTAGTCGTTAGGATAGAGTCCAATTCATTAAGTCTTTGGTTGTGTTGTCATCTACTTCTAGGAATAACCAGGCCCTTTGGACAGTTGGAAAAATTGGAGATGAGGCTTTAGACTTCTCTGGTAAAACAGAGACCATTTCTATTTGCCAAATTTCTATAAATAGCACCAACAGATACTGGTATAATTCAATGGTTTAACAATGAGGCATGCAAATTTATACTCTGGCCACAGAATACAAAATTGCATATAATCCCATATTTTGCTTATGATCTTTTGGAAAACATGAAATCTTCTTCTTTATTGTACATCCAATAAATATTCTGGGTTCGCAATGATTTAACCATCTCGACTCCATGGTCACGCTTTTTCATGCCCAAAAAGACCTCATGTGCCCTAAAGGTAATGCAAGAAGTCAAATGTCAAGAAGATGACCGCAATAAGATAGTTAAATTTTGCCTCCAAAATTATTCACTCACTATAATCACTCGTGTTCTATTTTCCTATACTCTTAGTAATCAAAAACCAAGAGAGACTAAACTAAGCATATGAACTTTTTAGTCGGCAAGGTTTCATCCTTTAGGCAAACTTGTAAGTTGTAATGTTCAATTCATTTACGTCCAGTAATAAATTGCATGTACCAACAAGTTTCACTTTATGTTGATACAATTGATGAAATGGATATTCCAAATGTGTAGCGGAATACTTGTTTGCTTGTGGATTTTAGGTCAAAATATGTAAATGAATTTTTTTTCTTTGAGATAATGTCATCTCGAACAAGACCGCAAGAAAAGAGAGTTGTTGCCACATCGCATGAAATGATCGCAGTTCCATTATCAAAGGCATCATGCAAGGGTTCGTTATCCCGCACAACTCCTCAAGCTAAGATCTCTACTTCATTGTCCCAAACTACTAATGTTCGTGTTCATACTCCATTACCTCACCGCCTCTGCAAGTTCCCCTCGTCCCATTATCTCAACCTCGACTCAGTGCTCCATCTCAACATATGTCATCACATGAAACGACATCGCTCATGAGATTACTCTCAATTCCATCGGTATTAATTTATCTACATATTTATGATATAAAATCAATTTATTGTATACAATTAATTGATACTATCTCATTTTTTTTTATAGATTCTCATCCTTTGAGTATTTTATTTTATAGATCTTCATTCTTTGAAGAGGAAAGGACGGCCGGACAAGAGGTAAGGGCAATCGATGATATCGCCATTGCATTACAGGAAAATAACCTTAGAGATTTCTAAAAATTAGGAAGAGCTATTGGAAATCGGCAAGCAAGCACGTTTGGCTAGTGAATGTGGCTACATAGTTCGATCCTTTGCTCCACTCCAATATAAAAGGTGGATCGACATACCGAAAGAAGAAAAAATTAAATTATATGATCGAGTTTTGGTAAGTTCAAAACAATTTTTTTTAAATGATTTTGGTAAGTAGTTATTTGGTTCCTATGTTATTATAAATAATTTATTAATATAAATACTATTTTTGATTTTTTTTCCAGGCCAAATTCAATCTTGATTTGACAGTAGAATATGTCCTTAAATGTGTGAACGATACTTTAGCGAGGAGATATCGTGATTACCGTTGTAGACTCAAAGAAAAATACTTTAATGGAAAATCATTGGATTATGCAATAAAGAACCGCCCAATTGATGTGACGCAAGAAGATTGGAACCGGTTATGTCAATATTGGTCTACTCCCTAATTTCGTAATTTTTATTAAATATATTATTATTTTATTTAATTTTATAATTATTAATTTCGTGTAATTTTAATATATATATATATATATATATATATATATATATATATATATATATATATATATATATATATATATATATATATATATATATATATATATATGATTCAAAAATAATGAATGGAGTTAAAAACAATAATAATAAAATTATAATAAGGGAGTTAATTAGAATGATATAATATTAATTGCGGCATCTATCTACGCCAAGAATTTGGCAAGCCACAATTGCATTAAATATAATCATCGTGGTGGATCAAAGTCCTTTGTTGTACGTCTTGAAGAAAAGGTAATATTTTCCTGTTTAATTTTAAAAAGTAAATATATTTATATAACATATTGTATATTATTTCAAGCGAGAGAGCAATTACTAAAGACCATGCACAAGGAGAAATAGACCTTTATTACAAGACTCATTACAACATGAAAAAAGGGTGGGTAAATGATGAGGCACAAACAAGATATGTAAGTATATTAGCCATTTATTCTTCTTCATTGACATTTACACTATTTTTGGTCTTAATATAGATTTCTCATTTTCTTTTGACCTATATATAGGAGAGAATGCTTGAGATTAAAGAGCAACATATTCTGAGGGATCTCAAGCCCCCACCGAATTTGAGATCATGCAGGAGGTTTTAGGAAAATGTAGAGGTTACATTAGAGGACTTGGACATGGTCCAAAACCCGCCGCAAGCCACTCTCATGATTTGACATCTCCGATCTCGAGTCAAGTGGTTCTTCGCGAGCAAATAGAGAAGCAGGGAGCAAGAATTAGTAGATATGCGTACTAGACTATCTCAATTTGAGTCACTAATGAGTAAGATCGTGATCGGCTCAAGAGGGCATGTCTTCACAACCACCGGAGAAGCAACAATCTTCAACATGCCACCGCTCACGACCACATATAGGTGTCACAAATTTGCTTACTTATTTGCTTAACGTATTGAGACAATTATTTTCCATTTTATGGATTGATAGATTCTAGTTAGACATTTACCATTTACACCTAGAGAGAGCCGAACATGGAATGAGATTTAACTTTTATAGTAGCAATATTTGGATGTTTCTCGAGTTAAATACGTGAATACTATCTTGAAGCACTCTTTGGTAGGTGGTCCAACCGGGATTACATGATAAATCTTTTGGTTTTTGTTTATTCTCGTAGTTTTGTTTTGTTTTGCTAAAGGACTAGCAAAATGTTAGTTTGAGGATAAGTGTAAAAGTTATACTTATTTGTATCCATAATCTTACAAATTGGTAACAACTTTGAGTAAAATACCATTGATTTCACTTATTTTCATGTCTTAGGAACTACCTCAAACTTAGAAACCATATTGACATAGAAAATATTCATAATAACAAGACGAAAATTTGTTAAACATTCAATCTACATCCTAATGCTGGTTTTGTATGCTGGAAATAATCTTGATTTGAAGATGAAAAATAGGAGGGTATCGCCTCAAGCTAGTTCCGTGTAAGTTGTTTTGCCATAGATACTTTACATCCCCTATTGTGTCGCCATCTCATATCTTGTCCTCAGATTCGACTTTGTTCATATACAAAACCAAACAACGAAGAAGCTCTGCTTTTCCTTATGAAGATACTCACATATGACATGAGAATAACAGAAGCTCTCGCTTGCCCAAATGACCCCGATAATAACAAGCCACCCACGGTTTCACCAATTGATGCCAAGTTTTCTTGAGTTGAAGAGTTTATCAATATATATAATCACGAGGATTGATGAGGCAATGTAGTTTTGCATTTGAATTCTTGCCGAGACTTCATCTTCATTGAGTTTCTTCAATAGCTATGCCTTCGTTAGAAGGGCATACGATCCTCGCAACCCACGACTTTCATTGAGTTTCTTCAATAGCCGTGCCTTCGAGTTATTTCAAAGTGGAGTATACAATTCGTGATGACAATGACGGAAGAAATGGGCATAGCCCCGATAGAAGAGGTCGTGATGTGTCATCCAATAGAAGAAGCTATGGTGTAGGGCGCCCCAAGTCCTTATCGTATGAGCATGAGTAGTCCGATTATGGACATGGATCACCCAAGATTCTAGATCCAAGCTAAGTCCAAGTCCCGATTACCGCAGAGCGGTGAAGCCCTATCAATGAAAGATACAATAACCGCTCATCGTCCCTCGTGAAAGATTTCGATCTTGAGAAGGATGCCAATGCTCGACTCTTGAGAAAATGTCTCCGATTCAACAAATATTTCGGGTTCTATATTGTCGCTCCATGGAGGCTTTTTTTAATTCATTTTGTGGGTGCCATTTGAATTGAATTTCGGTTCTTCTAGAGACCTTAGGTCGAAATTCACCGGTGCATTTTCGGCTCTAGCATCCGCCACCGTACTATTGTGTGGTATTTTTCTCGCTATTGAGCACGTGTTCAAGTTTCATTATTGCTCAATTATGAAATTTTAACGAAAAAGTGAATCTTGTTTGAATGTAAGCTATATAAATTTCATAAATATGGACAAAATTCGCACTTAGATTTCGTAAATGTTAGAATAATTTGACCACATTATGAATAATAGTCCTCTATTCGCTTTCTCTATAATTTTGAAACATCAAGGCCAAAGTACTTTGTCATGGATACCGGTAATATCATGTTTCAAAAAGAAAAATTGAATCCTCTTTTGTCCAATCGTTGTTGATGTTTCATAAACTATTGTCGAATGAAATATTATTGAAATGATCGTTGTTTTTCCTTCATCATCATCATAATCTAGTGCAGATTTATTTTGCAAAAAAAAAATGATTTGAAGTTTAATAATTTTTGAATTTTTATGGAAATAAAGTTTTTGGCATTTCATACATTATACACAATAAAACATTATAAAAATAAATTCATATTAAAAAATCCAATTGCAAGTTTGTGCATACTTATTAATAATTTACTATGATTTGTTAATTAGTTGAAATATTTATTTATGAACAATAATAGAATAGATTTGTGACAAATAGTGTTAATTACAAAGACTAATAGGCGACAAATGTGGATGTCACTATTTGTTTTCCACCATTCCTACAAGCTAGAGCAATAACAAATATAGGTGTTTCAAATTTTTTCTCCAACCTAGAATTTTTAGCAACAAATATTACTTGTCGCAAAAATAGACCTATCGCATCACAAAAATTTTATTGCAATAAATTAAAGTTCGTCACCATAAGTTTCCCACCAAATATATTTTGGCGCCAAGCTTTCCATCATGTTTTTGGTGACAATCTTTATTACTTGTCGCGCATTTCGACATTTCATGACAACTTTTATGTTGTCTTAATTTTTTTTTACTTATTTTTCACCAAAATTTTTATGACAAACTTTAAAACGTGTCGTGCTAAATCACTTATTGCGACAAATTTATGTATGTCGCAAAATATCTTGTCGCGAAATAGAGATTTTGTTGTAGTGTTATTATTCGCAACTTGAAGTTTGCGAGATTACTTGCTTAAATTTTCAACTATTAGCATAATTTTCAGATTATACAACCAAGACGATGATGTGTCTTGTCACTGCTAGTGAGTCTAAATCTTGAACTTTTAATAAATGTTAGTTGAGATGATGTTAAATGGTTTAGCAATATTGTCTTTCAACGTCTCCAATTAAATTCTAAACTATTACTATTGAGAATAAAATACTTCTCATTTTTATCTAGAGAATGCTATTTTCTATGCAGAAACACTTGTACACATCATGCTAACATCAAAGTTATCCCTGCTATAGTTGGCTTATGGTCAGAGCCTAATATTATCTATTTAATAATTTTTTATAGTGCAATATATGTACAATCGGTCCACCATTGTGCACTGGGATAGGCATTAAAAAATGTTGAGAATACATGTTTAGTTTGGAACATTCTAAAATATCTTAAGTCCTAACGGATGATATTTTATAACATGATTTTTCGAATGTCATTTTGAAAAGACAGTTATGTCAACATTAGGGAAGAAAAATTAAGTAGTTAGAAAGAATACATAAAAATGCAGCATATTATATTTTCTAGATCCTTGCACAAGACAATACGAACTAGAAGTTCGACAAATAATTCATTTGTAGGTTATACAATTGACAGATGCATTTACTGACCAAAGAAATTAAATCATATCTCATATATCAGCTCTAAATGCTCCAATTTATATTAACGTTCTTGAAGGACAATTCA
Organism: Forsythia suspensa; assembly: GCA_023638005.1. Classification (NCBI taxonomy): domain Eukaryota; kingdom Viridiplantae; phylum Streptophyta; class Magnoliopsida; order Lamiales; family Oleaceae; genus Forsythia; species Forsythia suspensa. The sequence goes on along the minus strand of CM042670.1, from coordinate 22,901,531 downwards.
TTAACATTATATCTGGTAAATTAATAATACGCGCAAGCATGGTGATATTTAATTCCAAAAATTCTCAAATTAAAAATAGAGCTAATTATAAAGATGATCATATTGAAGAGGCATATACTCTTGGAGAGTATATAGACATAACTAATTATAAAACACCAAAAGAAGTTCAAATAGTTGAAATAATAAAATGAAGAGATCTCGTTAAGTTATGTCGTTATGAGAAAGAAATTAATTTAAAATAGAAATGTAGTTGACAACACTTTTGTACATAATGAAGCGCTTCATATTATGAAACGTAGTGAAGATATTGAAAGAAATCTATCAAAGAATTAATTGGCCAAATAAAAAGATACAATCCAAGTAAATTGAATTGACTAGAGAAACCTAAAGTTTCTAGACCTATAGTCCGAGCACCTAAAGGTATATACTTATGCGAAAAAAAAATGAGAAAATGAAGTCATAACATGTAATGCATGACTTTTAACATTGAAAATTTCACAAAGACTTGTGTAAAGCAATCATAAGTCGATATCTTGTTAGTCTGTCAATGCATGTCATATATGCATATAATGAATATTGTTATAACCAACTCATCTGGCATGTCTAATAAAACTATGTATATAAATCTCTGGAAGATTTAATATACCTGAAGCACATTATTCAACTTTTCTTGAATTCAATCGATCAAAGTACAGATCTGAAGTAATATTATAATGAGGGGGAGTAAATACGCGTTGTACTTGACCAAAATATTGTCCCATTAGATTTTTCTGACAAGGTTTTTAGTGAGACAACTTTCATGGAGTATTAAAAGAATTATGTACTCTTTTTTCCTTCACTAGGATTTTTTTTCACAGATTTTTTTCTAATAAAGTTTTAACGAGACATATTTTTTTTGTAAATGACATCCAATTTGAAGTTGTACAAATATTATAATTATGGATGTCCATGACCTACATAACATTTACCCTCATCATAACCTTACAAGTATACTCCCGTGTGTTATAAATTATATATGAGACCCCTGAAGGAAACAACAACAAGATATGTTTTTAATATAATTTCATCAGACCATCATGTTCACTATAGTCAACCAGATATAGTCCATGAAGATGATATTGTTTAGATGTTATAACATAGAACACATTTCACCATAATTGTTTTATACGAGTTATAAAAAGATGGCGGCATTGAAGATATTGACGCACAAGATATGGATAGTTCCATTCAAGTTTTTTGTATCCATTGGTTGAAATCATAGTTATCAGACCCAGCCTGGACATCGACCCGGACGAGGAGGTGGGTCACCTGGTTGTTGGTTCAACTGGTGATTCGGTGGTTCAACCGGTGGGTCAATTCATGTCAAACCGATAAGTCTATTTTTGTTAAATATAACATAAAATCATGAATTATTACACTCTAATAAATAAACATTATATTAATTTTGTTACTAAATATCACCATACAAGTCCAAATCAAATAAAAAACTACATATATAGTAAAAATCATCACTATCACGAATGTATTTTGCAAAATAAGTACGAGACTACTAGTATTTTCAACTAATTTTTGTAAAAAAAGAACACAAATTATTATATGTCATTACATTAACATTTTATTAATAGAGTGGAGAAGAAATTGGTGCATCTTTTAGGTAGAATAGGGTAATAAGAAAAATAAAAAATTCATTATGCAATGACTCGAACGGATCGTCGGGTTAGTTAAAAACCGCGGTTTTTCCTGGTTATAAACGGTTCGATTGTTGGGTGGTCCAATTAATAGAACCGAACCGGTTGGGGTACAAGGTCGTCGGTTTTCCGGTCGGATCTGCCGGGCCGGTCCGGGTTTGATAACTATGGTTGAAATCAAGGGGAGTAGCTGTACTCTTTTTCCTTCGCTCAGGTTTTGTCCCACTGGATTTTTCTTACAAGGTTTTAATGAGACAGCATTTGATTACTCCAAATTTTTTATAAATTTTTTTCCTTCTATTGGTATTTTTGTCCCATTGGGTTTTTGCCAAACAACGAAGCAGTTATTGTGTAATAAGTCATTTAATAGAGAGTGTTGTAAAATTATAGATAATGTTGAATGACTATTTAGTTTTATCTAAATGTCTATGTAGTTGTCTATTTACTTCAAAAGAGTGTATTCTAGTCAGGTTGTAACTCTCATTGTAACCATATAAATAAGGGTCATTGTTATAATAAATTTACACACTTGAGTTTTGACTTTCTCTATTCTCCTTTATTTTTCTAGTTTCATAACAATTACCATCACATATTTTACTTGTTACGTCACATTATAATTATATCCCAATTAAAACAAATTAATAAACGCACCACAACAAAGAAAAAGGAAATTTTTTTGCAAGTGGTGTACGCCCGATCCCATTATTACACCTCTCAATTTCCTTGTCTCTCCCCAGTCCCCACCCATTCTTCCCTACAAACTTCCACATCCCACCCTATCAGCTCACTCTGTAAACAAGCTCAATATTTTTTGTGAGCATCAGGACAGATTCAAAGATGTACAAAAAAATGAGGTTGGCGATACTACTAGTTAGTAGAGGTGGCGCCTTGGTGATTAGCTTCCTCACAAACCATAGCATAAACAGTTTGTATATTTGAAAGTGGTTTAACAGCAAGTACACTACCTCAAACCCCATCTAGTTGAGGATCAAGACCAACCAAAAGCATATACACACGTTAGGATTTAACCTTTGTGGTGTATTTCACAATGTCGTTAGCACATTCTATAGTAAAATCATCAATATCATCAAGTTCTTGCCATATTCAGTAGTTTGCCAAAATAAGAAATAACAGATCCTCCATGTTGGTGGACAGAAATTACCTCGCAGTGTAGTTGAAAGATCTTTGGTGCATCCTGGTCGACCGAATATGTCTATTTGACCATCTTTCATATTTATTTCATCGTAGCTAACCGAAGAAATAGAGATCTGATGTCCTTTGTCATTGCATCAAGAAGTCAAGATTTGACCAAATAGTTTTCATCATCCCACGCTTCATATTCTTCCTAATGAACATTCTTTGGCACGCTCCTAATGAACATTCTTTGGCACAGCCTTAGTGCCTGAAATAAAGCCAAAACGCTTTCTCCCACGAATCTTATTTTGGGCATTCAAAGAACACTCCACGTAATTGGTACCGTCAAGTTGTTCAAGTGGATAGAGAGGAAATTTCGTGCATATGGAATCCAACCAATGAAATAGTAGATCAATTCTTCTTTAGAGAATCATCACCACTATTTTTAAATCAATCATAAAGATACAAAAATAGAACTTCGCAGTGAGAATGATATGAACAGAAAGAAGAACTGTAAACACAACTTTTAATTCCTAGGGTAAAGAAAATGAGATTGAATGGGACTCTGATACCATGTCGAAAACACAATTGTGGATTAATGTTCTAATGATTTTCATTCATTGTAATTTTACAATATATAGAGTACATACATGACCATTTACAAGTAAATGATTTATACAGATTAATAATAATGAATAGAAAATATCATCTAATTAAAGAAGAAAATAAAGACAATTACCGATTAAAAATAATATATACATCAAACTTTTAATTAGAGCATCTTCAATGCACTTGATATTACTTATGTGGCAAATCGAAAAATAGACTCCGTCTCAGAAGTCCGTCTAAATTTAGACGAAGTGGTCCAACAAATTTAAATCTAACTCAGCATTTTATTAAAAAAAAAAGTTAAATGAGAGAAATAAAAATTGAAGACCTATCATTTAAAAAAAATAATGCCACATAAGCAATAATATTAGTTTTAGATGGATATGAATTTATAATTTGATCGTCTATTCAACAGACGTAGTGCCACATGGACTAGAAATCTATCTATTTTATCTGTCACGTAGACTACAATAGACAGAGTGCATTAGAGATGCTTTTATAGTACCTTAATTTTAGCATCTTATCCAATCAATTTCATATCCTACAGTTTATTCAAACAATAAATAAATTTTTAATAAATATCATATTCTACCCAATCAATCTTGAATCTTATCCCATCAATCTCATATTGCACTTATGTTGGGTTGTATGCCTAAATAGTATAATTTTGCTGTGATGAAATGACAATTTTATATTGAATAAAACTTTGGTTTGTATTCATTTATTATTATTGCGTTTGTTTAATATTGAGTATGTAAATAAGTGCCAATGATCACTTGTGATAATATAAGTTGGATGCTTGCGTTGAGAAGTATGGTGTGACACAACTTATATTTTGATCATTAATAAAATTGTTCACAACTAATGTATAAGGGTTGGCACCTTGTACTGGAAGGTTGTAGTGTTGACTATTTAATCATTTGAGTTTGCGATTTGTCCATATCGCAGAAATAGATTAATGGTGACACTAGTATACTCACAGTTGTATTGAATCGGACCATGTGTCGAATTTAATTATATAGCATGATCGTGCGAATAATTAAATTCCACTTGATCACCGGATATTTCATCTAAATTCTTTAACAGATTGTGTATATCTTTTCGTTAGTTTGATAGTTCTTTGATTTACCAATGGGTGAGATCAATTTAATTGATCAAATATCTCAGTGAGTTGGGAGCTTGAGAATGAGCGAAGTAGAGAACACGAATTCGTGTCGGGAACTGTCGCCCTGAAATATGGGTCGAGTGACAACTTAAGTATTTTCTGTTAAACGGATATAAATCTGAGCTCAGTGTTTAGCGACGGCTAAACTTCGACATCCGTGATTAGTTCACGGGACCGTTGAAAAAAAATGTAACTTAAAGTTAGTGAGAATAATTAGAGGGGAAAACGGTCATTTATGCTCATACCTAATTATCGGATCTCGATGTAGATGAAATATATATACTGGTAGGTTAGAGGAAAGTATTACGACTTACAGAATCTTATATATTCCGAGAGTGCAATCTATTGCCTTTAGTGGAAAAAAGCAAAAGACTAATAATTAGATCGGGCGGTCTAGGTTGACTAGATGTCCTAATTATTGAGCTTGGAAAATATATGTCCTGACCGGGTCCTGTGATAGCTCTATAAAGTTTTGAACTTAATCACGCTTACTAATAAAGATTTAGACTTGATTGTAATTGTGATATAAGTTCGTGGATTACATGTGTAATTAAATCAATCCTAAACTAATTGGACTTGGATGCAATCGGGACTCTTGTCGTTGTTTGCAATCGAACGCATTTGCCTTATTTATATCACATTGCTTGTGACATAAATTAATTCGAACAATTCATTCACCAAGAAAAGAGAAGAAATTTAGCTTCTTGGTTTTCTAGATCCGACTCACCCGTAAATTAGTCTTTTGATTTAATTAAAAGGTGCCCACACGCTGGTGTAATTCAGACTTGGGAGAATACCATAGAAGGCTTGAACGTTGGGAGCACCAAGTTCGTGAATCAAAAGCAGCAAGTTCGTGAATGAGATCCAGACTAATATCGTTTATCGATTCAGGTATAATACTAATCCATTAGTATTTTAATTATAATAAATACGTGAACACCTAGCAAAGATCATGGTTTTATTGAATTAAAGAAATTTTTAATTTCTGGCTAATTCTCGTGCTAGTTTCCAACAACTTAATCACATTTGAGATTTTTTTTCAATAATCCATAATTCGTTTCGAAGAGACAACACACAAGTCCAATTAAACTCATTTCTTCACATTTTTTTTTTTGAAAAACATATTATTTGCACTTTTATTTATTGTCAATTTATAATCATTTTTTCAATTGAGTTAAGCATTATAAATTGTTCCAGTTTTAATAATAACCCACTTAATTAGATGGTGGATTGATCTCTCGAAAAAAGATGTGACTGATAAGAAATGATATGTCCAAAAAGACACAATTTTTCAATCAAATAAATTCTAGAATATTCCGCAATATGCTAATTCTATTTTTCAACAATGTTCGTATATTTAAGCGATTCATTTTGAGCCTTAATTTTTCATTCATCCGAAATTGATTCGATCAACTAAATATACCGTGTTAATCTACTCATTTAGTAGAACATGTATGACCTTATAATTTCGTACTCAACTAACTAGTTTCGCTTAAATAATTGATCAAATTTAATCTTACTAAACCAATTTCCAACAAATTCAGTGCTTCTCTTACAGGTTTGGTGGCAATTGTGATTTGTGTGGCGACTGTCGAGCAAATCCAAGAATGCAAGAGTGGCAGTGTTTCTACAGCATTTTCCTAGCTTACAATCAGTGTACGGTTAATTGGAATATGGATGTCAACTCTGCTTTCATCGTGAACCCGAAGTTTGACTATATCTAAATACAATAAGAAGTAATTGAAAAGAATGTTTGTCATATGCTTTGTACATTCTGCCTACACTAAAAATACTTGAAATTTAATTTATGCATTGCATTACAACTTAGATATAAAACTCATATGTAGAACAAATCAAGCTTCAAAAGATTGATATCACCACCAACGTTGTTCATATACAAACACCAAGAACACTTGAGAATTGATTGAGGTTTTGTAATTTTCACCGCTGCATTTGATATTAAATATGTCTCCGATGGTACTAATTGATTTAATAAAACGATTGAGATCTTTCATAAATGATAAATATAAGAAAATAGAACCATAAATAGAAAATTAGTTTAATACAATGTAGAGAAACATTATGAAGATAACAATTTGAATTGGAAGAACATATTCATTTTGTTTCTTGTATAATAATACTTAAGTAATAGGTCAAAGTTTGAGATTGAAAGAACACTATGTGTCCATTAGCATTATGTTTTGATATTTTGTTAAACTATGTTGCGTTGTTCTTGCAGAAGTTTTTCAATAACAACCTTTGCTACAATTGTTGTTGTCATTTGGAGTTATATCAGGTATAATTTTCAGCCATGTTTTAATGTCTGAATATTGAAACAACAATTACAACTAGGGTCTCATGGTATGTTAGAAAAGACATAGTCAAATGCAAACTAAATACAAGATTATATACAAAAAATAGTTGAGTTAGATTTGATGAATCAAGTAACAGTAATGATGTGTTTGTGGATTCAAAAGTTTGCAAATTACAAACAAGTATTATAAGCTCTTATGTACACCTAGAAATTTTGCAAATGAAAAGAGATTAGTATTTACCTTTGTATACAAATTCTTCAAGAGTATGCCAAGCTTTTGGAGAGAGGTGATGAATGTTTGAAATTCTGATTTCTGAGTATGTTACAACTTAAATAAGGCTGTATGGACGTGTATATAAGGTTGTATGTTAATGAAAATATTTAAATGTTAGTTCTATAGATATATATAATAGGTCTAATGTGTTTGTCTGGTTTGAACTATTGACAAAAGGTATTTTTAGATCTATATTTTCTAGTCAACAAGGTACACAAAAGTGATGGATGGAACCTTGCTTTTCAGTAGGAAAGTCTTTAATTGCAGGAAATGAGGGATAGAGTATGGTTTAAACTTGACTGGGTTTTGCTTATCGTCACAATCAACAAAGCATGGGTTTCATGAAAACATAGAGTACTTTGTGCATTGGTTATAGTGGATCGAATCCAATCTGATACAGTTGGTATTTACTTTATTGAATTTGATGGGCTGCACTTCACAATATCATCATATATAAATATTAAAGGTAAAGTAAATTTGAATGACATAAAAAAAAAATCAATTTGATAAGATTCATTTGAATGCTTGATTCAGTAATTAAGAAAAAATGATTTCTTATGCAATTCATTTGTTTATCATTAACTAATTCACTAGGCTAAAACTAACTAAAAAGAAACTTGAAATTGCAAAAATATTTGCATGCCTGATTACAAAATTTTTAGTAATAAATCTAGTGACATGTACCTAAATAAGTTTGGATTGCAGACTGGACATTAGTGTACTTCTTGTTGTCACTCTTTAAGCATCTGACTGAAATGCCCGCGCCACAAACCAAAGTCCGCCACATATGGACGAAGGTGTTTGTCAAGCTGCACAACTATTAGATCGTGCCGAAAAGAAAAGATACCATAAAATAGTGTTATGAATAATGGCTAATTAGGGTGAGAAATGACAGTGTCGTCAAGAAGGGTGCAAATAGAAAAAAGAAGATATTCTAAATTAAAGTTTATACATTCAATATTGTTGTGGTCATATTATACCTAAAAGAATAATGACTTTGACAGCAAGTCAGGAATTTATTTATTATTTCTCATACTTTTGCTTCATTTCATGTTAAATCTATTTAATTTAAAATCTTTTGCATTCTTCCACAGCCTCTCGATGGCATTTTCTATAGAAAATCATATGTTGTGCAAATCTAGTGAAAACCAGCATAAGAAATGATACACGAGAATCTATAACACCAGTTATTTACAGTGAAACATGATTAATAATTAAATTTAAAATGTGAATTTTCCATGCAACATTTACAATTTCACATTAATTACAAATATACAATCCTCTGTGGCAATAAATAAAATAGTACAAGTAAATTGTTTGAGAACATGAGTGATTATGGAAAGAAGTCAACGGGTAAAATATGTACATGCAACATAATGTTGATGTTATCAACAGAATTTGTAAGTACGAGAACTTCAAATGCTTCAACAAATCATATGAGATATTAAATATTGTATTCCATTAGCACGATAATTTTCACTTGTTGATGAATGCAAATTCTAATAGACAAAGAAACCAAGAAAACCACCTCTAGAAGCTATAACACTCAAGCCATCCAACTTCATTTTTGTGATTTGGGACAAAAATCAATCCCTTAAAACCCTTATGTTGCATTTTCCATCTCACTTTCTTGTCAAGGATCTTGGCACGGGAAACCGCTCATTCGAGGTTGGAATCGCGATGATGTCTATGAATAGCCAACATCCACTTCCTCCAACTCTCACCTAGTTTGCTCCACCACCACTCCGTCCTCTACTATCTTGCATAGTCGCCTAGGTCACCCAGCTCACAAAATTACTCAACATTTATGTCGTCTAGGTTTACTTTCAACGTCTAGTAATTTTTCGTTTGATTTTCGTTGTGAGTCATGTCTTTGTCTCAAGAGTCATTTATTTTAGTCAGTCCAGTTTACAGAGTCGTGGTTCTCTTGATGTCATCTACTCCGATGTCTGGGGACCCAGTCATGTACCTTCTCCCGAAGGATTTCGTTATTATTTAATATTTGTTGATTTATTTTCCAAATTCTTTTGGTTTTATCCTTTACAATTAAATTCTGATGTTCATAGTACTTTTTTAGTTTTTAAAACTCATGTCGAAAATCTTCTACACGCAAAAATCACGTCCTTGTACACCGATGGTGGCGGTGAATTTACTACTCTAAAATCTCTTCTTGAGTCGTTTGGCATTCAACATCTTAAGACACCGCCGCACACACCCCAACATAATGGGGTTGCTGAACGGCGGCACCGCCACATTGTTGAGACAGGACTAACCATGCTTCGTCATTCTTCTGTTCTCCACTCTTATTGGTCGTTTGCTTTTCAAACAGCTGTATATCTTATTAATAGACATCCAACTCAAGTCTTAGATCTCAAGTCTCCATTCGAGGTTCTCCTTAGGCGTCCACCTAGCTATATGAACATTCGTACATTCGGTATTGATGAAGCCGATTCTAGGCTATTGAACTGGTGGTAGAAGAAGAAACGAGAGGTATAATTAACTCGGAACAAGGATGACAAGATGGCATGTAGAATTAGTTGGTCTTGGCATTTCCAAGACAAGGCGGTTGGATTTGGAGACGAGGTGCCGGCAGTTGGAATGGTTTCAAATGGACAAGGAACGTTCCATCGACATAGCTTAACAGATTGAGACCGTAGAGAAGAGACGTGAACTGAGCTTTTCATGAAAAATAGTTTGAAGATGTAAGTTTAAGAAAATTTGTGTGGCCAAGTTTAGTTGTACAAGTGGGTCGGATGGCTTGAGGAGCAAGATCGGCAGTCTTGGTAAGATCAATTTCTTCATTGATTTTGGTTGTGTGCCATTGTTGAAGCAACAGAGAGGACGACTTGTTATATTGAAGAAAGAAGGGAGGACTTTTTGGAGGAAGGAAGAAGACGACTCGTTAGAGGAAAAGCTCGATACCATATAAAGATAATAAGATGGAGAATAATAATTTGTATTATTGATGTACAATGACCGACTATATATACAGACTTGTAGAGATTTACAATTGGTAAGAAAATCAAATCTTCTAATAACAAGGAAAAGTATAATGTAAGAATATTATAATAAGGAAAGATATAATTTTTGAGATACAAGAATATTATACTATAAATATAATTATACTAGACTTGAGGACCAAGCAACCGGTTGGAATGTTCTAGAGTTGGCTCGACTTGGACTCCATGAGTGTGACTGGTGGGAGGACAATCATCATCCTTAACAGGCCTTACCCAAATGGAGTTTTCCCGGTTCGGTCGGCTGGTTAGATTAAATAATTCAAAATTTTCATATAAAAGGGATTTTGATCCATGAATTATATATAAAGTAATTATATTCACACTACAATTTTTATTATCTACACTATGTTTTAATTGCAATGAAGATATTTCAACTTTTGATATTTTGACTTATATCCTCAATTTTTTTTAGTCGCATTTTTATCATTAACTTTTAAGTAATTTTCACATCTTGATCTGATGCTAATTTTTGTCTATATATTCTACTAATATGCATTGAAATGAGAGAAAAATATTTTGTCAAACTTTTATATTTGTTAATTATTTTGTTTATTTAAAAATACGAGAGGTAAAAAAATCATTTTACGTCATCCTAATTAATTTTTTTTTGGAGATAAACCATTATCAAAGACAAAGATAAAATGTACAAATTAATAGGTTGATTATAAGAATGTGGTAAAAAATAGTTGGGGACATAAATACAAAATAAGCAATAACTGAAGACCTTCATCACAATTAAAATATGACATGATTAACAAAAATTGTGGTGTGAATATAATTACCCTTATATATAAGCATCGAGTGAGTGCAATGTATTGTATTACAAATAGAAAAATCAACAAATCAGTTAAATGAGGTAAAACCGTTGGGATATTTTCTCAAAACTTGTCAAAATTAAAAGATGCACCAATTGTTGAAATGGAAGACATCTAAGTCGACTAAAATTACAAATTTTCTAATCTTAGATATTTTGGTAGTCGAAACTTGGAAGACATCTAGGTTAACTAAAATTGAACAAGTTTCAAACTTAGACTACTTGGCAGTTTAAACTTTGAAGAAAATTAGGTCATTCGTTAACTATAAATTGACATGGTTATTCTCTTTTGTAGGTGTGACTTGAGGATTTTTTGAGAGAAAAATTGTAAGCCTAACATTCTAGTTGTTTTTCTTGTTCTCTGTGTGTTGTATAAAAAGTAGAAATTGAAAGATGCGATAAAGCTTATGATATATATTTTTTTTTGGAGATACTTGAAAATTTGGATGAGTGAAATCTATATGATTGTAACAATTTTTCATATTATGAAAGTTTTGACCATCCATAAATCTCTCTATTTTTTATATTTTTTCTATTTCGATATCTCTATCTGAAAAAGGATCTTGTGGACAATAAAAGAATTGATCTCAATTCCTCGTAATACAATTTTGACTCAGTTTAAAATAATAATAAAATACTAAAAAAATCATTTGTAATATTTAACATGCCTTAACTTTTAATCTTATTATATTATTTCTCTTTTTTTGTTGTAAAAATAATTTTTGTTGAAAATTTAAAACGATTATACTCATCAATTGTGACTGATCCAGTAATTCTCAGTCGAGTTATAGTGATCTGAGTAGAGTTTAAAACTATGATTGATTGTATTATTTACTATGCTTTCACTATTACGTGGCAGGAGCAGCTTAAAGATAGTAAACAAAATTACAGTATCTTACCAACATTTAATATTTTCTACTATATTTAAATAAATGCTTCACATATTAGGGGAAACTTGACAACAGCACTATATTTTACAAAAAGGTTAGAAAAAAATCCTTTTTTTTTTATTTATAATTTTTCAAAAAATACCTCATTTTCATGATTTATTTTAAAAAATACTCAATTTTCATTAAAATTAAAATATTATAATTTAATAAAAAATACATTATTTTTATTTAAAATCCATATTTTAGTTTTTCATTATCTAAGATTATATTATTTTCTTTCAAAATCAGTATTTCAATATTTCATTATTTCATTACTTAAATTTATATTATTATTGTCTAAAAATATCATATTTGTATACTATTTTAAATATATCAAACAATATTTTACAATTCATTTCCTTTGATATTTGTTTTAAAACTATATTATTTTAATTTAAAATCAATATTTCAATTTTCCATTTGAAAAATAACTTTTTTACACGGTAACATATCTTACTTTCTTTTTATTAAAATAGATATTTTAAAATTTATCTCATTCTATAATTTTTTTAAAATACATTAATCTTAGTTAAAATTAATATTTTAAAATTTCAGTTGAAAATAATATTTTAACACATGTAACATAACTATCATCATTTTCATTAAAATTAATATTTCACAATTTATGTCCTTTTAAAAATTTCAAAAATACATTATTTTCATTTAAAACTAATATTTAAATTTTTTCAAGAAAAAAAAATATATTTTTACATTGGCAACATATGTATTACTATATGTTACTTCATCGTCTTCATTAAAATCAATATTTTATAATTTATCTTATTTTTATAGTTTTTAAGAAAATATATTATTTTTATTTAAAATCAATTTTTCAATTAAAAACTACATTTTTACACGAGTAACATATGTGTTACTATATGCTACTTTTTCATTTTCATTAAAATTAATATTTTAAAATTTCCCTCAATTTACAATATTTTTTAAAACATACACTATTGTCATTTAAAATCAATATTTCAATTTTTTATTTGAAAATAATATTTTTACATGAATAACATATGTACTTACTCATCTTCATTAAAATTAATATTTTATAATTTATTTTCTTTTATAATTTTTTAAAAATATATTATTTTTATTTAAAATCAAATATTTCAAATTTTCATTAAAAAAAAATATTTTTACACGAGTAACATATGTAACTTCATCATTTTTATTAAAATCAAGATTTTACAATTTATCTCATTTTATAAATTTTAAAAAAATACATTTTTTTTCATTTAAATCAATAATTTAATTTTTTTTTTCTTTTGAAAACAACATTTGTTACACGTAGTATCATATGTGTTACTATATGTTACTTTTTCGCCTTAATTAAAATCAATAATTTACAATTTATCTCCTTTTTATAGTTTTTAAAAAATTACATTATTTTTATTTAAAATCAACATTTCAATTTTTCATTTGAAAACAACAATTTTACACTGAGTAATATATATGTTACCATTTATTACTTCCTCATTTTAATTAAAATCAACATTTTATAATTTATATTCCTTTATAAATTTTTAAAAATACATAATTTTACTTTAAAATTAGTAAACAACAATTTACACCGGGAAACATGTTACTCTATGTTACTTCTTTATTTTTATTAAAAATAATATTTTATAATTTATCTGTTTTTGTAAATTTTTAAAATATAATTATTTAATTTACAATCAATATTTCAATTTTTTATTTGACAACAACATTTTTACTTGTGTAACATACTCATTTTCATTAAATCAATATTTTATAATTTATTTGTTTTTATAATTTTTTTTAAAAATACATTATTTTCATTTGAAGTCAATATTTGTTACCATATGTATTACCCTATATTGCTTCTTCAAAATCAATGTTTTACACAGGAAATATATTATGTTACCTTATGTTACATGTTATTAAAAAAATCAACATTTTACACGACTAACACGTCATGTTAAACTATGTCATGTTTTTCTTAAAATAATTCATATTTACACCGTAACATGTTATGTTACCATGTGTTACTCTTACTTTTGTTCATCCAACACCATCCACAAAATACGATCATCTCGAAAATCACTACCTTCAACAAATCCACTTTATTATGCAATACCACAACCTACTCCACTTTATTATCCAAAACCACAACCTACCCAATTTTAATTAAATTAGGTTTCACATCCACCACTACCATCCACACATATAATCGCCTCCACCACAATTGGTAATACAAGCGATACTCTAATTAAATTACGATAACACATGTGTTATTTATAGATAACACATATTTTACCTTATTATCCACCACCACCACTACTACCAATCGCCTTATCCTATCATACCACTACCACAACCGGGTTCTGATATGCCACCATCATTCACACCCATAATCACATCCACCACAGTCAGGTAACACAAGTGTTATCCTAATTGTACATGTAGGGTAACACGTGTTTTGACTTGTACCTTCATCTTAAACCCTAACACCATCTCTCACAATTACTACCATCACTACCGCCTTCTACCATAATCATCACATCACCATCACCATCACCATCTCCCACCATCACTACTACTCAATTGCATATTGGAACTTGAAAGCACAAACAATTATAAAAAAAAATTACTGCTTAACTTATTTAAATTGAAAAATGAATTAAACAAACAATAAACTTCATTATTCATCCATCATACTTCAAGTCTATATCTCAATTCCTTGTTCAACAAATGTAAATATATTAATGACTAAACTTCATAATCAATAAAATTGAAGTACACTAAAAAATTCACCATCCAACAAAATTAACTAAAAGTTCAATTTACACTAAGAAATTCAAATATCATGATATTCATGATACTACTGAAATTTAAATTAAAAAATATGTTAACTTAGATATTTAAATATCAACCAGCAAGTATTGACTATAAATTAAGGGTTAATTACACTAATGGTCTCTATTCTTTTAGGCTTGTAATGATTTCATCCCCATTCAATTTTTTTTAGCATATATCATCCACATCCTTTCATTTATTCGCACATATGGTCTCCAAATCACTATTTTGACAATTCTTTTGCCCTTGACATAAATAAATTAAAATGATAAAAAAAAAATACAATAAAAATATTAAAATTGAGCCTTTAACCTTTCCAAAAGTAAAAATATACATATAGGTGTTCTTCCCCAACCAAAGAGAAAGGTTTGGTTTCTTTTCCAAACCCAGCCACCCAGCCACCCAGAATAGTGAAAAATAGTGATTTATAGACCATATGTGCGAATAAATGAAATGATGGAGATGATATCTACTAAATCGTTACAAACCTGAAAGAATGGAGACCATTAGTGTAATTATCCTATAATTAATTAATTATTTATTTATCAAAAAATAATCCTTAACAAAATTAACTAATAAAAATATTCCCAAGTTTCAAGCCTAAAATTGAAAGGAAGGCAAAGTGTCCAAATTGTATTAATCAGAAAATTTTGGGAAAATGTAATTTAAAAAAATCGTCAAAAAAATTGATAAATAGATAAAGCTTTAAACATTTACCTTATTGAATAACAAATAAAGAGGAAGAACTCAACTATGCACAAATCTACAAGAAGATGATGTTATTTTGTTGATCGGACAACAACAAAGATAAGGGTGGTTGTCATGCGAATGTGCGAACTCCACATCATGATTATACGAGGTTGATATTTCGTGATCTAGAAGGAGAATGAAGTAAAAATGATTGTTTCGGCTAGGATTTATGGTGGTGGAAATGGGTGCAAATTCCAAATCGTGACTCCACGTAAGTTTATGTTTTAGAAAAAGAAAGATGAGGAAGAGGAAGAGGTAACAATGGTGGTTTTAGGTGGCGGCGGCGGTGGTGGCGGCGGTAAAAGCAGGATTTTATAGTGGTGGTGGGGGTGTTTGATAATATAGATGAGGGGTTTGAGTGTTTTGATTTTGTTGGTAATGTGCATATGAATGAGATTGAAATTTGTTTAGCTTTCTAATTAGATTAAAGTAAATTCAGCAATAATTTTATTAATTTAAGGTAGAAATTATTAAATATAAAAATAGGGTATTTATCAAAAAAAATTTAAGAAAAGGGTACTATGGCTAATTCTCTCATTATATTACTACCACGATTTTTGTTTACCTCACTCACATAGGGATGGATCGGCCCGGCCTGTCGGTACTATGGCTAATTCTCTCATTATATTAGATTTCTCGTCTTAGGAGAGCCCCGGGCCAGACTGAGTTGAAGAAAAAATTTAAGGGTCGATCAACATCACTTTCAACATAAAGTGTAAGTATATTTTGTATAAATTTATTTCAGTTTTATTTATTTTAAGTGTTGATGTTTAAGTTTACCAAAAATTGTATACGTAACAACTTGTTCTTGTACAATTTTAACTCCACCTACGCTAAAAGTAGCCGGTTCCAAGCCCGAAAAAAGAGAGGAAGGTTAGAACTTTGAAATGTTAATTTTATCATAACTTATTTCTTTTTAACTTTTTAAACTAAATAAAACTAAAATTTTACGTGTGCTCGCCTTTGACCGGCCTGTGTTGCCTTAGCCACGAGCCGGTCCAAGCTCGTGTTTATTGGACGAGTCTAGCCATGGCTCGACCCATTGCCATCGTTAACCTCACTGTACTTTTTTATTTATTAAAATAGTCATAAATAAAATAACATAAATAACAATCAAATTTTACTATTTTTTCTTTCGCTTTATTTCTACGTACACCACAAGTATGAAAATTTTAAGGGTAATTTACAGCCTCCGTCTTTTTCATTTTTTTGCACCCATATCCTCAACCTTTCTTAATTTGGTGGCTGAAGTCTCCAACCTTTGGACTTTTGTATCATATTTTTTAATTTTTTAATTGAAACTTATGAAAAGTCTATTTAAAGCCAAGTTTTGTGAGTAATTTTGTCTATAAATGTTGGTTTATTTAAAAAGAACTTATTTTTAAAAATTTTATGAGATTTTAAGATTAAATTTTAATTGAAACCGGGTCGACCCGGTTCGATCTTTTGACCCTTGACTCGTTACCTTTTTTGGGTCGATGGCCAGTTCTGTTTTCTGAATATTGTATTATTTATATAAATAGTTTTATCTAGATAACTATATTTTGATTAATACTCCATTTGGGGATATGAGTGAAAAAAAAATGAAGAATGAAGATACGGGTGAAAAAAATTGAATTTTAATTGAAATTGAGTTGACCTTGGTTCGACCCGGTTCGACCTTTTGACCCTTGACCCGTTACCTTTTTCGGGTCGATGGCCATTTCTGTTTTTTTAATATTGTATTATTCAGATAAATAGTTTTATTTAAAAAACTATATTTTGATTAATACTCCATTTGAGGACATGAGTGCAAAAAAATGAAGAATGAAGATATGTGTGCAAAAAAAGGAAGAAAATCTCATAAAATTTTTAAAAATAAGTTTTTTTTTAAATAAACCAACATTTATAGACAAAATTACTCACAAAACTTGGCTTTAAATAGACTTTTCATAAGTTTCAATTAAAAAAAGTCCAAAGGTTGGGGACTTTAGCCACAAAATTAAGAAATGTTGAGGATATTGGTGTAAAAAAATGAAGAATTAGGATAAAAGTGTCAAAAGTTTAAAAGTTGAGGACTTCAACCACCAAATTAAGAAAGGTTGAGGATATGGGTGTAAAAAAATGAAGAATTAGGATAAAAGTGTCAAAAGTTCAAAAGTTGAGGACTTCAACCACCAAATTAAGAAAGGTTGAGGATATGGGTGCCAAAAAATAAAGAATGAGAATAAAAGTGCCAAAAGTTCAAAGGTTGGAGACTTCAGCCACCAAATTAAGAAAGGTAAAGGGTATGGGTGCCAAAAAATAAAGAATGAAGATAAAAATGTCAAAAGTTAAAAGGTTGGAGATGGAGGCTACAAATTACCCAAATTTTAATATATATGTAAAACTTTACACGCGTCAATTCAAAATTCAGGTCACTTTCTCAACACATATTGAAGCATTGCACTAGAAATAAACACCAATAAGAAGTAAACATGATGTCCTCAATAAGTGGCGGAGCCATAATTTTTATTTTTGGGCCAAAATTAAGTAGCAAATTTTTTTATAGAAATAATATAACATTAATAAAAATATTTCGATACATTAGTACAATTGTTCCCTACGCGTTTTCATACTTTGAAAACATTATATAATTCCATCATTATCAATTTCGTGAAATATATCATTCTCAATATATACAATCAAATTGTAATTCAACTATTGATCTCCAATTCAATTGCGCAACTGAGTCTTCACAAAATTCATTGCTAAAAATACTATCTTAACCCGATCATTAGTTTCATCGTGAACAACATTACTTTCAACTTGAACATCATTTTCGTTCCAAACAACACTACTTTCAACTCAAATATCTCTTTCCATTTGAATAACTCTGCTAACACTACTAGAATTCTTTCCATCGATATTTTTCTCTTCATTAACAAATGGAGCTTTATTTTATAAAATATCTCCATAATTTTTGACATTAAATTCAATAATCTATACTAATTTAAAAGAGGCTTAAAGGGAGAAACATTTTTGGACAAATATGACCTCATTAATATTTTATATTTCTTAAATTGTCCTTGAGTTAATATTATAACTGAACTCTTAATTTAGCATTTATAATAATAATAACCACCTAAAAAGGGCTTAAAGGGAGAAACATTTTTGAACAAATATGTCCTCATTAATATTTTATAGGGGTTTTCAAAAATAACCACAATAAATAAACTATTTTTAAAAATACTATCATGTTTTTTTTATTCTACAAATACTGTTTTTTTTAGTTTTGTAACACTTGTTGTTACATTTGTTACATTTGTTATTTTAGTTATAATAAATGTGTTACATTTGTTATTAACAAACATAACAAATAAACATAACAAATGTAACATTAAGTGTTATAAAAATAAAAAAAGATTTTTAGAATAAAAAAGTTAAATAGTATTTTTAAATTATTTTACATTTTGTAGTAAAAGGTGAAATTATCACTATTTTATATTTCCTAAATTGTCATTGAGTTAATGTTATAATCGAACTCCTAATTTAGCATTTATAACCACGTATAGTCCTTAGAAGTTGAAAATGCTAAATCTCCATTTATTATATTTAATTACCGGATTTTGAAAATATTTTTTTGAAATGTGAGAACGAATTTGGTCGGCCATAAGATTAATAGTAATTGACATTCCACCAACAATTTATTCAAATTTTATTTAAGGTCTAATTTGAAGTTTAAGGTTGTTTTATTTGAAGGTAATTATGTAGTTTGTGATGTCCATAAAGACTTCATTTGAAGATTTGTATTTGTGATTGTGGTTTTTGTTAGTTAATGTGAATAATCCTCTCTCAATGTTCTTTTTTTTTTTTCAAAAAAATAATAATTTGCGTTGGATTATAAAGGTTATGGTATATCTTTTAATTATTGTGCATACTGATATGTATTTGTATATTGTTTACATATCTAATTGACTTGCGGCTTTTGATTTTTTAGACGAAAAAAACTTTGTGGGCTAACTTCAATAGTGGTTTCAATCTACTATTGATACGTATCTTATTTCTATTATTCTTTTTATACTTTTGAATTGAATTGTTATATATTTTGCTTAAACTAATTTTTCTTAACTATTTATGCTCCAACGTGAATAAGACGCTTAAATCGCTAGAATATTTAGTTTTAGTAATGTTACTTTATTTCTCCATTACAATTTGGATAAGTTCATGTGAAGACATCTGGACATTGAATTGTGCAAATGAGAATGTTTAATTTTGTCAATTTCTAATGTAAATGTTATTTTATTTTCTTTTATATATTGATTGATAAATCTACCTAACTTGAGGTGTTACAAGCTCAAATTGCATGTGATATTTTGGGTTAAAACGTTTTCATAGTTGGAAAGCTATATTAAATTACAAAGATTTGTTATAAGTCATTTGCCATATCATAAAGCAAGAAAATTCAATGGATTTGAGTGCTCGATAAATTTAAGAACTTATGTACACTATTTTTTATTCTTTTTGTTTGTGTTTTTTAATTCACATTATTTGACTATTTTACAAACCTTAAAAAATAGATGTTCAATATTGGCCACACAATTGTAGAAAGTATTTTGTTTGAATACAACAACAAACATTATATTTCACCGTATTTTTTAATGTCAGATTTTTATATTTTAATGCAGTATTAAATTAAGTTATAATTATTTAAATATTTGAATAAACATATATCTCACAACATTATTATTAAATCACGTGCAATGCACATTTTACATACTAGTATTTAAATAAGCAATAAAATAAGCCGACGAGACACAATAATTTAGTAATATGCAAACAAGACAATAAAATAAGTCGATAAGATACAACAATCTAATAATATATATGATAATATAAACTGATAAAGCAACAAAATAAGCAAGTAAGGCAACAACAATCATCCAATAATTTCATTTACATACAGTCTATTATCAATAACAATTACCAAATATATAAATTTTGAAAAAAAAAATAAAAAACCAAAAAGGAAAAAAAAACCAGAAAATCAAAACTAAAATATACAAAAGCAATATAAACATTAAAATTTACATAAATGTTAAACCATCAAATCAAGAACTAGGCAAGAAACTACTCATTTCCGACGTGGGGGCAATACTGAACCGTCAAATTCAATATTAATTTCAGCAAAAATTAAGAAAATTAATTTTATTAATATTTAAAATGATGAACAAATAGTGTTGTTGGTTAGCACATGATTCACACCAATATTCATTTATCTATATATTCATATTTTATATGCCACCAAAAAGCTATTCCAGATTTGGTTTAGTTGACTATTCATAAGCCAGTTAACTTAAATCTCAAAGGTGGAGAAGAAAAAATTACCTAGGTTTGGGTTGATATCTCTTTTCGGCTCGATGAAATTCACTTTGAAAGAATGATCACGAAGGGAGCAAGTTAAATCCTCATCTTCTAGTCCCTCTGCGAGATGGCCAGCTAGGTTAACGGATTTAGGATTAATTTTGGCTTATTGTAGTTTTAATTGTGGAAATGGAGTGAAAATTACATTTAGATTACTGGAATAGGGCACGATTATATGTTGTGAATAGATGATATCAATTGGGCATGGGGACTTGGGATGATATCAATCCATCTCCCTCAATCAATCATCTCCAAAACTGTTCAATTCCTCAATTCATCTCCCTCAATAGATCATCTCCAAAAGCTGCTCACCGCTTTAATTCATCATCATAATAGATCCTACGGTCGGATCCCACCGCAAGGAATCTTTCTTGTAAGTCCTTACTAATCACGACCGTAGGAAGTTTTCTCGACTATTGAAAGAAAAAAAATATGTTCGTGTATCTCTACATCTTCAATTTCATTCTCAAACAAAACTCTATCTCAAACGATCTTTTCATTGCTTTATCCACTGCTTCAATCCTTAAATCATAACCACCGCAACTCAAATCGTTATCATCGCCCATCAAAACTCCATCAGGAACAAAGTTGATCAAATCTTAGTGACCCATTCTCATAGATCCTACGGTCGGATTCCACCACAGAAAAGCAGTATACTTGATTATAAGGGTATTTTACTGTTCATGTTTTGGACCTTTGTTTTTTTTATTTTTATAAACATTTAAATGACGCCGTTTTCTTATCTTACCGCGTAAAACAAATCGTCTCATATTTTTTCTTTCCATTTTCTAGAAGCCTTAGCTCTCTCTCAGTCGTCTACTCTTCCTGCATATATTGGTTGGCGATTCTTTCCATTCCTCCACATAATTTTCTTTGTGCTAGGTTTTTGTTCCTGTCAAGAACATGAATTTTAATCTCACTGCAACTATTTAGCTTTTCTTTTTTGGGTACATCGAATGTCAATGTGTTTACAGATATGTTTAGATTTTTTTAATTTCTTTCTGATTTCGTTGAGTTGAGGATGTTACTGAACGTTTTTGCTTGATTCTGTTCAATTTCATTCGTCCTTTTCCTTTTTTCTTTCCTACGTTGCTGATGATTTTATTCTTTATATTATGTAGTTTTTGAACTAGAATATGCTGTTCAAGAAGAGTTTAGACGCGGTGCTTATTTCCAGCCAGAATTTCAGGTTCTTCTTTAATAAATTTGTACTGTTGTTTGGATATTTTGGCTTCGTTTTAGGATGCCGTATTGAATCTGTAATTTATTAACCAATGTTCATGATGTGACTACTATATCACTAGGCTTGCTGTTATAAGATCTAATGTTCTCCGTAAGCCACATGTAAGACTTGGGACCCTGTGGAGAAGTAGAAAACTAAAATACAACAGAAGGGGTTTTAAGGGATGGATTGTTGTCCCAAATTACAGAAATGAAGTTGGATTATTTCCAGCCAGAATTTCAGGTTCTTCTTTAACAAATTTGTCTTCTTTAACAAATTTGTACTGTTGTTTGGATATTTTAGCTTCGTTTTAGGCTGTCGTATTGATTCTGTAATTTATTTAGCAATGTTCATGATGTGACTAATATATCACGAGGCTTGCTGTTGTAAGATCTAATGTTCTCCGTAAGCCACATGTAAAACTTGGGATTCTGTGGAGAAGTAGAAAACTAAAATGCAACAGAAGGGGTTTTAAGGGATGGATTTTTGTCCCAAATTACGTAAATGAAGTTGGATGAATTGAATGCTATAGCTTCCAGAGGTGGTTTTTGTGGTTTCTTTGCCTATTAGAATTTGCATTCATCAAAAAGTAAAACTATCAAACTAATGGAACACAATATTTAATATCTCATACGATTTGTTGAAGCATTTGAAGTTCTCAAACCTTACGTTGCATGCGAGGCGGATCTAGAGTTAAAAGTTACTTTGTAGCGACGCCGACCATTAACAGTCAAATATTGATCGTTGACCACCAATGGCCGATCTTGTTAGAAATATAAGATCGCCCACATATTTGATTCGCTTTCTAACACTAAAGATAAGAAAAATTTAAAATAAAGTCAAATTTATGGCCAAAAAAAAAAAAAAGCAAAAGTTCGATTAATATAAAGATTTACGTAAAAAATAATTTAAAATAAGACAATAAAGATAATTTAAAATATAGTAAATTTTTTATAGTTGTTCTTTACGATTTTTCATATGTTGAAAAGTTTAAAATAAAACTAAATCTATGACAAATAAAAAAAAAAAAAAAAAAGAGCAAAAGAACCTGATTAATACTTTTTATATTCTTCAATTTTGACCCACTTTTTAAATTATGCAATTATCATATTAAAGAAAATAATAAATTCTTACTTAAAATTTATTCATGTATTCACCTTATTTTTAATTTCTCAAAATTGAGGACTATAAATGTAATTTTGAATTTAAAATAATCTCCTATCTCTCTCTCTCTCTCTCTTCTCTCTCACCCACGTGACCCACTACCACCTTCCTTTCTTCTTTCCTTCAATTCAATAAACTTTACATACATATACACATACACGCAGGCAGCCATTGCCACAACATGAAGAAATTTTTTTTTGATAAAATCCAGTGGGTCCAGACTAAACCAACACCATTTTTCTCAAAATTCCAGTAGGGCGGACGGACGGGGTCGCCATAGTAGTAGATCCGCCCGTCAGTTGCGTGTACATATTTTACCCTAGACATGGCAATGGTCGAAATGAGCCAGGCTCACCATAAATCACTGAGCTCGGCTCGCCCATGGGACGAGCCGAGCTCGCCTCGCCTCTCGTCTCCATTCCGTGGGCTTGGTTCGGCCCCACGGTTGGTCAAACGAGCAGTAGGGCTGGCCGGCTCGGCTCGGCCCTTTTTTTAATTTTTTTTTTTTTTAAATTTGAAAATAAATTATTATATTCTAATTTCTATAATTCTATTTATTTTATTAAAGAACAAAATGTAAATATTTAAAATGAATCATTTATTTATCTTTATCTTTATGTTAAAGATTAAATATTTATCTTTATGTTAAAATTTTTATTGAATCATCTTGATTATGTTTTTAAAATCCTCATATTTGATTAAGTTTTTGTTTTGAATTTGAAAATAAAAATAAAGTAGAAATAAAAATCATTTATGTTAAAAATTAAAGATTTAAAATCCACCTCTATTTTTTGTGTTTTACATTTTTTAAATTTGAAAATAAAAAGAATACATAATCGAAAATCGTTTATGTTAAAAATGTAAAACTAAAACCCTCCTCCTTTTTCCGGGCTTGGGACCGCTACTTTAAAAGTAGGCGGAGTTAAAATTGTACACGAACAAGATGTTACGTGTACAATTTTTTATTAAAATAAGAAAAATTCTTCAAATACGTAAATATTAATGCAAAATAATACTTACTACGATTCTACGAATATGATTAATCCATATTCAAATCTTCAAGTTCTTCGACATTATTCATCCACTTTGTCTTGGATTCAAGTTCGGCATCATCCCAATCCTTTGACACATGAAACTTTCTAATATGTCGGCTTTGAGTCTTGACCGATATCGATAAAACCCCGCCACTTATACTAAATGCACCTCCGATGCTACAATTTGACACCGGAGGTGTTAGTAGATCACGTGCCATTTTTGAAAGAATTGGGTAACTACGTTGATGTTGTTTCCACCATTTAAGTATATCAAAAATTTTCTCTCCTCTTCATCTAACATACTAAGTACATCATGTGCAAAATACCTACCTAACTCTACATGTGTATTATTAGAATAGGGAAGGGAAGAAGAACTAGAAGAAGAACCAACTAATTGTTGATTTTGAGTGGTCCTATGTGTCTCGACGTAACTCCATAAGTCAATGTCATCGATTGATGACGAAGTATATGTTGGATTAGGGGTCGCGTACAACGTTTGTACCGGCCTTTTTTTAAAGATAAATCTCATACATAGAACATAAAGTTTGTTCTAAATTAGAACACGTGACCGGATTTCCAAAAGTTAATTTATCCGAAATTGCCATTATTGTTACTTTTACCCTACCCTCTAAGTTAAGTCGAGGATCCATGATACATGCTAATGGAAATAACATAGGTAATTGTTCCCAATATTTTCTAAATTTAGCTTCCATGACATGTATAATACTAGTAAAAGAGCAAAATTCTTATACTTATGAAAATTGTTAGCAATATAATAGAAATGATTTAAAACAAGTGGAGTAGTTGGGTAATAAACACCGTAACATGCATTTGTTAAATCAGAAAAAACTTTTAAAATTTTCTAACATGACCACATATTTCCCAATCATGTAATTCTAAATCATATTCTGAGCCGTGTGAGTGTCGACCATTATAATATACAGTAATGCAATCTTCATAACCTTCACACAATTCAAGCATAAGATATGTTGAATTCCACCTATTGCCAACATCAGTTGCAAAACATTTTGATTGCAGCCCATTTTCTATACATAAAGCAGCAAAAACTTGTTTTCTTGATGGTGAAACCGAAATATAATTAATAGCAAATCTAATTTTTTCTAATTGTGGGCGTATAAATTGTAATCCATCTTGTACAATTAAATTAAACACATGGCACACACAACGAATATGAAATAAAATACCATCAAATTGTGGATTACAATGTTGCATTAATTTTTCAATTACTATATTATTTGGGCCTGCATTATCAAATGTAAAACTACGAGCTTTAGAATCACATTTAAATTCATGTAACACACTTAATAAAACTTGATAAATATTATTTCCATTATGAGGATAGTCTATTTGTTTAAATGCTA
Organism: Forsythia suspensa; assembly: GCA_023638005.1. Lineage (NCBI taxonomy): Eukaryota > Viridiplantae > Streptophyta > Magnoliopsida > Lamiales > Oleaceae > Forsythia > Forsythia suspensa. The sequence goes on along the minus strand of CM042670.1, from coordinate 22,875,827 downwards.
TTACTTTTTTATGCATTAACCAAGAATTATCAATGTAGTGTGCAGTTGCTACCATGTATCCTTTTTGGTTACAACCTGTCCATAAGTCTGATGTAAAAGATACAACACCATTGTAATTATTAATATCATTAATAATAGCTTGTTTTTTAGTATTATATCTAACAATAGTATCTCTACGAAGTGTATTTCTAGAAATACTAACGTACCTTGGTTGTAGATATTTTTGGATGAATGTAGTCCAATGAGGATTGTCCACCAAGCATAGTGGAAACCCGACATTTGCTATCAATTCCGGTAGTCCTTCGTGTCGCAGAAGTTCTTGTGAGTACATCCAGTTGTTGAGAGTAGGACCACTAGACCCGGCCCCCGGAGATCCAAACTGGAGATGTGCCTGATTTGTATCCACACCTCCATGTTTGTATTGACACTTTTTGAAGTGTCTGTTTAGATGGGTCGTGCCAATCCCCTTCTGCCAAGCAAACTTCTCCCGGCGGTGTTTACACCGCGCTTTGAACTCGTGGGACTCCGTTCACTAGTTTACCGTTGGCACCAACTCAAAATGCTCCCAAAGATTTAGCCTTTTGTTTTGTGGCTTTTCGTTTGGTGCTAGAGCCAATGGTAGTTTCATGTGTATTAGGCGTCGTCATGAATGTCTTCCAAATCAATTGGATCGCTACCACCAAACCGCTCAATAATGTCATCCGGAATTGGAATTTCATTAAGACCATTTGAAATCATCATCACTTGGTTGTATGCCATTTGGAATAATAGAGAAAGAAAATAGGAGAAGATGAAGATTTAGTAGAACGTAGAAATTAGAAAATAGAAATGTAGAAAATTAGTAGAAGTAGAAAATTATAGCGTAATATCTAGATAATAAGATACTAGATACTAATTACTTGGAACACTAATATTGAGATTTGAGAATTTATAATAGATTGAGTATGTAATTGAATGAGAGATAAAAGATTGAAGTGTGAAAAAATGAGATTAGAAATAGGGTATTTATAGGAAAACCATGAAAGGAAAAACAAAACAAAAAAAAAAAAAAAAAAAAATATTGTAATGATTGTTGCAACGGTCACAAATGTATGACGTTGGATGATCATCCAACGGTCACGATTTTGTGACCGTTGTGGACGAGCCACGAGCCCGAGCCGGCTCGTGGCTCCAGCTCGTGCGGCACGAGCCCACGAGCGGACGGCGAGCCGGCCGTGGGCTCGTGTCCACAAGCCCACGAGCTGGCCTCAGTAACGAGCCCACGAGCCCGGCTGGTGGGCTCGTCTGACGAGCCGGCTCGTGGGCTCGTTCCCACGAGCCGGCTCGTTTTTGACGAGCGAGCGAGCTCGGCTCGTTTTTTTTCTCCACTCGGCCCTAGCTCGTGTTCGTGGTTCGACGAGCCCGAGTCCGAGCCGGGCCGAGCTTCTGGCAGCCGAGCCGACGAGCCGACGAGCCGCTTTTGCCACCCCTATTTTACCCGTTGACTTCTTTCCATTATCACTTGTGTTCTCAAACAATTTACTTGTATTATTTTATTTATTGCCATAGAGGATTGTGTATTTGTAATTAATGTGAAATCTGTAAATGTTGTATGGAAAATTCATATTTTAAATTTAATTAATTAATTATTCATTTGTCATCAGTAAATTGTTAGATTTATTTACCGAATCCATAAATACAGAACAGATGATTACACATCTATGACTCTTAACTTCATGCTGTAATTATCAAGATCAAGACTGAAGCGGAAGTGTACCTGAATCCATGATTCTATTTGATCGAACGGGGTTATGGTCTTCCAACTGATCCGTAGTTTTCTCCTTAGTGTCTCTTGCTGATGGGGATGCAAAGAGTTATGAAAAGCCACGCTCAATTGGGGACCATGATGCAGTATATATAAATGCGAGGCGATTATTATGTTTCAATGTTGTTAAATTGGCCCCTTATCAATTTATAACATTGTATCCGTCTCTCACACTTTAATCTCACGACACTTAATACCCATTAGTCCAAAATAATCTTAAGTGGATCACTTTATTGACTAAAACTTTAAGATAGCACCACACATTTTAATATATACATGTTTGGCCCCAATTGTTGAATTTTATCTAACAATCTCCCACTGGGCCATACATATATTCTTACAAATGTGTACAACCTTATGAGCTCAAAATTTTGCTATCACTGTTAAGGGTATTTCCAAACAATCTCGTCCATTAGTCATATCAATGTGACTAGCCTCCAAGAATTGCTAAATCTTCAAAAGAGCCTTTGACCAAATAAAACCTAAAATACCCTTAACAAAAAAAGAATTTCATAAAATACCCTTAACATACAAAAAATTTCAATGTTCCCTTATAATTAAAATTTTAAGTTTCCGCACCCAAAACCGGTATCGAGCCCGTTAAAAATATAATTATGTCAAATAATTATAACAAAATATCAAAAATTAATATAATTGAACAAATTAATTGGATAAAAACCTTTTTGATACATAAATTCGGATTAATTGGAGAAAAACATATTAGAAAAGAAGATCAAGAAATTCTCAAAGAAATTCTGCAAATTGAAATATTAAACAACACAAATAAACAGAAATTACAAAATCTTAGAAATAAACTTTCTAAAGAATATAAAATGTTAAATGACCAAACAAAAATATTAAAGACTCAGAAAGAATTGGAAGAGTTAAAAGAAAAAATAAAAATATTAAGAAAACCTTTAACTCTAGAAGAAAGAATAATAAATATAGAAAACGAAATAATAGATTATAAAGAAATAATTACTGAAATTGGGAAAAGATTAGGATTTCAATTTGGAGAAAAAGACAAATTATTAATAAAAGAAAATATTGTTATGATGAACAAAATTTTCCAACAGAACAAGAAACTATAATAGAAGAATTTCTTGAACAAATTAATAAATACTACCAACGACTTGAACCTTATAATCTAAATCCTAATATGAATACTCAATTAAAAGATATTTCAGAAAATCTTTTAAAAATTAATGAAAATATTAAAATATCAACAGCAATAACAGGAAAACATATAAAAATCTATACTAGAGAAGAACCTCAAACTCTAGAAACTGTATATAATTTAATGAATGAAACAAAACAAGATCTTGAAGAGAAATTCTTTGAAACTTCTAAGAAGATGCAGAGAGATATAGAAAAATGTTAGAAGATTTAGAAATACAAATGGCAAACATAAGTTTAGGAAATACTAAGATGAATACTAGTACCACGGGGAGTTAGTAGTTCTACTACCCTCCTCACATGAAGACAACCTCCATTTACACCTACTACACTACCAAAAACGAAGGAATATACCATACAAAGGTGTCCCAGTACCACCCATTGCACCAAGATTCAAGGACCGGGACAAACTAGTGGTGTAAATAAAGAGAAAGAAGACGAAGAATATAATAGTTATAGATATTCGACATATGAAAGTGAATTATATACCTGATATAAATTCAGCCCAAAAGTAGAATGCCCAAATAAAAGAACAAGTCCTAGCAAACTAAAAGGCAACTTCAAAATAACTACCAAAAAAGAAAGTCCTATGGAAAATCTAACAGAACCAATACCAACAACAAGAATATGGTTAGATCTAGATTCAGGAGATAAAGATAAAAAGATATCTGCTTGGGTTAAAGCCTCTAGCCTTTCTATACAATTTAGCAAAGGATGGGATACATATACAGCCTTCAACTTTCTTGAACATACTTTTAGAGGAAATGTTGAAAAATTATGAAAGAAAACCCCCGACCTAATAAAAGGTAATATAAAATACGGAGAAGAATTGATAGCTAATACAAGAGAACATTTAAATAACCAAACAATTATGGATATATTAAAAAGATTAGAAAAATACTTAAGAGCACAATTTCTAGGAGAAATTGCAGAAGAAACTAGTATAGAGAAAGAAATAAGAGAAAAATTAGAAGCACAAATAGAATTAGAAAATCTAAAAATTTGTGATATGTGTGAGCTAAAAGGATACTTAAGAGATTTTGAAAAAATCTACATAAAAGCTTTAAATAAGGATATGAGTTATAATGAAAAACTAAATTATCTCAAAATAATGTTCCTAAAAATTCCTTACCCTTGGAGCATAAAAATACACCAAGAATATGAAAAGATTAGGTATGCCATGACTCATCCAAAAATAAATGATACTTTTGGCAATAAAGAACAATTTATTATCAATACAAATAATAAATGGTGTAGAGAAATAGCTAATAACAAAGCAATAAAAAGATGACAAAGAAAAAACTTCTTTGTTGCAATCAAGATATCTTTCATACTCATCAATGGGGATGTTATCCAAAAGAATATAAAAAGAAAAAGAAATTCAAAAAATTTCTTAAACCTTATAAAAAGAAAGATTTTAGGAAAAGAAGAGATAATTGGAAACCTAATAAAAAATATTTTAAAAAGAGAACGAAACCAAAGGGTTGGATACTTAAGAAAGAATATATTAAAAAATGTAAATGCTTTATATGTCAAAAACCAGAACATATAGCACCAAATTGTCCAGATAAACATAAAAATAAGACCAATTCAAAATTTTTAGAAGTATACGAAGAAGCTATATATGATTCAAAATATGAACCTTATGAAATAAGTGAAACTGAATCAGAAGTCTCTACTATATATATATATCTATTCTGATAGTGAAATAGAGAGTGAAGAAGATAATGAGTTCATAAATTATAACTTTATGAATGAAGTAAGAATTGAAGAAAGTATGGAAATACAAGAAACTAACATAGATAATATTGAAGGAATAAGTCAAACTGTTACCTTCAAGAAGAAGAAAAATATGATGAAATTATGAAAAAAAAATTATCCTTGAATCAAAAAGATGTTTTCAAAAATAAAACATTTTGGAACATATTATCAAAACTAAACAAAACTATTTATGTTATAAAGCATAATGAAGTTCCTATTTATATAGAAAATGTAAAAGGATCTACAACAATTCCCATACTAAATAGGAAATGGATAAATGAAGAACTAGCTAAAATAAAGCCCGATATTAGAAACAAAATCAAAATGTAGAAATTGGAGGAATCCGGATCCTTATGAAAGGATTCTTCGCACAAGGTATGGATATACCAACAACATATTTTGCATGGATAATAGAATATTACATGATCCTATAGACGCCTTTTTTAGGAGTCAAGCTTTCAGGAAATTTAGTATACCAAAACTAATATTTACCTTAAAACTAGGATTTGCAAGATATCTTTATTAGATGAAAATATAGATATATTTTTAAATCTATATCATAAAATAGACAGATTAAATATGCGAGAAAAATCTAAGGCGATGAAGCCTTACCATAAGATCTATATTTGCTTTTACTACAAGCCACCATCAGGAAATAAGAAGAAGCTTTGAAGAAATAAAAATTGAAGAAGGATTTGAAGAATTAGCACAAGCTATTCTACCTAGAAAATTCAGATCCCACGAAATTGAGATACCTGAAGAATTTGTTTTAGATTTCAAAAGAAGAATTAAAACAATTAGAGAAACAGACAAACCAAGAATATACAAGGAATTATTTCTATAGATTCAATAGGAAATATGATAGTAAAATTCCCTCCTAGAAGAAGTCTCAGTCTTCCTAGGAAAAGCTACATAGGAGAGACATCCACTCCAAAAAGCCATTGGAAAAAGAATATACCAATACTTGCCAAATTAGATAGACATGGAATAGAAGAACAATTTTATATCCTAACTAAATGGACAAAACCTACAGGAGAAATACAAGAAATGATTGCCCTAATTAATACAGGAGTGCGGTCAAGCCATGTTCAAGGAAATACAGCTTAATATGCTACCCCGAGCAGGACTTACCTCAAGGATATAAATATAAAGATTATCATGGAATAGAATATGAAATCGAAAATTTAGAGAAATGAATCTTATACTTACCAATATAAGAGGAGAACAATTCCTATAACTATAGTTATACATAAAGATCCCAATAGGATAGAAACCAATGCACCAATCCTATTAAGAATGGACTTTTTAGATATGTTCAAACCATATAGCATTCAAAATTATAGATTACAAGTAACAATTAACCTTGAAGAACAACATATCCCAAAGATTACTAGTGAAAAGAAAAGATTTACTAACTATATGATGATTAGTTATAAATCTATAACCAAGAACATAACAAATCCATTAAGTCCCTATATTGAAATAAAACTCAACCTACCTGAATATTGTAGAATTACATTTCATGCTTATCTAGATACAGGATCAACATTATGTACAGCACAATATATTGTTTTACCAGCTTTCTACTGAAAAACAGACCCTAAAAAGAAATACTATGCTCAAACAGCTAGTGGCCTATTTGAACCATACTCTTTATATGCCGAAAATATACCATTTTTACTAGAAAATAGAGAAGTCATAGTTAGAGAACTTTACTATGCCCCCAAAATAGAATGTGACATTCTTTTAGGACAGACCTTCATCCTAGAAGATTATGCACTCTTTACACAATATAAAAATCCTACAAGATTTGAATTTACAACACCCTGTAACCATAAAATAATTGTACCACAAATACAAAAAGATGTATCTATGGCTCAAAAACCAATAAATCATCAGAGATCCTCAACCCAACGTGGTGGATATTATACAGAAATAGAAAAAGAAAATTTCAAATCACTATTATACAACAGTATAAACTTCCAAATAAGTGAATCAGAAAATGAAAAGCTAGAAAGAATAAAAATAATCTCGTAAATAACTTTTCGGAAAATCCATTAGAAAAATGGTCCGTAAATAAAACAACAGCAAAAATAGAATTAATAGAACCAAATGTCATAATTAGAGTTAAATCTATGGCATATAGTCAAGAAGACATAAAAGAATTTGATATACAAATAAAAGAATTATTAAAAGCAAAAATTATTAGACCAAGTAAAAGTCCACATAGTAGCCCGGCCTTTATGGTTAGGAACCATGCCGAAATAAAAAGAAATAAAGCCAGAATGGTTATAAATAATAAGAAACTAAATGAGAAAACCAAATTTGATAGATATTACCTACCAAATAAGGATATTCTCATAAAAGCCATACAGAATAACAAAATATATTCTAAGTTTGATTGCAAAAGCGGATTTTGGCAAATATGTCTAGATGAAGAAAGTAAACTACTAACAGCATTTAGTACTCCTAATCCTTTAGGACAATTCGAATGGAATGTAATGTCATTTAGATTAAAAAATGCCCCCCAAATATATCAAAGAAGAATGGACGAAGTATTTAAACCAATTAAAAAAATTTGTGTAATATATATTGATGATATACTTATACATTCTACTACTTACAAAGAGCATCTGGAACACCTAGAAAAATTTACATATATTATCAATAAACATGGAATAATACTCTCATAAAAGAAAGCTGAAATAGCTAAGACAAATATAGAGTTTTTAGGACTCATCATCAAAGAAGAAGAAATTCAATTACAATCTCATATTGGAGAAAAATTACTTTAATTCCCTGACGAAATAATAAACAAAAAACAGCTACAAAGCTTTTTAGGATTATTAAATTATTCTGAACAATTTATCGAAGGATGTGCTTTACTTAAAAAGCTATTTCTAAATAAACTAAAAAAGGATCAAGTTTAGAACTGGACCAATGAAGATATTAAGAGAGTCCAACACATTAAAAAATATTGTTCTAATCTCCCAAAACTAGCTATAGCAGAAGATGATGACTATTTTATTCTTGAAACAGATGCTTCTGACTATTGTTGGGGAGCAGTCTTAAAAGCAGTATCAAAACATGGAGAAAATTACCCATGTCATAAAGATTGTTCAAAAACATGTCCTGAAAAATTAGTTGCTTATACTTCAGGAACCTTCAAAGATGTTGAAACTAGATATGACTCCAATAGAAAAGAATTGATTCTTTGTCACAAAAGGGAGTTACTAAATATGAATATTATTTGATTAAAAATCATTTACTATTAGAACAGATAATACTCAAGTCAAGTATTTTCTTAAAAACAACTTAGAGCCAAATGTTGCTAATAAACCATTAATTAGAATACAATCTTGGATGGCTAACTTCAAATTTGATATTCAATATATTCGTGGTAAAGATAATTTTCTTCCTGATTTCCTTTCCAGGGATGGAGCAAATCAAGCAAGAGTTGCAATCAATGAAGCTCAAAATAAAGGAGATGGAAAAGAAAATATACGAAATGGAGAATGAAAATCTCCAAAAGGAAGATATTCCACGAAATATTCAAGATATCAAAGAAAATAAAGAGGCTTCCTCGTCTCAACCTCCACCAGCCATTAAACAAGATATATCTGAAATTAACAAAACTAATATTATACAGTTTTGCAACAGTCTCCTATCCTTTGGGATAAAAGATGAAGCAGGATATAAATACAAAATATGTCTTTTCAATCTTGTGGCTTGCTGGTTTATTGAAATTGATAATAAGCCATGGATGAAGACTTTGAACTATGGAAAATATAACAAGGTGAATTTCTATCCCGGAGCACCACCAAATTGGATTCGCCATATGTATGATATTGGAAATATACTCAGATTTATCCTAGCCAAAATCTCGTAGAAATTTCCATCTTGCCAAAGAAGAATCAAAATAGCAATCAAGAGTTTGTTCGAATTACTAAGCCTACCAACATTTATATCGATTCTTCTCTGCAGCCCGAATGGGATATTTATGATCATTACCTCATTCCAGTTAAAAATGTTATCAAAATTGGATTAACAAGAAAATTGTTCGATCCAAAAGGTCAAAATACTCATGAAATCACTCCTCAAGAAATTTTGAAAATTGAACATTTCAGAAGAGCCAAAGGATTCAAAGACCAATTTGATTTCTTAGTGGACACCATGAGCAAAAATGAAAATATCTGGATATACTTATGTGAAGATCACATAATCTTGACAAAGAATCGTACTGTAAAGACTCGTGATCGAGGATTGGGCCCTACTTGACCACCGGTGCGACAAAATAATGAATAATGAAAATGATGGATCACCAAACTTTTTCGTGAAATGTGTAAGATTATGGTGAGTCATGTCGAACATAGTCAACTCCAATTGCATTATTGAAGATATGGACCACGCTCCCTCAATGAAGACGACATGCCACCAGACTACTTTGAAGAAAAAATGATCGGATAGGACCCTTCACTCATTACCAACAGTGATAATCTTATCACTTTGGAAAAGATGTGGTCCCTATTTACCGACAAGATAAAAAAGAGATTCCTTCTTGATAAGGATCAATTATTGAAAATAAGTTGTATCTGAGTCTTTATATACCACTTACATATCGAGTTGTAAGGTATCGAAAGTTAGAGACAATCACTGAGTTTTCTCATATCTCTCTACTATCATACCATAGTCTTGCGCCTCTTTTTCTTGAGACGTCAAGAAGGTAATCCCTATGGAGTTCTAAACTTCAAACATAGGGAGTACCAAAAGTGTTTCTTACTAGAGTTTTTGTATATCGAGTGTGTACTTGTAATATGCTCATAATGATTTCTATAAAAGTATTTGAAATGTTTTCTTATAATCCCTTTTCTAAAGAAAACTTCATTTGATAGCCAGTCCCCGACGGTAGTAAAATAACCTTGTGTTATTTTCTTTAAATCTCCTTGTTTTCCCATTTTGGCTTGTGTTGCCTTGTTTGGGAGTGTTTTGAGTGTCATTGGAAAAATCAAGTAGGTTCTGAATTGAAAGATTTGTTACATTAGGGGTGAAAACAGCTAGTCTGAATTTCCGTGGCAGGGTTGAATCCTTTTGGATTTATATCCGTTAGCTTGAACTATCAATGCAAAAGGAAGAAGTAGAAAAGAAAATGAGCGGAAGACATGTTGGACCCTTCTGTTAAAAACCTTATGAGCTATAGACAAAAGCAGATCTTGCTTTACTAACGCACATTTATACACAAAGACTTGAAGAAGATCACTCAAGGGAAACCTAGCTTCTTTATTGAAGAATTATTCCAGGTTTGACGTTCTTATTTTCATGAACACTGCACAAGCATCCACATCCACTGATTGTAATCTTAAATTATATTTAGATGATAAATATATCTCATTTTTATTAACTTTGGTTGATAAATTAGAGAAAATTTATTTTATTGGTCAATCTAAACTCAAAGATATTTACACTAGCATAGATTTTGCTTGTAAAAATAATATAAGAATTAATTCTGTAGAAATATCTAGAAATATAAAGAGAATTGAAGATATTATTTCTGAATATAAATACTTAGAAGAAGTTTTAGGATATATAACTCAAAAGGAACATCCTAATGCATTTAAGAAATTATCTGCATATATAGATTATTTAAATGTCAAGATATAATTTAAAAGGTTATGATAACCTTGAATATCATATATTAGATTTATTAGAAGAAGAATTCGTGAAATTAAATAATATCCAAAATAAAGTATCTTTAGAATATTTAGAACAAGCTAGAATAATAAATAGATTATTAGCCAGATACGAGGATATTCTAGATACTAAATTAGAATTGTTGGGAAGATTAAGTGACGAGGAAATAAATAGACATAGGAGAAGTTAAAAGGGCAATTTAGTCACTTTATTAAAAAAAAAGGCCTTTACAACTTATTTGTAAAACACTAGGCTATTTCTTTGTATAGCTTGTTTGACAAGGCTATTTAGAAAAATTCCCCAAACTGTAGGGACTTTATTTTATAAATTCGTAAGTCTAAAAGGCCAACTTAAATGGTTTTAAAACTTTAGGGTTTAATTAAATGAGGGAACAACCAGAGGACTAGAGATTAAATACACCAAAATTTCAAAAATTGCAAACTAGACCCTTAGTTCTTCTAATTTCCGTATGAAGTCCCTTGGCTCAAAATGCAAACAATAGGGTTAGAAACCTAGCCGCCGCCCGCCGCCGCCCGCCCCGCCCATGATCGTGGAGATCGCACCTCGGAGACCGCGGAGTTGACCAGCCAGCAGCGGCATCTCCGGCGCTACAAGTTTGCACGCAACGTCGCTACGAGCGACGCTGCCACCGCACGCAGCCATCTCCGAAGATCTGCGTGCTTGTTCGTCCTCCTTCGACGGTAAACATCAAATCTATCAACCAACAACAACCAAAATCCGACCACAAAAAAAACCGACCACAAAAACCGAAAATTGAGAAAACCCATGTTCTTGAAGAAAAAAATATATACATACAGAAATTGTATCATATATTTCAATTATTGAGCTTGGGTTGTTGTGCGTGAAACCTAAATCCATTTATACAGTTTTTATATTTTTGAACGTTGAAATTCACCATGAAAACAATTTCACCGTCAGTTCTTTAATCATATATTTTTCAACAATTGCGGCGTATATACATGCATAATATATCACAATTCTTCGTGAAATATATAGAGAGACCATGAATTTATAATTTCAGGAAAAAAAAATCATGACCATATAAATGTAGATCTGATAATTTAACATAAAGGTGTCTCTGATACCACTTGTTAAATTTATTTACCGAATTCATAAATACAGATGATTACACATCTATGACTTAAGAACTTCATGCTGTAATTATCAAGATCAAGACTGAAGCAAAAGTGTACCTGAATCCATGATTCTATTTGATCAAACCGGGTTATGGTCTTCCAACTGATCCGTGGTTTTCCTTAGTGTCTCTTCTGGCGATGGGGATGCAAAGAGTTATAAAAAGCCACGCTTCGATTGGGGACCATGACCAGATATATAATTACATGGCAGCTATTATGTTTCAATGTTGTTAAATTGGCCCCTCATCAATTTAAAACATTGTATCCGTCTCTACACTTTAATCTCACGACACTTAATACATATTAGTCCAAAATAGTCTTAAGTGGATCACTTTATTGACTAAAACCTTAAGATAGCACCACACATTTTAATGTATACATGTTTGGCCCCACATGTTGAATTTTATCCAACAAGAAATTGCAACATACTACTCTCTAGTTTTTATAAGCATGAAATGCAATTGCTGTGCTATAGATATACCTATCCTTCATTTTTAATAACAATGAATCGTTTGGAGCAAATATTTCATGGAAAAACGGTTTTATTCATGGAAAAAAGTTTCATTTTTATAACCCTTCATTTCAATTTTTTTTTTTTTTTTTTTTTTTTTTTTTTTTTACAAATTTTCACAGCTAATTCAATTGAATAAAAGAACGAAGGACCAAAAAAAAAAAAAAAAAATGGCAGGCAATGCAGCAGTGGGTTTGTGGCACGGGCTTTTCAGTCGATGCTTAAAGAGTGTGACAACAAGAAGTACACTAATGTCCAGTCTGCAATCCAAACTTATTTAGGTACATGTCACTGGATTTATTACTAAAATTTTTGTATTCAGGCATGCAAATATTTTTGCAATTTCAAGTTTCTTTTTAGCCAGTTTTAGCCCAATGAATTAGTTAATGATAAACAAAAGAATTGCAGATGAAATCATTTTTTTCTTAATTAGTGAATTAAGCATTCAACCGAATCTTATCAGATTGATTTTTTTTTTGTTAATTTCAATAAAATTTACTTTACCTTTTATATTTATATATGATGATATTGTGAAGTGCAGCCCATCAAATTCAATAAAGTAGGTACCAACTGTATCAGATTGGATTCGATACACTATAACCAATGAACAGAGTACTCTATGTTTTCATAAAACCCATGCTTTGTTGATTGTAAGGATTAGCAAAACCCTGAAGTCAAGTTTAAACCCATACTCTATCCCTCATTTCGTGCGATTAAAGACTTTACTACTAAAAAGCTAGTGCTCCATCCTTCACTTTTGTGTACCTCATTGACTAGAAAATACAGATCTAAAAGTGCCTTTTGTCAACAGTTCAAACTAGGCAAACACATTAGACCTATTATATATATATATCTATACTATAATATAAGTGTCTATGGCATGTTTACTATTCACCCTTCAACCAACGCGACGTCGTTTTGATGTTGTATTAATCTTAATTTTGTCCAAATCTCACCATTTTGTTCTAATCTTTTGACACTTTTGTATATTAAATTAATATCTTTGACCGCATTTTTGACTTCTTCATCTTTTCTTTTCTTTTATTTGTTTTAATATACATATATTAGTGTCTTTTAGCCGTAATTATTGACTTCTTATATATTATAGTCAATATATATTCATTTTTCCCTTAATAAGTCATCAAATTTGGTGTTTTTTTATCCCCAGTTGCTATGGAGAACAAATGACGAAATACAATCGATTCTTAAAGGTTTTGCTAAATTTCATTTTCTCTAAACTGCAGTTTTTTTGTCCAACATAAATATTTGCTGCACTTTATACATTAAGTATTTTACATAATTCCAATTGGAGACGATATCCCTGTGGGTTACCTAACCATTGGATTTGGTTTCACATAATTTCATGTTGTATAACTCAATGTATGGATATTTTTGTAAACTGCGACAAATATGAATCCGAGAAACCGACTTAGATGTTTTGGTGATCATTTTAATATGCGAAACATGCCGTCGGACTATAAAATTTTTATATGTGGTAGCTACATGGGTATTCTACGTTCCTTGAAAATTTCATATTGTTAGGTGATCGTTTTCTATGTCAAATAAATTTTTTTACTCCATAACCGGGTGAATTGTTTCTCTAAATTGTCTTTCTGTTCACCAACTCAAAAATATGTTGCACCTTATATATTAAATATTTTACATAATTCCAGTTGGAGACGATAGCTCTATGGGTTACCTAACCATTGGCTTTGGTTTCACATGATTTCATGTTATATAACTCAAGTTATGGGCAATTTTGTAAATTGCGATAGCATGAATCCAAGAAACTGCCTGTGATGTTTCGGTGAGCATTTTAGTGTGTCAAAACATGCCGTCGGATTATCAAATTTTTATATGTGTTAGCTACATGGGTATTCTACGTTTCGTGAAAATTTTATATTGTTCGGTAATCGTTTTCTATGTCAAATAAATATTTTTTGCTCCATGACTGGGTGAATTGTTTCTCGAAACTGCACTTTCTGTTGACCAACTCAAAAATATGCTGCACCTTATATATTAAGTATTTTTACATAATTCCAGTTGGAGACGATAGCTGTATGGGTTACCTAACCATTGGCTTTGATTTCACATAATTTCATGGTATATAACTCAAGTTATGGACAATTTTGTAAACTGCGACGGCATAAATCCGAGAAACTGCCTAGGGTGTTTCGGTGAGCATTTTAGTAAGCCGAAACATGTCGTCGGACTATCAAATTTTGATATGTGGTAGCTAAATGAGTATTCTATGTTTCCTGAAAATTTCATATTTTTCGGTTATCGCTTTCTATGTCAAACAAATTTTGTTACTCCATGACCGGTGAAGAAATTTTTGTAATAGTGCCCTTATTTTGAAATTTTTATTCACCGGTCATGGAGTAACAAAAAATTTTTTGACATAGAAAACGATCACCGAACAATACGAAATTTTCAAAGGACATAGATTACTCAGGTAGCTACCACATACCAAAAATTAGTAGTCCGACGGCATGTTTAGGCATACTAAAATACTTACCGCATGAAACCTCCTAGGCTGTTTTTTCAATTTATGCCGTCGGTGTCTTGATTCGCTATTATAAACCAATAAAAAAAACTTTAAGTATTGTAAATATCTTCTTAAAATTTTTGGACCTTGGTTTTGTGGTAGTTTTAGTGGATTCCCATGTTTTGGTTACACGTTAATGATGTGAACTTGAAAGGTTTTGCTAAACTTCATGTTTTTCTAAGATACGATTTACGTTGTCCAACTCAAGCATTTATCGCACCTTATATATTAAGTATTTTTACATAATTTCAGTTGGAGACGATAGCCCTATGGGTTACCTAACTATTGGCATTGGTTTTACATAATTTCATGTTATATAACTCAATTTATGGACAATTTTGTAAACTGTGACAGCATAAATCTGAAAAACTAACTAGGATGTTTGGTTAGCATTTTAGTAAAAGCCGAAATATGCCGAGTCGGACCGTCAAATTTTGATATGTGGTAGCTACATGAGTATTCTATGTTCCCTGAAAATTTCATATTTTCCGTGATCGCTTTTCTATGTCAAATGAATTTTTGTTAATCCATGACTAAATGAAGTTTTGAAATTTTTTTTCCCACGTACGTGCAATGGAAAAGTTACTGTTTAAGAATTTTTTTTTTTTTTTTTTTTTTTGTTGTTGTAGGTGGACTTTTTCATGATAAATATAAAAAAAAAATTCCCCACTTTGCCGAGTAGTCAAAGTGGGGAAAATTTTTTTTTTTAATTTATCTCACTTTGTCGAGTTACTCGCTCGGCAAAGTGAGAAAATTAAAATGTTTTTAATTTTCCCACTTTGCCGAGTAACTCGACAAAGTGGGAAACATTAAATTTTTTTTTTTTTTTTGTAATTTGCACTTTTAGTCCACATTCTTTTCATTTTATAACAAATTTATCCGTAACCTTTTTTTTTTGCTTTGGCCATCCCCGACTTTTAAATTTTGTTACAAATTTTATTTTGTCCACCTCTTTAAATAATAATTAAAAAAAACAAATAACAACAAAATAAAATAAAAATGTATATGAAGTCCTACAACTTTTAAAAAGTAGCCCAATTTTATTTTGACATTTTTAAAAAAAAAAAAAAATTTAAATTTCTCGAGTTATTCGACAAAAAATAAATTTTTTTTAAATTTGTTGAGTTACTCGACAAAAAAAAAAAAAAAAAAAAAAAATTTTAAAATTTTGTCGAGTTACTCGATGTTAAAAAAAAAAAAAATTTTAAATTTGTCGAGTTACTAGCCAAAAAAAAATAAAAACATTTTTTTTTTAAATTTTGTAGAGTTACTCGAATTTAAAAAAAAAAAATTTTAAATCTTGTCAAGTTACTCGAATTTAAAAAAAAAAAATATTTTTTTTTTTTTTTTAAATTTTGTCGAGTTACTCGAATTTAAAAAAAAAAAATTTTTAAAAATTTTTATCGAGTTACTCGAATTTAAAAAAAAAATTTAAAAAATGTTGTCGAGTTACTCGAATTTTAAAAAAAAAAAAATTATATTTTGTTGAGTTACTCGAATTTAAAAAAAAAAACAAAAAAAAAATTTTAAAAATTTTATCGAGTTACTCGAATGTAAAAAAAAAAAAATTAATTTTTTTTGTCGAGTAACTCGACAAATTCTACAAAAAAAAAAATTTTTAGATTCGAAAAAGTTTGTCGAGTTACTATTCAACTCGACAAACTTTTTCGAGGTGAATAGTAACTCGAAAAAGTTACTGTTCATGAATTTTTATTTTTTTATTTTTTAAAAAAAATTCGAAACTCGACAAAAAAAAATTAAATTTTTTTTTTTTTTTTAAATTCGAAAAAGTTTGTCGAGTTACTATTCAACTAGACAAACTTTTTTCGAGGTGAATAGTAACTCAAAAAAAGTTCTTGTTTATGAAATTTTTTTTTTTTCACTTTAAAAATTCGAAAAAGTTTGTCGAGTTACTATTCAACTCGACAAACTTTTTTCGAGGTGAATAGTAACTCGAAAAAGTTCTTGCTTTATGAAATTTTTTTTTTTTAAAATTCGAAAAAGTTTGTCGAGTTGAATAGTAACTCGACAAAGTTACTGTTCATGAATTTTTATTTTTTTTTTATTCGAAAAGGTTTGTCGAGTTACTATTCAACTCGACAAACTTTTTCGAGGTGAATAGTAACTCGAAAAAAGTTACTGTTCATGAATTTTTTTTTTTTTTTAATTCGAAAAGTTTGTCGAGTTACTATTCAATTCGACAAACTTTTTCGCGATGAATAGTAACTCGGAAAAAGTTATCGCTTCATGAAAAAAAAAAAATTTTTTTTTTAATTCGAAAAAGTTTGTCGAGTTACTATTCAACTCGACAACTTTTTCGAGGTGAATAGTAACTCAAAAAGTTCTTGTTTATGAAAAAAAATTTAACTTTTCGAGGTGAATAGTAACTCGAAAAAGTTCTTGCTCATGAAATTTTTTTTTTTTTTTTTTATGGTGAGCTTTTACATTTCTAATTTTTTTTTCAATGAAAAAATCAACAACATATTTTATTTTTATAACTATTAATTATAATATTCTTACTAATAATGTTATAAATTAAAATTTTATTAGAGTAGGTGTAAACAAAAATTAATTATATTATGACCCTCTTTCTCTGTATATTTTTTCACTTTTTAATATTAAAAATTATTCACAAGGAAAAAGGGAGGATTTTTGTGCGCTTTTATTGAATTCATGCGTGCATATCTAAGATGATTCACTGAAAATGCTAAGAGTTGTATTAATTTTTGTCGATTCTTTTGGAGAACTGATTATTAAACTTATTAGATTATTAAACAAAGAGTAAGAATTTTTTAACTTAGCAAAGGCTTGGAACAATTAGAAATAAAATCCCACCATTGGAACAACATAACTTTACAAAAATTAATGAGTTCATTATTTGACAAGTACAAAAAAATATTTAAATTCTAACAAAATTATATTAACACAATCGCTTTTAATTAGTAGATTATCACAGACAACTTATGTGCATAGTACGTACATATAACTAGTATATATATATATATATATATATATATATATATATATATATATATATAACTAACATTTAAATATTTTCATTATCATACTATAAGAATTAATGTTCAAGATCCAATTAGTTGGATCGCACTTAATCACTTATTGGACCAATTTAATTAATTAAATTAATTAATTGAGCCCGTTTTTCGTTAGCTTCTAGTTGGACTAGAACTAGAGCTAGAGTTAGCTCCACATATAAATACAAATGCACAACAGATTAAGAAGAAGCGTTAGTCTTCATTACTTGTTAGCACAAGTAAAAAAGAAAACCCAATACAATTACTCTAAAAAAGTTCTGCTTTCATCTGTTTCTGATCATGAAAATTCAGATATATTTTTGTTGTGTGGATTACAATTGGAAGCTGGACAATTGGACGTCGGTGGTATTGAAGATTGCATATCCAGCTAATCAGATAATTAGATTTCGAGATATTCATCAAATGTAAATTTCTATCACGAATTATATATAAGTACAAGGTTAATTCCGCTTATAAGAATTGCAGATTTAATTTCTGATGTGCATGTATTCGTCAATTCCTTACAGTGGTATCAGAGCCTACCTTGTTACTTGTTAGAATTCGTTAAACTGCTTTGATGAATTGAACAATAATCGTTATTGGTATATTAATTTGATTTGAGTTTTGACAATAAAATAAAATTATGAGTTTTTTAAACCAAAAATCTGAAATTGGTTTTAGATTTAATTGGAACGGGTTGAAAATAAATAAATAAAAAAGAAGAAGACGATGATCGACATCGGCGCTTTGGAAGTCGTCGCTGCCGGAGTTGGTAACCACGGGCAGGGGACTGTCGCTGCGTAACAAGCGGTCGTCGTCACTGATTTCGCTGCGGCAAACCCGACGTCTTGGCAAAGTTATTAAAAAGGTCATCAAACAATGGACGCCGGTGTTTGACACCTGCGCTACGACTATTGCCAAATCGACCGACGGCGCTGGTGGTTTTCGGCGCCGCCATGGTCGAAATCCTAAAAAGGGTCTCGGCCATTTGATTTGGGAACGAGGCCTTTTGTGCAATTTTGGAAATTGCATGGGAAGCTTCTTAATTTCAAAAAGAGTTGAAAAGGCCACTTATGCAATTTCTGAAATTTCATAAGAAAGGATTACTGTTTTAAAATAAAAAGTGGACCTTTCGTGCAATTTCAGAAATTTTATTGAAGGTCCATTTATTTTAAAATTTTAGGATTGATTGTGCAATTTTAGAACTTACACATTAAGTCCTTAAACTTTAAAAAGAAAAATAGGGTCTCAAATGTAATTTTAATTTTTTGGAAAAATTGTAATTATTAATTTATTTAATGTTGGTCAAATATTCAAAATTATATTAAAATTGTTTTTAAACCATATTTTGAATTTTTGACCAGATTAAATTTTAACTTATTACTTTATAAAATTACAACTTTGACTATATACAAATTTTATCTTCAATTAGAGTATGACATTAAATTGAGAGTTAAAATAAATTTTGAAGATCTCATTTATGAATAAAATTAATTGATTAATTGGATTAATTGATTAATTATTTAATTCGTCTAATCCATTCCAAAATGTCTAAAAGGCTTAGACTTATACTATGAAAGCTGCAAATTCAGAAATTAATATTCCATCCGTTCCACAAATATAGACTCTTTTTTTTTCATACAGATTGAGAAATATCATTTAATGTAATTGAAATTATAAATTTTTCACGCATTTTTTCTATTATACCCCCATTTAATATTAGTCATTCATGAATCTAATAAATTTAAATGCTCATTAAGTTACAATTGAAATATAAATGAAATTGAATTGCATTACATTGAAACAATAATAAAATCAATTGTTGATTTTGTTATTGGATGATAAGTGTTTTAAGACAATGTGGAATTTATTGATTGTGTACTTGAGTAAATGTGTGAATAAATTTATGTAATTTTTCATTATAATTAGTATATATTAAGTTTATTTAAGTTGATAATAATGTATATTAAATAAGAGAATATTAGAAAAAATAAAAATTTAATACACTCTCTATAAAGTAAGTGGCATATAATTTAGGACAGATAAATAAAGAAAACGAATCTATTTTTGTAGAACGGATGGAGTATATTTTTAATAATAAATATTAAAATAAATGTTTAGTGGATGATTATGGATTCAACCCATATTAATTAGGGAAAATTGCCTATAAGTCACTTACACATGACTTGTTTCAAATTAGGTCAAGATATTTTTTTAAATTGTGATTAAGTCATACTTTAAGCAATATTTTAAATTAATTCCAAAATACCCCTCTGATCCGTATTTTTCATGGTGCCTTTTTCTATCTCTACAAACCTCTTCTGCATAGCTTGTAATCGGAAATTATAACTTCAATTCCGGCGACTATGTATAGTGGTACCACAAGAATGGAGGGTAGATCAATGATACCACGAAACTGGGTAACTTCAATTTCGGCGGAGCCGGAGCCGGAGCCGAAGGTGGAAGTGGAGGTTGAGCAATGGTAACTTCAATTTCGGCGGAGGTGGATCAGTGGTAATTTCAATTCCGACGACTGTGTGTAGTGGTACCACGAGAATGGAGGGTAGATCAATGATACCACGAAAATGGGTAACTTCAATTTCGCAGAGGCGGAGGTGGAAGTGGAGGTGGAGCAATGGTAACTTCAATTTCGGAGAGGTGGATCGGTGGTAACTTCAATTCCCATGGAGGTGGAGGTGGAGGTGGAGGTGGAGGTGGAGGTGGAGGTGGAGCAGTGGTACCACGAGAATGGGTCTGTCTGTGAACAGGTTGTAAATTCGGTGAAAGCTTTTAGAAATATTCATCGCTACTAGCTATTCCAACTGTTAATTCTTTGAATCTTTGGTAGTCCTTTATTCCTTCGGATAGTGTAGTTAGTTCTCTTCCTCTCGAAGATGTTTTGTCTCTTTAAAAATGCTACCGACGTTGCCATTTGAACAAAATGTGAGGACAACAAAATATGGGATGCGCGTATAAGTTAATGTTTAGGAAGTATATTTGTTGTGGCCATGATTTGTTCTTTCATAATAGTAGTTTTAATTTACATAAGGATGAATCTTTGGTAGCCCTTAGATTATTTCTTTGTGTTGTTAGTCATGTATGTTGTTTGATACTGTATTATAAAACAGTATCACAAAAAGTATCATAACTGAAATTATATAGAATTCGCATACGTGTTTGATCTTGCTTTTAATCTATAATCTTTATTCAATTATGGTAAGGTTTGAACATGTGATACTGTTTGAATGTCTTAGTTTTAATTCATGATAATGTTTTGTGTTAGGTAATGTGCATTAATATAATTTGATACTATTTTAATCCATGTTTTAATCTATGATACTGTTTTGCATAATACAGTATCAAACAAAATATATGACTAATTAAACAGTATCAAAGATAAAAACATGAAATCATAGTCATGTGTGTTGTTTGATCTTCAGATTATGCAAAACAATGCTATCACAAAAACAAAGATCACAATAGAAATGATCATAGAATTTGCACACGTGCTCGAAATTTTATTATAATATGTTTTCGAATGGTCTAGACAAGATGGTCAAGACCATTACCGCTTCGTCACTACCTATGATGGATTTTACCCGTTTGAAGTCGTCTCTTTAGCTTAAAATGACAATCTTTAATTTTTTTTTCTCAAAACAATATCACAGTTAATGTACATCCTTTTGTCAAAATTAAAAATCTTCCAAGGTATCTCAGTCCCTTAAAAGCAAACACATACTTCAGAGCAATGCCAAGATGAAGAAAGAAGAACTGCCAATCATTCTCAAGTTAATGGGAAGTCATCTAAAACTATGTAGGCATATGTATTAATCATATGATACTGTTTGAATGTATTAGTTTTAATCTATGATACTGTTTTATTTAGGTAATGTGTATTAGTATATTTTGATACTATTTTAATCCATGATACTGTTTTATTCTATGTGGAATAAGTTTTATTTATGATACCGTACTTTTATTCTTTGATACTGTCTAATTATGCCAAAGTTTGAACCTGTGATACTGTTTGAATGTCTTAGTTTTGTCTATGATGATACTATTTTAATCTATGATTCTGTTTTGTTTAGGTAATGTGTAATTTTTATACTGTTTTAATCCATGATCTAATCCATTATATTGTTTTGCATAATACAAGATCAAACAACACACATGACTAATTAAACATGTCAAAGATAAAAGTATGGTATCATAGTCATGTGTGTTGTTTGATCTTCAGATTATGTAAAACAAAGATCACAAAAAATAGTATCACAATAGAAATGAACATAGACTTTGCACACGTGCTTTCGAATTTTTATTATAATATGTTTTCGGAATGGTCTCGACGAGACGGTCAAGACCGATCGCTTAGCCGCGCCTATGATGGATTTTACCCGTTTGAAATCGTCTCTTTAGCTTAAAATAACAATCTTTAATTTTTTTTTTCAAAACAAGATCACAAATCCTCTAAAACAGTATCACAGATAAAGCCACCATTCATCTTTCTCTTGTTGAACATTCTTTGAACTTGATCCTTTTCATTAACACTCCCAGTTCTTGATTGATCAGGTCCTAGTTCTTCATTATCACTACAAGAATCATAAAGGTTCACTACAAGAATCATAGGTTTAACAATATCACAAAAAAAAAGTATCACAACAAAACAGTATCACAATATATGCAGACTAGTAGTTGGTTAAAAAAAATCATTGTATATCAACATTTTGCTAAAATCTAAATAGAATATAACATAAGAAAAGTGGAAAGAATTGGTACACATTCCTCTCAAGAAATATAAAAGAACATAACCAAGGGATTTAAGATCATCACGCTTTGCTTTGTTACGCAAAATAAGAAAATGTGATCCACATGTCATCATGCGAGATAACCCATCATTTATCTTCCTCTTCTCTGATCTAAACGAAAAAGAAGTGGGTAGAGTACTGCCTTAAAAGAAAGGCCGGAAAAATATCTATCACCACCAATTCCAAGATGAGTATTACAACTTGCATAGTGTGCGTCCCCTCATAAATTTTTTGTTCTCCTTGCATAGAGAAAAATAAAGCAAAGTATACTCATCTTTATATATTTGTTGTTGAAAATGAACTTGTATAAAACTATAAACCAAATCATATCATCACTCAAGTAGTAGCTACAAAAAAGAGTTAATGTCTTTGTTTTTGTCCCAACATAAGTGTGAAAAGAAAATATTTTCTAACCAAATAAGATAAGGTTCAGAACACTTTTGTATCTACAAAATAAAACAGTATCACAACAAAACAGTATCACCAAAAAAAACAATATCACAACAAAACAATCATCAAAAAAATGATCACAAAAAAAAGCAATTATCACAATTAGCGTTTTTTACAATTAAGGGTATGTTGGTCTTTTAGATCTAAAATATGACTTTAGTTGAATTAAGTTTTGAGCATATGACTTTAGAGCCCATAAGTGCCAAAACAGTGACCGGCCCTGAATTTACCCTATTAATTATTCATATTGATTGTTCGTTGGGCCTGCGAGCCTATTATTTAATTAAATGGACATGCGAGCCTACTATTTATTTAATTGAGTTTTTGAACTCTTTATTTAATATGGACATGCATGTTCATTTATATGGGCTTGCGTTAACTAGTATAGGATACATGTTACAACAATCACAAGGAAGCAACAAGTATATGATCATCGAGATGATTGCATTAAGCATTCAATGAACAAATGCAACGTCCCTTAGGAATTGACCGACTAATCTTCCTTTTGGCTCGGGAAGATTAGATTGAAAAATTCTATAATCATCCACAGTTATTATTATGTATGATTGATTGCATGTTAGATGTTAGTTAATATACATAAATGTGATGAAACAAAGCACTCTTTATCAAAATATTAAATTCGTATTAAATGGTTAATATAACGTGCCTTCCATTGTTATAGTAAAAAATCAGAGTCCATTATCGATGCCAGTTTGGTGAGTCACTTAAGGCTGCTCGTTCATGGATATGTGTATCACTATGGAATATTTGATGTTTCTAAACAATGGGTTGAATTTAACTAAAATTTTATTTTTTGTTGAATCACTCAAGGAAATTAAAATTTTGGGGCACAGTCAAGTAAACACATAAGATGTGTGTGATAATAAGTTGTCTACTTGATGATCTATGAGTCACATAGAAATGTGATTGATAGAAGTATCTACACTCGGATGTTTTATTAGAATTTGTTGAGTCACTCAAGTTTCTAATAAAATAAAAGGGATCGTAGCCCACTGAGAATCTAACTGGTTCTATTGATTAATGTTTGGGGATCATTAATTCAATTTAAACTGTAGGAGTATAATTAATTTAATATAAGTCTATGACTTATATTAAATTAATTATGCATTTAATTAATTATTCTATCTTATTATTTAATAGTTGAATCATAAGTAACCATATGAGTTTGAGAAGTATATTAGATGCCAACAAACATACCAGACCAAATTTTCTAGACTGGCACCGTAATATGAGAATTGTTCTCAAGCATAAAAAAAGAAAAATTGAATATGTCATTGAGCAGCCAATGCTGGAAGTTCCTACTGAGAAGGCTACGCCGGAGAACGTAGTGATAACACTAACACTGCAACATGTGATGCTCGCAGTGTGTCACCTGAGTTAGAAAAGTTGCACGAGGGTATGGATGCTTATACCAATATACATATCATTTCAAGTAGTTGAATGATAAACAGTCATGGACTGAAATGTATGAGACATCTAAAAGGATTATACAAAGGTATGATGGTAAAAATATCTTCAATCAGTGCTCATGTACTGAAGATAATTTGTTATATTGAAAAATTAAACCAATTGAGTTTTACCATGGACCACGAGCTAAGTGTTGACTTAGTTATGTAATCTCCACCTAATAACTTTTTGCGCTTCGTTATGAACTTCAACATGAATAAGATTCAAGTATAGGATAATTAGCACGTTTCATCCCTATCCTTTGGGTCTATTGCATAAATCATCCCTATCGTTTGAATTTTTACATTTGGGTCCTTAAATCACCCATTTTTGCGCAAATCGTCCTTACCACCTAATTACATCAAATGAAGTCATTATGTCGGTGCGTGTATTCTCAGTCTCTCATTATTTGAAGGACAATTCCGTCTACTCACCAATTGTAATCTTCCCATCAAATCCAACCCATCATCCTACAACAAAGATTATTATTATTATTATTATTATTATTATTATTATTATTATTATTATTATTATTATATGCATATTCCATACAAAATCTGCTCTCCATTTCAAAGACAACAATGCATCGTTCTTTGTGTAGATGTGGAAGTCGAATAGAGATGAAGATATCTTGGACACAAGCCAATCCTGGGTGACGTTTCCTGACGTGCTAACGCCGTTTGGTAGTTCCTCTCGCACATGCTTCACTTTTCATTTTTGGATATTTTTATGGACACTTTGAAATTGTAATTTTTCGCAAAAAATAGAGGTTGTGGCTTCTTTTCTGGTATGATCCACCTATGTGTACTAGATCTATGGAGATAATACTTGGTTTGCTTAGATCTAAGAATGCATATGAAGAACAAGTGTTGATTCTACAGAAAAACAAGAAGATGCTCCATTTTAGAACATGGTGTTTAGGGTTTGTTTATGGGTTGGTTGTAATGTGGATTATGAAAGCCACATCTTGAGTGTAGAACATGGTCTTTTGGATTTTCGTGGAGGGTTGGTTGTGTAAAGTGAATGTAATATGTATGTGTAAAGTGGTAATGTAGTTGGTGTTATCTGGGAAAGTAATTAGCGGATGGAAGAAGATGACCCAAAATCTTGGATGTAATAGTTTTTTTTGTGCAAAACGTCCTTATGCTATAAACCTTTTGCGTAAATCATCCATATCGTATGGATTTAATTGTGTGTATTACCCTTATCGTTATGGTTTGATTGTTGAAAACGTTCTTACCCTATTATATTTTTTAGCAAATAGTCCCGTGTATTTATCATGAAATCAAATTAATCTTGTTTACAAATGAACAAATTCATCAACATGTTACCAACAAATTAACACAGCCAATCAACACAAAGTAAGCAACAGAGAAGCACATTCTTCATACCCAACAACACAGTTAACAAAATATTGTACAATAGTTAAATTACATCACTTGATTTTTACAAAAAACGATGGTTGAAGAAGCAAAAATATAGAAATGGGCGTTGATCACAGATTAGTAGCAGGTGGTGGAGCTCCTTTGCAAGACCTCTTGTTTTGCCTTGCTTGACCGTACTTCTTGCACCTCATTGTTAGTCCTTTGTCGCTCAAATTTCTACTTGTTGAAGGTGTAGCATTTGTTGCTTTTGGTGTAGCATTGGTTGTGTTTTGTTCACATGCCTCTGTTCTTCTGCTTTTCTTGGTCTTTCAGCTTTTTTGGTGTAATATGGTGGAGTCAGTGGGTTCAGTCCCGGATTTGGCCAAGCTTGTAGACTTGTAATAGGAGAAATACTTGGGGTGTATGTTCAGAGATAGGCATCTCGTTTGTAGATATCATCAACGTAATCCATCAAGGTCATGCCATGAAAATGCAACGCAGCAATCACATGACAACATGGGATTCCAGTTAACTGCCAACCCCTACATGTGCATGTCTTTGCATTAATGTCAACAGTATGGAAGATGTTCCCTGCATTGTGACGTACTTGGAACATCATTTGACCACGAATCGTCGGTACTACGATCGGCGGCTTTCCATTATTTTCCCAAAAATTTTGTATTCTGGGGCCTACATCTCCATTCCACTTCTCACATGCTTCCCTTTGAGCCACAATCATTTTCATTAAGTACATTCAATCTCCTCAAGCATTGTTAAAATTGGCTTCTCCCTTGAACCAAGGATTGTACTATTGAATGATTTGCACAGGTTGTTAAGCAACATATCGTACCTGTTACCTTCTTGAAAATGTGATTTGCTCCATTGTGAAGATGGCTTCAACTCCAACCAACCATAAGTCATTTGGGCATATATCGCACATCCTCTGCATTTGTTCCAACTCTCATCGTGGTATAGTTGTGGCCCTTACGGCTGCCCACGAGATTCTTCAATGCCAATCCCTTATGAAGTGAAGTAAACTTGTTGTACAAATGCCTAACACAAGTCTTATACTCCGCGTGTTCAAACAATGATCCAA
Source organism: Forsythia suspensa (assembly GCA_023638005.1). NCBI lineage: Eukaryota > Viridiplantae > Streptophyta > Magnoliopsida > Lamiales > Oleaceae > Forsythia > Forsythia suspensa. Next base: position 22,848,965 of record CM042670.1, on the reverse strand, counting down.
TGGCATTCACCAGCCCCTTTTGTTTGTCGACATGAAAATCGGTCCATTGCTTTTGTAAAGGCCAATGTCCTCTTTCAACATCTCCAGAAACCATCTCCAATTCTCACCATTTTCAGTTCCACCACTGCATATGCAACTGGGTACAATCCATTGTTTCCATCAACTCCTACAACATATAATAATTGGCCTCTATATTCTATCTTCAAGAAGCACCCATCCACCCATATTAGCCTCTTGCAACCATGCATAAATCCTCATTGCACGGCCCAAGCAAATGTACAACCTTTTGAACTCACCACCATTCCCTTCTACCTGAGCAGTGGTTCCTAGATTTGTACGTTTCAACTCCTCACAATAATTCCATAGAATTTTGTAATGCTCTATCACACTACCCCTTACCTTCTCCAATGCCTTTTCCTTCGTCCTATACACCTGCTAGACTGAAATGTCTTCTAAACCATCTTTCCTCACCCTGTCAATAAAGCCACCAACTTACATGTTAGGTTTAGCCCTCCAAGCAGATGCATACCTCTCTGCCAAGTATGTGGAGCTTACTCGCTTGTTTTTATACACCATTGGGCAAATGTACTCCTCTCTAAAGGTCTTTATAATAAACCTGGACTTCCCTTCTTTTTCGTTGCATACAATACCCACGTGCAATCTCTAGGACACACCGTCCTTACTCTGTCGTTGTCGTCCTTTTTGTCCTTGATTATCTATTGTTCACTACAGAATGTGTAGTGATTGCAGCCTTTAGTACACTTTTTGACTCGAATATCAACCCTATAAAGTCTAAAAAAATGAAGTTAGAACAAATATAATGACATTGAATAAGCACACTATCCTATAGTATAGTATAGTTCCCAGTTCTGAACACTAGCTCATTCATGTCAGTAGTTGGATTGAAAGCATCAACTCTACTTCTTTTCTTGAACTTGTTTCCTCTTAAATCTGCTACCTGCTCATGCTCCTTAGCTCATGAGAGTCTCCGTAGTCCGTGTCATCTTCTCTAACCTATTGACCTTCAATTGTGCCAAACCCAAAATCATAATTCACCTTTTCGGCGGGAGGAGGTTGCAAGTAACTCCTTATCCAATTTAAAATCTAACTCCACTAATACTTCCTCAGATTCACTTCTAACTGGGTCTCTGTCTCCTCCATCATTACTTACATTGCACTCAGATCGGTTGGAAGATCATTATACACAAGGGACTCCTCTAACTGGCTCCATATATCTTCTTGATGGGAAATATATTCACCAATACTATCCTCATCCACCTCCATCTCACTACTGCACTGCATTGTAGGAACATAATATCCACCATTGTTGTCACTTCCTAAACCATTCCTTTCATCGTTCACACCTTTATCATGTTTTTCAAAGCCTCCATCGTCAATTATAGGGATGCTGCAGACCCAACAACGTATATTTGTCCATTTATGTCCCTCAACATCTCCCTCACGTCTGCTTCAGAATTCAATCTAACCAACTCCTTCCCCAAACTCATTTCTCAATTCTTGTAATAGAATTCCATTTTCCCTCCAAACCCACATGCATCACAAAATTTGTCCAACATGCTTCTGGTAAAGTGCTTAGGCAGCAAAAAGTCGACGAACATTACGTACCCATGTTCGTACATTACATTGTTCGGCTTATCGAATAATTTACCTCTATGATGCACTTCAAGAGTAAAGAAGTCATTTTTCCACCGCATGAACAAGAAAACACAAGTCAAACATTCATATATAATGTTCCATCAGATTGAAGTAATTTATTGTACAAAATAAGAAACATTTGGCATTAAAAACTTTTGAAAGTGCTTGATCGAGAATATTGCAGTCGCCAAATCATACGTACTTACCATATTATGGTGCCTCCTCGCCAAAATGTCTGAATCTTGGTATTGACGACATCTTCAACAGATGATTTTCTTGGCTGTATGAAAAAAATCAAAACAAAACTTTCATCAACCAAAATACATGATTCGTCTTCTTTCCAATGTACCAACCAAAAAACCCAAGAATAATGAACAATATTGTCTAACATTGACTTACCTAGTTGTTTAAAGACGAATTTTGAGAGGGTAATGGTGCAACTACACTTCTTCGGTAGCGACCAAAGTACAGAAATTTGGTATTTTGGATTTTGTAACTCTTTGTGTTCTTTCTCCATAAAAATAATTTTTCATCAACTTTTGGTCTTAGCAAACATGCCCTACACATTACAATTGGTGAGTCGACGAAATTGCCCATCAAATAATGAGAGATCGCAGAATCTGCTACCGACTTAACGGCTTAATTTGATAGAATTAGACGGTAAGGGCGATTTGCACAAAGAATGGGTGATTTAAGGACTCAAATGCAAAAATTCAAACGATAGGGATGATTTGAACAATAGACGCAAAGGATAGGGATGAAACATTCTTATTACCCTTCAAAGATACCCTACTCGAAATTGCTAAACATGCCGAAAAATTGTTGAGCCCAAGAGAAGAGGTAAATTTTGGCCATTGACACCTCTAAGGACACTAAGAGGAAATCTAAAAGGACCTTTCGAGAAAGGATCCAAGAAGGGCCAAATATACTGGAAAACAGTTAAAGCAAACAAAGAAAAATTCAAGTCTGATGATCCGTGTTTTCAATGTGAAAACAAATGGCATTAGAAGAGAAACTACAAGACATAAAATAGATAAAACAAATGAAACTCAGCATACTCGGTTATATAAATGCAAACGCATCACCAAGTTACATAAGGATGGATACTTGGATTCAAATGATTATGAATCATTTGATAAGTGTGGATCATACTAGTTGGGTAAAATGACCTAAACTCATTTTCTAGAAAGGGAGTCAGAGTTGCAGACATTTTGGGTCTTATACATATAGTATATGGACAAAATGGTTTTTTTTACTTCATCATGTTTACAAATGACCATTCTAGATATGGTTTCATCTACTTGATGAAATTCATGCAAGAAGCCTTTGAAAAGTTCAAAGAATTCTAGCAAGAAGTTGAAAGGCAAAGCGGAAAAAATATTCTAACACTTAGATCTGATCGAGGTGGAGAATATTTGAAGGGTTGAGTTTTAAACTATCTAAAAAATAATGGGATTCTCTAGCAATGGACTCCACCGTATACACCAACACAAAATGGTGTATCCGAAAAGAGAATCCTCACCTTATTTGATATGGTGCGATCAATGGTGAGTCGCGTAGTTCTTCCAAAATCGTTTTGGAGATATGTATTTTTACATGTTATATACTAAATCGTGTCCTATCTAAATCGGTCAATAAAACTTCATACGAGTTATGGAAAGGTAAAAGACCCGATCTTTCATACATGAAGGTTTGGAGATGCGACGCTTATGTGAAGCGCATTAAATCGGATAAGTTAGGAACTAAATCTAATAAATGTTTATTTGTGGAGTATCTAGAGTAAATTGTAGGATACTATTTCTATAATCTCATTGAGATGAAGGTCGTCGTATCGAGACTTACTGTATTTTTAGAGAAGACAGTGAGAGCAAAGTAGATCTTGAAGAAGTTCAAGAAAACACAAATAAAATTGACCAATTAGATATTCCAATGGCTGAGATTGCATATGATGAATCACAGATTGGGAAAATGGGAACCACCAGTTCTCAAGGACACACGAGCTCCACGTAAGTTAAGGACACACGAGCTCCGCGTAAGTCAAGCAGGGTCATTCGTTTTCCTCTGAGATATGATCTACTAATTACTAGTAATGTATTACTAATCGAAGAAGATGAACCTAGTACTTATGCAGAATCGAAGTCAAGTGTTGACTTAAAGAAATGGTAGGAAGCCATGAAATTCGAGATGAACTCCATGTACGAAAACAAAGTTTGGACATTGGCTGATCCGCCTGAAAGGGTAAAACCTACAGGCTGTAAATTGGTTTACAAGATAAAGGTCGACATGGATGGTAATGTTCATACTTACAAGACAAGATTGGTTGTGAAGGGTTACAAGTAAAGACAAGGGATTGACTTTGACAAAACCTTCTTACCAATAGCCATGTCTAAGTTAATTCGGATTCTTCTTGCGATAGTAGCATACCATAACTATGAGATCTGAAAATGGATGTCAAAATCACATTCCTTAATGAGAATCTTAGCGATGATGTGTACAACCTGAAGGTTTTGAATCCACAGAGCCAAACAAGGTATGCAAACTACAGAAATCTATATATGAATTAAAGCAAGCCTTTCGGAGCTGGAATCTTCGTTTTGATGAGATAATCAAAATGTTTAATTTTATCAAGAATGAAGATGAACCATGTGTATATAAAAGGTTAGTGGTAATAAAGTCGTGTTTCTAATTTTGTATGTGGATGACATACTATTATTAGGAATCCATGTCCCAATGCTAAAATCAGTAAAATTGTAGTTATCTAAAATTCTTCCATGAAGGATATAGGAGAGGCAGCGTACATTCTCGGTATAAAGATCTATAGAGATAGATCTAATAGAATGCTTGGCCTATCTCAATCTACGTATATAGATAAAATCTTGAGAAGATTTAGCATGGAAGAGTTCAAGAGAGGACTCTGTCCCATCGGACATGAGATCTATTAGTCAAAAGAGTGTCCAAAACACAGATAGTGAAAGATGGCATGGATAAGATTCCTTATGCATCAGCAATATGATCTATCATATATACTATGTTATGTACTTGACCAGATGTTTCATATGCTTTGAGTGTCACAAGCAGGTTCCAAGCAAACCCTAGCAAAAAATATTGGATCATGGTCAAGAACATTCTTAGGTACTTAAGAAGGACTAAAGACATGTTCTTGATGTATGAACAAAATGAACTCAGAGTTCAAGGTTATGTCGATGACGACTTTTCGATCTGATAAACATGATAGCAAATCCTAGTTCGAATATGTATTTACTCTAAATGGTGGTGCGGTCAATTGGAAAAGTTCCAAATAAAAACAAACTGCTGATTTAACTAAAGAAGTTGAATATATAGCTGCTTCAGAAGTAGCAAATGAAGCGGTCTGGATCAAGAAATTCATTACTGAACTTGGAATAGTTCCTAGCATTGTTGATCCAATAACTTGTATTGTGATAACAATTGAGTAATCGCACAAGCGAAGGAACCCAGGTCTCATCAATGATCTAGTTATATATATTGAGGCAGTATCATCTTATTAGAGAGTTGATCTTAAAAAATAACATAAAGTAGAACGGATCCCGACAGATGATAATATAGCAGCTCTTTTGACAAAGTTGTTGTCCCAGTACAAATATGATGGTCATTCTAAATTTGATGGTATTATGATAACTGAGTGACTGAATCTAGTTTGTATGGAATATTTTGTGATATACTCTTTGTTAGATATTGAGGTATATGAACAAATTGGTTAATTAAATATTTGTCTACATTTTAAATGGTAGATCTGTTATTCTTAAATTTTATTATTTAAAGTAATATAGTTCGAAGAAAAATTCATAATAACTTGTTAATCACAAGGTGTTTTGATTGTGATATACAAGTTATAAATAACTTATTCTTGAAATATCTCTAGTCATAGTAATAATGAGATACTGATATCATTATTGCGAATAGACTAGTATGTGTTGTATTTTTTTTGAAGAAAGTAGCTGATGTTATGAGCTAAGATGTAGATGGACATCTGAATAAATACATGAATACATTGTTATGAGAACATGACATTGTATGATCTGTCTAGGGATTCCACATGGATAACTATCCAAGCGTCAGTGATAAATCTCTAATACGCGGTAGTGGATTTCATCCTTTAACTTGAGGACATTATAGAATCTTATGTGATAACTACTAAACTTTGGCAAGCATTTGATGAGACTCGTAGATTATGAGTCACCAGGAAGACGTCGTACATGTATAGTGAGAATTATATGAAGGTTGTGAATGTCCAATATGAGGATTCGTCACTCCTGGAAAGTAGGAGATTATAACCTGCGTTTTCCCCACTTAAGTTGATATAAATTTTCTCGGCTGGGTGGAGTTATGAGTTGAAAATGTTTCAATCATAACTAGATTAGATCATCGGAGAGTTGAGGTGAATAATATAATTGGTTGAAATGAGATTGACGCTGATCCATATCTCTTAACCAATTGGCTTAAATTGATGAAGAGATTATATTTCTACGGTAACCGCACATATATTGGTTCTGTCATACCATATGATATTTCCCTTCACATGGATTGCCTTGACACATTGCTAAAAGTCAATCTTGGACGGCGACGTGAATTGATCGATCTAGGTGAATCGATGAGAATATCACTACGTTTGCCATCGGGAATGGAAACCTAAATGGTCGCACACATAAGGCAAGAATTGAGCATCTGGAGTTGGACATTGTCCAAGTGGGAGATTGTAAGAAATAATGTCCAAGGTCCAATTAGTTGGGTCGGACTTAATCACTTATTAGACCAAGTTAATTAATTAGATTAATTAATTGGACCCGCTTCTTCGTTGGCTTCTAGTTGGACTAGAACCATGGTCGGGATTAGCCCTACCTATAAATACAAAGGCACAACAGATTAAGAACTAGCATTGGTCTTCATTACTTGCTAGCACAAGTAAAAAGACAACTCAATACAATTATTCCCAAAAGGTTCCGCTTTCATTTGTTCTTGATCGTAGAAATTCAGATCTGTTCTTGCTGTGTAGATTACCATTGGAGGTTGGACAATTGGACAACTGTGGTATTGAAAATTGCATCTCCAGCTAATCAGACAATCAGATTTCGTGATTTCATCAAAGGTAAATTTCTATCATGAATTCTATCTAAGTACAAGATTAATCCGACTTATAGAAATTACATATTTAATTTCCACTATACATGTGTATACGTCAATTCCTTACACATACAACCTTATATACACGTCCATACATCCTTATTTAAGTTGTAACATACTCATAACTTCAAACATTCATTATCTCTTTTCCAATAACATGGCATACTCTTGAAGAATTTGCATACAAAGGTAAATACTAATATCTTTTTCATTCACAAAATTTCTATGTGTACATAAGAGCTTATATACTTGTTTTTAATTTTGCAAACTTTTGAATCCACAAACACAACATTATTGTTACTTGTTTCATCAAATCAAAATAATAATTTTTTTGTATATAATCTCGTATTTAGTTTACATTTGACTATATCTTTTCTAACATACCATGAGACCCTAATTATAATTGTTGTTTCGATCTTTAGACATTAAAACATGGGTAAAACATGACTAGAACTTGTACTGTTGTTTGTATATTTTGGCTTCGTTTTAGATTGCTATAATTGATTCTGTAATTTATTATCCAATGTTCATGATGTGATTAATATATCACCAGGCTTGCTGTTGTAGGATATAATGTTCTCTGTAAGTCACATGTAAAACTTGGGACCCCGTGGAGAAGTACCTTTGCTTTCCGTGGCTCAAGCCTTATGCACACACAAAATTTGACGATAAATCTACTCCTTGTGTCTTTCTTGGCTATGCAAAGCAAAGCCACACCTATCTCTATCTAGACCAAAAGAAGTCTAGAATTTACACCTCTCGTCACGTCGTCTTTGTAGAGTCTACATTTCCCTTTACATTTTCCTCAATCCACTTTTGACTCTGTTTCCAGTAATGAGCAACCCGCTGATACTATATCAATTGCACATGCTCCTCGTCCTCATCCAATCAATTCTCATCCTATGCAAACTCATGGTAAGAACAATATTGTTAAACCCAAACGTCTATTCACTGCCATCACACGTCATCCTTTACCTGATTTTGTCGAACCTACTTGCGCGTCTCAAGCACTCAAACTTCCTGCTTGGCGCCAAGCCATGTCAAAGGAAATTAATGCTCTTCTTCGCAATCATACTTGGTCTTTAGTTCCCTCTCATTCTTCTCAAAATGTTGTCGGTTGCAAATGGGTATTTCGCATCAAACGAAACCCCAACGAGTCTGCTCTCCGCTACAAAGCTCGTCTAGTGGCGAAGGGTTTTCATCAACAACCCGTGTCGACTATCATATTACATTTAGTCCCGTTGTCAAACCTTCTACAATTCGAATCATTCTCACCTTAGCTCTCTCTCGTAATTGGCCTATTAAACAGCTTGATGTCAACAATGCCTTTCTTCATGGCGTGTTGACTGAAGAGGTGTTTATGTCTCGATCCCAGCTTTGTCGATCCCACATATCCATCTCATGTCTGCCGTCTACAACGGGCCATTTATGGTCTGAAGCATGCGCCCCGTGCTTGGTATACTACACTTAAGAATTTTCTACTCTCTTATGGCTTCCAAAATTCTCAAAGCGACACATCTCTATTTCTCTGCTTCCATAGCTCCATTTCCCTTTATATACTTGTCTATGTTGACGATATACTGTCATTGGTAATAATCAATGCTCTCAACTCCTTCCTTACCAAGCTGTCCACCACCTTCTCCATTAAGGATCGCCGCCACTTGAATTACGTCATTGGGGTCGAACTACTTCCTACTCCATCTGGTTCTCTTCTAGCTCAGCACAAATATATTCGTGATCTACTTCATCGCACCAACATGACCGGTGCCAAAGAATGCCTTACTCCCATGTCCTCCACCCCACCTCTTCGGTTTTTTGATGGATCGCCACCTACGGGTCCTACACTTTATCACCAAACTGTCGGTGCTCTACAATATCCCTCTCTCTCACTCGTCTAGATATCTCTTATGCTGTTAACAAACTATCCCAGTTTATGCACAAATCCACTGAAACTCATTGGATTGTAGTCAAACGTCTTCTTCGTTATCTTAAATCCACCATTCATCGTGGTCTATTTCTCAAACAGTCTCTCACTCTGTCACTTACTACTTTTACTGATGCCGATTGGGCCGACAATGTTGATGATCGCACTTACACCTCTGCCTATATCATCTATCTTGGTGGGAATGCCGTCCTTGGTGCTCCAAGAAACAAAAATCTGTTGCATGATCCTCCACTGAGGCTGAATATCGTGCTTTCTCTTTTTGTGTTTCTGAGGTCCTATGGCTTCGCAATCTTCTTCACGAGCTTCGTGTTTCCTTACCCTCTAAGCCCAATATTCTTTGTGACAATCTCATTGCCACATATCTGTCTGTCAATCTTGTCTTTCACTATCGTATGAAACACATTGCCATAGATTACCACTTCGTTCGTAATCATGTCTCCAATGGATCCTTTTGTCTCCTACATCTCCAGTAAAGACCAGCTCATCAACATTCTCACTAAGCCATTGTCTAGTACTATTTTCTGTCGTCTTCGTTCCAAGATCGGACTCTTAGATGGAAGTTCCGTCTTGCGGGGGCATGTTAAGGATGATGATGGTTCGCCCACCAGCACACTCATGGAGCCCAAGTCGAGCCAACTCTAGAACATTCCAACCGATTGTTTGGTCCTCAAGTCTAGTATAATTATATTTATAGTATGACATTCTTGTATCTCAAGAATTATATCTTTCCTTATATTATAATATTCTTACATTATACTTTTCCTTGTTATTAGAAGATTTCGATTTTCTTACCAATTGTAAATCTCTACAAGTCTGTATATATAGTCGGTCATTGTACATCAATAATACAAATTATTATTCTCCATCTTATTATCTTTACAAAGCCCACAATGGTCAAGTTCGAGCTTACATTTTCATAGAGAGAATGTAACGAACTTTCCACTGTGTATCACTATATATTCCTTGGATACTTATAAATCTCATGACATGTCTTTCCATCTTTCATAGATTTTCTACTACATATCTGTAACCTCGAAATCTGCACTATCCACATGTCAACAGATCTCCAATCAATCCTCTGCCAGCATGTATGTTACCCGTACACTAGGACAATCGTTAGACACCAAGATCACTAAGGAAAAAGGGGTCGGTGATCGTTGGTATTTCGACGATCAAGTCAACTGTCGGTATATGTAAAAATATACGGGGGCGAGTGTTTGAGTGTAGGAGAGACAAGCAGATGGAAATTTGAGCAATGTTTAAGGGTGATGCGTAACTTAGAACAGCCAAGGACATTGTATTTATAAGTTCAGAGTCCAATTGATTTGGGTAAGCAATCAATTATACATTGAATCTCATCATCCTTCCTTATGAGATAAGTATAATTGAATGTGAAGGCGGTCCTTTTAGATTTTTCATTCTTATCTTCATTGATGTCCTATATCTTGTTACTAATTGTCCAGATGTTGATATTTAATTTCCTTCTAAGTTTGAATCACAATCAAACACGATCCAACACAATCTTTTTTGAGATATTTCTTTAACTGTCCCAAAATATCATATTATTTGCGGATTATATAGAATATGAAGACCGACGAAGCACCACAGGTTGGTTACGAGGGTCGAAGCACTTCATGGATTTTGTTGTAACCGGTTCAGTCGTGCGAGCCCTTCGTCGGGTCTTTCAGGACCTTTACTGAGCCTAGGAGGTCTTGTTTGGACCTTTACAGAGTCTATGAGGTCTTGCCAATACTGGGTGGTAACAATATTTTTAATAGATTTTTATTTTATATTAAAGTCTCACAACATTTAAGATAGATTTTAATGCCATTTTTTAGATCTTTTATACTTTGTTTCTTAAATAGATCCATATTTTATATTAAACTTCTCGTAGTATTGATTAACCATACAACATCATCTTTTTCTTTTTCACTGCTCGTGGTGACTGGTGATGAGCACTGACAAGAGCCCCAGCTGCAAGAATCCATTCATTCATTTGTTCCCCACTACTGGGAAGATAATACAAGCATCAATTCTAGATTGGTATTTCTAGAATTTTAACTCACGCTTCTTTTGTTCTTTATGCCACTTGTTGGGTAAATTTCATCTACTTTTAGCAACCTTTCAATTGTACAAGTTTGTCATATAGTGATCGTTCTTTAAATTGAAGGAAATTGTTTAATTGATATTTATATTGTAACTCATCTTCTATGTAATAGTTAGATGACATCCTAAAAACAAAAATGATAAAATTTTGATTATGGCAATGTCTTTATATTAAGAGTGTGTTTGTTTAAAAATTTATTAAAAACTGATATCAAAGTTAATAATTAATTTTAACCAAATATTAAATGAAATTTACAATTTTTATCAAATTTTATCAAAATTTGATAATAAACTGATTTTTAACAAAATCAGACAGGCACTAAAAAGTTAAAAGACATTTTGTAACTTTTTTATGGCGAAGTGTAGTGATAAGTTGATTTGCCACACGCTAAGAGCGGATTAGGAGGTTCCATTGAGATAAAAAAAAAATACTATAATATAAAATAATATTTAGTTGAAAAATCAATTTTATATATATATATATATATATATATATATATATATCCTGAAATTTCTCAAGAAAATTAAGTTTGAAAAATTTCAAAACACTAAAGTTACAAATTTCTATCGCCGGTCACTGAAATATACTAACGCGTTCACTAACGATCACTCTATTAAATTTTCAGGATAAATTGATGACGTGTCACCGCTAAGTGTCCACGTAGTACACAATCAATCGACATTTGACAAAAATGACGACACGTAAACTTAATGTACTAATAACAATAAATTCGAACCATGAAAAATGCACCTAGAACATGATGACATAGCTGTAATTTCTAGACATAAATTTATGATCTTCAATTTTCATCCCTTCAAACCCGATTCTGACCTCCAAATCCTTCTCAAAATCCTAATTTTTCCCCCAATTACTAAAATACCCAATTAATCTAACCTAAATATGATTTCATCTATAATTTTTCCCCTCTTAGAAGGAACAAGTCGTCCGAATTGAGGCGGCATAGATTAGAATAATTTGGTATTTAGCAATTGAATCATATTCAGGATGGATTAATTGTGTATTTTAGCAATTGGGGAAATTAGAGTTTTGTAAAGGATTTGAAAGTAAGAATCGGGTTTGAAGGAATGAGGAATTGGGGATTCTAAATTCATGTTCAAAAATTATAGATAAGTCATCATATTTTAGGTGCATATTTTGTAGTCCGAATTTATTATTATTAGTACAAAATGTCGACTAGCGTCAAGTTTTGCCAAATATCGATTGATTTTTTGTCATACGTTGACATTTAACGGGATACGTCATCAATTCACGATAGAAATTTAACAGAGTGACCGTCAGTAAATGCTCGTTAATATACTTTAGTAACCGATGCTGAAATTTTGTAACTATAGTAACTATTTTGTAATTTTACTAAAACTTCAGTGACGATCAATAAAATTAACCCTTATATATAGGTGTCAGATTGATGAAATTTAAAATCAATTGATTTAAAAAATATTTATAAATATTTATAAGTTGATCAAATATTATTTTTATCTACACATTTTATTCTATCTATAATTTTTTATCTATTTTTTATTTACATATTTTATAATTTCCACTACTTATAATTTATTAAAAAAAAATTACCCGACATAATTTTAATTGAGAAAAATTAAAGTATAATAATTCAATAAAATTTTGTTACACAAACTTATATGCTCCAAAGTCCAAAGTCATACCATTACCAGCGGCCGCCCATTGAATTCAATTTAAACAACTTTTCCACCGCCCAATGCCCATCCACATCTCTCAAGTAGTCAAGTGGGACCACTCTCCCACGGCATTTGCTGTTAATATATTTAGGCATATTGCCAAGGGAACCCACTTTTAGTATATTTTTGTTTTAAAAATATTGTAAGTTTTAAAATCAATATTTTAGTATATAGTACACAAAAATAATTTTGTCGTATCTGTATATAAATATTAAAATAGATATTAATTATAATAATATTTTTTGTATTATTATTATTATTAGTATTTTAAAATTTATTTTACTTCATATCAATATGTGATATCATCAAATATTTTTCTAAAGACAATGTATTTATTATAGTTATTTTAAGATAAAAAAGTTAATAATTTATTAAATTTCAAAGTTTATAAAATTACAAAGTAAAAATATAGTCTATATAGTAGAAACATTAGTATTTTAACTATAATAATTGAAAAAGTTAAAAATATAATTTGAAAAGATACTACTTATCAAAACCTTATGTATATTTCGACTTTTTTGTACAAATGGTCTATATTTTTTTTATTGTGGGTTGATAACCTATCGTTTCATTTTTTGCAGTTTAACCTCTATTTCAAACGTTTTTTACGACAATGGTCTTCTTCATCCATTTCCTTTAGATTTAACCGTTAGTTCTTGCTTTTTGCACAAATAGTCCCCGTGTGTATTTCACACTTTTTATTTAATGAGGATATTTTCGATATTCTACTGTTCATAAATAATATTTTGCAGCAGAGGTCCTAAACTTAATAGAGAAAAAAAAAAGAAAAAAAAAATTTAAAAATACTATTTTTCCCCACCCCACCCCACCCCACCCCACCCCAACCCAACCCTAAGAGTCGAAATTCATAGTTGTAAGCGGTGGACCAATGGTACCGCAGCCTCTGTACTACGAATCCTCATTCCAGAGAGAAGAGTTAAGTAAAGACAGACAGATGGGGGGCTTTGACTGGACCTAATTGATTAGCAGATGATTCGATCTGCACCGCAGAGTCGGATGGGGCGACGGAGTTTCTGTTGTCGATCGGACCGCAGAGGTAGTCAGCGGGGCGACTTTGGGAGAGCTCGATCTCCGGAGACTACTATATTCCCTCGCTCTCGAATCCCGAGATAGTTGCTTTTGGGCACATGAGCGCGGAGGCGGCGTTGAAATGAGGTGAAGCGTCTGCGGAGATGTCTGGCGTCGATGGTGAAGCGCTCGTCTTCGTCGAAGAGTCAAGCAATGAGACGGATGAGAGTTACCAACTACTGACTAGCTTTGGCTCTTGGCTATCTTCCAAGCTACCGCATTGATGACCCTAATTTCTTGGATCCAATGCTTGATGAATCCGCATCCCGAGCTTCTACTTCGTCCACCTCAATTGAAACGGTGAGGCGGTGATTCCCGCGGAGGTTAGGAAAATCCGATCAAGTTGTTAAGAGCAAACATTGGCGGCGCAGCATTTGTTTATGCAGGAGGATGAGATGGCATCTTAGCTTCAGTACCCACTTGACTCCTCATTTGATCAGGATTTGTATGCGGATCTCCTTTGGCAAAGACGGCAACAATGGAGTTTGGGGGGTCGAGGGATGGGGTGGGGTAGAGAAGATGAGTTTTTTTTTTTTAAACTTTTTTTTTCTTAAGTTTAGAATCTTGCTGCAAATTTTTATTTATTAACAGTTGAATACTGAAAATGCTATTATGAAATGAAGAGTGCGGGACTATTTGTGCAAAAAGCAAGAACTAACTGTTAAATCTATCGAAAATGGATGGAAATGACCATTGTCGTCAAAAAAACGTTTGAAATAGGGGTTAAAATGTCAAAAATGAAATGATAAGTCCTCAACCTGCAGTAAGTACAAAAGATATCGACTATTCATGCAAAAAACCATATTATTCTATAACTAATTTTTCTTTAGTTTATTAAAATTTCTAAAATAATTTCTTATTGTTTAACAATCATAAATTGACTACCATTGAAAATGAGTTTTGAAAGAAATAAAATTAATCTCCAACCGACATTAGGGTGTGTTTGATTCAATTTCCATGGAAAATGTCACTTCCATTCAAACACTTTATTTTCCCACTTTGTTGTTTGAACAATCGTAAATTTTTTGGTAAGTCTGACTTTAAAGCCATTGAAAATGAGTTTCTTGCCAGATAGTGGAATTTTCCTACTTCCAAAAATATTTTCAATTTCCACCTTTTTCCATTACTAATCAAAAACACTTTTAGTAACTTTTTCTGTATTTGGTTAATGATACGTGAGTAATGATTAGTTTGATGAAAAACTAAAAACACCGTTTGGTACAAATTATAAATTATAAATTATAAATTTGTTTTTTTAATTACAATGGTTGATTTTTTAAACATTTTAAATGTGAAATAACAAAATTATTTTTAATATTTTGAATGACATTTTGTTAATTA
This sequence comes from Forsythia suspensa, assembly GCA_023638005.1. NCBI lineage: Eukaryota > Viridiplantae > Streptophyta > Magnoliopsida > Lamiales > Oleaceae > Forsythia > Forsythia suspensa. The sequence continues at coordinate 22,833,952 of CM042670.1, read as the reverse complement.
ATGATAATTTTGTCATTTTATATTTAAAATATTTGAAAAAAAAAAATTGCACTTAATTTCAACAATTACGATTAAAAATTTAAATCAGGCGGGTTGAGGTCGAGGGCAGGAGAGATGGATTAATATTCAATTTATAATATATATACCCGAGGTAATTTTTCTAGCTCTGTACCACCTTCTCAATACCCGATTGTCCTGCAAATAAAATGACTTCCATTTCAGTGAATAAAAAAATTTGCTTTAATTTTAATTTATTGAAATTTAATTTGTTTTCAATATTTTAGTCTTTCATGCAACATAACATACTCAACTTTATTCATTTTCTATTTCAAAATTTTATGGCCACAACATAATTAAGTGACATTCACCAAGTGCCTAGAAATACGAGCTAACGAAAGATTGAGACGATAAGCTCAGTAATAGGGGCTAACGGGTGACTAATATTGAAAGTAAATTATAGTATTATATGGATAAATTAAAATTGAGTGACTTAATTGAAGTTTTATTAAAATTGTAGTGACCAAAAATTAAATTAACCCAAAGATACAAACTTCAGTAAAAAATAATAATATTATATATGTACAAATATTATAATAAACAAAGAATTCTAAAAACATCTGAAATTTTTCTTCCCCTCATCTCTTCCACCGCCACCACCGTTCAACCACCGCCGCTGCGGCCACTTGCTCAGTGATTCATGTAATATAAAAACGAAGTGGAATTTGTCAGGATGAATTATACATACAACTCTGCTACTAGTCTACAGCATTGGGACCAGCACAGGCCTTGAGAACTGGACTCCAAATCCACTGCACCAAAAAGTTTCTACCTCTCCTCCCATTCAAATTGTAAGTCCTTCCTTGTTTATCTCTCATCACCTGCCCAATGTACCCTCCGCCGCCGCCTGTACCGTACAGACCTTCGCACAGATCCCCAATTTCCGTCGGTGCCATTGGGTCTTCGCCGGCGTACCAAGCATTCACCAGAGGGTTTGAAGACAGCTCTGCCAGCTCGTGACCTATCACACTTATCATCCCATCAACTCCGATGTCACCATTGGGTGGGTTCAGCGCCCCGGGACCACCCCCTCCCATGTAACCCGGTACTGCAAATGGGTAGGCACACACTTCGGGGCACTGTTTGCCGGAGTTTCCGACCCATGCATAGGGCAATGTGTAACCCACCATTGATGGGAAAGTGAAATAGTGGAACCCACAAACTGCTCGGCAGAAATCTTGCATGGTGACGTCAACCGAGGTTAAGATTAGGTAGATGCCGTTCTTGTGGTCGACGGGGAAGGGCTTTGAGCGGACTGCGGTGGCGATGACTTCTTGGATGGAGAGGCGGGTGAGGTGGGTGCCATGGGAGTAGAGATGGTCAGAGTACTCACCAGCAAGGATTACAGAGCGTGAGATGTTGGCTCCCGTCTGATCAGTATAAAGAGATACAGTGCGCCACCACTCCGCCACCGAAGGGGAAGGTGCGGCACGGTGGTTGAAGGTGGAGATAGAAAGTAGAAAGTCCTTGATTAACAGCTGTTGAGATGCGGCCCACTTCCCGTACCATATGAGGTATATGTTGATCGGAGATGACAACACTGGACCCATGTGGTATCGCAGGTTGACGAGGTCCGATGAACCCTCGAACTTGTTGGAAGCGGACAGTGATCTGGGTGGCAGCTTTGGGTTGAGGTACTGAGGTTGTACTTCAAGAGTCTGCACTGTAGATTTAGCATTATTGTTAGACTGAGCCACAAGAAATAATGAGGAAAAGAATAAAAGATGAATCAACATAATGGACTGTGGTGGGATGGCGCACGGCGGCGAAAATGGTGGTCGTGGTGGTGGTGGTGGTGTGAAATGTGAATATGTGGGGGTTATAAAGGAGAGTGAAGAGAAATTAGGGTTGAGAGGGAAATGGGCTGGTGACAGCTGCCATATTGTGTTGTGGGCACTTTGTATAGTATTCATTCATTCATTTAGTGCTAGACTGCTGGTTTTTGTTATCCATCATCATATTGTCTCTCCATGCCAAAGTGAGGCTTGTATTTTCACCCCCACCCCTCACTTGCCCCTACCTACTCAAAATTTTTGAGGTCGACATCTCTGATACATTAACTTCTGTTATAGTAAATAAGAAGATAAGAAGATAAGGTCATTTGTAGTGTACTATATTAATTTTTTTCTATTTGTTAAAAGAATTGATGTGTATATATATCAAAAATTTATAAATATATGTTGGTTAATTGACATAAAATGTTTTTATCTTTCGAAGTGATTGTGCAAATCATATTTACCTATAAAATTTTTATATTTTCACCCTCAAATCTACTTTTGCGTGTGCAAAACACATTTTTCTTTTATTGTCATCCAAAAAATTCTATTAAGTAGTTTACTCAACAAGACTCGTACCACTTTGTAAAGGTACCACACACAATAATATCACAATACCATCTACGCTTTACAACACAAGTACATAAAAAAAAAGACTGCATATACTGATGAAAAACCAAAGTCACGGAGGTATTAACAATGAAAGAAAACCAAAAGCTCACATTAAGTGGGTGGATGATCTTCGGGATGTCTAAATATTGGAGGTAGCATTTCGTTTTGGCAAAGAAGATTTGATATGATATCTGTAGGATAAAAAAAATTTCCATGAGGACAACTTAAATGAAAAATATCAAAAACCATTCCACCACTCAAACTACAAGACCACAAATTGCAAATGAAACGAAGCAAATAAAGCACTCTTGAACCCACCAACAGACGTCTGAAGACAATTTCAACAATACACAGTTAGAAGTGGAAGATTTTGTTTGTGAAATAGAGAAGAAAATAGGGGAAATTTTACCGTCTGTATGTGTCGGTTTATTTGTCTCTGTTGGAACAGTAAGAAATGAGAAATAAGTGTGGATAAAATTACCATTTCAAATTGGTACGAGTCGTATTGAGGAGACCACCTAACAGGATTTTTCGGATGACAATTGATGAAAATTGTGTTTTTCTGAACCTAGAGTTATTTGTAAGAATAAAATCAAAAGAAGGCCCAACTTAGTAGGAGCTGTTGTGACTACTACCTAGCACTACTTTATTGTATCTTATCTTTTGTTTTTAGAACGAGTTCGAAAGGTTAAAATTGACTTGATCCTAACTCGACTTTCAAAGGTTTAAAAAGGGTAATTATATTCAGACTACCATTTTTATTATCTATACCACATTTTAATTGCAATGAAAATTTTCTAACTTTTGAAATTTTGGCACTAATGTCTCTAATTTTTTTTGTCGCAAAATTAATTTTTTTCGAGTGGGAGAGGCTTGGTAGGAAAACCGAGTCTCCAAAGTTGGAGAAGCTTGTTGCGGAAGAGCCTATTCCCCAGTGGGAGGCTTGGTAGCGTAAACGAGTCTCCAAAGTTGGAAAAGCTTGCACTGAAGAGTCTAGTCCCAGTGGGAGGCATGGTAGCGAAGCTCTCCAGGTTGGAGAAGTTGCTACTGAGCCTATTCACAAGTGGGAGAAGCTTGGTAGTAGAAGCGAGTCTCCAAAGTTGGAGAAGTTTGTTGCGGAAGAGCCTATTCCCAAGTGGGAGAGGGCTTAGTAGCATAAACGAGTCTCCAAAGTTGGAGAAGCTTCTTTGCGAAAAGCCTATTCTCAAGTGGGAGTGGTTTGGTAGCGGCGGAGTCTCCAAAGTTGGAGAAGCTTCGTGGAAGTCTCCATTCCCGAAATGAGAGATGCTTGGTAGCGTGCTTGCTCCAAAGTTAGAAGCTCATGCGAATCTCTGTCCCGAGTGGGAGTGGCTTGGTAGCGGGAGCTAGTCTCCAAAGTTGGAGAAGCTTCTTTGCGGAAGAGTCTATTCTCGAGTGGGAGAGCTTGGTAGGAAGCTAGTCTCCAAAGTTGGAGAAGCTTCTTTGCGAAAGAATCTATTCCCAAATAAGGAAGCTTGTTTGGAGGCCCTTCCAATAGCAGATGAGATACGATATTGAGTTTTTCCCAACTTGTGCCATGCCTTAATTAAGTGGCTAGGCCCTTTTATGGGTATGGCGCTTCTACAAAAACTAAGTCTCAAATAAGGGAGTTTGTTTGCAGATGCCCTTCCAATATGCCGCTAGTATCTATTCGGAGAGGCATACGATAATATTTTACCCCAAACTTGATTAGGCACTAGTGCCTCTTTTTAGGGGTTGCATTTCCAAATCAAATAATTGAACGATAAACTTGGCACTTCTATAATACCAGTGCCTCTTCTTCAAAGTCTCAAACAAGCAAACAATCAAAACTTAATTTATAAATAATCAAATGTTGGTGCCTCTTTTCAGAGGTGTCACCTAGGCTCCAATGAGATACAGGCAATACCTTAAGAAATTTAAACCATTAATCAAGTTGGATAAGCTCGTATGTATAGTTTTCGAGTGCCTCTTCTTAGAAGCCTTAAATAAGTAAACAATCGAAACTTGATTAATGAATAATCAGTTGCCGGTGCCTCTTTTCAGAGGTGTCACCTAGGCTTCAACGAGATACATGCAATGCCTTAGGAAATTTAAACCATTAATCAAGTTGGATAAGCTCGTATGTATAGTTTTCGAGTGCTTCTTCTTAGAAGCCTCAAACATGCAAACAATTGAAACTTGATCAATAAATAATCAGATGTCGGTGCCTCTTCTTTGAAGGACCTACACTGGCCCCAATTAGTACTTGCATAGCGTCCTTTCTTCAAGAAAACTCCTTTGTTCAAGGAGGTTTATACTTTTGATCATGTTTCACTCGTGGTTGAATATGTGGTTTCCCACAAACGGTGCCAATCTATTGACATCTAAAAATGGTTGTCAACAGGAACCCCACGCCTCCTCTTCTTACGTGTATTTTCTCTCTTGCTTGGACTACCACGTGGTTTATTCAACCACGTAGATAAGTCTAGAACCGGGTGGATATGTAACAAAAGATAAAGAGAAACACACTATAGTATATGTAATAGCTTGAGGGCCCATAACTAACGATTTTCTAGATGGTTATAACACTTAAAGAATAACTAGTATAGAGGACTTGATATTTCTTGTGAGAGTAATGATTTTTAACATCCTCCTCTTGTTGGAATGAGATTGCTATTTATAGAAAAATCTCAACTAATAAACCCATTTGGATGCATGACAAGTTCTCAATCTTAAGGATCATTCACGTCACATCACTAGCATTTATGAGAAAGTCCTGCTCACAAGCAAGCTGAAGAGGCCATGATTATGACAATGTTCGACGCGTTGGCGGGTTGTTCAATCAATGATTTCAAGATCCGAATTGCGACTTGGTCGGGAGGCTTTCTCAAGACGCAACCGTAGTCGGACTTTTACAAAGATCGATTGTCAAAGCTCTTGATAATTTAAGCTCCTCGGCATAAATAGCCTCGGTAGTCTAAGCTCCTCGGTACAAACAACCTTGATTGACTTTGACCGCGCCCAAGTGTAGCCCAAGTGGAATTGCCTTACCCACGTGGAATTGGGGAGTAACAGTTAACCAAAAAAAAAAAATGTAGTACAAATATAATTATCTTTTAAATAAGTGTTTGACACATCAAAGTCAATATTTTTGAAAACCACTATTCACCTTCAGAGTGATAAAAAAATATTTCCTATATAATTTAGTTCATATTTGACTAAATTTAAATTAATCAAATTAATTAAATATACATTCTATTCCTATATCTCGTGGGAACTCACATCTTCCTACATATTTATTATCTAAACGAGTTGTGAAAATATCTAGAGAAATGAAAAGTTGTACAAGGACATATCTAATCAAGTTGGGGCACCATAGCATAAAAGAGAAGGACAATGATGAGCTGTCGCGCAAGGTTTTGACAAAATATCTCATTTTCAAGCCCCACAAGGCGCTTTTTTCCTTACTGTAATTAAAGCTGGTAATGAGCTGTAGACTTTAATATGTTCCTTTCTATAAGCCTATCCCAATCTACATGCTCTGTTCATGCCCATGAATACCGCAAATTAAAGGTAGACTGGATAGGCTGATTCGACTAAAAAAAAAAAATCTCCTCAAACCGGTTCGAGTGGGTTAAATGAATAAGTTGACAATTGAGTCGGTCAAGAACCGGCAAAACCTACACCAGTTTAACAATTCGCAACTAAGAAAATGTTCGGTACAAGTTTCTGGCAAAAAATTGAAATTTTTTGGACTTAATATTTTCAACTTTTCAAAGTTTTTTAACGTGAAATGATTATTTTATTTTTATTCAACATAATTTATTTTAAAATATAAAACTTTATAAACTTTTCACTTTAAAAAAGCAAAAGTCAAAATATCATAAAAAAAAACCTTTTTTTTTTTTTGCCCAAAATCTAAACTAAACAAGCTCTGAGTATTAAAGTGGTTTTGTTACAGAATTTTAAATTTTTGCAAATAGATTCGATCTTGGGACTTCTAAGTTACATTTTGTACAAGTTTATTCTTAACCATTAAAAGAGAATACTACTACGATAATATATGAACAATTGAAATAATGATAAAGCAGGGGCGGATTGGGGACCCTGGCACATATGGTATTTTGTAGAATAATTTTTTTATAAACAATAGCTTGACTAAATTAAAATTTAAATCATTTACACATTAAAATTCTTCCATTTCAAATAAAAAAATAACCAACTTCTTAAATGACCAATTCCAAAAGCGCAAACCCAATTGAATTTATTTTTCTCTTGTCCATTTTTTTCTGTTAATTTTATAATCTATAAATTATAATTTTATATGGATTTTGATTTGTTGTTGAATAATGAATAATGATGTTTACTTGATTTTGAAAAATTATTTCAAATTTTAATAAGTAGGAAAACAAAAAGAAAAAAAAAAAAAAAAAAAGTGCTTAGAATTTTTTATATTTTTTACATAACAATTTTTGTTGAGAGAAACATTATTAATAAAATAGATATAGATTTTATTATAGAAGAATTCGCAGATGTAAAAGATCGTCGGGCACAACTTTTTTAACTTGTTTTAAATCTTGAATATTTTTGTGTAATGACTTTTTGTAAGTTTTTTAAAGATTATGACTTATAAAAAAATATTAGATTTTTATAAAAATGAATTAAGTAATTGTGATTTAAAAAAAAAAAAAAATCCCCAGTCCCCAAACCCCAATAATGACCCCACCCCACTCCACCCCACCCCACCCCTTTGTCATACCCTAGATCCACCTATGAAATAATCTTTTTCGAACTAATCATTATATTATACTATTTAGAGAAATATTGGAGATTATATATCTTTTCTAAGTCAAATCTAAATTCAACATGAATGAAATCCCTTAAAATATCAAAGAGGGAAAAAAAAACTCATAATACATTATAATTTGATTTGAAAAAAGAAAATTGAGAATATTTAAGTATTTTATTTCTTAATTTACTTTATGTAATATATTTTTATCTTATATAGGGCAAAACTATTATAATTTATAATTAGTCTATACATTATCTTTATCTTTATCTTTATATATATATATAGCATATGTCAATTGAATCAATGATCCTGTGCTGTGATCAAGTCGAATTTGATAAGTATGTTATATGTATATGACTTATTCCAAGAGTACATACAGAAACTTATTCTTGAATGTATATGACTTATTCCAAGATTTTATAGATAAATGTCCGTCGAACGGACAATATAACGTAGTTGATTGATCTAATGTGTCGAGCAGTCTTGCATTGCATACATCTAATTTAGTCAGTTGTTTCAAATATTGAAGAAGAAGAAGAAGAAGTTAGATAGCCTTGCTCCGTTAAGGATGCGACGCAATCATCAAACATTTCTTCAATTGATCTCAACTTCAATCCCAACCCCTTCAATTTTGAGGTATCCAATTCATAGTATGGCCTATCAACTTTCTCAAACCTGCTCACATTTAAACCAAACGTTATACATATATTGAAAGAGATCTTAATGTCTTGGTATGGCTTTATACTGTTTAAAACAGATGCAAAATATAGAGAATCTCAAAATTTTGGTTGTCTACGATTCACTATATGCAGATTGATTGAGGCATATAACAGTAATACCAACCTCTTGGGAATAGGCAGTGATGGATGGCGTGCTGCCAGAATCGACGCTAGTTCATCATTGTCAACAACAGTCGAGGAACAAAGGTAGCGTCCCTTGGCATTTTCACGTTCATATACAAGAATGTGGCACAGAGCAACGTCGTCTATATGAACATATCCCATTCTTCCGTGCCATTTAAATTTTTCTGTCCCCCCTTCTCATTTTGTTATGGTATAGAAGCATCAGCATGCTTGCGAAAGAAGTGATATGTATATACTACGGCTGGGAAAGAAATCAGTACGTACCTTTGAGCAAGCCGAGTACATCGGCTGCAGTAGAGCATAAGTCTGGTGGCAAGCTTGGTCCAATGACAAATGAGGGGAGAACCGTAACTAGATCAATCTTGTACTCTTTACAGAATTCCCATGCAGCCCTCTCTGCTAGAGTTTTTGACAATGCATACCAAATCTAGTACAATAATTAAAACAATTGAGCATAGCTAATTGAATAAAATCAGGCATTTAATCAATTATAGTAAGTACCTTAAGTCTCTCACAGAGTTTGACAGAGCTCCAAGATGATTCGTCGAGTGGTACACGGGGATCAAAATCATCTCTTGCCCTTACTGTCGAAGAAGATGAGGTGAGAACGACACGCTTTAGAGATGGATTCTTTCTGCATGAGCGCAGCACATTCAGCGTACCATTAATTGCTGGTTGCAATATTTCACCCTGTATATCCCAATCAACACTACTTGAGCAGTGAATTGAAGAGCCGGTTACACTAAGCGACAACAAAAACATTGGTTTGCTTTTGAGTTTTTAAGTTCTAAGAATTAGATGGAATCGTACCTTTGGATCAGTAGTCGATCGTCCTAAGACAGGTGAAGCAGTGTGAAAGACACCATCACATCCCATAACTGCCTCTTCAAAGCTTCCTTCTACCATTAGGTCGCCCCTCACAAGACGGAGTCTCTCTTTCGCTCCTTCCAGCCTCCACAGATGACCGACTTTCTTCTCATTTCCTTCTTATATATTGTGTATTATTAATTCAGATCATTCATACACATGTAATCATACAAACTATTATTCGTGCAGCTGTATACATACCTGGGTCTCTAACTGTCCCAGTGACATGATAACCAGATAAAAGAAGTCGTTTGATCAGCCATGAAGCCAGAAACCCAGCTGCACCAGTCACACAAACTTTACCTTTCGATTCTGGCGTTCGATCCATATGTAATATCTGCTGAAATACTGAAATCTAGTCCCAGAATGAGCCACATATAACCCTCTCCCCTTGCGTGAACATTTATATGCCAAGGCTTCGAGCACACCGTCAGCATGATAATAAAATGAAGGCTTGAAGAAGGTAAGTCATCTAATGCTTGTGGGTCATTTATAGTTTGCAAAACAACGATAAATAAACTAAGTCGAAGCAAGTGAACAACTTGCCACCAATAACAGCCAAAGGTGTTGTGTTCTGGTTTGTACCACATACAGTAAAAAGTAAAAAAACGCATGAATTGGGCAAAATAGAGAAGTTCCTATTGAATTTTCTTTTTCATTTCACAAATGCAACCATAAGCTTGAAGCAATTTGACAGGATTGAATTCTCAAATATGGAAGAGAAATATGAACATCCTTCAACGCATGGAACCATCCCTCAGACCAAACTTCATAAACAGATCAACCGTGTTGTAGACTAGAAGTAAATGCCTTGTAGTTTTCATTTTATACATCCAAAAGTTGAGCTTCAGGTCGTACAATCGACCAGCCTGACACCGTGACACGAAGAATTGGGACATCCCCGTGTCCAACAAAGAATTCAAGTCTTTTTTCCAATAAATTTGAGTCGAATTACATGAATCATTGTCTGCCACTATATTCATCACATTACTAGATCAACTGAAAGAGTCAGAAGCAACTAGATCTAAACACTGAACAGAACAATGGACAACAAAAATGTTGTTCGTCATTAAATTATTAGTAAACTATTGTCAGGAAATCATTTGTTGCTTTCATCAGCGTTGACAACCTAAAACTAACTCAACTCCTCTTCCCAAACAAACAAAAAGCTAACCGGTCTCTTGGGGAATCAACCCATTACATTAAACATTTAAGAGAGCGAAATAGCACAAAGGCCGAATAATATACTTCTTCTGGAAACAGCAATAACAGCACGAAAGAATATGGATTGCCAGAATTTTCTTTTACAGCCAGCCTTGACTTGCTTCTTGAGCTCTCTATGTACTGTAGTTTATATAATTCTTGTCCCCAGATGTACTTACTGGTACTCTATTGATTAACACTAATTGGTTCCTCATCCTTCAATTTGAAGGTCCAACCAGGAAAGTCAGACTCCGAGAATAAACATGCTGGAGTTGCTTTGTAGAATGCTAATGGTACTTGCTTCACCCTTCGTCTCATCTGCAAGAACAATTTATATTCTCGGAGGATCAATTGCAGAAAATAAAAAACGCATGCTGCATCAGTAACTATAATCCAGCGGAAATGTGTTCAAACGTAAAACTAAATGGGGCTATGAAGTTGCATGAAAATCAAGGCAACAGATTAATTTGGATTAAAAATCAGCTGTGTATCATCATTCTTGTTAAATTATCAAACAAGAAACAGACCACTGATTTGCGATACAACAAAATACCCATCATTTAGTTCCTGAAACCTAATGGAGAAATGAAGACACATAATTTCAACTTGTTAAGGAAAATCCCTCAACCAAGCAGACGATGTTAACCATACACGACAAATTGACAATCAACAACATATAAATGTCTGTGCACTAAAGCAAAGTTACCTCGTTATTGAAAATTGTTGCATATGAACCAGAACTGAAATCTTTAACTGCAATTTCAGCAGTTTTTGCTCTGACAGCCAGATCGTTCTCGAAGGACAAAAAAAACCTGATCCGACAACAGAAGAGAATAAATTAAGAACAGGAGATAAATCAAAAAATATATGTAAAAGGCATTGAAGTGCGCATATACAAAGATCACAGTACAAAGCATGACCTTGAAACAGGAGGACAGTAGTGATGTCGCAGAGTATCAAACTCCCAGAGAGAGCTCCCTGCCAAATATAGCCATTGATATATAATTATACTTTTACCCATAAAGTTAAAAATGAAAATATTAATAAACAGAAGATCTTCTGTGTGCATTGGATGGGCCGTGGGGGGGATACGAAATCAATCCAAAACGGTCGGTCTACAAAATTAAAAATACAATGCACGTGTATTTAAGATGCTATCACTCACAAATTTCCTCTCCACTGAGCACTGACATGCATGGGTAACCAATAGATGAAAGCATGAAAGAAGCTTCAACCAAAAGAAGAAAACCAATACCCCAGAAAGTGGGCCAAACTGTAACGATATGCCGATATCTCTTTTCTCTTATCAATATATATTTGAAGCTATACCAAGTACACTAGCAAGTTTCAACTTCCAGTCATCAAAAGACGAATAGTCAGTGGTGGACAGGGAGTATGCACGAGAAGCTTCAGGTCCAAAAGACCTTTGGGATGGTGGAGAAGAGACCCAGATATTTTGCCCCTTTTCGACAGAGGTTTCAAGAGCTTTGCCACTCGCTATTTATCTTAGCAATTGACCAATGAGAAACATGCACTTGAACAGTCTGGATTTGGTAACAAAGAGAAGGAATAGCAGCCTCAGTTTTTATTGAGAAGAAAATGAAAATGTTGGCGAGTCCCTTGGAATGTCATTGTCCTTATCTTTCCATCCCTTTCTTTTCCCCTCCATTTTTGTTTAATTCTTTTTTGAATGCTTTCTCACTTTCTAATAACCATTAACATTCTAAATGAAGGAAAAAGGGCAAGCGGTTGCACCTGGCACTCATTGCATCCATGTAATAATACAATGAACTAAAATGGGCTTAGCTAGTAAACATATGCAATTAAATGCATGCTTGGTAGAGTTTAAAAGTAATTTTTTAGGAGATTTTGAAAATTGAGGGTGAAATGTGTGGTCGAAAATTTGATAAAAGTTGTGGTCCCATAAAATGTGGTTGAAAATGAGTTTGAGAAAAAAATAGTTTTTGAAAAACAATGCCTAACATGCATTAAGACTGGTGAAGAATTTCCTTTATAGTTTATTACTTGCCCACTTGCAATTTTGTTATATTAACTTTAATCATTCCTGGAAGATGTTTTTCTTATAAGAACTCAATCCTTTGTCCAGGCTGCATATTTGCAGCTCAAATATATTTAAGAATCACAAAAGAGAAATTGGAACTTACTTATGGCATTAGTTTCTTTGGGATCACTTTCCTCATTGTTAAAATGATCAACGCCTGGTTTTTTGTTGGACAATTCCCTGTTGGCACCTGAGTTCTCTTCATTGTCAACATTGCGTTTTTCTTCTCCAGAAGCCTCTTCAGTAGTCTCACGATCACCTTCCTGCATAGCATTAGTAATGTTTCATCAAACACACCAGTCAACCCATTACAGTAATGAAATAAGCATGCAAACATTAAAAATACCCTCTACCATTCTTTCAAGGCACTGATTTCTTAAGCATAACGGAGCATGTACTCAATGAGTTCAAACTTCAAAGTCACTCATGAAGGCTCTGTTACTGGTTTTTATTTTTCCCTTTTTGTGGGTTGCATGATTCTCATTCTAACAACATTCCTAGATAGTGAAGTAGTTATTGTGTTGATAAAGTATATTAGATAAGACGTGATCATCTTCAGGGTTGAAGCCAGGATAATTAAGGGCAAACATTTATTTCACACACCCGTATCCATTGTCTCTAGCAACTATGATAACCATGACATAGAGATTATTCAACAATTCAGAAAATCATTTTTCTCAATAAAAGGTATTGACTATTGATGAAAAAATATGGAAGGTTAAAGTCTATGGTAAGAGATATATAAATGATTTAACTACATGGAACATAAAATATTATAAACTTCATCAAGAACTTTTTGGACTTCCCAAACCTTCCCATCAATCACCCTGGATGGGCAGAAAAAATATCATTGTCAATCAATGTCATCTTTGTGTTCTCCCAAATAGGAAACAAAGAAACAAACAAACACGCTTAGTTCCTGCATATATGGTGGGCTGAAATGGAAAAGTGAAAGAGTCTAATAAATTGAGATTTCTCCTCACAACTTGCATAAAATTGATAAAATGACGTGTCAATATGAAATTGAATGAAATCTTCATAGCAATGCATAAATCTCCACTAATACATAAAAGATATAGACTATAATGGCAAAACAAAACATGGTTGCCTTCTCACCCGGTGAACCAAACAGCTGATTGAAGGATGTCTCTGCAGAAGGTTGTGAACCAAAGCAACAATGACCAATGCACCGGAAGGAGGAACACAAAGTGCAAGTCTACTCAATTTCTTGCAAAAAGCAGCAGCCAAGTATGCTGGAAGAAGTGGTGATTTCAAGCATGAATCCAGAAGCTGTAAATCACATAATGCAGTAAGAGGGATGATAACACTACCCTAAAGGATTGTTTAACAAATTAAGCCTTATTTGCAAAATGGAAAGGATGTTATGCAATGAAATTTGTCCTCTTTTTGCACATGGTATATGATAGTTACACCTGATCAATGTGGAAAACCAGTGGTGGATTTGAGCTAGCACAACAATAGACATAAAAAGACATAGTAGAAGACTAAACGCCTACACCATATGTTAAAATTTGGTGATAGGATCCATTTCTACTTTCTTCGATGTCGGTGCTAACAAAGATGCCAACAACACAATCATGGACAACAGAGTAAATGCATAAAACCTTCTCCTCAATAACACAAGTATAAAGAAAAATGCACAAGCAATATGTAGCCAAATAGACCTCATATGAATCAATATTTTGAACCAAGAAGTACGTAGCAAAAGAATGGTTCATGTGGCACGAGTATAGACAAAAGATGACATAGATAGGGGTGAAATTGCCCATCTTCAATCCCTACATCTTACAACTAAGAGACATGGTCACATGACCACGATGGTGCACAGATCTTGGCCAAAACATTCTAAGTGTGAATTTAAAGTGAAAAGAAGCATATAAAGATAATTATCCATAGCATATAAACAATAACTGGTGGACCACAACAGATTTCCTGGGTGAATGTATGTACATAATAAATACCTCCAGCAGAAGTCCTGATGATTTTCTTTTGGCGAATATAGAATAATGCCCAACCCTTGAGTTTACCTATGACCGGGTGAATGTGAACTACCATATATCCATTCAACTTAAGACCAGCAATTAATAGTTGTGACATTTAAGATCTGAACTCATTAATAAGATTCCAAGAAGTCGTATGGTCATATTGTTCAACAAAAAAATGAAACAAGAATATTCACAATTACCTGAAAGAATTTTGCCCTATGTTTTGCCATAAAAATAGAGGGCTCCAATAGAGCGTAAAGCTTATCGTAGAAGTTCGGATATTCAAGACCGTGTTTTGTCATGAGAACATATAGGCTGCTTAGAGACATAACACTCACAACACCACCAATATTATATGATCGGGTCAAGAAATCACTGCATATCAGAGGTTAAGAACAACGCTTAAAATAGTTGTCACGCTTGAGAGACTGAATAATCAACAAAATATAAGTAAACGAGAAAATTGCTACATAATTTACCATAACATGATTGGCTTAGAGAGGTGAGGAATGACATCCTGATGAAGTGTAACAAGAACCTGATCATCAGACGGCAGGAATGTGAAGAAAGGGAAAAATTATAATAGAAGTACATTAATTAGAACTCAAATACAACAACAACAAAAATTAAGCCTTGTTCCAATAAATTTTGGGGTCGGCTTCACAAAATCTTTTTTCACCACAATTACAGCTCAAATATACTTTTAAAAAAAGGGCAAGAATTGAAAGTCAGCTTTTTACTTTCAGATCAAACTATTAGCATTTCATGATCATATGGTATACATATCCACCCAGCATAATGAAAATTCTAACCTTTGTTGACTATGAAAATGAAGGGGAGAAATATAGGATGCAAGATGTTTAATAAAAACAATTTCATCATTCCACAACAATTAAAAGTTAACCCAAGAGTTTACAATCACAATATGTAGAGAACGGATTATTTATGACAAACCAAATTCTGATCAATATTTCAAGAATAAAGATTTAGGAAATACTAGCTAGACCACTACAGAATGAAGATAAAGCCACACAGCTAGAAGTGTAGGAATATGTACAAAAGGAGTGCAAAATACGTTTGAAAACCAATTTCATTTTATGATGAAGTCTCAAATCTCAATATGGTATACAATTAGTAGTGTCAGTCAAATTGTTTGAAAAAAGAAATATCTGGATAAAAATGCATAATCAGGTACCTTGTTTTTAATAAAATGAAATGAATTCAATGATTTTTTTTACCTCCTTGTATACATCAAGAGGAAGTGGCAATCGGAGAAACGATATCCATGCCTTAGTAAACTTCAGTTTCATCTTCTTTGCAATATTTCTCTCTGCTAAAACCTGAAAGATACAAAAAAATTAGTGCCTACAAGACAATAAGCTGCAGTCTCTGATAGAAGTTCATTGCTTTATCAAAATGACAGTGTTTTTACGCATTAAATTTTTTATTAAACGTACCTTATCATTAGACTTCTTAGATTTTGTCCATTTATCTTCCAGGTCAACATGTCCTTTGTGATTGCTTTTTTCAATGAAAATGCCTGATTTACAAAGATAAGAACAAACACAGGCTGTAGTCGACGAATAAAGATATAGCAGGTTTACTGAGATATAAAAGACAACCAGGAAGCTATAAGAAAATTATATTACATATTTGGTAAAACCTATAGCATTATGCATAGTCTTGAGAAAGTGATGTACAAAATCTGAGTGAAAACCCAATTATTAAGAGTCAAATTACAAAATATTGAGATACTTGTTTAATCTCCCAGAGAGTAAAATCTCGAAACAAAATTATATGCATGATCTTAGTCAAGTGACTTACGAATATCCTCTATCAAGTTTGCCACTTCTCTTCAATTTGATAATTTGGAAGCTTTATGAAATATTTCCTGCTCCCGATATACAGCCTAATTATTTGTAACTGGCATTCCCAGATTATCCTCAATTTAGTTTCCACCACAAATCGTCAAAACTAAACCTTAAACTACTGCAAAAACATGTCATTTCTATTTTTCCCTGAAAGGTTGATTACAGAGAAAATACTCTGCATATCGAAGTATAGAAGCTTCTTAAGCTCTCTCTCAAAACTACCAAAACATTTACTAACTAGTATGTAAAACGTGTGTTGCACGTGATTTAATAATGATGTTGTGAGATATATGTTTATTCAAATATATAAATAATTATAACTTAATTTAATACTGCATTAAAATACAAAAATCTGACATTAGACAATACAATAAAATATAATATTTGTTGTTATATTCAAACAAAGTACTTTCTACAATTGTGTGGCCAGTATTAAACATCTATTTTTTAAGGTCTGTAATATAATTAAATAATGTCAATTAAAGAACACAAACAAAAAGAATAAAAAATAGTGTACATAAATTTTTAAATATATTGAGCACTCAAATCCATTGAATTTTCTTGCTTTATGAGATGGCAAATGACTTGTAACAAATCTTTGTAATTTAATATAGCTCTTCAACTATAAAGAGGTCTTAACCCAAAATATCACATGTAATTTGGGCTCGTAGCACCTCAAGTTGGGTTCTAAAAAACGTAAAGCGTGGCTAAGCGTGGAAATCAAGCTTCAAACTTTTTATACCTAGGCGAGAGTAAAGCGTGAAAAAGCATTTTTTTATTTTTAATATCATTTTAAATATTTTTTTTAAAAAAAGATAAAAATAAATTTTTTAACTAAAAAATCCGTGTCTAAACGAGACTAGGCCCTCCTAGGCGTAATTAAGCGTGCCTAGGTGTGACTAGGCGTGCATATGCGAGCCTAGGCGCAAGTGTTTTAGTTAAAAAATAGTTGACCAAAAAATCGTGCGCCTAGGGCCTAGGCGAAGTGTGGAGGTCACGCTTCCCGCCTAGGCGCGCTTTTTAGAACATTGAATTTATCAATCAGTATATAAAAAAAAATAAAAATAACATTTACATTAAAAATTGGTAAAATTAAACATTCTCATTTACACAATTCAGTGCCCAGATGTCTTCACGTGAACTTATCCAAATTATAATAGAAAAATAAAGTAATATTATCAAAACTAAATATTCTAATGATTTAAGCGTCTTATTCACGTTGGAGCATAAATAGTTAAAAAAAATTAGTTTAAGCAAAATAGATAAGAATTCAATTCAAAAGCATAAAAAAGAATAATAGAAATAAGAAACGTATCAATATTAGATTGAAACCATTATTAAAGTTAGCCCACAAAGTTTTTTTCGTCTAAAAAATATGAAACTGCAAGTCAATTAGATATGTAAACAATATACAAATACGCATAAACATACACAATAATTAAAAAATACACCGTAACATTTATAATCCAACGCAAATTATTACTTTTTTGAAAAAAGAAGAGCATTAAAGAGAATTATTCACATTAACTAACAAAAACAAAAAGCACAAATACAAATTTTCAAATAAAATCTTTATGGATATCACAAACTACATAATTACTTTCAAATAAAACAACCTTAAACTTCAAATTAGACCTTAAATAAGCTAAATAAATTGTTGGTGGAATGTCAAAACTATTAATCTTGTAAATGACCAAATCCGTTCTCACAATTTAATGAAAATATTTTCAAAATCCAGTAATTAAATATAATAACTAAAAATTTAGCCTTCTCAACTTCTGAAGACTGTGGTTATAAATACTAAATTAGGAGTTCAAATATAACAATAGTACACCGCTTTTCTTTGCGGTTGAATCCGACCGTAGAGAATTTTAATGATTGAAGAGCTGAGAAGAATGTGAAAGAGAGAGTTTTGTTTGAGGAGAATTTGATTTTGATGAATATGGAGAAGAATATGGAGAAATTGAGAGAAAGAGAGATATGGGTTTTGGTTTGAGAAGATGAAGACGTAGTGACGAACAAAGAAGTACTTTTTTTGTGTTTGTAGCAGAATAAACCTCCCTACGGTCGGTGATTAACTCAAGAACAATTTAGAAAATATAAAATATTAATAAGAACATATTTATCCAAAAATATTTCTCCCTTTAAACCTCTTTTAGATTAGTATAGATATAGATAGATAGATTATAGTTCAAAACACAACACAAATTACTGCATAAATTGAAAGGAAACATCTATTGTCTTCTACTGCTATTAGCAAGGTGCAACCATTCTTCACTGATAAAGATATCACGATATAAGCTAATTCTTGCAAACTAAATTTTTCATGCGACCAAACACTAATGACGATAATCATGTAAGCATTTTGGTTACAACTTAGGTGCATAAAGGGATGGCATTCACCACAATATTTTCATCCTTGATTTAAATACAAGAAAGAGAGTGTGTTACATACTTAGTACTAAAATGATAAAGAGAAATGAACTAAGTGACGAAGTCAGATTTAGCATCAAGGCAAAAATCAAAAGATATTACCTAAACCATTCCACATTTCATAGTCTGAATTTTCATTTGAGGCTTCCAGAGCAGGGATATGAGATAGCAAATTATGTAGCTTGTGAATAGAAAGCTCCATGCTACAAACACAGTGGTGTAAGTATCAAACTCCACAATTGGAAAAAGCTTCATAAACAAACAATTCAAAACTATGGAAATCAAGAATTGGAAAATTGACTAAAAAAATTTACATTTTTGTTACAATATCCACATGTGGCAACTTCAAGATTTTCAAAAGAAATAAGAATGTCTAGCGTCTAGCGAGGATGGCTGATTCAGATTTTATAAAGTTCCAAGAGTAAAATAATCATAAAGTGCCCTGGTGATCAGCTTCCATTCATTTTTTCCTTTTTCCATCTTCAAGAGGTCAAAACCAAAATGTATGTGAAAACAAAACCATTATTCTCAGGTAACTGTAAGTTTAACATTTGATGTGGGCACTGTCAAACGCCCAACTATAGCTGCCTGTAACATTTGTGAATCCTTGAGGCAGATTGACAACAAAATTCACAGCGTGAATATAAAAGTAGCAACACTTTGATATTGCAAAAGCTGAGTATTCCCAACAACCGGGCCGGTTTAAAGTGCATGAACAGTGTAAACATACACATACAATCAAAATCTTCGAAACTCCCCTCAAACCAACCGCACCCCCAGGGAAAAACAAAACAAAGAGAAATATAGAAAAGTGCCTAGTAGAGTAAGTCACTTATATGCTAACAATCAAATTGCACCATGACTATTTAAATGGACAAGAAGGAAAGTCAGAACACCAAGAATAACATGTTCTTATCTGTTCATTGCAACCACAGCATGGCTAAAAGGATAGCTCATCTTCCAGGTAAACATAATGAGTTTTCACAATAGCAACTTTAAGAACATGGATGGTAGATTTTTCAGCCTTAAGGGATAAGGCAGAACATTTGAGATCCCGAGCCATTTGTTGGTGGGTATTTCATCTCAGGGGTGTTTTTTGCAACCACACCACGGCTAAAAGGATGGCTCATTCTTCCAGGTAAACAATGAGTTCACAATAGCAACTTTAAGAACATGGAAAGTAGATTTTTCAGCCTTAAGGTACAAGGCAGAACATTTGAGATCCCGAGCCCTTTATTGGTGAGTATTTCATCTTAGGTGTGTTTTTGTGTGTCCATGTTGTAAGCCCCGTGTAAAACAACTAGAAATATAATTTTGGACCGCAGCTCTAATTCTCTAAATAGAAATGGTGCACCACTAGGTCCAAAGGCATAGGACGACATTTGACTCCCAATTTTCCTAGGAGCTATTGCAATAACTTCAATATATTTTTTTCCAAAATATTATCAACAATACAAAGTCAAATTAAAAGGTCAACTGTGTCCATGACCCAAACTGTACTAACCTTGTTCTTGGTTGGCTCTCATTGTAAACATCTGAATTTCCCTTCTTGTCTTCTGTAGGGGAAATAAATTATTACGTGGAAAAGATATAGAGCTATAGGTACTTCCAAGGAAGGAGAAGAGGTGTGTGTGTATTTTATTTTATATTCGTAGGTAAAAGTTCACCACCATGGTCAAGAAGTGGGAGAGATACCTTTTGCCTCCAAAGTTCGGACCAGCTTTTCCAGACTAATGCAAGTGAAATACCTGGACAAGACAGCATTAACTGAACAAATAAGTTGAATCAACGTATTTTTTCTCAGAGATTACAGTGGCTCTAAGAATATTTGTGCCACTGGCACAAACATTTATATTGGAAGGAACAATAAAAGGAAACATTTCCTGAACTGTATGTGGCTCCAATGAAATATCTCAGTCTAGCAATCTGTTTTTCAATATCTTAGCAATGCAAAGACAAAAAGATGCTTGAAGTGAAATATGAAAATCATTCTCATTATAAATGGAATCTATAGCTAACACATTGACAATACAGGGTAAACAAACTTCATTAACGCTTGCTCAAGAATAACTGGATCATACCGGACATCAATGTAATTGAAATACTTCGATGCAAGCAAATCTAATAAAGTATCACCAATGGCCAACGTAGAGTGGACCTGCAAGCATAAGTAGTTTATAAATAATCTGATATAAAGCATGAAAAGTGTTATTTACTTATTTTTACTTTGATAACCCGTTTATTAGTACAAGATAAGCCTGATTCATGATGCACGTGATCCAATTGTACATCTACTGAAAGGTCGAATAAATTAAAAATCTTTTACAATTGCACCGGATCAAATTAATTTCAATATACATCTCCCTCTTATAATGTCTATTGGTATCCCATCACTCTTGTAAATTGGAACATCTTTAGGTCTACATAAGACGTACCACAACCATACAATTCACTTAAACCTTAACTTATCACCAACTTCAATTTATTAATTCTAGTATGATCAAAAGTCTATCTTAACATCTACTTCACTTATTTTTATCTAATGGACATTTCGTGTAGCCTTTTTGTTTTGGGTGTGAAGTGATGTCAAACCGAAATACCCAACAACATTAGCTCTCCCTGAAAAGGAGGTGAGCCACAACCTTGTCCCTAAACTTCACTCCTTGACCGACACTCAATACCACAAAGCATAATTAGTCTAGGTATAAAACTTGCCTATATTAACCCATCGAACAATACAGACAACCCATTATATTAATCATATGCATAAAGAGAATAACTTTAATCTCCAGTTATCGGGTTTTCAGAATAGAGAGGGGGGGATGAAGAAATCCAATTAGAAATGTTGTTACATTAAAAAAAATGGTATAAATAGCATCAATATAAAAGAACGATCATTTGTGCACATAAATTTTATGCCATCAGCTTCACTTAATATAACCTGTAATTGTAATTCAACAAACAATTACACCGTTTAAAAGAAGAGCGGCAAAATATTTTATGCTTGTCACCCAAAGAGCAAGAAGAAGCATAAGATCCTCTGGAACAAATTACCAACAACTAGAGGTATGCACTACTTGAACTAATTTTTAATAGGTGTTTAACATTCAACATAATTCATCAATGCCTTATCCCATATTTATGTAGGATCAACTACAAGTATCCTTTTCTTTCATTCCATTCCATCAAGAAAGATTTAAATGGCTCAGATCATGCTAATGTTCAATTCTCGCTCAACCTTCACTATACAATGTCATTCTAGTACCTACAACAAAGAGCAGTCCTTTTGCACAACAAATTGGTCCTAAGCAGGCTTCATTGTCACCAATCCTGACACAAAATAAAATTACAGCAACAGGCAGATTAAATCTAAAAATTATTACTTACAATGGAATGAAGAAGCTTGTGATAAATAGCAGAATGAAACTTTCCCCCATTACCCACTTTGACAAACTCCATTATTGTCTCCAGAACAACTTCCTGTTCAAAATTCCATCATGATTACAATTTACTCCAGGGAGTTCATCGTTTGAAAACAACAAGGAGTAAACAGTAATAAAATAGGGAATGAAAACATATACTGATCTCATACTCGAAGAGTATCCTCGGATTGGGAGGAAATTGCAAGGTCGATGAGGGACTGAACGAGGTCGTCAAACTTGGAGCGAAGCCATGTTCGGTATATGGATTCGGGGTCTGGATTTGAGTCATTGGACGTCTTGGAGAAAGCAGACGAAGGGAGTTCCGGGAGGAGAGGAATGAAAAACGACTGCAACGAGAGAAGAGATTCTAGGGCGTAGTGTGGAGGAGACGCAGTGCTGATGAAAGAGAGGAGAATCGGGAGGTTGTTGACGTGAGCTCTCGAGGAGAGGAGCTGCTGCCCTAGGGTTTTCAGTTCTGACAGGCTGTATTTGCCTCTCTTCTGCTTCTTCCGCGATAACCCCTCGGAAGCCATGCCGCTTCCAACCTACAGGGGTTTAGGGTTTATGCAGCAAAGCGGAATAAATTTGGGATAATTGCATTATTGGTCCCAAACCTTTTAAAACTACAGAGGGTTTAGGGTTTATATAGCAAAGCGATGGGAATACATTTGGGATAATTGCATATTTGGTCTTAAACATTTTAAAATGTTGGATATATGTCCCTAATCTTAAAAAATAACACCACACATCCCCAATATTTGAAGAAATAAGCATTGTAGGTCCCTATTAACAGTTTTCATCTATTTTCTCTGTTAAAGTTATCAATTGGATTGCACGCGTTTTTTTTTCAAATTAAGCGAATGAAATTATTGGGATAAAATTGAGAGGTGGAAAAAGATGATGTAGCTGATAGTGATTTTCACTCCATTGAGTTAAATGTGAATGATATCAGCAAGAGTTATGAGTGAAGCAATGATATTAAAAACGAGTCGAGGAACTCAGTCGATAAAATTAAGGGGAGAGTTTGTTTCTGAAAAAGAAACCAAACATCTCAGAAACAAGGTTTTCAAATGGCATAGAGTGGGAATTCACCCTTATATAAGAAAAATCAGACGTGTTTGTCTGGGGAGGAATATTCAAGGTTTAACGCCATTAATACCTCTCAGACGTGTTCAACAATAGGGATTTTTCAGATGGTTTGAATTTCATCGCCATTAATGCCACTCAGTAGTAATTTGTGACTTTCACTTTTTTTATGGATATTCTTTCATAGCTATATATCAAGCCACTTTACTAGCTAGCTTGAAAATTTGCCGGCAGTTTTTTTGCTGTGTTTTTCGCTCTCTATACGTATACGTAGACTATAGTGGTGGTGTTTTATTGTGAGAGAAGGTTGTTAGAGTAATGGACCTGAATAAGGTGACGTTGGAGATTTTTTCGAAGTTGGAGTAGAAGTAGTTGTACCACTATGAAGGAAAAAGACGTGTGTTTTAAGCATTGACGGTCAAGAAACTACCGACATTGTTGCTGGTGCCACCTTGGTTCACCTTGAGTCTCAAATCCAAACGAAGACCGATGTTTCCCATGCGCGCATTGTGGATTTCTTTGATATTAGCGCCAACAAGGGAATCAGCTCTTTTCTCGCTGCAATACTCGTTATCAACGATGGTGTCGATCGTCCACTCTTCTCGCGAAAAGATGTTTTGAGTTTTTGATGGAGAATTAGGCGAATCTTTTCAAGGAGAAAAACATCGGCATTTTTTGCCGCCAACATAGGTTTTCTGATATGAGCATGGATAGGGTGCTGAAGGGGGCGCTTAGAAGGGAAGACGGAAAAGTTTTGACTCTAAAGGACACGTGTAAGCCTCAACAATATATAAATCTCACTTTCTATTTTACCCCTGCAATTTCAATCACTTAATTTGAAAAAAAAAACGCGTACAGTCCAATTGAGAATTTTAACAGAGAAATCAGACAGAAACTGTCAAAAAATACCTACAATGCCTCTTTCTTCAAACATTGAGAATATATAGTACTACTTTTAAGGTTAGTGGCATATTTCTAAGGTTTTTGAAATGTTGGAGGACCAAATATACAATTATCCCAATAAATTTTGCAGAATCAGTACTCAATTATCACTAGCAAACCCAACTTTTCGAATAAATTTAGTTATTTTTGTCTAAGTTTAAATTATAATTTAAATTAATCAAATACTTTTTTTATTTATAACTTACCATCTACTTATTATCTATACATTCAATAGAATTCATAACTTATAGGTAATTAAAAATAATTTTAGCATTATCAAACATGTTATTTAGTGCTGACTTGGTAAAACTTTTTTTATAGATTATAAGTTGTGAGTGATACATAATGTGTTGATAAAAAATAGATAAAAGTTACGAGTCTTAAAAAATATGTATATAAAAATAATATTTGACCAGTTTAGTGTTTATAAGCGTTCACAATATTAATATATATTTTTAATTATAATACGAGAATCTGTAGATAAAAATGATAGTTAACTAACTTATAAGTACTTATAAATACTTACAATGTTAATAATAAATTTGTTGCCCTTGTTTGGCCCCCATTTTTTTAAATTTATTTTTTTTCCAACATATTCAACCATACATTCAATAAGATACAACTTTTCAATCACACATGTGTTTACCATTTAAAAAAATAAAAAAATAAAAAAATTCTATCAATCTCCTCAAATTCCTCTTTCTTAATTAATATTTCTCTTGTTTTTCAAATCTCTGCTTCAGTTCCTCCTCATTATTTACTATTGGTCACTCACCAACTTCTATTAACTTTTATTTTTCTACAATTAAATTCTATTGATAAGTGATATAATAGTCTATACCAAAAAAGTACATAGTTATAATTTTTATCTATATCATTCTTAGTTATAAACAAAGTTCTAAAAATCATAAAATATGATTAGGTGTAGAGGTCGAGCTTCAAACTTTTTGAACGAGATAAGATCAATGTAAGGACGAAGCGTGAGACGTGAAAGTCGCACTCGCCTAGGTGAAAGTTAAGTGAACTTTTTAGAACACGTTGTAAGATGGGTGGTGTGGGAGGGTGATAGGTGATGCTAATTGTTTGTCTCACGTTTAGACGTTACGATGTTACGTTTTAAAAAACTAAGAATCGTGATTATACGACTTTTGAACCACTAAAACTAGCGTGAGCACACGTAAACATGTGCTAATTAATAGAGAAACGGGTTTGGGAGTTGGAAAGCACAGATTTGTGGTTGTGGGCCATTTTAAACGTGGACATATTTACAAGCAAGAATAAAGTTCCGCGGCTCTTGGGCTTCCAACATTTTTAGTATACGATTCTACGATTCAATTCAAACCCACCAAATGCGACAAATCAATATTATATTCTTTCAGGGTTCAACAATGTCTGCCACTGCAATTTTTCGAATATAGAACAAGCATTGAATTGTTGCGTGAGAGAAAATCAGAGGAGGAAAAACAACAGAGAAAATGAAAACGAAAAAGGTTGAGGAGTTCACAGCTAAGTATTATGGGCTCTGTACGGCTGGAGGAATGCTCAGTGCTGGGACTACCCATCTCGCCATCACTCCCCTCGATGTCTTGAAGGTTAATATGCAGGTACCTTCCTTTCTTCTCTACTCTTGCTCCTGCTTTTGCATATGCGTATTTATCCGCGCTTTCGTTAATTTTTCTGGGATTTATTCTTTTTAATAAATTTGTATATACTACTTCCACAGTCCCAATGTATATTATGATGGTATAGAGCTTTTAATTATACATTTTCTAATTGCGGAATTGCATGTTACTAAAATAAGTCTTTAGATGTTCTATGTAAGATATGATTTAGTCCAACCCAATCTATGGGGAGTTGAATAGAAATCGTAAGCTTTTATGTTCATACAAGAACCGAAAATGGAAAAAATCACGGACTTCTGTCGTCCACGTCCATCATGAATTCAAAGAATACTCAAGTGTCTGTGGTTGCAAACTATCATAGATCTTGTCTAAGTTTATTGGAATTAAAAGACAAATAACCCTCAATTTTTATCTTCACGATACCTGTTGTTCTTCAAGTGATTTTGTGAGTATTGCGCGGCTTGCTTTCTTCAGCAATTGCTACTACTGCAAGCTATTGAGGTATGAGGATGATGGCCTAAAACTGAAAATCAAGAAACTACACCTTTAGACTCAATTTGTGAAAATCCAAGGATTCAATCTGGACTAAGGTTGAGTCCCAACATAACCATACCTATTGAGCCTATAAAAGATTGTAACTTGATTCTGAAAATAAATCCCTCACTAATATTCAAGCACAAAACATGGGAAATCAAGAAACACTTGGAACGAATTTTCAGTATTTTGCTCACATGCCTCTATGTTTTTAAAACTGACATAGCACTTAGCTGAGGATTGAAAGGGAACAGTACAGTTCAAGGAAGGAAAACAATAACATCGTGGGTACTTTTAATAATCTCTGCGCAACAGAATTTGTGATTATGGAATAAAATGTTTTCCTAGTACATTATTCTTCATATGTCTGTAGGAACTGTAATATTGTTCTTATACAATACAATAAAAGACTTTTCAGTTTTGTATCAAAGATAAAAATGTGTATGAGTCTCCTCTGCAAAATAAAGATCAAGTTGCATTCAAATTCTGTTTCTAAATTTCTAACATTTTGAGTAAAGTCTCTGGGTTTCAGAATATTATACATGATCAGTTTTACTCAAATTACAGAATTTGATTGCAACTTGATCTTCCATATTTCTAACATCTTGAGGATTGTGTAGAGATATTATGTCTTTGGGTTTCAGAACATTACACCTGATCAGTTTTACTCAAATTAAAGAATTGTTCTAAATTTAGTCCAAAAAATGGTTAGTATACTCATTTTTTTAGAAACTTGACCACCTTGAACTTAGCTTTCATGGAATACCAAATTGTAGTAGAACACCGTTGTCTAGCATAAATCAACATCTAAAAGTGAAGTTTGTTTAACTACCACATTGCTAATTATCCCATCTAAAAGTTTAAACTGTTACAAATAGGCTACTTCGCCCCTTCATGTGCAAACGGGACTCATTTTTTGATCACATGTCTGATATGTGTACAATTTTCACAAATGGGTGGCGTCAAGACTCGAAACATGGCTCTAACAAAGCTTAAGCTTTAAGAGAGTAGCTACATGTATTCATTTAAAACTTGTTTTCCATACGCGTCATAGTACAACCAGTGTTCATGTGTTTCCTTTGGACCCTGCTCTTAACTTACCTAGGAGACCAACCATGATAAAAAAATGCCAACATAAGTTAATTTTCAGGAAGGAAAAATAGTTACATTCTTTCTCTGAGCAAGCAGAAATTCTTTCCCCTATTTTTTCTAATTTTATTTGGTTACTGGGATTCATCTTGTCTTCTTATTTAATTCTGTACTGAAAATGTTTGGCCTTCTTATCACACTCATACAAAATGAAAAGATACTTTAATTTGTCAATTAAAATTGCTTCCAATAACGTCGGTAATCAGAATGGGACATTTCAATATAATGTTTTATTTGTATTCTTTTAATGTTGCGTTTCCATCATTGCTTTCAAATCGGAAGTGGTTTTTTTCCATTTTCATCAACTGCAAATTAGATACTCTTTGCTTCCCGGAAAAGAAAAGGGAAATATATGTCGATAGTTCCGAGTTCTTTGATTGCATTATTTCTATCTGTTAACTGACGTAATATGTAAACTTCAGGTGAATCCGATCAAATATAGCGGCATCCTATCAGGGTTTAGTACTCTTTGGAGAGAAGGCGGCCCTTCTGCTCTTTGGAGAGGTTGGTCTGGAAAATTCTTTGGTTATGGTGTCCAAGGTGGATGCAAATTTGGTCTCTACGAATACTTCAAGAAGCTTTATGGTGATGCATTGGTAGATCAGAACAAGGGTGTCATATTCTTCCTCAGCAGTGCATCCGCTCAAGTATTTGCTGATGTTGCTCTTTGTCCATTCGAAGCTGTCAAAGTTAGAGTTCAAACTAACCCTAGTTTTGCTAAAGGCTTGACTGATGGATTTCCAAAACTATATGCAAAGGAGGGCCTTTCTGGGTATGTTCAAGTGTGGTGAATATGTTTTTAAAGTAAATCTTGTACTAGAATGTTCTCATTTAATCACGCTGATCCACATGAATTAAATTTGATTGCAGGTTTTACAAGGGTCTCTTTCCACTTTGGGGTCGTAATCTTCCATGTAACCATTCTACTTCATTGAACTTTTTTCCAGTTGCTTATGTTGTCAACATGTGCTTATTTTTGACACTCATTTAGGTTGTTGAAATGCAAGCATTTTCTCATTTATCCAGTTACAGTTACAATTTCAAGTTTTACTTTCTTGAAGAAAAATATTCAGTTTAGGCTTCTTAAGTCATTTAACCGTTTCCCTGGTCCCTTGACACCTTCCCCAAGGGTGCATGTTGCATGTTGCTACTTAGCTAAAAATGGCACGTGCAGGACATGTATCATTTTTTGATTGCACACACTTCAATATCATGAGAAGTTCTGATTATAACTTTATGCACTGCTTTTGTGTACTATAGTGTAATTGCTCTGCTGCTGGAAGTGAGCTGTTTATTTTGCTTAAAGTTGTTAGATTTTTTTAGCCTGGCTATTTGTTTGCTAATAAAAACCTAAAAAACCTCTGGTACCCTTTCAACTTAGTGATTCCTCCATGAAATGCCACTTAGTACTTTGAAAGAATGTCAGAGGCATCATAATTTTATAGCTTGTTCTGCTATTATCTGCATACCTTGGAAATCTCGGTAATGTTATGAGTTGGCAGCTCATATGTGAGCTTGACTACTGTTTTCTCTTGCCCAGTCTGTAAATGAAATTTATGTGACTTCCTTAAATTGATTTGGCAGTCTCTATGATTATGTTTTCAACATTTGAGCATTCTGTGGATCTTATGTATCGCAACGTTATACAAAGAAGGAAGGAAGATTGCTCGAAATCTGAACAACTTGCTGTGACATGTCTAGCTGGTTATGCAGCTGGAGCTGTTGGTACCGTAATCTCTAATCCTGCTGACAATATTGTTGCATCTCTTTACAACAAAAAGGCCGATACTGTAAGGCAGGTATTGTATGTGAAATCCTTCAAACCTTCAGTGATATCCTTAGTTTACTTTACTAGCTGCATTATTTATGACATGATGGTTTTCAGGCTGTAAAGAACATTGGGCTTGTTAATTTGTTTACTAGAAGTCTTCCTGTACGAATTACAATTGTGGGCCCTGTTGTTACTCTGCAGTGGTTTTTCTACGACACTATCAAAGTCTTGAGTGGACTGTAAGTGCCTCGACTTTTTATGTTCCGATGAATCATATATGCCTTCTTATTTATCTTAGTTTTTGGTGAGTTAAAAATCATAACAACATATTTATAGGTCATGTTCAGCTATATTTCTTTCGAAATCAAAAAACTTGTTTTTGTGATTGTCTCTATCCTACCTTATTCTATTTCCATCTCTACACAACATTAATCTAGTTCACCGAACTTCACAACAGTTTGCTTTGGTCACATATACGAAATGTATAAATCACAATTTTTGCTGCCATGAGACCTTTTTATTCTTTACCTATGGTTTTAGTGTCTGTTATAAGATAAATAATGTTGTGCAACCTCTCTTTTGATAATTGATAGGCTTATTACTGTAAAAGAGAACTTGGAACTTGGAAGCAAGGTGAAAAATAAACAAAAGAACGTGGGACCGTGATGAAACTAGTTATCATTAGATGTAATATATTAGATACCGAGGAACTGAATCTACTGGTTAAATGCCTCGTGTCTGTATTTCTAACTGCTATTAGAGTTTATTGAACTTCCTTTGGTGTAATTGTAGGCCTACTAGTGGAGGGCTTAGAAGGCATCAAGAAGATACATGCTTAATAGGCTGTGAAGCAACAGCTTAGTAAAATCGATATTTGATGAATCTGCAGAAGTCAAGAGCAGGTCTTATTAGTGGCTGGAATTCGGCATGGTGATTGGTTAGTGTTTCAAAAAAATTTCTCCTTTACATGGTCCTTGCATGAATTCACAGTCCATTTACGGGAAATATTTTTCCCTGTAGCTGCAGGTACAAGAATGCCAGTTTTGAATCTTTCGCGGGATTTGTATAGCAACGGGAGCAATCATGCTGATTGTTAATAATCACAATGTTAAGGGGATGGTGCAGCCTTTAAGCTCATTCATATATAGTTAGTCGGCTAGAGAAGTGAAATTTTTGATGCATTCCTACTCTTGTATGCTGCCTTATTGTTGGAGGCCGAAATGCTTACTTTTCATGCACAGCCTATACATTATCTTCTTACTAATTGTTACTGTTTCATTTGTATGCACGATGGTGTAATAGCGGAAATATATTTTGTATGATACTAAGTGTCCGTTTGATTTTGCTAAAGATTGATTTTTTTTTTTTGTAAATTTTGATAAAAGTTGATCAAATGTATGGTTTAAAATTAATTGTTGACTTTGATTTCAATTTTTAGTAATTTTTTAATCACATACTTTGGAGAGTCTTGTGCTAGAAAGACAACCCAAGCCTTTATTAATCACGTCTTATAGCAGGAGATGAGTGGCATTTGACCATCTTCCATTCTGTGTGGAATGTTTGTTGATCAAACTCAGATGTGTAGAGGAGCGTAAATTTCATTCAATGAACTTTCAGCAAAATTTTGATTGGGTCGTTGAACTTAAATTTTAATTTCAAATTTCACTATTTTGTCACTTGTTGTATCTCAAATTAATGAAAATTATTTAATTACCGACCATATCTTGCAACAATTCTTCAACATAATCGATGTGTAACATGTCAATTACTATTACACCATATCATATAAATATTTTTTTTAAAAAAACACGTAGTTTAACTTTTTTATACGAAGACACTACTATGTCATTGCCATTTTTGTCTCTAAAGTACTACGTAATGATTATGTGGAAGATTAGTTAAGGGATGTTTGTTATTTAAGTAATTTTTGTTAATTTGATAGACATGATAGAAATCTATTGAGACATTAAGGTATAATAACTCAATTGAAATTTTGCATAAAGTTAAAACTGCTTATGGAAAAAGATGTCTTGGTTAATGGTGTAGGATGATGAGGCTACAAGAGAAATAACTGGGAGTGCACGCGCGTGGAGCCATGGACCACCAATTGCCAATTGGCCACTGAGTTTAACTTCTAGCATTGGCTACTTTTCACTCAAAACTCTCAGTCATCTAATGACGAAAGTCCGAAACAAAGATACTAGATTTTTATCCGGGTTAATTAAATTGGAGGTCATTGAACTTTTACCATAGTTGTAATTGGGTCATTCAACTTCAATTTGAATAATCAAACTACTAAACTTTAATTTAATTCTGTTAAGCCTAGTAGAATTAGCTAATATGTCCATCAAAACTAACTACATGTCGACGTGTACATCCCATTCAATAGACATAACATTTGGGTCACTGGACTTTCACTCTAGTTGCAATTAGGTCATTGAACTCTCACCTTAGTTGTATTTAAGTCATTCAACTTCAATTTTGAAGCAATCGAGTCGTAAATAATACAGTCTCACCCCATAGTTATGATACACTTTCGTACATATTTATCATATAAAACAACTTTTTTAGCATTTGTTAATGTATATGCAACACTAGGGACGGATTCGGAATTTTTTTTTGAGTCTGGACTGTTGTTGATTTTTTTTTTTTGACACTTTAAGATCGGATTATTACTAGTTTTTTCTGTGGCGGGACCTGGCTATAGTCCGCCCCCACCCAAAAAAAATCCGTCCATGTGCAACACCAACTAATGAAAAATAACGAGTTTCAAAACTCAAATTCATACTATCAAATTCCTTCCATAGTAAAATAACTCAACTTGAAATGAAAAAAATATGAAAAAAGCAATTGACCCAATATCACAACAATAATCCAATATCATATACTAAATTGAAATAAAACAAAAATCGAGTAAAACAAGGAGAACCCAACATAGTTTCTTTAGAAAATCGAAATCTATAAAACATATGATGCAACAAACAAGGCTCATAAAATAATTTGAGAAATCTATAAGACACGGACGGCAAATGAAAAACAAAAAGCTTGATATGAATTTTCATAATACTCATTGTCGACACAAGCAGTGTGGAAGATTTAAATAAACAGTCATATTTAACATAGACATCAATTGATGAGGCAATAAAGCTCATCTTTGATAATGGAAGAGCATCACTAACCTTTACTAAAGCTGCCATTGCTATTTTTTTGTCCTCATCATTCTCCAATTGTTCCTTGCTGCAACTTATAAGGTAGTTGCACTTCATTTATTGAATATGCCCAAAAGCATCTTTAATGCATTCTAAAGATTGCATTTAAGTAGTATACAAATTAAAAGAATTTCTATTTATGTAATATTGATGTCAATAATTTGACATTCAAATTTAATTTAGGTCTCCAATGGATTGTATTTTCAATTCAATAATGGTGTGTGCATCAATAGATCTAATAATTAGACAACCAAATCCAATTTTGATCTCCAAAGGTTCTATCTATATCAATAATGATGTACATAAGTCGATATCTTTTGTCTTCTTAAAAAAATAAAAACAAAAACAAAAAACAAAAGTACATTTAAATCTATATAGAAAATATAAATCTGACAAGGAAATATTAATTTTAACGAGTGAGCATGTCTAACAGAATTTTTAAATCTTGAAAAAACTCTAGACAATGTTTATTTTTTCTTTTGTCACTGGACAGATTCTTCGTCAAATTGTATTAAAGATAATTTTTTTAAAACATTATCTATTTTTCTTTATGCATCAAATTTCTTTTTAGTGATCTCCAAACCATTATTTACTTCCACTCATTACCAACACACATCTCAATTTTTCACTGACATTTCTAATTTTCTTATTAAATTACTCACACAATCTCTCCAAACCATTATTTACTTCATAATTTTAACATGTCAAATCATAACATGCAATTGTTCAAACAGGTTAGAATTGCTCTATTCGATTTCTCAACCGCCACCATCTCGTGAATCTATTCAATTTCTCAACCACTACCATCTCGTGTTGTCACAAAATTATTCAGGTGTACGGGGATGTGAAGAAAACTTTTAACATAGTTTTGTAATAAAAAAGATAAGTTTAATATAAATAAATTATTTTGAAATTTACAGGAAAGAAAAAGAAAAAGAAAATGAAAAAGAAAAAGAAAAAGAAAAAGAAAAATGGAAAGTTGCAAAAAAGGAAAGATGTTGGAAAGACACAGATAAGCTGGTCCAGTCTCAATAATTAACCTGCGATCTTTCCGGGCAACAAGAACTCTAACATTAATTAATTAATTATTTTTATTTTATTTATAAAAATCTCATATAAAAATTACTATTAGGGTTCTGTCACTGTACTTTGACTCAATTTTCAAATTGATTAATATACTTCAATTTTTAATAAGTGGATCGCTACTTTAAGTTATGTCATTACTTTGTTTGATTCCATAACATTGTTCAACATCAGACGCTAACATGCCTGTTACGATAATTTATCGCGGCCATAAAAAATTAATTTGAAGAAGTGATAGGATTGAAAATTTTGTTTTACATATTAGACTTGTCGACTGAAAATAATTAAAATCGTAGGTTTTTTAATTATATAACTTCTTTTAGGTCATTCTATACTTTGACGTTCATATAGAACGATTGTTAGTATTTAGGAGCGACGTCAGTATTTGGACTTAAATAGTGTGTTTCATTAATTTATAAGTACTTAAAAATATACTTATAATTAAAAGAAGTAAATTAAAGTTTTACAAAATTTAAATTGTAGAGGTCCAATTGAAAAATGGGAAAATCCAATAGTAGTAATATCCAAATATAAAAAGAAAGGTGAACCTGAACATGGAGGAAGTGTAGTTTGAGACAGCATCCATTAATCTTCCTCCTCCTCCTCCTCGAACACACAACAGAACCTTTGACTCTGTCTCGTGGGTTACCTTTTCCCTTTGTACTCTAGATCCATACCTGCATATGTATTTATATACACGTATCTGTATGTCTATGCATTCATTTCCCCCTTTATTATTATTATTATTATTATTATTCCTTTTCATGATTCACCACTGCATGTTTGTTTTCATAATCATTTCTTGTATTATTATCTTGGCTCCGATCTGATATTTCTTTTAAGAGTTATTTATCTTTCTTTTTTTTGCGGAAAAGTTTGTTATTTTTTATGTTTAGTTTTGACGTTGAAGATCGTGATCTGAATCTTCTTTGTGTTTATTGATTTTTGGAAATTGCAGTGTTGGTGTGAAACAAAAAAAGCAATTGGATGAGAAGAAGAAATTGAGCTGGGGATTTTGATTGTTTGATGGGCAATACATGCCGTGGATCTTTTGGGGGCAAACATTTTCAGGGCTACAATCAGCCCGAAGACCATTCCAATTCCAATTCCAAGGGCAACAACGCATCATCCGATCACTCAAATTCCTCTGATAATTTCTCGCCTACCAGCTTGACCTCTCAGCTCCTCGTGGCTCAAGAATTTTCCAAAGAGCATAAACCAACACAGAAAACGGACACCATTAGTCCAAAAAAAGATAGCATCATGAATCGCGGCACTACAAACCAACCTTATTTCGTATTGGGTCACAGGACTGCGAATATTCGTGATCTTTACACGCTCGGGCGTAAATTAGGGCAAGGCCAATTCGGTACTACTTATTTATGCACTGAAATTTCCACGGGAATCGAATACGCTTGTAAATCTATACTGAAGAGGAAGTTGATTTCCAAGGAAGATGTAGAGGATGTTAGGAGGGAGATTCAGATAATGCACCATTTGGCTGGTCATAAGCATATTGTCACCATTAAAGGGGCATACGAGGACCCTTTATATGTTCACATTGTGATGGAGCTTTGTGCTGGGGTGAATTGTTTGACCGCATCATTCAAAGGGGACATTACAGTGAGAGGAAAGCAGCTGAATTGACTAAAATTATTGTAGGGGTTGTTGAGGCTTGTCATTCCCTTGGGGTTATGCATAGAGATCTTAAACCGGAGAATTTCTTGTTGGTTAACAAGGACAATGATTTCTCTCTCAAAGCCATTGATTTTGGACTCTCAGTTTTCTTTAAGCCAGGCATGGATACATTTCAACTAAGCTTGTCTTTAAATTTTTGAACTTCTTTGGTGGAACAATTTATTCTTTGCTGATATTGGTCTAACTTCATATATGGCTTTCTGCTTCAGATCAGATTTTCACGGATGTGGTTGGAAGCCCTTATTACGTCGCACCTGAAGTTCTTTTGAAGCATTATGGCCCAGAAGCAGACGTGTGGACTGCAGGGGTCATACTCTATATATTGCTAAGTGGTGTGCCACCTTTTTGGGCTGGTAAGTTGGGATTACTATACGATTATGCATATTCACGTTCCTAGTGGAATATACTGATAATTCTTCTGCTTATTGTTCAGAAACACAACAGGGAATATTTGATGCAGTTTTGAAGGGACACATTGATTTCGATTCAGAACCATGGCCATTAATATCAGAGAGTGCAAAGGATCTTATTAGGAAGATGTTATGCATGCAACCTTCAGAGCGGTTGACTGCTCATGAAGTATTATGTATGTTCACTTTCCCTTTTGTTGGAGTAGATACTTGAGACTCTGATTTTGGATCATGGATATTCTCCCAGCTTCCTTGAAAATCTAACTGATCGTATTGTGATTAGTGTTATTTACTTAATATTTTCTTGAACTAATGAACACGGGTCCTCTTGCTACACCATAGTTTAGCATTGTAGTCAAGTGACTAGCATTCGATTTCGAGGAATTATATTTTGTATTGAGACTAGGCATCCATCTAGGATCTCTGGTGGCTCTAAAGAGAACATTGCCAAGTAATGTTCCAAGCAGCAGGATCTGTATTTAAAACTCTGCTTTGGTGATTGTGAACTATGCAAACAGTTATGTGCGTCAATTGTTTTCTATGCTGTTTTCTATGATTTACATGTGGTAACGATCAGGTAGTTATATCTTTTTACATTGAAATTCCATAGGTCATCCTTGGATTTCTGAAAATGGTGTTGCACCTGACAGAGCACTGGATCCAGCTGTACTTTCTCGTCTTAAACAGTTTTCTGCTATGAATAAGTTGAAGAAGATGGCTTTGCGGGTATGTAATGAGCACCAGGATGAGCCTTGTACTAATTTGCTTCAAATATTTTCTCAACAGAGAGTTTAAGATCAAGTAAAAACATCTAGTCTAGTTTGTCTTGCAATGGGCTAACCACAATTTATTCCAAATATGCAGCAATTTCTATATTTTGTTAGTTGCTGTTGCATCCTTTGTTCGTTGCATAACTGCATACCCACTGCTTATGTGTCTATAGTTGAGGAATTTGCTTCTAGTTGAGAGGTGATTTTAAGTTGGTGATTGGCGCTAAAGGTGTCAAGACGGGCCGGCCGGCCGAACCCGCATTGGCCCACCCGCCTTGACCCGAACCGCGGGTCGGCCCGTGAACCGGGCGGGCTGTTCACGGGCCGAGGAGGCCAACCCGCGGGCCTACCCGTGAACCGCTTTGATTTTTTTTAAAAAAAAAAATGGGCTATAAATTCAAACTTTCATATTTGAAATGATATTTAAAAAAAAAAAAAAAACAAATGACAGAAAGCCGTTTAATGTGAAAGATGTGATATATGCGTGATGTTTTAGTCTTTAAATATATAAATAAAAAATAGAAATTGAATTAAAAAATTAACAAATGTGAATTTATCATTGTTATTTTTTTTTATTTAGTAATTTAACACATTTTTTGTTATATATGTAATTTTTTTTTTTTTTGAATTACAATAAGTAACTACATTTTTTTAGTAATTTTAAAAAAAATTAATTTTTTATTCATACACGCTGAACTGGGTCGAACCGCGGCCCACATGGGTTCGACCCGGATGGGCCAATGGGTGGGCCGGGCTCGTGTTCAATTTTTGTGGGCTAGGTTGACCCGGCCCGCAACCCGTCGTGGCGCGGGCTTTTTCCAATGCGGGCCGTCACCGGACTTCATCAGTCGGCCAGCCTGACCCGGATTGACACCTCTAATTGGCGCGGTATTCTCTTTCCCCCCCTTTTTGTGGGGAGGGGTATTGTTTAACTGATAGAAACTGTCTGTTTTGCAAAGATGATCAATTTTGCATCTGTGTGTGTGCATACATCAAAATGTGTCTGTATGTCTCTGTTTGGGTTCTTGTGTCTGTGTGGACATGTATGCATGTGGAAAATGAGTAAATTGAAACCTAATCATTCAGGAAATGAAGTTCAGTGGCACTTGTTTTCCTTCTCCAGGTAATAGCTGAAAGCTTGTCAGAAGAAGAGATTGCTGGCTTAAAAGAGATGTTTAAGGCCATGGATACTGATAATAGTGGCGCAATCACATTTGATGAACTCAAAGCTGGTTTAAGAAAATATGGATCCACCTTAAAGGATACAGAGATACGTGATCTCATGGATGCGGTACGGTTGTGTGTCAATAAGTTCTTTTTTGTGCATATTTCAACGTGCATTAATTTTTTTAATCTGTTGTATTGTTTTGTCTGTAATGAGGCTAAAAACTGTTTTCTTATAGTCCATCAGTTTAGCAACATGTTTCACAACAAAGTAACATTCACATTCTGTTAAATGAGATTATAATTGAAAGAAAAACAATTTAGAGGAGTAAATAGAAAAGATGTTAACGGGATTGTCTTGGCTTTTTAGTTGACAATGTTCTTGCTAAAATTATGTTCCACAATATGGGTTTTTCTTTGGAGTAAGAGGAACTTCTACATTTTCATTTTTCTACATCACAGTAGAAAACCGTCCCAGCTGTTTTAACATATACCTGCAATTTTCATACTCCCACCCTTCATGGTTTAGCATCTTCCCTCTTTCAATCAATGCCTAGCTATCATCAACTTGGGATTCTTTTATAATTGCAGTTCGTATGCTCTCATTAAATTTTGGAAGCATCACAGTGGCTGAACTATTGCTGTGATTTGCAGGCTGATGTGGACAATAGTGGAACCATAGACTACGGAGAATTTGTGGCAGCAACAATTCACCTGAACAAGCTAGAGCGCGAGGAACATCTTATGGCAGCATTCCAATATTTTGACAAGGACGGAAGTGGTTATATTACTATTGATGAACTCCAGCAAGCTTGTGTAGAACATGGCATGACGGATGTCCTCCTTGAAGATGTTATCAAAGAAGTTGATCAAGATAATGTAAGTTAAAATAAATTTGAAAGGCCACTTATTTCAGTTAGAGCTAAACAAGTATGGTTATTCATGCTGAACAGTTAAATTGTTAAATCAAACTAAACTTCAATAACTGCAAAGTGTTTTATAAAGCTTGAGAGTAGAAAATCAATTATTTGATCCAAATAAAACCAAAACATTGTCTAAAACAAAGCATATAGCTTAGATGCACATGCCCCATAAGTCCGCTTTTATTTGTTTTCGGGATGCTGTGAACGATTTTGAAAGACTATTTAGATTATTTACCAGATGGAAGGAAAGATACTTTTCTGAAAAAAAATTATGTGTTGCACCCATGCACATGTGCAACAAATTTTAGTCCTATAGATGATGTTCAAAATGTGTGAATATTTAATATCTTTTACCGCAAATGATTCTTCATTGTATGTTGGCTATAAATTTGTGGATTTTAAAAGATATTATCCAAGAAGTTACTGATGGTAGCCCCTCATTTTCTCTAAATTTAGGAATTTGGTCTACCTTTTATCTTCATTAATTTGCTAACATTCCAACAAACATTTTCATTTAGGATGGAAGGATTGATTATGGAGAATTTGTTGCTATGATGCAAAAAGGCAATGCTGGTATTGGAAGACGAACTATGAGAAACAGCGTAAATATAAGCATGAGGGATGCTCCAGGAGCTATTTAGCCTTTTAAACTGACAGAGGTAGTTCCAGCTTCATTATCTAGTTTAACATTCTTCTTCAGTCCCCTTGTAAGCATTAAAGTTCATGAGGATATCCTCTCTAATTTAACAATAACTCTATACGAGAATATCAAGTTCAGAATATAATCTATTTATTACATCATTCATATGAAATGAAATTTTAGAACTAACCACTTTCAGTTGAAAAGCTTTCAATAGTTTCACTATTTTGAATTGGAAAAGAATTGGAAAATACTTGTCTAGTAAGAGTGTTTTCAATAGTTTTAACATGTTATATCTTCAGACTTGTCAAAAGAAATAAATAGTACGTGAGGTATCAAGGTTGTCTATGTATAAAACAGATAATCCTGCGCTGTCTTCATTTTAGTCTAGGATTTCACTATTGTTTTATACTTACACGATCGATGGCATATCAAAATGTCCTATTTTGTTCTCAACTCAAGTCATTGATGGTGATGAATTACCGGATGCTTACTAGATGTCAAATATGTTGACGGCAGAAAATTTCCATAAATTAACTATACAAGACAGATATATATGTGCCACTAATTTTATTTAGCATTTTAGATATGCATCCAACAAGATTATTGCAATGTAAATAAACTAATAATCTACTGTTGGTAGCACGTCTATTTGGGTTACAGATGTGGCTGGTTCAAGTCTTGTTATCCTTACCTATAACTGCTTCTTGAGCAGTAAAGAGGAATCAATTATCCATTCAAATTGATTAGAAACTTTCATTTTTATTGTACTGTACAGTATATGCATGCTATAGTGACTATGCTTACAAAAATATAACGAGAAGTTTTCACTAAGTTGAAAGCATGCATAAACTGATGTGATTAAAATGCCTTGTTCACTTGCAAATGGTGTTATAATCATTACCGAGCATATAATGCACATTCAACCCCGCTAAAAAGCAAATATAATAGGGAAAACATCTAGTTAGCATTCAGAATAGTTATTTATCGAGCAGAAATTTGAAATAGGATTCAGTTTATGTGTACATAGAATATATACTTAGTATGAGTAATCCTTTTCATGTCACGTGGCACGATTGTAATATGTTTGCAAAAAATCATGTAAATTTTTTCCCCCAAAATTTTGAAATAGGAACGAAAAAAGTTCTCCTTTTGTGTGATTAAGTAATTTGGGATTGATGTTTTCAGTATCATTTCGGACTCCTCTGGACTTGAGCTTCATGCAGGATTTGATAATCAAGTCCATTTTGACTGAGCATTGCAGATAAACTGTGTTCCAGGTGCCCCTGAATTTGACTTTTGTTCCCAGATGCTTTGTGAGAAGATGATGACTGAGTTGTAGGAAGTATTGCCCTTGTGCTGCTGTGTAACTGGAGAGACTGCTGTAATATCTCAATCGTGTTTATGACAGGGGAGTGTTAATTGTTTTAGTTATTCAAGCTGTTGAAAGTATTTTGCACTGTTCTCTAGTTGGAGACTTTTGTTTCTATCTATTTATGGAAATAAATCTTCCGATGTTATTATCCGAAATTGTTGTTGCCTTGTTTCTAACTTTCGATTGGATTATTAAGCAAAAGTAATGGGTGCATGCTCTAATGTCCTTCCTTGAGATTCTTTTGATTCAATATTATTAAAGATTTTAGGCAACATTGAGCTCCAGACGAACGGAGCAGTGACACCTTTACATTGAAGTTTTAACTCTTAATATCATCTCTTAGGTTTGATCCTGTCAAGAATTAAGTCTTGAATCCTAGTTAGATCCTACTGCGTCTAGCAATTAGAATGGACGTACGCAAGCACAGGATTAAGCCGGAGTTGCAGTTCCGCTTGCTAAGAGGAATTGCAGTGACTGTAACTTTCATATGGGAACCACCGGACCTTTTATCAAAGTTAAGAGTCTCAACCGGTCCGTTTGCCACCCCTAAGGGAGAGAATGCAGATAATAGGCCATTGACGATATGGAGGATGAGAAATTAGGCAACTTAGGGATGGATTTCCTTTCTTATCTTATTGTTGAGATAGGAAAGCAGGCGGGTCTCTTGTGATCAATCGACTAGTACTCCGATATGCCCAAAGGATTCTAGGGAGTTTGCTTGCACATCCTCTACCCAGTTCATGAAGTAGTCTATTTCAATCATTAGGAACTATCTCTGTGCTTGGGTTATGACCAATGGCCCAAAAATACCAGCTCTCTAGTTCAGGTCCTCATCTGGCCAATGAATCAAATTCCCAAATCTTTGACACTTATAATGAAACATAAAGGATTTTCTTGATCGTCTGCTGAAAATATCAATAGCCTTGCCTGATGAGTTTGAATGCTAGGGATTGGGTTCTTCGACCTCCATGGACTTGTGTCGTTGCCTCATGTACTTCTCTAGTTCTTTTAGTCTTAACCAATATAGATACGACATGTTGTGCCCTCTTGGGGTACGGCATCCATGTATCTAACAATATTGTGTAGCTTGATGCAAACTTCTATAGCTCTTGTATATTTGAGTTAGAGCTCTCTCAATCTCAGCCAAAAGGGGTGTAAAACTTAATCGTATTCACGACAAGAATATTTCTCAAAAGCTTCTTCTTAGGAATATGCTAATTTCCATATCATTCTTTCTTTATTTCCTGTCCCACCCTTGTATTTAATTTAAAATCATAGTGGTTTGGTGGATTTATAGGAATCATGTGCTCCATTGCTGTATTCCTCTTATTTCGGACAAAATGAAGCACCACATGTTTTTACACGGAATATATTCACTAAATTACACTCCAATGACAGTAGAGGCTTCCACCGACACGGTAGTTGAGATACTCTTTTCCATACCCAACCAATTATTTGATGCAATTTGTTCTCTTGTATGTCGTGGTTCCCAAGTCGTGACTTTGATTGGTGTTTCTATGGACGTCGTTTCAGTGGAATGGTACTGAACGGTATTAGAGAAGAAAATAAAAAAATTAAAATTTTATCTATTGTATTGAACTATATCTAGTTCTACTTTCCTCTTTGAATCAATTATTTTTCCATTTTTCAGAATCCTTCCATTGCTTGCAAGCTTACGCTTTCATGTTGTATTTCACTCTTGATTAGGGTTTTTCTCACGCTTCTCTCACGGTACTACTTCGCCATCGGTCAACCAATAGTATTAGTCTTGCAAAGTGGTCTTTATCGATTCACCCGGGATATGATGCAACGTTCTTCTTAACTAGAAATAAAATGGTGAGTAAGAGGAAATATTCCTTTTTTTTATTTTTTTATTTAGGGTACTTTGGATAACAAACCCTTTGGATAACAAACCCACTAAAAGACGGGATGGGGGATGTAATTCAAAGGTTTAGAACATGTGGCTATGAATCCTAAGTGTTGGTGATTTGAATCCCTCATCGCCTACAACTGGCCCAAAAGGGAAGTACCTTTCCTCAAGTGCGTAGGGAACTTATGATTGGGATAGTGAAGTTGTTCTTATATTAGGACTTTGATTTGGTATTGCTGTGCTTTTAAGAGAATCGATTTTTGCTGTGCTATAGAAAGAATCAGCTGTGGAAAGAATCATATAAGTATTTGGTAAGCTCTTGTTTCATAATTGTTGTATGTTTCAAAATCAGTATTCAAGCGTTTGGTAAACAAACGTAATTTATTGTTGTGACTGTATAAAATTACTAAAATGGACATTGATTATAGTAATGTAATTTTATATTATTATTATCACAAGTAGTATTATAAAATTTATTTTTACTTCTATAATAATATGTAATATTATCAAATATTTTTTCAAGATAATGCATTTACCACAATTATTTTAAAATAAAAATAATATACATTTATGAAATCTCAAAATTTATAAAAATTAAAAAATAAAAGAATAGTAATATTGTATAAAAATTAATTAAATTTAAATTTAAATTATTTGTAGAGAAGCATTATAATTAGAATATAATAAATATGTGACATATAAAGAATTACTTCAATTAATTAAGGTCAAAATTGGTATTTTAATAATAAATAGGTAGAAAAGTTAAAAGTAAAATCTGAAAAACTACTTTTGTGCTGCTTCTCAAACCTTGCTGCATGTTATACATATTCTTTTATAATCACTTTTTAAAAATTTATCAAACACCTAAAATAATTTCTAATTGTTTGACAATTAAAAGTTGTGCTCCAAAATCAATCACAAATGAACCCTAGCTACCAAGCATCCAATGTATTTATATGCATGTATGGACACTAGGAAACTTATGATTGGAATAGCGAAGTTGTTACCAAGCATCCAATGTATTTTTATATGCATGTATGGACGCTTGGAAACTTATGATTGGGATAGTGAGGTTGTTCTTATACTAGGTACCAAGCATCCAATATGTTTATATGCACGTATGGACACGTTGAATTCATGACTCAAAATGAACAAAATTTTAACTTTTTGTTTTAATGCTGCATATTTACTTTACCGAATATGTAATTACGGTATTAAACAAATCCCAACAATCCAAAATTATAAATCAAAAATTGCTGATTTATATCTACTAATATACTCAATTACATAGAAGTGTAACAAAATAAACATCAAATTAAATAAATGAAACAATCATTCATTAC
The DNA here is from genome assembly GCA_023638005.1 of Forsythia suspensa. Lineage (NCBI taxonomy): Eukaryota > Viridiplantae > Streptophyta > Magnoliopsida > Lamiales > Oleaceae > Forsythia > Forsythia suspensa. The sequence continues at coordinate 22,790,421 of CM042670.1, read as the reverse complement.
ATAACCTACAAATACTATATATAACACGCAGAAAAAAAGTACAACAATGGCAGCAAGAATTGATTCTTACAGGAATTATGTTCATTATCTGTCATCCCCGGGATGATTTAGAATTATACCCAATTCACACCTTCATGTAATCCCGTCGACCAATTTCCCCAAAAGACAAAAAACAACAATAAATGTCGCATACACAGACGGTGAAATCTTCATTCAATCATTTTACAGATTGGATCTTCAATGAGCAATGATTGTTGATCTGCTTCCATTATCGAAATTCTTCGAGTAATTGTAGGAATCGTAGCGAAATGTTTGAGGAAGGCCAACGTTGTTGGATCCGATGAGCTTTCTAAATTCAGACCTTACCTTATAGAAAACATGTCCCAAGCTACCTTTGTTGTGGCAACCTATGACTGTGGTTTCTTCCTCATTCATCTCAAGATCTTTGGCAAAAATGGGTTTTCTTGAGAGGATCCAGGTCCATCCCCAATCCCACCATTTTCTGATGGAATTGCCGGCATATTCTCCCATTGAAGACACAGATTTGGATCTGCGAAATGCCCATGAAGCTGCAGGTGAAGAGATATTGGGTTGGAAGTTGAGATCGAGGGAGAGAGAAGAGAGTCTTCTGCGGATGCCAGAACGTCCTCCCTCCTCCGGTTGCGACACTGGAAGCGCTTGCTTGCCTCGGAAGCTTTGGAATATCGAGCTCATTTGATCTTAAGGACTCAGTTGAGATCGAGAAAAATGAATAGATTTATAAAATGTTGTTGCGTATGTGTATGTGTGGTTGGAGTTAGTGTTTGTGTTAAAACTTAAACTTAAAACATAGAGGGGAGTCGGGGTGGGGTGGGGTGGGGTGGAAGAAGAGGGGGGTGGGGTACGGTTGATTGTGAGAGAGAGAAGGGCATATGGGCACGAAATGAGGTGGGATGTAGTGGTCACAGCTATATTACAGGCTGGTTTAATGGGGTTAGAATGATGGTGGGCTCCAGTACTTTTTTTTTTTTTTTTTTTTTTTGCCGGGTTAATTTCATTAATAGTCACTGAATTTTAATTTGTTGCAGATCTACCACCGAACTTTATAAAATGTATCAGTCAAGACACCCAATTAATTAACTGTTTATTTATTTAACAGGAAATTCAAAGAGGACAAACGATTTGACGACATGTCCAGTTAGTACATCCAAGTATAAATCTCGTGTCTGTGTAAAATCGCTATACAATATATTATATAAGTAATTTTGAAGTTCAAAAATGAAAACTCACAAATCTCACAAATCAAATCAACTAAGAACCTCGATTTTAAAAATTCATTTTCCAACAGTTGCCTAGGGTTCTTGATTCGTTACTTGATTTAATTTTTATAAAGTTCACAAAATCATATATGTTTGTCCACATCGGATTTTCTATCAAATAATAGATGGTTGATTAACCAGGTGGCTTGACTAACGTATTTTATAAAGTTTGGTAAAAAGTCTGAAATAAATTAAAATTTAGGTTGTGTTTGATTAGTTTCCCTGGAAAATGGTGGAAAATGAAAACATTTTCCATGTAAGGTGGAAAAAAAAAATCCACCAAAATGGTGAGAAAATATTTTTCAAGAAAATAGTCAAAAGCATGCTTTAAGTAATTGTACCTTGAAAATCATTTTCATTTTCTATGTGCAATTAAATAACTAAAGTTGGAAATCATTTTCTATGGATGTGACATTATTTTCCATGGAAAATTGGCCAATTAAATACAGCCTTAGATTTTTATCAAAATTTCAATCCGAATTGCACAACTTTGTCACATATAATCTCCCAAATTGATAAAATAGTTAAATCGATAGACATACTGCAATTGATTTTCCACGTCATTGCTGCGTGACATACTAATATACCATCACGACACATCATAAAAGAGTTAAAAAGAAAAAAAAAACCATTTTTTTTTAACCTTTTAATCTATACAAATTTTCATGACCTTCATTTTATTATTTTTCACTTCAAGGGGTTACACAACGTTTATGTAAAAGATTGGTTATAGTATGACTAACAACAAAATAATTTTCGATAGTTTGGAGATGATAGAGTGATGAAATTTGAAATAGATTTGAAGTTTAGTGGTTTAATTGAGATAAATTAAAATCTAGTGACCAATTTAAATTATTTCATTACTTTATTTGTGCAATGATATAAAAAAATTAATTATATAATTTAGAAAAAAAAATGTGAAATTAGGACAATTACAATACTACCACCATTGTTATTATTTACATGACTTTGTGATTTGTGAATTACCTTGGATCTCTCTCTCTCTCTCTCTCTCTCTGTCTGTGTCTCTGCCGACACCTAAGTGAATACAAATACTAATTAATGACAACTAACAAAGAAACATAGAATAAATCATTGGTCACAACCCGCAAGTGACAATTTCCTTGTCCACGTATTGTCAGCGATTTTGTATCTTAAATAATTACTGTCAAGTCTGCGGATCGCTTAAATAATAAAGTGGATTGTGAGTCAAAAAGATCGTTCCCACGAAGATTTAGATAATTCGGTTCAATTACAATGACCTTAACCGAATCTATTGAACTTTTGATGTTTGGTATTTAAGACTAATTAGAATTTGAACTAAAAACAATAAACTAATTATAAATCAAATAACTAAAAATTAGATTAATAAAGATTACTTTAGAATTGAGAAAGAAGAGTACTAGGATCCCGAATCTACTTATAATCGTTAATTCCTCTATCCTGATTCTTGGTTTTGACAAAATACATCAGTTATGAAGATCAATATCCCTAAATTGTTTAACAGTTTCTCTCAAATAAAATTAAACCTATTCATATGCATGACTCGACTATATTTCTATGACGAATGCGAATACAAATGAAAGTATTAAATTTCACGTGGATAATTAAAGATCACCTAAAGCATAGCGGTATATTTCTATCCCCATCTGGACTTTAAGATAATTAAAATAGCGTCTAGCATGCTTTCGATCTTTCGACAGTAAAACACACCACAACAATCATACAATTATTGCGCATATAATTGTAGATTCATATAAATCAAAATTAATTATTCAAAACTATAATGAAATAAATTGTCAAAAATCAAATCTCAAGATGGAAGAATTTAGATTACAAGCTTCATCGTAATCCTAGCACAAAATAAACTAACCTAACATACTAATAATAAGAGAAGAAAGATGAGAAGAAAACATAGAGTTCATCACCCGGATATGAAGAAACTTGAATGAGAAGAAATCTTGATCTTGATCTTCGTTCAATTCTTCAAAGGTTAGTTCTTGATCTTCGTTTCTTATGTCCGTCTTGTGTTTTTCTCTCCCAAAACTTCCTCCCCTTGATATGAGTTAATAACTCATATATATACTTACCTAATTGTGCCCTAAAAGATCCCAAAAATTCATTAAAATCATGTCCCAAAGGTTTCCTAAGTGTATCAGGACTCAAAAGAGAAATAAAATTACGTTTCATTGAAAATACATTGGGCGATCGCCCGATGCAAACCCGAAGCGATCTCCTGTGCCAAGGAAAAGCTATTCATTGTTGAAAAATAGGGTTGGGCAATCGCCCAAATTTAAGCTTTGGGCGATCGCCCACTTATTTTTTCCTCTCTGGTAATTTACTTTTCAAATAGTCATAACTTTTGTAGGAAATTCAAAATTGAGATCCGTAAAAAGTGTTGGACTCGTAATTCAATTATCTTTCCAATGGTATATTATTTGTCTTGTGAAGATTTGAATATCAAAAGTTGTACTCTAATTTCTCCACATACTTCGGTAGGTAGTTTCTCAATTCGGTTCTTTAGCTTTCTGGTGTCTCAACCATTGATTCAACCCTTCATTGTCACTCCAAAACACCTTAAACTTAATGATTTTATCATCTTCCTCATCCTCCAATGTTTGGCTCTTGATATTCATTTCAAAAACTCAACTTACTCTTCAATTTCACCAAATTGTTGTTCTTTCCGTCCATTCTTCTCCAATTGCTATTAAATAGGTCCAAAACTGAAATATGAAGATTAAAACACAAAATTAAGTAATAATTCAATAAAATGACAGAATAAAAGCTTAGTTTAAAGGTCCTAATAAGTGCACAAAATGCATTTATCAAACACCCCCAAACTAAACCTTTGTTCGTCCTCGAACAAAAATAAAAATAAACTAGAACTTTAAACTAAGCTAAAAGAATTGACATGAAGTGACTTAATGTTAAATTTCTTACCATATGCCTCAAGTTTGAAAAATAAAGTAACACGTTTAGAAAAAGATCAAACAACACAAAGAATTTTTTACTTATCCAATGCTTGACTTTTAGTGAGTGTGTGATTAGCCAAAAATTGAACTTACACTTGTATTATACCACGACCAATATTGTGTTGTTGATACTTTTACAATCCCGAACCCTTTGTAGTCATTTATTCCTTACACCTCTCGTAAATTACACACTTCTTATGTTTTTCTCTCAAATCCCGAGGTATTCTAGCAAATTTGGTTCATATTGATCAACACAATGTTTTTTTCAAATAAAGTGGTAAAAATTAGAACTTGTATTCCTAGAACTAGGATGGTGAGTGATTTCTAAATTCTCATCTTCAGTTTCTTAGGTTCTAATCTAGCAATCCTTATCGAGCACTTTAACTTCTTTTATTTTATTTAACCAATATAAATGATCTTACATCTTGTGCAATACTTCTCTCTCACTAGCTTTCTATGTGACCCTTGTAGCGAGCTTTGGACCGATGACTCCTAAGTCAGATGACTATAGGGCACCAGGTTTTAAAATACCCTAACAGGCTTAATTGCTCGAGTCCCACAAACTATAAGAGAAGTGAAGATGTAATTTTTCTTTTTTCTTTTTTTCTTCTTTTTTTTCTTTTTTTTTTTGACTCATGTAACGAGCTTTGGGCCGATGACTCCCAAGTCAGATGACTTTAGGGTATCAAGTTTTAAAATACCCTAACAGACTTAATTGCTCGAGTCAGATATTTTATTTATTTATTTATTTTTTCGGCAAAGGAGTAGTGCTCGATCTGATTCTTTGACTACAACCTATTCAACCAAAGATGAGATCCGAAAAACCAAACCATCAAAATTCTACAAAAACATGTACTAACTTTAACACCCTCAAACCGTTCTCAAACAGTTTGATTACTAGTCTAAAGATTTAGGAACGAGAATTTTTTATAATGATCTAAGTCAATAATATCAACACATACACTCAAGTCATGTTTCCAATAAGTGATAAGTCAACAAAGGCCGTGCTTCAAATCTAGTCTAGCATGGATAAGTATTCGAGTAAAAGCATGTGTTCAAGTGTTGTCCAATATTCTACTAAAAATGTACTCAACTTCAAACAAATCTCATCATTGGCAGCAATATATTCAACAATAACTATGAATTTTTTTTAAATAATAATAATAATAATAAAAATGATTTTTTTTAAGATTATCTAGACCCGAAAAAATAAGCACATTCAAAATACTTAAGTATCCTGATACTTAACCCACCACCAAATTAAAATATTACATTGTCCCCAATGTAATAACGAAATAAAGTACATAGATAAGGGAAAAGATCAGTTACTCCCCAGAGATAGATGTGGAGAAGATGGATCTGGCTGGTTGAAGGTCCGGTTGAAGTGGATTGAAGTGGGATAGGACTCATGTGCCTTGCAAAGAGGGACATCCTGCGATTGACATAGGAAGGCTTTATAAGGGGATTAAATAATAAATAGAAACTAATAAATTATTTAAACTAATTAAATTACTATATAGAAAGCAAGTAAATAAAAGGGTTAGAAAATGGGTTGCCTCCCATTAAGCGCTTATTTATAGTCATTAGCTTGACTTATTGTCTGATTGTCCTTCCTCTTCCATTTAATAGCTCCAACCTGTACTTCAGGGATGATCTCTTCAACTTCAACCTTATGTTCACCAACGGCAGCTTCTTGCATCTGAACAGTCTGTTTACCTTTGTCTTTCACCTTTTCTGGTGGCTTTGTGTCCCAATTTTTTTTAAAGAAGTTGTTCTTGAATTTCTTTAAAGTCTCCACTTGATAACCTGTCCAATAAGAAAGAGGTGGTGGAGGTGTTGAATCTCTACCCAACATATAAAATACTTCCCATTCATGCTGAACTCTCAATGTCAATATACCCTGTGAAACATCAATGAGAGCATCTGAAGTAGCTAAGAAGGGACGTCCCAAGATGATAGGGATTTCAGCATCCTCAGGCATATCAAGAACAACAAAATCAATGGGAAATAATAACTTTCCCACTCTCATTACCACATCTTCTACTATTCCAAACGGTTTTTAACGGATCGGTCCGCCTTGTTGAAGATTAAATTTTGCGGGTTTAATTTCACCAATTCCTAATCGCTTTGAAAATAGAGAGGGCATTAAATTGATACTTGCACCAAGATCACATAATGCCTTGTCAATCACGAGGTTACCGATGGTAATTGGAATTGTGAAGTTGCACGGATCATGTCTTTTATCCGGTAGTTGCCTCTCCATTATAGCATTTACTTCTCCCAGTAAGTTGTACTATATCCCCTTCTGCCAATTTTTTCTTATTTGAAAGCAGTTGTCTCATATACTTGGCATAGTTGGGCATTTGAGTCAGGGCCTCCACAAATGGTATGTTGATATGAAGCTTTCTTAGATGATCTAGAAATTCGCATTCTTGCGATCCTGCTTCTTCTTCTTTGGATTTAACCTTTGTGGATAAGGAATGGGAGGTTCATATGGTTTGACAGGAACGGCTGCCTTAGCCTATGGTGTAACTGAACTTTCTTCAATATCTACTTCTTGCTCAGTCTGTTCTATGTGCTTCTCATCAGTGGAAGATACCTGTTCTTTTTCTGCAACTAGTCTTTTTATATGGATTTTTGGTAACTGAACCCCACTTCTAGTAGTTATTGCATGTACTTGCTCTCTAGGATTGACTTCGGTGTTGCTTGGCAAGGTACCCTGTGGTCTACTGGATATAGCAACTGCCATCTGACCCATCTGTGTTTTTAAATTTTTAATTGAAGCGCCTTGATTCTGAAGGTTAATTTCGGTTTGTCTCATGAACTGATCAGTTTTTTCTATGAATTTATCAGTTCTCTCGATGAATTTACCGAGTGCATCTTCTAATGAAACTCTCTTTTCTGGCTGCTGAAATTGAGAATATTGTGGTCTGTTATTATTCGGATTATTCCTCCAGGAAAAATTTGGATGATTACGCCATCTTGGATTAAATGTATTGGAGAATGGATTATTTTATGGTATTGACCACCTTGAACATATTCGACTTGCTTTGGTTGCTGTGAGAGAATAGGACATTCTGATGTGCTGTGATTTGCCCCACACTCTTCACATGTTGATTTCTTTGTTTGCATCACAAATGCTGATTGTGACATGTTCTCCACTTTGTGCGCCAAAGAGTCTATTTTTGCAGATAATGTCGAGACAGTGTCTATTTCATGTACCCCTGCAGGTTTCTTGTGTATGACTCTATCTGATGCCCACATAGCAGTGGTGGTAGCTACTCTTTCAAACAACTCTAGAGCTTCAACAACGGTTTTGGTAGATAAGGAGCCGTTAGAGGAAGAGTGGATCATACTTTTACATGAAGGGAGTAGTCCAACATAAAAGTACTGAATTTGTTGGCCCTTGCCAATGCCATGATGAGGACACTTCCTTAGCATGTTTTTGAACCTGTTCCACGCTTCATCAAAGGGTTCTATTTCTGACTGTTGAAATATAGAAATGTCATGCTTCAGCTTCGAAACCTTTACTGGCGGAAAGAATTTTGTGCAGAATTTTTGGGCTAGATCATTCCAGGTGGTTATGCTATCAATTGGTAGTGAGTCCAGCCACTCAAGAGCTTTGTCCCTAAGAGTATGTGAGAACAAATGTAGCTGGATGGCGTCGTCTGAGATTCCCTGATATTTGAAGTGTCGACACATTTCCAAGAATCTTGAAACATGTGTATGTGGATTCTCTTCAGCCCTGCCATAGAATTGATGACCATTCTAGAATAGATGAATGACGTTAGTCTTCAACTAAAAATTCGGCTGCCCAAAAGGTGGGTAGACAATGCTAGATTGGTTCTTGAAAATCTGTGGAGTCAGAAAGTCTCCAACTAGCATATTGTCTTCATCAATCTCCTGTCTCGCCTGAGCAATTTCGTTGTTATTCATCTTGCCTTCTTTGCTTTTTTGTCTTTTGGTGTGTCTTTTCTTGTCTCTCTCTCGCTTACGATGAAAAGTGCGCTCAATCTCTAGATCAATTGGAATTAGAGACCCGTGTCTCACACTTCGCATGCAATGGCCTCGAAAAGAAACAAAGCGCATAATCGAAATAACTAAAAAATAATAATAATAATAATAATAATAAAACAATTAAAGCAATTAAATAAGTTCGAATTAGTGTCAAAATAATTGAAAACAACTAAAACTAAATCCCCGGCAACGGCGCCAAAAACTTGTCAGCGATTTTGTATCTTAAATAATTTCGCAAGTGCACGGATCGCTCAAGTAATAAAGTGGATTGTGAGTCCAAGTATCGTTCCCACGAAGATTTAGATAATTCAGTTCAATTACAATGACCTTAACCGAATCTATTGAACTTTTGATGTTTGGTATTTAAGACTAATTAGAATTTGAACTAAAAACAATAAACTAATTATAAATCAAATAACTAAAAATTAGATTAAAAAAGATTACTTTAGAATTGAGAAAAAAGAGTACTAGGATCCCGAATCCACTTATAATCGTTAATTCCTCTATCCTGATTCTTGGTTTTGACAAAATACATCAGTTATGAAGATCAATATCCCTAAATTGTTTAACAATTTCTCTCGAATAAAATTAAACCTATTCATATGCATGACTCGACTATATTTCTATGACGAATGCGAATACAAATGAAAGTATTAAATTTCATGGATAATTAAAGATCACCTAAAGCATAGTGGTATATTTCTATCCCCATCGGACTTTAAGATAATTAAAATAGCGTCTAGCATGCTTTCGATCTTTCGACAAGAAACACACACAACAATTATACAATTATTAAGCATATAATTGTAGATTCATATAAATCAAAATTAATTATTCAAAACTATAATGAAATAAATTGTCAAAAATCAAATCTCAAGATGGAAGAATTTAGATTACAAGCTTCATCGTAATCCTAGCACAAAATAAACTAGCCTAACATACTAATAATAAGAGAAGAAAGATGAGAAGAAAACATAGAGTTCATCACCCGATATGAAGAAACTTGAATGAGAAGAAATCTTGATCTTGATCTTCGCTTCAATTCTTCAAAGGTTAGTTCTTGATCTTCGCTTTCTTGTGTCCGTCTTGTGTTTTCTCTCCCAAAACTTCCTCCCTTGATATGAGTTAATAACTCATATATATACTTACCTAATTGTGCCCTAAAAGATCCCAAAAATTCATTAAAATCATGTCCCAAAGGTTTCCTAAGTGTATCGGGACTTAAAAAGAAATAAAATTACGTTTCTGCTGAAAATACACAAGGCGATCGCCCAAAGGCAAACCCGGCGATCTCCTGTGCCAAGGAAAAAGCTATTCTGCTGTTGAAAATAGGGTTGGGCGATCGCCCAAATTTAAGCTCTGGGCGATCGCCCAGCTTACGCTGTTTCCTCTCCTCATGGTACTGCTTTTCAAATAGCTATAACTTCTTGTAGGAAACTCCAAATTGAGATCCGTAAAAGTGTTGGACTTATAATTTAATTATATTTCCAATGGTATATTATTTGTCTTGTGGAGATTTGAATATCAAAAGTTGTACTCTAATTTCTCCACATACTTCGGTAGGTAGTTTCTCAATTCGGTTCTTTAGCTTTCTGGTGTCTCAACCATTGATTCAACTCTTCATTGTCACTCCAAAACACCTTAAACTTAATGATTTTATCATCTTCCTCATCCTCCAGTGTTTGGCTCTTGATATTCATTTCAAAAACTCAACTTACTCGCCGATTTCACCAAATTGTTGTTTTTCCGTCCATTCTTCTCCAATTGCTATTAAATAGGTCCAAAACTGAAATATGAAGATTAAAACACAAAATTAAGTAATAATTCAATAAAATGACAGAATAAAAACTTAGTTTAAAGGTCCTAATAAGTGCACAAAATGCACTTATCACATACTATGATGTAAGATAGAACAGTACTGCAAATCTTTTTTTCACTTGATTTAACCATGCACAGTTGAAGAGAAAGGGTTTGATAGCGCATTTTTTTAAGAAAGCGATGTTGATACTAAGGTTTTATCAGATGAAATAATCACTTAATCAAATTATCTCGAAGAAGCTAGAAGAAGCAAGAAGAGCATCGGATGATTCAGTACGGAAACTCGACCGTTTTTTATTCGTTTAATGTAAATGGGTTATTATTGGAGCAATTATTAAAATCTTCCGTGGTTATATTCTAACCATTAATTGTGCACATGCACGGTTGATTGGTGCGAACTATACAATTTATAATTCATAATTTAAAATATTAGTCAATGACATCGTATAAAAATCGATGAAATTTTATTATTGAAATAATACCTGGTGGAGGATGGTTCGAGTGTTTCGACAATCCGCTTCTTTTTGGTTGCTCCGATACACGAAAAAGGAGGCGGGAACTCTCCCGGTTTGTCCTCCGGCGTGAAAGTTAGATATTGAGGGAAAGAGTGGACGGAATAAAGTGAAATACGATAATAGCAAATGTATGATTTTTGTCATCCTTTACCGGTTTACCTTCCGAGGTATTTATAGGTGGGCGCTTTCCCCACCACCGCCGCATTTGTTTTCTCAGATTTCTTTGCGCTTGTTGCCCACGCTCGACGGTTATCATCACGTGGCGCCGGTTCCGATAATGCGCTAATTGGTTTCGGGATGTGGGGCGGTTAGTTTATCATTCACATAACCGTTATGTAATATCAACGAATCGTCCATTGATGTTGTCAACTGACTGCCCTTCTCAGTGGTTGGCGATCCACTAGTTCGATGCCATAATCAGTCGACTATTACTTGTTATAATACTGATCGACTGCCTGCCGCCCAAGGTAATCAACTTGACTACCACTCACACAGAGCGCGTATTGAGTCTAGCACAATTTGAGTCTAGTCTATTTCTAGTATAGCATCATTAGCCCCTCTACCTCTTAAAGATTTTTGTCATTAAGAGGTAGCGAAATTTTCTTCCACTCTTTGAAAGAATCTGAACACTAGTTTTTTTTTTTTGTTTTAACGAGTTTTGATCGCATTTGGAATTGAATTCACGTATTGGATTTCAAAATTTTTGGAGGTAAAAATCCCTCCAAAAATCACCTCTATATAAAGAGGTGTAAAGACCATTTGTTTCATTTTCCTCTTTTCCCATGTCATAGGTCTCTCACTTTCCTTGAGCAAATCAAAGGTAATCCTCCCTAACCTTTCTTTTTTAGAGAATGCCTAGGGTTATAAGTTCATCTACTAGTCAAGAAAATTCCTCACCTTCTTCAAATTCTTCGCCTGAATCAAGCGGATGTGTCGACCGCCCATTTGGGGTGGTCGGCACCCGATGGAAGAAACCAAATGGCTTCTTCCTTTGGGGCGATCGGCCGCCTTATGGGGGCGGTCGATCGCCCCATCGAGAGCGATCGATCGCCCACTGAGGGCGATCGATTGCTCCCCTGGGAGCGCTTGACCACCGGTCGACCGTTCGAGGCCGTCGACCGCTCACTAGGAGGTGGTCGATCGCCTCGGGAGCAATCGGTCGATCGCTCCTTGGGGGCGGTCAACGCCTTGAGAGCGATCGGTCGATTGCTCCTTTTGGAGTGGTCGACGATAACCCTTTGGCCGATCATCATACTTGTGATAATATTGAAATTGAGAGAAGTCCGGGGTAACATAGTTGCACTTGAGATTCCCAAAGCATGTAGTCTTTATAGTTCACAAAAAAAATTGAATAGGATGCTTGGGAAATTTTTTCTTTATGATGATTATGTGTATAGAGCTCCCTTACCCACCGAGCAACTTCTTGGGTCAGACCTTCGTGAGATTGCCGTATATAAGGATAGTATGGACGGGGGTTTAAGGTTTCCACTTCACCCACTCTTTATCTCCATTTTTAACGAGTTTCATTTTACTCCTAGTCAAATGAACCCAAATGCTTGGAGGCTTGCTTTATACTTTCTATACATGTGTTTGTCTAAACATATTGAGCCTAGCGTAGACTTATTTAGGCGTGTTTTCGAATTGCATCATCTGCCCCAATGTAACGCTTATGTCTACCTTACCTCAAAAATCAATATGCAAGTACCTCACTATAGAAATTCCAATTGTGGGTGGAAGTCTCGATTTTTCTTTGTCCGACCCTCAAAAGGCCACTTTCCTTTTAGTACCAAATGGAGACATCCCCAAGTCCGCCTGTTCAACAGCCCCTTTGAGGTGACCCATCTTGTGGAAAGCCAAGTTAAAAAATTGGAGTGTCTAGACCCTCTTGCTTCTAGGCTGAGCGATGTATTAACGGAGGATAATATGTTATCTGTGGGGCTCTTCAAGCCTACTGGTAGGTTTTGTGTTGATAACCTGTCTTGTTGAATTTGTAGTAATATATATATATATATATTTTATATGATGATTCTGATGAGTTTTGTATCTCATACAGAATGAAGTTCAATCATGGCGGCGTGCTTGATCCGTACCTCTTGCTACCGACGACGAGGGCCTTCTTCTCTGGGACAGTGCCAAGAGGAGAAAAAGCGCAACCAAGGCAAAAAGAGTGGCAAGCGATAAAAATGCCTTGGTGTCTGTGGCAAGGAGCTATGGAGGATGACCACATCGATCCGACTATGGGTGTCTTGACCCGATACATGCATTTATGACCACACCGCTGGAATTCTCCTGCCCCGACTTACGTTTTCCTTTGCTCATGCTAGGAGAGATATGGAGGTCATGCAGAGCTGTGTTATATCGCACATGTCTGAGGGTTTATCGAGAAGAAAAATTGAGGATATTGAAAAGGTTTTGGCCGTCTACAACAGAAAGGTTAGTTATTTACACGCCCACCTTTTCTTTTCTTTTTTTTTTTTTTGTTAGCGGTTCAGCTAACCATGCATACTTTGATTTATGCCTGCCAGGTTTTGACCCTCGAGGATTCTCTTGTTAAAGCCTGTAAGCGTATGGTCACTGACTTGGAAGTTGTCGATGATGAGAAATCTAAGGAAATTCATCATTTGAAAAAGAAGAACTCTACTCTGAGGAAGTCTTGTGAGGCTTCAGAGGCTCGAGTCAAGGAACGAGAAGGGAGATTGATAACCTTCGGTTTGCCCTTGCTCGCGCTCAGCATGATGCTGTGGAGAGTTATAAGGCTTCTTCAGAATACCAGCAAGACTTGTACGCGTACGGAGCTGAGTCTATGAGCGCTTCCATTTTATTGACCAAAGAGTGGATATCAACCGAGCACCCAGGCGTTAACCCCCAGGGCTTTGACCGTTTCTTGGCTCGACGACGAGATTTGGAGCAAGTCTGCTTGGCGGGGACAGCCAATCGAAAGGGATGGGGTAGATGATCGAGCGCATTTATCCTCTTCGTGATGGAGATGGTGCTTCTCGCTTGGATTGATTTAGCATGTCGCTATTTTTGTTTTTAGTCCAGACAAACTTTCGATTTTTTCGATCAGCATTTTGTCTCACTAGTCCGAGATGTGGGCTAGACTTATCTTTTATAACTTGACTTTGGCATTTTCCTTAGCTCTTCACTTGTTTTACGAAGCATCCACTAGCACTTGAACGACTTTATTTTGTTCTTGTATGATTGCGTTTAATGCGATTAAATCATCATTTTCTCTAACAACAATTTATCTTTTCAATTGATCGATCATGTGACACAATCGACTTCCAACGTGCGAAATAGCATCGTGAACTGTTTATCGCATAATTTTGGGCAATCCAAATTATGTAAAGCGATTTGAAGATTTAACCAAATTTTGGTTTAATCGCTTAGTGATAAGCCTTTAGGGCGTTGTTTGTAGACCATCTTGTGGTCACCGTCTAGCTATAAGGCGATTTAGAGACTTAACCAAATTTTGGTTTTATTGCTCACCGCCATGTCGCTTTTTGGATACTTTTTAGATAGTAGACCACTTTGTGGCTACCGCTCTAGTCAGTAAGCGATTTAGAGACTTAACCAAATTTTGGTTTTATTGCTCACCGCCAAGTTGCTTTTTGACGCTTTTTGTATAGTAGACCACTTTGTGGCTCTGAGTCGCTCAGTATAAAGGCGATTTAGAGACTTAACCAAATTTTGGTTTTATTGCTCACCGCCAAGCTTTTTTTGACGCTTTTTGTATAGTAGACCACTTTGTGGCTACCGCTCAGTCTGTAAAGGCGATTTAGAGACTTAACCAAATTTTGGTTTTATTGCTCACCACCAAGTCGCTTTTTGGACGCTTTTGTATAGTAGACCACTTTGTGGCTCTGCCTCTAGTCAGAAAGGCAATTTAGAGACTTAACCAAATTTTAGTTTTATTGCTCACCGCCAAGTCGCTTTTTGGGCACTTTTTGTATAGCGAGACCACTTTGTGGCTACTGCTCTAGTCGTAAGGCGATTTAGAGACTTAACCAAATTTTGGTTTTATTGCTCCGTCAAGTCGCTTTTTGACGCTTTTTTGTATAGTAGACCACTTTGTGGCTACCGCTAGGTCAGAAGGCGATTTAGAGACTTAACCAAATTTTGGTTTTATTGCTCATCACCAAGCTGCTCTTGTGTTTTTTTTTTCCGACGGCTCGTAGATCAAGATGATTTGTTCACACAAAAGATTGTCTAGACTGGTGGACTCAGTAGGCGCACCGGGACGTCCCAGCTAGGCTGGCCCTTCCTTAGCACCCTCATCATCTGCCGCCGTCTAGACTTTTTATTAAACATTTCTTAGGACTACAAACGTGTCCAAGAAAACAGCATTACAAAAAGAAAATGAGCATAAATAAATCTAGAAAATAGAAAGTACCGATGTCCTTTAGGAGGACTAACAATCGGCGTTACATTGAGGAAAAGCAACAAGAACCCTAAAATAACAAAAAGGAAAAATAGTAAAAGTCTTAACCAACTTCATCATGTGTTTTTCTTTTCTATTGGTAGTATTTTTTAAGATGCTCGACGTTCCATGGTCTACTCATCGACTTCTCTTTTAGATCTTTAAGACTGTAGGCTCTCTTTCCCGTGCTTCGATCACTTCATATGGTCCTTCCCAATTCGGCCCAAGCTTGGATGGTGGGCGCCACACCATGGCAAAGACTTCGAAAGCACCAAATCGCCAGGTGAAACGTCCTTGATTTTACTCGTCGGTTGAAATATTCTGCGACTTTTCGCTTGTAAACCGCCATTTTGACTCTTGATCTCTCTTGGACCCTTCGAGGAGGTCGAGCTCGAGCAAGTCGCTCTTGGGTCGAGTGCGCTCGACATTCACCGCCATCTGTTTAAGATTTCTACCGGGTACATTTCCATCCCAAAGAAAGTGTCTCTCTGTTGGCTCTCTAGGGGTTGTATGGTATGCCCACAATCGTTGGGTAACTCGTCCGCCCATAATCTCTTTTCTTTATCTAGTCTTGTTTTTAGATCCCAAAGTATTGTCCGATTCATTACTTGACCGCCCATTTGATTGCGGGTGCGCCACCGAAGTCAAACGGTGATTGATGTTATAACTTTCACAAAAAGCTTTGAAACTATGATTGTCAAATTGTCTCGCCATTGTCGGTCACGATCACCCTCGGTATCCCAAATCGCAAATTATACTTTTCCATACAAAACCTTGATTTTAGCCGTGGTTATCGTTGCAAAGGCTCCGCTTCCACACATTTGGTGAAGTAGTCAATGGAGACTAGCAAGAATTTCCTTTGACCCACAGGCGATTGGAAAAGGTCCCGGATATCCATTCCCCATTGGAAAAAGGACAAACTCCGAAAATGGCACATCTTTGCTCACGGTACATGAACTAAGTTTCCATAGCGTTGACAAGCATCACATTTTTTCACCAAGTCTCTAGCATCTTCTTTCATGGTAGAACAATAATATCCTTGCCGTAAGGCCTTGAACGCAAGAGTCGCGGCCCCCTGGTGATTACCGCAAATTCCAGCATGTATTTCGAACAACACTTCCTTGGCTTCGGTGAGGCCGCAAGCATTTCAAATAAGGCGTAGTAAAGCCCCACTTATATAACTGTCCGTCAATCATGGTGAACATGGCTGCTCTAACCTTAATTCTCTTCGCTTCAATCGGGTTTTCTGGCAATGTGTCTTTGACAAGATAATTCATTATCGGATCAACCCAACTTGTTTCAAATTCAATGTCTGCAATTTCTATCATATTCGGGATGCTCATTTGCTCATTATTTGTACGCTTGTTGTGCTAGGCAGGTTTCTCGTATTTGCCGACGCTAACTTTGATAGTGCGTCCGCTCGTGAATTATCCTTTCTTGGGACTTTGGTTATTTTGAAGTTGGAGAACTTTCTCTGTAAATCTCTCACCTTCATTAAATACGCAGCCATTTTACTATCTTTTGCTTCGAAATCACCGGTTATTTGTCCAACTACTAGCTGTGAGTCACTACATATTTCAACCGATGACACCCCCAGTCTGACAGCCAGATTTAATCCTGTGATTACTGCTTCATACTCAGCATCATTGTTTGTGGCTGAGAACTCAAAGCGAAGGGAGTATTCTAGTTCTTCAGACTCTGGCCCTATCATGATGATCCCCGCTCTAGATCCTTCACTATGTGACAAACCATCCACAAAAATTTTCCAGTCTGCTGTCCTGTCGTCAGGTATGCTAGGTGGCATGGTAAGCTCTGCGATGAAGTCTGCCAATACCTGCGCCTTTATTGCTGTCCTTGGCTTAAACTCGATATCGAACTCGCTTAGCTTGATTGCCCATTTGAGCATCCTTCCCGACGTCTCTGGACGATGGAGGATCCGCTTGATAGGTTGATTAGTCATGAATTGCACGGTATGAGATTGGAAGTATGGTCTCAACTTCCTCGACGGCCACTATCGAGCAAATACCAATTGTTCCGCTAGGTCAGAAGCGGTCTCGCTCCCTTTAACACCGACTTACATAGTAAACGGTCTCTCGAATTTTGTAAATTCTCTTATCAACAACTCTACTGCCGACGGCCGGGGTGATATCTTGCCAAGTATAAAGATAACACATCCACGGGTTGAGGTCGAGTTAGGATTGGAGGCTCTCAGTGGCGATTGTTTTAACAGATTCGAGTGACTCCTCGCATTCCCTAGTCCATTCAAAGTTGTTTAAACCCCAATTGCCTTAAAAAGTGATAGCATTTGTCAGCTGCTCTACTCATAAATCGATTTAGGGTGGCTACCCGTCCAGTTAACCTTTGTACCTCTTTTTTCGTAGTCGGGCTTTTCATCTCTAAGATTACTCGAATCTTGTCTGGGTTGGCCTCTATTCCTCTCTGCGTGATCACGAATCCCAGGAATTTTCCACCAGCCATTCCAAATACACACTTCTCTGGGTTGAATTTTAACTTGTTCTGCCTGGCGACGTCAAACACTTGCTGCAAGTCAGATACATGATCGCATGTCTTAGTACTTTTGACTACCATATCATCAACATAGGCTTCGATTATGTTTCCTATCAAATTACCAAAAACTTTATTTACCATCCTCTGGTAAGTCGCCCCCGCATTTTTCAGTCCGAATGGCATAGTCGTAGCAAGATGCGTGCGAAATCGGTAATGAATGATGTTTTTCCCGATCCGATCTCGCCATGGAGATTTGATGATATCCTGAGAATGCGTCAAGAAAGCTGAGTCGCTCGTGGCGGATGTGGCGTCCACCAGGTGATCAATACGGGGTAGTGGATAGGAATCTTTTGGACAGGCCTTGTTCAACCCAGTGTAGTCCACACACATACGCCACTTTCCATTTGACTTTTTTACCAAGACTACATTTGCTAGCCACTTAGGGTACTGAACTTCTCGAATGAAGCCTGCCTTTAGCAACTTTTCGACCTCTTCTTTTGTGGCGGCTTGTCTGTCCGGAGCGAAGTTTCTTTTCTTTTGCTTAACTGGTTTGGCTTCTGGCAAGGTACCCAATCGGTGCTGAGCGACTGACGAACTGATCCCAGGAATATCACTAGGATTCCAGGCGAATACATCCATGTTGTCCATCAGACACTTTATCAAATCCGCCCTTTGCTCCAGTGGTAAATCTGTCCCAATGTTAAACTCTCTTCCATCCGTCGCTTGGATTTTCTCGATCATATCCAGTGGTTCAATCCTTCCTATTGGTGGCTCGAAGTCCAACATCAAAACCGCTGAAGTATTTCTGATTTGAAAATTTTCAACATAGCACCTTCGGAGGCGTTCTGGTCTCCCTTTATACATCCAATCCCTCTACTGGTAGGAAATTTTAACACCTGGTGATAAGTAGAAGCGACCGCTCGAGCAGCATTCAAGATTGGTCGTCCATATATTGCATTGTAAGACATGGAAGCTTTGACTACCAAGAAGCTTGCCATAATGATCACGCTTTGTCGGATAAGTCCCTAATGTCACCGGTAACTCTACGGTTCCTTCGGGACTACGAGCTCCTCCAAAACCCACTAAGGGAGTATTTATCGATTTCATTGACTTGGGAGATTTTAAGCCCAAAAGGCATCCCAACCGAGGACATCTCACGACATCTACCGCCACAACCAATACCCTTCCGACGTCGAAATCGCAATATCGCCTACCACCACAAGAGCATTATCGTGGGGGCATTGCACGCCTACCAGGTCCTCCTTGCCAAAAATGATGTCTTGATCGAACCTTTCTTTCCTCTGTATCGAGCAGACTCCAGTTGAACGGGCATAAATTTTTCTGGCAGAGTTGGAATCTCCGCCTGCTGCTGTTCCGCCAATGATCATATTAATTACTCCCGCTCGAGGCTGGGGAAGTTCCTCTACTTTTTCTTTACCGCGATCATTTCTCACATATTTGGATAAAGATCCTCTTTTTAACAACCGCTCGATTTCCTCTTTTAGTTGCATACAATCTTCTGTGTCATGCCCGTGATCTCTATGGAATTGACAATATTTTCTCTTATCTCTTTTCATGGCAGGCGCGGCCATTGGTTTAGGCCATTCGAGGTCTTTCATATTTCGTATTTCCATCAACACTTTTGTACGTGGAGTGTTCAAGGGGGTATAAATTCTGGTATCCTCATACTTCGGTCTAGTCGATCGGTCTCGGATGCTGTCTTTACTTGTATGTACAACTCTTTGTTTTCCTTTGTCAGTCATCTTTCGGTCATCATGAGATTTCCGCTTGTGAGTATCTGGCTCCCTTCCTTCCCGTAGGCTTTTGGTTACTACGTCTGCCTCTTCTGCGTCTACGTACTTATCTCCTTTTTTCAACAGATCATGCATTGACTCTGGAGGATTTTTTGAGAGAGACATTTTAAAGGCCCTGTTTCGCGAACCATTCATGATAGCCGTGACAACAATAGACATTTGGAGATCTTTGATGCCGAGAGGCGGCTCTGCTTTGAACCTTGCCAAGTATTCCTGCAGTGTTTCATCCTTCTCTTGGACTACTTGCATTAGGCCGATGGCGGTTTTTCTCTTTCTTTTTCTACTCAAGAAGTAAGCTACAAAGCTTCGAGAAAGTTCATCAAATGTTTTGATAGACCGCAGAGCGAGAGTGGCTACCCAGTCTCTAGCTTCTTTCCTCAACGTTGGCGGAAAGGACCGGCACATTACTGCGTCTGGCGCCGCATACAGCCTCATCAGGTCTACAAAAGTCCGCAAGTGATCTAAGGGGTCTGTTACTCCATCGTATGCTTCTATCATTGGTTGCTTAAAACCTTTTGGCAGGGGGACCGCCATAATTTCTGGTGCAAGCGGGTCCTCTTCCAAAACCATCTGCCTACGTCGATCCTTTCTTTTTGACAAGGCATCGTCAATCTTTTGCGCCATCATCTCTTCCATTTTCTTTTCCAAACTTACCATTGGTCGTATCCCATGCGGATCTGCCTCTCCATAAACCGTCACCGGGGTGTGATCTTTAGCCCCATTTGTGGTATGGCGTCGGTGGAGAGAATCCTTAGCCCATCCCAGTTGGTTGACTACCGGTGGTGCGTTTTGACGCTCCACCAACTTCAGCGGCCCATTGTGATTTTCCGACGATTTGAGAGCGAGCTCGGCGGCCTTTTGAGTTTGATTGTGCAAAAAGGCCATAAGAGTTTCTATCTTTGTTTCCAATGAGTTGAACTGTATTTGAGTAACGTATGGGAGCGGTGGCAGTTGGTCATCTCGAGCCACAGACTCTGATTCCGCCGTGGTTGCTATCATTCGTGTTCCACTTCTAGTTTGTCTACCCGTCATAGCTTTTATGTCAAATCTTTCCCACAGACGGCGCCAATGAAATAATACCTGGTGGAGGATGGTTCGAGGTGTTTCGACAGTCACGTTCTTTGGTTGCTCCGATACCTGAAAAGGAGGCGGGAACTCTCCCGGTTTGTCCTCCGGCGTGAAAGTTAGATATTGAGGGAAAGAGGGACGGAATAAAATGAAATACGATAATAGCAAATGTATGATTTTTGTCATCCTTTACCCGGTTTACCTTCCGAGGTATTTATAGGTGGGCACTTTCCCTCCACGCCGAGACGGTTTTCCAGATCGCTTTCGCGCAGCTTGTTGCCCACGCTCGGATGGTTATCATCACGTGGTAGCGGTTCCGATAATGCGCTAATTGGTTTCGGGGCGTGGGGCGGTTAGTTTATCATTCACATAACCGTTATGTAATATCAACGAATCGTCCATTGATGTTGTCAATCGATCGCCCTTCTCGATGGTTGGCGGTCCACTAGTTCGACGCCATAATCAGTCGACTACTATTTGTTATAATATCTTGATTGACCGCCACGCCCAAGGTAGACAACTGACTGACCGCCGCCGCCCAAGGTAATCAACTTGACTGCCACTCACACAGAGCGCGTATTGAGTCTAGCACAATTTGAGTCTAGTCTATTTCTAGTATAGCATCAATTATGATGAGTCATAATATTGTCTATCTCTTAATTGTGCATGTAGACGACTTTGAGTAGCTGTTGAAGTTTGAGGACAAACAATTTGATAGAGATCACACTCTTTGATAAAAATACAAAGAAATAATAAAATAACATTTTATTCTCTTAAATTTAGCAATAATACATTTTAATCTTTTAAGTTTGAAGAAATACAATAAAAAAAATTAATATAATTAAACATTTTATTCTCTCAAGTTTCAAAAACATACATGTTCGTCCAAAGAATAATTAACCAAAAAAGATTTATATATTTATGTATTGAGAATGTGTAGAAAAAGTGTTAAACTATATTGAATGGAAACAAATACCATTAGCATATACATTAGTTATGACTGTATTAAGTAGGAATCTTACCTACATTTTTCCACAAATTTTAAATATACTTGATTATTTTAATATTACTAATTATCACATATATTTACTGTATTTATTAATTAATCAATAATTTATATTTTGAAATTCAAATGCAATTAATAATTTATTTGCTATTTTCTAGGCACAAAATCGTAACACCCTTAATTAATAGGATTAATACCTAAAATAGACTAAAATACCCTTGAATTCATTCAACTTGCAATGCAACCCAAGTAACCCCCTCTGTTTTTGGGTTCTTTTGTATCACTAAAGCAAAACCAAGTTTCAAACCCTTCTTCATCACCCATATAGTCTCCACCCAAATCTAAAGGCTTCTTACTTCAAGTTTAGTTAAGGTACTCGTGAATTTCATCATTGTGAGTGTATTTTCGTCTCTAACAATTTGAATTAAAGCATTTTACGTTTTTTTTAATATTTGCAACAGTAGATTAAACTCTTCCCTCTATTCACGTAATCAGGTATAGGTGAAGAGATACAATAATTTAAGAATGGCGTCGTCCCATAGCGTCAACAAATCCAGAAGAAAAAGTCTATTCAGGTGTAGTAATTCAGCCAAAAAAAAAAACACTGCTACAGCAAAAATTGAAACAAGGCGTAAAAGAAGAAGATCACAATACCAGTGAAGGAAGGTGAAAATGTGCTATTTTGTTTTAGTATCATATGTTTTTTAAACTGCATGTGTGAAAGTTATTTCACAAACATTGAATTTTTGTTTTTTATGTTTAAGAAAGATGTTATACTTTTTCTGGATTTTCTAGGTTTTTTGGTATTTTTTTTCAAATTTGTAGTTTTATTTGTGATCGTTAATGTTTTGGTGCAATCGGTCTGCATATAGTTATAAAAGAAGTTCAAATTTGTCTGGTTTTGTATTTTCTGGTAAATATCATTTTAGATGCCAATAGTGATGTGTACCATCTATCTTTTCATCTGCATGCAAACAAGGTACTTTTCAAATTTGATAATTGAAATGGTTATTGTTAAAACAACAATCATTCTCACTACAATCGTAAAATGCAATGAGATTTTTTCAATTATTCCGCTATTTGGGTGTGGATATCAAATGTTTGTGATATAATATGTATTTATTAGGTATATTTATTTTAATCAAACCATATCTTACGTATAACTTGTCTGAAAGTAAATATTGTAGGATTAACTGGATGCATCTTCTAACATACTCCATTAATGAGTAGATCTTGAAGACTGTTGTTATGTTTCGACTAGTTGATTCTATAATGTCGAATCGATAAGTTAACACACTACTTTCTTGCTATCAATTCTTTTCAATGAGAGCTTATAGTGTTCGTTTCAATTTTCACTCTTCTACATATTGGCATTAATTTGACACTCGTTGTTGGTGTCAATATATTCATTCTCCCAATGTTGACATGTGGCTTCGATATTGATGCACACGATGTTACAATGCCCGTTAAATATATGTCCATTTTTCAAAAGTTGGATAATGTTCTACTTATGGACTCTCATTTGTTACTGCCTTGTGTTATCACCATGCTCTTTTTTTATGCATTTTTTTTTGGACATTTTCACTATATTGTCAATATTGGCCTTGCAACATAGTTTAATCATAAACAGTGTTACGCTAGCCCTTTAAATGTTAGGTGCTGAATCACTTATGAACCATTAGTTGTTATTGATTGTTGTTAAATTAATGTGTTATTTCACAGTAATAAAAACACTTCTCTGTTACATCATCACATTAATTGATGAATGTATTTAATGGTAACTATATGATGATACATTGACCTACGAACATTAACCCACAATCAGGTGACATTAAATATATGTTCATTTGTTATTGCTTGGTGTTATCATAATGTGTCATTTCACAATAATAAAAACGTGAATCTATGTTTTGTTATCATGTTAATGGTAGTGTGTATTTAATGGTAACTATATCATCGCAAGTAGTTCTCAATACCTACGAATGTTAATCCCCAATGATGTCACATTAGACCGATAATGATAAGCGTTACGTCAAACAACTAATATTGTCGTTTTTTTATGCCAAACTCTCATTATTACTTCTTACTTATGTTCTTTATGTTCTTATCTAACAGGAGCGAAATATCTCATCCATCTCGACCAATGGTACCTCAGTAAAGTAAATGCATTCTCAAATGCTAATGTTATCGGCACATTGGTTGGAAGCATGTCAGAAACTCAGAAGGCTATGTTCTCGGAGATGTGATTTGGTCACTTTCATCCTGCAATAAACAAATGGTAAAGTTTACATCTTGTAATGTTTGTAAATTTCTTTCTAGAACTTCAACGATCATTTTCCATCATTTATGTCTTCCACAGCGGTGATTGTGGATTTTTGTGATCAAGTATGCCGAGTACATCTTCCAGAAAAAGATAAATGAGATGCTGAATAAGTTTGATACCAGCATGACTTGATACAATATGGCAGTTCAATTGTACACGTACATAATCGAGAAGCCCGATATACATATGTCAAGCCTGTTGAAATAACATCGGTGTTATAGGTTAAACCCACTACTGTAGTATGTCGAAGTCACTTCCTGTTATTTGATATTTATCGAAGGACTATTTTTATTTTTTTTGGGAATTTTCAAATATTTATGTGGCACGTGTACCGGTATTTTGTTGATCTACGGAATATGAACTTCTAAATGTTGGACCAATTTGGAAGTATACGTTGTCTTCTTAATACATTGAATCAATCTAATGACATAGACACTACCATCCAAACCCCAAATGATGATTATTAAGCTTATTCTTTGTGTTCTTTAAATTTCTTTCTTATTTTTATTTCGGATCGCTTCAGTTTGTGTAAGCATTAGAATCGAAATGTAAAATCTATTTGTGGAATGTGATAAGTAGTTTTAACAATCATTATCGTATTAAGAATTAAATTTTGTTCACAATCTATATTCTACTTTTCATTACCGTTACGTCTATACTGACCGATTAATTAATTGACATGCAATCGTTTCAATTAACAATTATCGATCAAGAATCGAAAGCACCAATCATATCCATACTTTAGTAGTTTAGATAAAAGTTGATGGTATTGTAAAATTCAGCAACCACACACTATCATCTCATTGAAAAAACCGTGTTCATCACATATTAACAATCTAGTTTGAAAGCTCCAAAATAGACACAACAAAATCTACAATTTGAAGATAATGACTCATATTATTAATGTAACAATGTCTAACAATTATCCCACAATCATCTTGGAGAATGAATTTGAATGTCAAGTTAGATTAGAGTATCATCCCACACATAAGCATATCATATACCGATAAGCCATTTATTGCTAAAATTAGAGGGATACAATCTGATTCTTCAAGAATGGCGTTGGTGCTCGATGCAACAGTACAACGCAATTGAATGGAATGTAACTTACACGAAGGCAAATCACAAATGGACAATGATCCAACCAAATCACATCCCCAACGTATTACAGATATGAAAACATAGATTTCAAAGTTGAACCAAACATATGGCTTTTCGTCATCACGCTAATGACATTTGTAACCAAATCGATAAAATAATTACATTTATCATCATTAAACAATGTATTCAAAACATATAGTCTGCAGCTATCCTTTTCGTACCATTCCTCTACAAATATGTGCATACCAGTATTAAGATTAAAGTCAAGATAATAAGTAATGAATAAGAAGTCGAAATGTTTACCTCCAAAATGGTATTAGAATTCTCATTCATTTTTTGTTTGGGGTTCGTTGTTAATGGTGCAGGGTTTTTGCATCTTGTACGGTTGTAGCCATATTTTGAACAACGACTACATCTCAATGTCCTCTTCACCTCATACACACTATGGTGTCGCTTCTCATGTGGTCTTCCAGAGCTTCTCTTTGAAACAGGTGCAATAACCACCATATTTTGTACATCTGCCGTTACATTCTAATCAGACTTGTTAACCAAAAGATAAATTATACCGTTGTACATCTCAAGATACTATTCTTTGCTATAATAAGGTGAGTGGTAGTCATAGATCGAAATGTTATTTTTACCGAAGATTGCTATTGCATGTGGACATGGCATTTCATTATTCTGGAAAATGAGAGCAAAAGCAAACCTTTTCATCAAGCCTCACCAAGTATGTCGTTGCTTCATCGTTTACCTGGTATGCACTCTCGCTTGATGGTAACACCTGTTTGGTATTCAATAAAAGAATAAAATCAACCAATATAACCTAAATAATACATTCAACCTTACAACAATTCCATTAACTTGATGGCAGTAAAAGGTTATTGTATAGTTAATCGATCAAAACGAACAATTGTTATCATACCTCTAGCCCTGATGATATCATTGATCTATCCATCATCATGTTCTCACACCTTGATTCAAGTCTTGTGAATTGTTTTTGGCATCATTTGCATTCTTATAGTGACTCGAACAAAGCTTTTATTGGAAAGTTCTTAGCTGATTTAGTAACTGAATTCACTGATTTTACAATATTTGACGTCATTGTGAAGAACCGATTTGATGTCATGTAAGCCCTGGACCACTTATGGTACCCTACATCCACCTACATTAATATTGTTATATCACGTTAGTCATATTTCTGTAGCTGAGGATATTAAATAAATCAGTATTGATACTTACCAGATATCTTCGAATACTACCGTTAATCAAGTCTATTATTCTCATTTGGATTTCGAATTCTAATTTTGTGTAAGCTGTCACTACAGCATTGAATGAAGGTTTCATGATCTTAGCATTTTTACCAAATTCCTTCTTTAAGTTCTCATATAGATGGACAACGCATTCTGTGCATCACACTCGGATACACCTTCTTTGCTATATTTTCTATATTGTTATGTCGATCTCAAATGATAACAAGCTCGTCATATTCTTCGTATGCTTTTTTCAAATTTAGTAGGAACCACTCCCATGAATAATGGTTTTCTAAATCACCAACACCGAAAGCCAGTATGAATATGTTGTTCTTAGTGTCCTGTGTACAAGCAATAAATAAGGTCCCATCGTAACTACCTGTTAAAAATGTTCCATTCATTACGATGGGACCCTATTTGTAAGGACAATAATTGTCTTCTGTCTCTATTCTAGTATAAGAGCCTGTATTTGTTTTTTTAAGCATGTGTAGATATGCTGGTAGTCTCCGTATGACAGTTCTGGATCTCTTATTATTATTTCCAATGCACGTTTACGAGCTCTTCAAGTTTTCTCGTAACTAACAGATAGCCTGTAATTTCTCATCATATCCCTTATGATATCAGCTGGCATGTAAACAGTCCGTGCAAAGACATACTTGTATTTAATACAGCTCGCAATCAACGAACATGTTGCTTATCTATGATCTCCCAAGGCCGCGTCCAAAAAACACGTGTGAATGTTCTTTATGTTTCTTAATTTGAACATCATTGTCCTTACAATTACCGAAGCTCTAAGTCTTCATTTGCAGTTGTCATCCAAGCACTTTAAGATGAGCTCATTCTTGTTCGACTTGTAAACTTTGAACTGAAAACAGTAATGAATTGCGTACAATGCTAAACTTGTAGCCAACAACTCATTATTCTTGAAAACTGCATTCATTTTAACTTCTTCAATATTAGGACGGGAGACTACGTCCGCACTCAATATCATCAGTAGGCTATTCAGAATATGTCACGTATTCGCATATTGCAGAACCCAACTCTTCAGTAGTTGGCAAAATGGGAATCAATTAAGTAACCGAACAACCATTAGCAAAATTCTATGTGCTATTCGTTTGGGGATAGATTCTAGTATCAATTTCTATCAATACATTTCCCAAGCATATCAAATTGTCATCGTTAGAAGCCATTTTTTCAATAACTACACACAGAGGAAACTTTGTCAAGTTTGAATCATTCTTTTTAATTTGTATATAGAAATGTACCAAACTGTCGCTCCTAATCTTGATGAGGGGACCATTCGTCAAAATTTGATACTGTATGGTTATAGCGTACTACGACTGATCATGTTTTAATTCTTTCATTATCATCTTTACTAACTTTACATAACTACACTCCAAGGAGACGATTATTCCAACAATTGAGTAAGTATCGTAAGTCCGTGAACAATCCCACTCACTTTCGTAGTAAACCAACACACTAACCGACCCCATATCTGCAAAAGAAATTATAGAATTGATACATTGTTTAGTGACAACTAAATCGCATGATAGTTCATTTGTCATACAAGCAGATTAATAGTTTGAATATACATTGCATGGAATAATTCAAATAATATGATACTAAATGCAAACCATATAAATTCATGTTTTGCGTCATTACCCAACATATTACAATATGATAAACACATTATGAGCATTATATGGCCGATGCACAAGATAATCCATAAAATGCTAACAGTTTTCGACAATCGTTAACAATTGTAAATGATGTCACTAAACAGAGAAGAAAGAAATAATACCATGGACCATCTTCAATCCATTCCAATTTGAATTAGCCTAATCTCGATTCAATAATTATTCAGTAATTTTCTTGGAATTTTGTATGAATACTTCAATTATGTAGTGATTTTATGGATTTTTCAATAGTTGAAGCTGTTAGTTTACTTTGCCAAATTTCATCAAAAAATTTATTCACAAAAATACTGAATAACTAATAATTTGGAATCTTACCTGATGAAGTAAACTGAGTTTAAATTCTTAGTTTCCACGATCAAGTAACTATCCCTAATTGTGAGTATGAAGAATACGCGAAATCGCTGAAATTCAGTTTGGTTAACAGTAAAAAATTTAATTATCAAATTTGGATTAGCTTTTAATCACATGATCCAAACAATGTTTCAGGCTAAAATTCAATGTAATCACCTGAGAATTTCGCTCCTATTTAATGCTCTGTGATATTGTGAAAAAAGTCCGGCGATAGTCTTTAGAAATGGAGATGGAAAACACAGACACCCGAGTATGATACTATCTCGTGTTGAAGTCGTTAGAGGATGTGGTGTTTGATACTATCTCGTGTTGAAGCCGTTAGACATGATTATGAGATGATAATCATCCATCAAAATAGAAGTAACAGCTGAACCCAAATTGGAAGGAGGTGAATTTTTAACTTGCATTTATTATCCAGTAGATCCAATATTTTTTATTTTTTTAGTAATTTTTTTTTTAAATCCAGTAGTTTTGCAAATCACATATTAAAGGCAGACATATATGTTAATAACCCGTTGTGATTAGGGCAAAAATTCGCTCATTGGCCCCTGTTTATTAAAAGCCTAAATATCTTATATGGAAGGCCCAACCACCTTGATGGACCTCATGGAGTGGGCCTACGATGCCCATACATTTGCACAAGCAAATCTCTAACCCAATTCCCCAGTTCGAATTTAAATAGTATTCTCACTACATGAGTACTCTAATGTTCTCCTAATCAGTGTCCAGTGATGGTCTCTTAAACGGATAAGAGATAACGGTATTTTTAAATTGAAAAATGGTAATTTAGCATAAATGTTCCTTAACTTTTGTCCTTAGTGCTGAAATAGTCTCTAATATTTTTTTTTGGCACAGAGGTCCCTAACTTATGTGTTTTGGTGCGCAATTGGTCTTTATTTGATAAAAACGATCAATATACCTTTAGTTTTAATTAGAAAAAATTGTAGTTGGATTTCTAACATTTGCAATTTTGGTGTCTATTATTCTAATTAATATTTATATCTTTTAAAAATTGTATTAATATCTAATGTATTTTAATGTGGGTGTGTTTACAATTTTTAATTTTTTCTGAAACATGTTGTCACCTTACGGTTTTTTTTTTTACAAAAATATTATGGGTAGAATCGGAATCATCAGTACAAGTTTGGGTTCAGGTTCGCTTCCAGTGATGGGTGGTTCCTGGTATTAAAATACCCAGACTGACCCATCCAACGTTCAGACCTAACTATTCTTTTGAAATGATGAAATTTATTTTCCTCAATTAAATGAAATGGTACTAATACAAGAGAACATAGTAAGGGATTTGCTAGCTGAAGTGCATGAGCTCGACAGACGAGAACAAGCTGCAACTCAATCAACCTTAAAACCTACTTTAGCAAGCCATCGGGGCAAATTTTGTGCTATAGCAATTTTGCAGATACCGATCCCTTACTTTTGAGGACAATGTTGATCCATTGGCAGTTGAAGAATGACTATGAGGGATGGAAGGCATCTTTCGACACATTTCTTGCATAGACCAAAATAAGGTTTTATGTGCAGAGTTTATGCTGATTGGAAGAGCAAGTCATTAATAGGAAATGACTATTTGTTCCAAAACTGGGGAAGAACACAGAAGACTAACTTGGGTACAGCTTAAGGAGTAGGTAGTAGAAAAGTAATTTTTCCCAGCCTTTAGAGACTCAAGGAAACAAAATTCCTATAGCTCAAATAAGAAGGAAAGTCATCGTACTTGGTGAATACCGACAATACAAGCGAAAGTTTGAACAGCTCTCTCGATTTGCACTGGACTTGGTGGATATCAAGGCTAAAAAGGCAAGGAGTTTGAACGAGGTCTACGTCCGAACATTTTCAAGATTCTTATATTGCACTAGCTACCCGCTTACCGTAAATTACTACAGCAAGTCTAGACGATCTCCTATCATAATGCACCAATCACAACAAACGCTTCACAACCTAGTGTTTCTGGAAAGATGAAGATGAATGGTGAAGATAAGAAGAAGGATAAAGGCTCATTCAAGAAATGAAAGACTCAGAATGGTATAAGCAATATATCACAAATGTTGTACCATGCCTTAAGTGAAACAAAATGCATAGAGGTGAGTGCTTTTTTGGAAAGAATGTGTGTTACCCATGTCATTTTGCTTCAGAGTGCAAGGAAGATCTTCTGAAGCAGGATCCAAATTAGAACAAGAAAGGAAAAGCTCGGGTATTTGCTCTTACTCAAGAGAATGTAACACAAAACCCAATGTGCTAGCATGTATTTTACTAGTTTTAGTATATCTGTTTATATTTTAATTGATTCTATTTCTATAAATTCTTTGACATCTACTTCATTCTGCAAAGACTAGTATAGCCTATGAACTAGATAAGATAGTATTGGAAATATTTGCCATTTAATTTTTTTTCTATCTTAAACTTTTCTTATTTCATCACTTCTTCACGTCGCTTTCTTTTGTTACATCTCTTGTCTAATGGGTTCGAATTAGATGACCCACCATTAGTGGTCAAGGCATGACCAATTTTAATATTAAGAACATTTTCCACGTTTTGGAGCTCATTCGTCAACTTGAGGACATTTTTTTAGATGATAATCTACATTGAACTACAAAAGTATCTCAGATAGATAATTAAGCCCTATGTCTACTCGAGTCTCATAATCGATCTTAGCCACTTAAACCTCGACCAGGTTAATTTTTTCGATCATTTGCAACATATGATCTTTAACGGGCATCCCATGTTTCATGTGGATATTCTATAAGGTCCAAAGCACCACAACCTTAGTCTGCCTATTCGGAGTGCAAACATGTTCTGGAAGTTCTGCATTAAATCATAACCAGTATTATGATTTTTCTACTACAACTCATTTGTCAAGTGTTAGAGCCCACATCTATACTTAGCCCCCGACACCACTTGCAACTGCAATTGCCCATCTTCGCCTGCACTTTGTAAATATTAGTTTGAGTTGTTAGTTCTTTTCATTTGTAATAGTTTATTTCAATTGTAAAAGAACCCTGCTATTTGTAAATGTTTATTATGATTCTTCAACTTTTAAACGTCTATTTCTATAAGTTAAGTTTTTCTTACTTAAGCTATTATAGGGAGACAGTTGGTATTCGAAGTCTTGTCAAGCTCATTGGTGTTCACTCGTTGCACCAGCTATTGTAATTTTCTACTTTTATCGATCAATGAACAAGTTATTTTCAATGCATTCAAATTTTCTGCTGCAAAGCTTTCTTTAAATTGTCTTTCATTACTGAATCGATCGAGAACATGTAGAAGGTAATCTAATAGAGTAGACTACTACCGCACGGTACTCCATTCTGTGCTAGAAAGAAATACTTCTCGTGATAGTTGGTATCAGAGCTGTGGCTCACGACCCTCGAGAAAAAAGTGATGGATCCAAATGCATCACACACCATTGAGGTGATGGATTACAAAAAAAGAGTACTAAACAACGATTGGATGTGCTCGATGGGTAAACTACTAGGTTATGCGATGCTGTCGAGACCCTTCAAGAAAAGTTCGAGACAACAAATGTAGATATCTGCGAATTGAACATCTAGCTCGATGAGAGTCGAATGATTTGTGTAGTAATGACTGATGCTGTTGTAATCTTTTCCAATTTATAGGAAGAAATAGAAGCCATGAGACTTCAGTTGCAGATACTTCAGCGTGTAGTTGGCAATGGACAAGATCATGCACAAGAGTATGCACCTAGGTTCAGAATTCTAGAACCGCGCACCTATGGTGGGTCGCGCGACGTGGAGGTAGTTGAAAACTTTTTGTTTGACATGGAACAATACTTTCTTGTCGCTAATATTGCAGACGAGGCAATAATGGTGACGACATCTACCATATATCTAGGTAAAGATGCAAAACTATGGTGACGGACAAAATATGCTGATATTCAGGTCAACAAAGCCCCAGATAGATACATGGGATCTCTTCAAGGAAGCTATCAGGCCCGACGAGAACTACGAGAACTCAAACATACTGGGTCCATCCGGAAGTACGTGAAAACCTTTTTAGGGCATATGCTAGACATCCGAGACATCTTTGAAAAAGACAAGCTCTTCACTTTTATGGAAGGGTTGAAACCATGGGCAAAAACCGAACTCCAAAGACAAAAGGTGGCTGATGTAAGCACGACAATAAGAGCTACTTGATAGACTATCAATCAGAACATAGAAAGGAGCAGATGCAAGTAATTAGCCAATCCCGAAAGAGAGGAAATAGATCATTCAAGCCCACATCGAACTCAAATGGAGGAGAACGCTACTCTCACCATAAGAGAGGCCATCAAGAAAACTATCAGGGCAGCCACTAGAACAATAAAAAGGTGCCAGAGAGAAAATTAGGTGCTACTCCTAGAAATGATAGGTGCTTTTTATGCAGTGGGCCTCATCGGGTGAAGAATTGCTCGCAGAAATAGTTTGTCAATGCGTTGAGCCAACTAAAAAGTGGAGCATCAGGTTTGAAACAACACGTTCTGTAGGCCAGCAGTCATTGCGATGCTGATTTCGAGGAGGATGAGGATGTTGTTAGGGGCATTTTCGCATCAGTGCATCACAATATCGCACCGGGTGACTGAAAATGGTGATATATCCCTAAAATTATGGAAAATAAGAGTCGAAACCTCGTATTTGTAGGGCTAAAGACTTTATGTATATTGATGTGTATATCAATGGAAAACCAATTGAGGCCATGGTAGATATCGGTACCACTCACAACTACCTTACAAGTCATGAAGTAAAGCATCTCGGGCTTGTAAAGGAGAAATGTAGTGAAAAGGTCAAGGAAATCAACTCAGTTGCTCAATATATTGCTGGAGTAGCCAAGTATGTGTTCATTAAAGTTGGTCCGTTTGAAGGGATGACTAATTTGTCGGCAGTTGAGATGGATGACTTCAAGCTAATTTTAGGATTGGAGTTTCTTCGAGATACGAAGACAGCAGTGTTATCGTTTTCTGTTTCGTTGATGATGATGGGGAGCAAGCTCTATGTCATCCCTACGCTAGTTGGGAAAATGGGTGAGAAAAACATCTCAGCCATGCAGTTCAACAAGGGTTTCAAGTGAAATAAGCCCTCGTTTTGGTACATTCTTTGAATGGAAGAGATTGAGGAAGCAACTGGCCTATCCCAAAACCTATTAAAAGACTTCTACAGGAATTTGAAGATATCATGCCGGAGGAATTGTCAAGGAGATTGCCACCAATGGGGCCTATTGATCATGAAATTGAGCTTATACTGGGTGCCAAGCCTCCTACTAGGGTTCCATACCACATGGCTCAACGCGCTAGAGGAGCTTAGGAAGTAATTGACTGAAACGCTGGACAATGCGATTATCAAGCCTACAAAATCGCCATACGGGACTCTAGTACTATTTCAGAAAAAGGCTGATGTTCTCTTCAGATGTGCTGAGACTATCGAGCCTCGAACAAAATCACAGTGAAAAACAGTTACCCAATTTCACTAGTGGCAGATTGCTTTGACTGTTTGAGCATGGCGAAATACTACACAAAGATTGATCTAAGGTTTGGATACTGGCAAATTTGAATCAAGGAAGGAGATGAAGCAAAGACTATAGTGGTAACCAAATATAGAACATTTGAATTCAAAGTTATGCATTTTGGCTTGACAAATGCTCCAGCAATGTTCTACACAATGATAAGTCAGGTACTTTATAGGTTTCTAGATGACCTTGTGGTGGTGTACTTGGACGACAGCGTAGTTTACAGTGAGACTTTGGAGGAGCATGTGAGAAAATTTCTTATTCAGCTACGTGAGAATAAACTTTATGCAAAACCATCGAAGTTCTCATTCGCCTAGACCTCAATCAGCTTTTTGGGTCACATTATCGAGCAAGGAAAAGTCTACATGGACACGAAGAATGATAAGGCTATCAAAGATTGGCAACGGCCAAGGCACGTACATGATGTACGCTCTTCGGATTGGCCAACTATTATTAAAAATTTGTGAAAGAATATTCAGAAATTGTCTTACTGCTAACCTAATTAACAAAGAAGGAAAAAACTTGAGAGTGGTCGGCACAATGCCAGGCTGCTTTTGAGAAACTGAAGGAGTCTATGTGGACAAACCAGTGTTGGCCTTGCCAGATATGGCTAAAGCTTTTGAAATGCAGACATATGCATTAGATTTTGCTTTTGAGAGAGCCTTAATGCAAGAAGGGCATCCGGACACATATAAGAGCCGAAAGCGGAATAACATAGAGCGTGTTACTCAACGCATGAAAATGAGTCATTGGCAGTAGTCCATTGACTTAGAGTATGGCGTCACTATCTGCTTAGGTCTCCTTTCATTGTAAAGACAGACAATATTGATGTGAGTCACTTCATATCACAATCGAAACTTTCAAGCAAGCAGGCTCGTTGGTAGGAACTTCTTTCAGAGTTCAACTTTGTACTGGAGTATTGTGCGGAATCCAACAATCATGTAGGAGATGCACTCAGTCGGGGGGCTGAATTGGCCACTATTTGCTCAATGGCCGCTCTTTTAGAGAACGATGTTACTACAACCACAAGGGACCGAATACGGCACTTCTAAAGAAGGACCATGCAACACATTATTTGGTCCACCTCATTAAACATGGAAAAACTTGACAGTTTTGGTTGGATGAAGGTCTATTTAAGATAAAAGAAAACCACATCTATGTTCCAAAAGGTGGAAATATGAGAAAATCTTTAATCTTGGAATGCCACAACATGCTTTGGGCGGGACAGTCGCAAATAAAGGATGACATTGTGACTTATGTGAAAACTTGTTTGATTTGTTAACAGGATAAACCAGATCATCAGAAAAAGGTGGGATTATTGGAGTCACTTCCCGTTCCAACTAGACCATTTGATAATGTATCAATGGACTACATTCTTAGCTTGCCGAAGGTTGGAGATCTTGAAACTATTATCGTCGTGGTGGACCGCTTATCAAAATATGCAACATTTATCGCAGTACCTAGATATGTATCCGCTCGCCTCCTCTTCAAGCACATTTTCAAATACTGGGGACTGTCTAAAGATATAGTCAGTGATCGAGACTCTCGATTCATTGGCACATTTTGGACCGAATTGTTCAAACTTTTTGGTTCAACTTTGAGCACGAGTTCTTGTTTTCACCCACAATCTGACGAATAGATAGAGCGTTTCAATTCTATGGTGGAAGAATATCTTAGGTACTTTATCTCTACTTTGCAGAAAAACTGGGTGAAACTTTTGGATGCGGTTCAGATTTGCTTCGATGCCCAAAAGAACTCTTCCATCAATAAGTGTCTTTTTGAGATTGTTACTGGCCAGCAACCGTTACTCTCTCATACTGTGGATAGTGATCAGAGTGCCAAGTCTCCTCAAGTTAAGAGCTTCTCTCAAAAATGGAAACGAAATATCAAAATTGCTCGGAGTTATCTTGAGAAAGCACTGAAACGGTAAAAAAAGGCTACTGATTAGAAACATCATTTCCTATAATGCAATAATAGGAAAATATTCTCGATTGATGCCAAAATATATTGGGCCATTACCCATCATGAAACAGATTGGAAAAGTTTCCTACAGAATAGAACTTTCTTTATGGTGTAAAATCCACAATGTCCTTCATGTTAGTGCACTCAAGCCATATTTTGTAGATAAGGAGGATGCATCCAGAAATAAGCCAAAGTGACCTGAATTTGAATTGAAGAAAAAAGGTAAGAGGATTTCTAAAGCTATTATTGATCATCGAGTTACCTGGACTTCCAAGAAAGCTCATCAGGAGTACTTAGTTAAATGGAGAAGATGCAACAGCGAGGAGAATACTTGGAAAATAGTTAAAAACCTTGGAGCCTTCAAATCTCTACTTGATGAATATCATACAATGATGGCACAGTAATTATGAAGATGAGGAGTTCAAAGTAAAAGCTTAACACACACACACACACTTGCATGCAATAAATACATGTAGAGAAACCAATGTAAGACACAAACATTACTTGATCAAAAAGGGATTGCTTCATGTTAGGAAGTTTTTTATGCAAATTCCTTTCCATTGGAGAAATATGTGTGTGAGAGAGAGAATAGTGTGATGTAGGAGATAGTGTTGTCAAATAAATAAAATAGAACTCTTGTTCTGTTTGAGTTACTAGTTTATCGTAGTTGCATTAGAATACAACTTATGCAACCTAGTTCAAATGGGATCAAATACTTATAAAAAAACCTAGTCGTTTAATGTATTGCTGATTGTATTCTTGTTGAGAAAGTTTAGCACTCGTGCAAAAAATCTTGATTATAGTCGAGAGTATATCATAAAGAGATTGTAATTATCGATTGGGTTGTTATCTTTGTAGTCGTATTTTCTATATATATATTAGAAGTTAATTAAGATTGAACTAGCCAAGCTACAACAATAGCCAAGCTACAACAATGTGACTCTCCCAAAAAATTAGTTCAAATCGCTTATCGAGATTTACATATAAACCCATCAAAGACTGACATATGAGGCACAATGCCACTTGGCCACAATTGATCGATCATCCTTTGTTAGATATTTACGTCATAATATAATTAATGTACAAGTTTACACGTGGAACGATCAATTAATGTTTATAAATTGATTTTGGTAAATAATACTCATTCAAGGAAACAACCCGATTTGTACAACCCAATTTTTTTTCTAAAAAACGATTCCAAACCCTAATTCCCTCCTCCAAATTGGTTAAATCGGGTTGTGCAAATAGTTTGGGGATCCGATTTAGATATTGTCTAAAAAATGCATGTAGGCCCTCATGTTTTAGGTGCGTCTTCTGTTATTCGAATTTATTGTTATTAGTACATTAAGTCCACGTGGCATCAATTTTTGCCAAATGTCAATTGATTGCATGCCACATGGACAATTAAAGGTGACACATCATCAATTTACACTATAAATTTAATAAAGTGACCGTTGGTGAATGCATTAATATACTTCAGTGACCGGTACTAAAACTTTGTAACTTCAACGACTATTTTGTAATTTTGTTGAAACTTCAGTGACCGCCAATAAAATTAACCCAATAATACATACACACACTCGAGTACACAAACATATGTAATGTGGATTTAGACGGAGGGATAAAAAAAAATTTAGACCGAATATAAAAAATTCCTATACTGAAAAAAAAATATTTTGGGCTAAGTGGGAGACCACTGCAATGGAGAGTCCTCTGTATCTGTTCCTGAATTATATTAACTGTCTAATTTTAAATCAAAGACATAACTCTAAAACCAAAAGAATAAAATTTCAAGTCAATTGACAATACCAATAAAAGATTGAGTAATTAATATAGATATAGTTATAAAAGTATCAGAATGTATGGAAGAAGTAAACTATATATCTCATATATATCTTTGAGTCGATTTAAAATATATATAAAGAGAATACGAAAGAATATTTTTAATTTTAATTACCATGTTTGAATTTGTAGAACTTTATCTTTAGTTAAGTTTTATTTTCATATGAAATTGAATTTATATTTGTAATTATTTTGATCAATGACTCGTGAACTTTTTCGAATCAATACTCGGGTTAGATTATAAAGTATTGGTTAGAGTGGTTATATCTCCACCAGAATTTTTGTTTGTTGTACTATTTTTTAGTTGCACTAAAGGTCTTCAATTTTTTTATTGTTGCACTTATGTCCCTATATTTTTTTGTTGCATTAATATTCTCAATCTTCCATAAATTAACACATTTGGCCATGATGATGGTTTTTGTCCAAATTTTTTGTTAGCATCTTTGAAATGAAGGACATATATTCTACCGTACTCTTGTATTTGTTGTTTTTTTTTTTTTACTTATTTAAATACATAAGGAGCACCCTCCTAACGGACTTTTTGGACGAAAAGCGTCATCTGGAATAAGATGTGCTAATTAATAGAAGTTTTTGATGATAAGAACATGATAAAAAACGTTGGAGATATAAATGCCATAGTGAACAATATTTGGAGACCTTTAGAGCATTTTAAAAGTAGTCGAACAAAAGAAAACTATAGTATCAATATAACCACCATATTTGATATTCGTGTCAATTTTCCTTTTTCTTTCTACTAATAAATTATGGTAAATTTCATGGACAACCCCCAAAATCATAGTCATGAAAATCGACCCGAAGATTGACGTAGACAAAGAAGCGGGTTGTCGAATCACTGGTTCAACTGTCGGGTCAAGAGTTGAATCAACAGGCCAATTCTAGTTTTATATAATATTTATTATTTTCTAATATATAATGAAATAATAACAGCAGTTACATGTATAAAATAAAATAAAAAAAAAAAAGAAATCTCAACCTTATTATTCTTTACGTAGTAAATATAAAGAAATATACAAATATTCAAATTTATTTAATCACTTCAATAATTAAATATTAAATTTTACCATGCATCTCACAGTTTTCATGTAGTATGCATATGGTTAATGTAATTTACTTTTATATGAAAAAATCGATTTTCCAATTCATGATTCGCGCTTTGAGTTATAAGGACACATAAGTTGTTTAATAAAACTTGCAAAAATTATTGATTTTTTGAATTTAACTCTCAACGTTGTTCTATAAAATTAGTATCTTGTATATAATTTGTTACTTTGTCTAGTCACCTATAATTTTATATATACACTATAGTACGGATCCGCCCTTGTACACCCCCCACATGACACCTCTCACCTCTTTCCCTCCATATTCATCTTTATTAGACATTCACACACACACACCCCCCAATATTACATGAGAGAAAAATAAAAGGTGAAAAATATGAAAATTAAGAAAAGGATACTTTCTAGCATTCGTTTAGGATTCAAATTGAGCAGCAACATACCTTTCAAAGAAGAGATTAAGCACAAGCACTCTACCACCATGTTAACGTAAGAGAGCCTCTTCTTCGACTGGGCAAAAAAGGGTAGGGGGTGGGGTACCTACACTTTTTTACCTATTCGGGAAAACTCTCTGTTCCCCGATTCATTTAGAGAGTTTTCCCTTAACGTAATACACTAATTATTACCAACAATTAGGCTCCTTTCAAATATTCAGTTGCTATATAAGTATATTAATGAATATGAATGCTAACGTTTCTTGCATTTTAACATTTGATATAACTAGTACGTGTATTATTGAGTATTTCTCAATAATCACACTACAAAATTATCCTTTCACCTATTTATTGTATGGAACCTTATGTATTTATTTCAATATTTTATGGATTTTTTTACTACTTTGAGGATGCTAAAACTGTTGAGCATTGCCGAAAATTTCGGGGTAGAATTATTATTACCGTGATAGCCCATTTTTAAGGTTCTTAGAGTTAAGATTTGACCTCGAGCGCCCTGAAGCAACAATGTATAACTTTTCATCTAGTCTTCAAATTTCTAAATTTCACTTCCATACGATAAATAGGCGACCTTTTATTATCTTTCAAAGTTCTGCCCGCGTTGTGTTAACTACTTGAGGTAACATATTTAGTAATTAGTTTTGAGGGCTTAACGACCAGATCTTCTGAATTTTAATTATAGATAAAGGTTTTTGCAAAAGTTTTAAATAGTATAAGTTTCCTATGGCCCTTGAACATTGGCTTAAATTTCAGGAGGAGAAAAAAAATACTATTGGGCACTCTCGATTGGACCTATGGATTTCATAATTAAATTCCTAGACAAGGTGAAAGTCTTTAAGGAGGAACTCAAGCAACTAAGGTACAAGATAGATGACTATGAAAAGAATGAAGACCTACTTCATTTTATATCGGCCCATTGTTATTGGTTCACTATGGCCTTCATAATCATTGAGGGTCTCACAATTGATTTGGCCTATGAGGAGTGGACAAAATGTTGAATGAGAATTTGAAAGTTAGAAGAGATATTGAAAGGAACCTCAAGAGAGTTAGATCAATGAGTATGCACTCTAGCATGTGGGCTGCCAGAATGATGCCTATTAACAGATTAGTAAGAGAAGCGCTTCGTAGGGTAATCTCTTTAAAATAGATTTTGTCCTCCGCAAAAAGGTGCCAACGTGATATTTGAACGTCTGTCTTCCAAGATACAACGCCCATTCCAAAGTAGTATTGCACTATACCAACATTGTCAGTCGAACCAAAATATTGATTGTGCTCTTCTTGAATAGAAAAACACGAACTTCAAATAAATTCTACGGAACTACTTTGAACAGGAATTTGCTC
This sequence comes from Forsythia suspensa, assembly GCA_023638005.1. Classification (NCBI taxonomy): domain Eukaryota; kingdom Viridiplantae; phylum Streptophyta; class Magnoliopsida; order Lamiales; family Oleaceae; genus Forsythia; species Forsythia suspensa. The sequence goes on along the minus strand of CM042670.1, from coordinate 22,750,079 downwards.
AAAAATTATATAGATGGAATTTTGGAGAGTGGGGATAATTTATAAATCAATATATCAAAATTGATTTTGGGTGAAAAAATTGAATTTAGGGGTTTCTATTTATAGGTTTTGAAGTGTCTTTTTGAATGAGTATGTATCTCTTCATGAATAGGTGCATCATTTGATCTAATTAATCTGAGTTCTTAGAGCATCTCCAATGCTAGACACCTTATAAAAAATCTGTGTGGCAAGAGAGAGAAAAGAAATGAGGAGAGAGAGAGAGGGAGTGGAACGAGGAAAGAGGGGAAAAACATATGAGATATATAAACACAATTTAATGAAAAATGTGTGGAAGGCCGACTAACAGGATGTGTAAAACTGGACGGCCTGTTGGATGGCCTTCTACAATAAATACCACCACATGAGTTTTGTCTCCTTCACCTCATCGTCACATCAGCCGGACATTCAAAATATAAAGTAGCATTGGAGATGCTCTTAGATCGCACCATTTCATATTTTTATGTAATCTGATAGTTCAAATTAAATCTTGAATGAATGTGTCTATTCATCGTACCTATTCAGCCGTTTATTGTAAGCTCAAACAATAGACCAAACACATTTCCTATATCAAACTTGGTCCTCTATTGAACCTAGTCCGTAGGATCTCCAGATGCCATGTTAGGTTTCCATTAAAATGACCCATTAGATTTAGGCTTTAAACTCATTTCCCTTGATGCGCAGTCTATATGCTCTCTAGATAATTTTTTAGTAAACATATCCCCTAGATTTTCTTTTAATTTAACAAAATTAATTGATATTGTTCTATTTGAGAGCATCTGTCGAATGTTCATCATGGGGGTGGGTTTTAAACCGATAAAGTAACCAAATGTTTCCATGGTTGACTGGAGATCCTAAGATCTAAGTTCAATGGGACAACCGAACTCAGTTCGCACTGAGGAGATTTATAATTCCTACCTATTTCTATGATGAGACAATGCTTAACTTCCGCGAAATAGGTTAAGTTACGCTTTTAATGATCTCTATATCTTGATTCATTCGAGTGGAGAATATTATGTGGGTGAGAAGGCCAGTTTTACGAGAATTATGTGAATACAAATTCTCTAAAAACACTCATGAAGCAGGAGGTTCCGTGGGCCAAAATGGACACAAACGTGAGAACCAATTGTGTTCAAAAGAAACTGTATAACTTCTATTGTATAGGTTTACACAAACGACTGACTGTTCAAAACATCTTGCTACTGATTGGCTAAGTAAATTCGATAGATTTTACTAGGAAAAGTACAAAGTCTCTGTCTACTTATCCCAATGCAGTTTCTCTTCATTTGTAATCGAATTTCATATATATTGTAGGATTGCAAAAGTCGACATATTTCATTCATGTGGAAGATTGTTGAAAATAGTTTAATAAAAAATGAAATGGGTCAACTTTGAGCTCTAATTTTAGTGGGACCCGTACTCTAAAATTAACGGGACCAAGCTTATTCACGTTATACTCTGCGAGGTGACTAAGGTGATATATTTATTTATCAAAAAAAATTTAGAATTGAATGAAATATTTGATATCAAAGTTACCCACTTGAAACTTTAAATAAGTGAAGAATTTGATTTAATTGAAAATTGTTGAACTATCCTACATAGGAAACTTTGGAAACTTTTGTATAGTTTATATAATGAAAGTTTGGCAATTGGGATTGGGCCCCAAGGGGTATCACTATTCTTTAGAAGGGGGAGACCTAGATCCTATTGGGTTCGATCCTAAATCCACACGTGCCTTGATTCAAACAAAACGGCATGGCACGGGTCCGTTGTGGTGCGGTGGGACCTTGTCTTATATATATATATATATATATATATATATATATATATATATATATATATATATATATATATCTTTTTGGACAAAATTTATTTAAATTTTGGGCCAAATTTGTAATTAATCAAATTCTTGGGTACTTAGTAATTTAAATTCCAATCGTTGGCTTTATTTCCTAGAATTTTCTTGACAGTCACCATTGTTCTGGAGTAGTGTTTCAATGTGAACAGAGGTGTTGTTTGTTTTGGGTTGTCTAAACAGTCACCACTTTTCTGAAAAGGCTCGTAGAGTGTTTGAATGGCCACAAATAAATTTATAAATAAACTGCACTAATTTACACCAAATTTTCTTCTCAAAATTTTGATATTGTTTTGAGTACAAACACTTTATTGAGTTTGTTGGAACTTCTATTGATCGTAGTGATGCTTCCGTAGGAGACGAAATTCGTTCTATCATGGGAGACGATTGTTAAATTCCTTTAAGCACTATAGAAGGGAGAAATTTCGTCTTAAGGACACATCTTAAAGTCTGTGGGCTCGAACTACATTTTTTTCGTGATTAGTTGAAGGAATAAACAAAACTGTAATATATCTTAAGAAGTCAAATCATGTGATGCTTGAGTATGCAGATGCTATTGATATACTCTTACAAAGATAGCTTGCATCATTTGATGATGGCCCACCAGCCTCGACCCAGAATCGCGTGCCGACCAGTGAACCAAGCAGGCGGGCTGCGGGCTACGGGCGGCGGGCCCAGGCGGTTTAGCCCCCAACGGGCCAATGGTTAACCGCTGGCCCGTGTTTAAAAAAATTCAAATGCTTGCTCTCTGCCATAAATGCAAATGACACAGCCGCTACTACGACTGTCACATTTCCTGGCAACCCGCAGCAACAATATAAAAAAAAATTCAAATGCAGAGAGCAACCATAAATGCAAATGTGATGATCATTCTGCTGCTTGTACATTTGCATTTGTAACTTATAGAGAAAGAGCAGTCGCTTTACCAAAAGTAGTGTCTTTGGTCATTGTCAACTTTTATTTTTAAAAAAATAAATAAAAAGAAAAAGTGCGCCAAAACATGTATAAATATTAAAATATAATGTATAGAACACTAGAGCAGGCTGCTTTGTCATAAGTAAAAAAAATCGTAAAAATTAATAAAAAAATGTGTAAGTGTGTTGTCAAATCACACACACAAACTCACAAACGTTCAAAAAAATTATTATTCTCTATAATGTTAATATTTTGAATTGCTTATAAATTTCAAGCACCAGCAATCAACAAATGAGCAAATTACTACGAGTCTACAATTTCTAAGTATCAAAAATCATTTCTTATTACTCAAAGTCTCAGCTACTCTATCTATCTGTATTTTGTAATTTGTTATTTGAACTTTTATATTGCTATTTTCAATCTTCAGATTATTTCGAAAAATTTTTAATCTCTTTTTTGTACACAAATTTTTTGACTCTTTTTTGTACAATTGTACTACTTTGATATGGATTCCTAGGATTTTTCATCTGAAAATATTAATTTATATAATAGTTGTTCTCCAATAAATTTAGAAGATGATCATGATGTAGATGTTGGATCATCTAGAAATTTAAGAAAAAAGTTAACATCAGAGGTGTGGCAAATGTTTACAATAAATGAAAAAAAATAGTAAAGCAATATGCAATATTTACAAAATTGCTTATGCATGGAGAAGTGGTCAAGGCACCGGCACGCTACGGAGACACAAAGAAAAACATATAAATCAAACAGGACATTTATATCCGAGACAAGCTCAAATTACTTCATATACTAATGCTAGTGGTTCTGTCACTTTTTCTAATTTTACTTATTCGCAAGAACGGATGAGAGCTGGAATGTCAAAATTTATTTCAGCTCAAGAAAAATGCCCTTCACTTTTGCAGATGATGTATATTTTGAAGAGTTCATGCAAAAGTATGTTCAACCCTCTTACAGGAATGTAAGTAGAAATCTTGCTCGATTACGATTATGCAAATTATTTCATACAAAAGCTGAAAAATTGAAAAATGAACTTACAAAAATTGAAGGAATTATGTGTTTCACGTCTGATTGTTGGTCTGGACGTAATCACAATGGGTATGTTTGTGTTACATCACATTTTATTGATAGTAATTGGTTACTGCATAAAAGAATAATTGCGTTTCGTTTACTTGAATATCCACATAATGGAGTAAATTTGTGTGAAAATTTATTACAAGTATTTAATGAGTTTGATGTATTAAACAAATTATTTAGTATTACATATGATAATGCAAGTCCGAATACTGCATGCATTGACCTGCTAATTAGAACAATTAAACCCTTATTTGATTCTAAATTATTTCATGTACAATGTGTTTGTCATATAAATAATTTAGTTGTAAAGATGGTTTGAAATTAATAGCCCCATAAATTCGTATAATTAGAGAAGCAATTAATTATATTTCTTCTTTAGATTCTAGACAACAAGAATTTGCAAAAATCGTAAAAATTTTGGATTGAGAAGAAGAAAATTTGTTGATGATATTCCAAATAGATGGAACTCAAATTTTCTTATGTTAAAATCGTGTGTTGGCTACACCAATGCTATTAATGCATTCGTTAATTTGAAACAGAATCAATTTTATATAGATGATTCGCATTGAGAACATGCATGTAAAGTTATGAAATTTTTGAAACCTTTCTATAAGTCAACAAAAATTAGTTCGGGTGTATATTACCCAACTAGTCATCTTGTACTTATACAATTGGTAGAAATTTCTACCCAATTTTCAAAATTTAGAAACGATCCATTTTTCTTTCAAATTATTTTGTCAATAGAAGAAAATTTTCGAAAATATTATGAAAACATGCCACTAATTTTTCCAGTGGCTGCTGTGATGGATCTTCACCTAAAATTATTTGGAGTTCACACTGCTTTAGAATCACTTTCTGAAACATTAGCTTTTAACATAAATATTACAAATGGACAGTTAGATATTTTCATCAATAAAATGTATAACTACTATTTTATTAAATATGGTAACAATAAAAATATTTCTGCTTCAACAAACTCTAGTACAACTTTTAAAGATAAATATTTTTTCTCTTTGGTAGCTAAGAAAAAACAGCATGTTGTTAGTACTTCATCAATTACAAACACGAATACCACACCTACCGAATTAGAAATATATTATCAATTTGATCATTATAGTTTAATACCTGAAGATGAGGTAGAAAATTTAGATATTTTAGAATGGTGGAAATTAAATGAGAGGTCATGCCCAATATTATCAAAAATGGCACGAGATCTACTAACAGTTCCAGTCTCAACAGTGGCATCCGAGTCTACTTTTAGTGTAGGTAACAGGGTATTGGACGAAAGAAGATCAAGACTTAAATAAGATATTTTGGAAGTTCTCATATGCGTAAAAGATTGACTATTCGCAAATAGAAGGATGCAAGATAAAATGTTTGACGATATTGCTGAAGATTTTAAAAATCTAGTTATTGCTGAAGATTGATTTGCAAATAATATATAATTTCAAACAATTAAATTATAATTAGGTAGGTGCCAACCTAGTTGGGATGTACTTAAACTATAAATATACAAATGATTGATAGTTGTGTACGTACCAACCTAGTTGGAATGTGCTTTAACTATAGTGATGCATTTAGTTGTTATTTGTTTGTATTTTATTTAAATTCACAAAGTTAGAAATAATTCAATGTAAAATAAGATATAAATTCCATAATTCCATGTAAACATTTTTTGTTATAAATAACAAATGTGAATTTATCATTGTTTTTTATTTTTTTTAGTAATTTCACACATTTTTTACTATAAATGTAAACATTTTTTTGAATTACAATAAGTTCATTAAGTTGCTAATTTTTTTTAGTAATTTCAAAAAAAAATTAATTTTTTATTCATACGGGCCGAATCGGGTCGAACCGCGGCCCATATGGGCTCGACCCGTATGGGCCAATGGGTGGGTCGAGCTCGCGAAAAATTTTTGTTAGCTGGGCCGTCTCGGCCCGCAACCCGCCGTGGCGCGGACTTCATCGGAGGTGGGCCGACTCGGCCGCTGACTCGGATTGACACCTCTTTATTGGGAGAGACAAATCAAAAGTCAAGTGGCATTACAACAAAAGGACCCCCTGCCTAAAATGTAACAGGGCCACAAGAGCGAATCCTTGATGGGAAAGAATGTTTCAAATGCTTGTAACATGGCTACAAGAGTGAATTCTTGTTTCAAATGTGGAAAACTCGGGCACTTTGCAAGGGAATGCCTAGTAGGACAACCACCAAAAGTAGATGATCAGAACAAAAGAAATGCAAGAGTTTATGCTCTGATGTACCATGAGTTAGAATAAGATCCAAATATATTAACAGGTATTATTATACCAGTCTCAGATATACCAACTCATTCGTTTATATTTGTTTTATTTGATGCAAAGTCTAACATCATATTTAAATTGTCTTGTCATATGCTGGACATTTTTATTCCATCGCTATAAACAATTAGCATTGATCGGATAGCTAAAGCTATTAGACTAGAGATTGATGGGAAGGCTATAAAATCAAACTTATATTTCTTGGAGATGAGAGACTTTGATGTCATACTCAAGATGGATTGGTTAGCAAAGAACACTCAATTATATGTTGTTACGAGAGATATGTAGTCTTTAACATATGAAAAGATGAGAAATTTTGATTTATAGAGGTAAGAGTGAAGTACATGTCTCGTTGATATCGTGCATCCAGGCTGAGTGAATGATTAAGAAGGAGTCGTCTCAAGGATTCATGTCTATGAAAAATAGTGTTAAGAAGAATTGACCATCGATGATGCTCAAGTAGTTTGAGAATATGTAGATGCTTTTTCGGAAGAGTACCTAGAGAAACCTCCTGACAGACAAGTCGAGTTCAGCATCAACTTGATACCAAGTACCATACCAATTTTCAAGGCTTCATATAGAACTACAATAGTTGAAAGTGCAATTGCAAGAGTTGCTACAAAAGGATTTTTTGAGCAAGTGTTTTGCTAAAGGGTGCACCAATATTATTCGCGAAAAAAAGTATGGGACAATGCGAATATGCATCAACTATAGGGAGTTGAACCGTATCACCATCAAGAATAAGTATCCACTCCCTAATATTATAAGATTTTTCCGATCAGCTACTAGGTGCAAAAGTATTTTCAAAGACTGATTTGAGATTAGGATACTATTAACTAAAGATCAAAGTAGATGATATTCCTAAGATAACGTTTAGAACGTGCTATGGGCATTATGAGTTCATAATAATACTTCTTTGGATTGATGAACACGCAATCATTGTTTAAAGACTTGTTGCACCAAGTATTCCATTTGTGTTAATCAATGACATTCTAATTTATTCTAAGAGCGAAGAGGAACTCGCTGAACATGTGAAGACTATTTTAGATACTATGCAAAATGAAAACTTTATTGAAAATTCAAGAAGTGCGAATTTTGGGTGACACGAGTTTGATTCATCGGGCATGTGGTAACAACTTAAGGAATAGAAATTGACCCGATTAAGGTAGAGTCAGTGACCAATTGGTCCAGGACAACTAATGCCAGAGATGTTCATAGTTTTCTAGGATTAGCAGGGTATTATCAGAGATTCATTGAGGGATTTTCAAAGATAGCCATCCCACTGACGCAATTGACTTGGAAGGGTGTAAGAATTCAATGATCTGACATAGTGCGAATAGAGTTTTGAAGAGTTCAAGCATAGATAAGTTACATTACCCGAAGGAACAGATGGGTTTGTCATATATAGTAATGCATCGAAGCAGGAATTGGGATGTGTATTGATGCATAATGGTAATGTGATAGTATATACATCAAGGCAACTAAATGAGTATGAATATAACATTCCTACTCCTGACTTAGAGCTAGCAACAATGGTTTTTGCATCGAAGATATGGCGACACTATTTGATATGGAAATAAGTGGATTATATACACTGGCCATAAGAGTCTAAAGTATTTCTTCACTAAGAAGGAATTAAACATGAGACAAAGGAGATGTTTGGAATTGGTAAAAGACTACGACTGCACTATCCACTATCACCCAATGAAGGCTAATATAGTTGCAAATGCCCTGAGAAGAAAGACAATAGGATAGATAGAAGTGTTGCGTACTGTACAAAAAAAAACTATTGAGGGATATTGATAAGTTAAGACTGGAGGTTATCATACCGATAGCTAAATATATAGCACATGTTAATGCCATTACTATTCAGCTAACTCCAAGTGACCGAATCAAGAAAGCATGTAAAATTGATCATGTAAGAATTAAAGTGGGTCGGACTTAATTACTTATTGGACCAAATTAATTAATTAGATTAATTAATTGGTTCGTTAGAACTATGGTTAGCGCCGCATATAAGTACAAGGGCCACAATAGATTAAGTAAATTTGTCTTTATTACTTGCTAGCACAAGCAAGAGACAGAGCCCAATACAATTACTCCCAAAGTTTCACTTTCATATGTACTTGATCGTGGAAGTCCATATCTGTTCATATTTTGTGGATTACCATTGGAGGTTGGACAATTGGACAACTGTGGTATTGAAGATTGTACCTCCAGCTAATCAGATAATCAAATACCACGGTGTTCATCGAGGTAAATTTCTATTACGAATTTTATCTAAGTACAAGATTGATCTGGTTTATAGGAATTGTAAATTTAATTTCTTCTATGCATGTAACTTCAATTCCTTACTATCAGTGCCTATTAATTTAATTTGACATTTGATGGAAAATTAAAATTGTGAATTTTTTGAAACTAAAATCTGAAATTGGTTTGGATTTATTGGAACAGAGCTTATTGGTCGAAAAGGTTGAGGGATATATTGGTGACCGGCACGGCGCTTTTGTAGTCGCCGCCGCCGCCGCCGCAGCCGCCGGAGGAAAAAACCACCAATGGCGGTAACCCACCGCACTGCTAAAATAGCAACGGCGTGCGGCCACTGCAAACAGCAGTTGTTCGCTAGTTAAAGGCGGTGGCCGCTGGTGTTAAGATACTGTGCGACCACGACCCAAACATCCGCCAGCCGTTACCTAACCTTTTTGACCGTCTATTCAATAGACATAATTTCACATGGATTGAAAGTCTGTTTATTTTACATGCCACATAGGCTATAATGGACGGAGTGCATTAGGGGTGATCTTATGGCGTAAATTATAATATTAAATTTTTCACTTAATTTATATTTTATGCAGGGGTGGATCCAGTCCAGGGCACGGGTGGGCGGCCCAATTTTTTTTTTGAAGAAACTTATTCAAGCCCAGCGGCTAGGCCCTAAAAATTCAAAGAATTAAGACATTGCCCCAAATACAAACATAAGCCCAAACCCACTTAAAATCTAATCCCATTAACCATTTCCACCATTAAACAGATTATAATGCCGGCAATTCCTCTTCACTTCAGATTCTTCAATTTTGAAACCCTCGCTTGGACAGACTGCCTTGGATTTTATACGTTCGGTTCATCGGTTGAAGAGTTCTTCAACTGAGAGATCTCATTTTCGCTCAATCCTCTCATTTCCTCGTGTAAGCTAATATCATCTTTGTCTCTATTCACTTTCAATTAGTGGAATTTGAATCCCTAGGTTCCTTATAATCTTGTAGCTTGATTTTATAATTTATTTTTATCTGTAATTTAGACTATGCATATGTATAATTTTAGAGCTTGTTTTAATTTGACATGTCATTATAGTTAAATGTTAATGTTAATTTGACATAGCTTCTGCCTTCTGCTAAGCGTCATTTAGACTATACATATGTATAATTTTAGATCTTTAAATGTTAATGTAATAATGTATTATAGTTAAACACTTAAATGGAATCTAGCGCCTACTGCTTGTTGCTAAATAGACTTATAGTTTTGTTAATTTATTGGAAAATAAATTGCTAATAAATATGTAAAGAGATAAGGATTTAAAACGATTTAAAACGATTTAAATGATAATGACTAATATGAAAAAGATTTAAATGATAATATCTAATTATCCAATTTGATTATCCAACTACAGGTTCTTTGTAAGTTTTTTTTGGACTTGGATTCGCCATCTTTCCCAGCCCGCTCTTCGTAATTGTTTGGCAGAATCACTACAATTGTTTGAAGATAAATCACTACAATTGTTTGAAGATACGAGATAGCTAACTTACACTTTTGTAATTGTATTTTTTATTTGTGAATTGGAGTGTATGATTTAATATGTGAATTGAAACAAATAGTAGGCGACTTAAGTAGTATTTTAATATGTGAATTTCTAGCGAACTCCATGATCATCTATATTGAAAGGGAGATTGCTCTTAGTATTGATATAGATGTCATTATTGACAAGTTTGATCGTTTGGGGAATCATAGGGTGCAACTTAAGTAGTATTTTAAGGTATTTGTATCGTAGGTTTTTGTATTTTTTGTTGTTTTTTATTTATCGTCTTTTAACTTGATGTATTGTATTAAATATTCATATTTAAGTTCTCACAATGCCTCCATTTTGTCTACTAATATTTTTTTATATTTTCGACGTTCTTTCAAAAAAATTATATAAGCCACCCAAACAAATAATTCATGGATCCGTCCCTGATTTTATGTAATCTATTATCTATGTAATAGTTTAAGTTTATGTTTTCGAATGACAAGTAATTTCATTTAAAACTTGAAAAACAAAAACAAATTGTGATTAATTTATTTAATCTGATAATAAATTTTATTATTTATGCTTAATAGTTCCTGTGATTATTTTATTTAATATGATCGATTTTAAAATTAATACATTATTATCACTACGTCTAAAATTGGCATTATAGATGTTCATACAAAATACAAACAAAAGCCTTTCGAGAAAGAAAGCTCTTTTAAAAATTTATTTCCAATCACTAATTCAAAAGCTCTGGCTCCTACTTATCTTCTTCTTCTACTTAAAAACAGAAGTATAAGTTATCTCCAAAACATCTTTAACACTAGAAAGTCGTTTGGGCTTGGTTTGCAAACTTTGAGAAGTTAATGGACCAAATTACAATTTAGGAAATTTTTTACCTTCTCTGACGAATAGGTTACTTTAAGGCCAATTATAAGTTGGAAAGTCATTATTCGAGGTTTGGAAGACTTATTGCAATTTTTGGCAAATTTGGCGCCAATTTGCACTTTTACGATTTTCAAGTGACTTGAGTGTAATTCTAGAAATACATATTTCTGCAGGGAAAGAAGTGTACAAATTGATTCATCTCATCTTAAATGGGTTTTAGAAATTTAATTTGAAGTTTTAGGATTTATTTAGGATGAAAAAGGCTTAATTACAGCTAACCGAACATCTAGAACCCAATCCAATACTTCTATCCCAGCATAGCACTTGGCATTCCAATATTGAGCTTAGGAATGGCAAAAAGACCGGATCACCCGTGGGCCCGGGCAGGACTGAATAAAAAAAAAAAAAAAGGCGGAGCTAGGCTCGGCCCTTGAAATCCATGGGCCAACCTAGAGTTGTCAATTTGGTTCGACCAGGGCCGGGTCGGCCCGCCTCCAATTGAGTCCGGTAACGGCCCGCATTAAAAAGAGCCTGGCACGCAGCGGGTTGCAAGTCGAGTCAACCCAGCCCACAAAATTTGAACGCGAACTCGGCCCATCCGTTGGCCCACCCGGGTCAAGCTCATGTGGGCCGCGCGGTTGGCCCAGTTTGACCCGAATGAATAAAAATTAATTTTTTAAAAAAAATTACTAACTTATTTTATTTAAACATATATGTTTACATTTATAGCAAAAAATGTGTTAAATTACTAAATAAAAAATAAATAACAATAATAAATTTACATTTATTTTTTATAACAAAAAATATTTATATGGAATTTATATGTTAATTTATATTGTATTATTTCTAATTTTTGAATTTAAATACAATATAAACAAAAAACTACTAAATATATCTAAATACAACACAACACACTTTTTTTTTTTAATCTTTTTAATTTTTTTTAAAAATTTGATTGGTTGCATGCTTGCAAAAAAGCCATAGGAATAGACCCTACTATTGCAAGGCTGACAAGCCGCTGCCTTGTCAAATCAATAGGCATAGCAAAAAAAAATTTGTTATTTTTTTTTAAAAAATTGAACGGGCCAACAGTTAAACCCGGCCCGTTCGTCTCTGAACCGCCAAACCTGGTGGTTCAAACACTGAGGCCTGTGAACCGCCCACTCAGTTCACGGGCCAGCCCATGTACAAGCCTTCATGGGTGGGCCGATGCGGGCCTGTTCGGCCCTCCAATCTTGACACCTCTAGACCAGCCCTTGGATTAGCCCATTTAATTTGGTCCTTTAACTTTTTTTTTCAAACGGCTCTTTTTTTTTTCTATAAATACTCCCTAAACTTTTCATATTTTTCACTTAAAAAAATGTCTATTTTATCACAACTTATTTCCTTTTAAACTCAAAAAATATTAAAAATTCACGTGTGGCGGTGGCTGGCATGGGTCCAGTGCTACCTGCCTGACTAAGCTCCTTTTTGGTGGGCACAGCTCGATCCATTGCCATCCCTAATTGCTCCGACTGAAAATTTCGCTCCTTTTTTTACTAAAAATTATGGGCCCGCTGGGTTCGATCCATTAGCCATCCCTAATTGAGGTCCTATCATACATTTAATTTGGCCCAACTATTTATAATACTAAAATTATCATTTTTCAACCTTTCAATTGGCGCAAATGGTCCCTAATCTTAAGAAATTTGCAATTGGATTCCTAACCTTTAAAAAAGTGAAAATGAGTCCGATATTTTAATTTTTTTATTAAAAATTAAAAAAAAACTAATAAATTGATAATATACTAAATTATTTTGAATATTTTATGAACTATTATAAAATAACCAAAATTGAAATTCATAATTATTAACAAATGTGCTAATTAAAATTATTTTATTATTATTAAGTAATCATATTATTTAAAATTCAAACTTTAATTTTACGTTACAACAAAAGAAGAAAAATAAATTTGTCACAAATAAAAATTTTACTTATGCTCAACCCAACTCGATTTTATACAATCTCCCCGTCGCGTGAAATAGGGGGATTTCTCCCCATATTCATGGCGAAGTTGCGCGAAAGCGAAAGGGAGGATTTCTCCCTCCCGGTCGGCGGCCAAGGCCGGCGGCCGGGAGGGAGGAAATCCCTCCCTTCTCGTCAGATTGGGTTGGGGGTGGGGTGGGTGGAACCTTTTTTTTTTTTTTTTTTATTATTTTTTTTTGAATGTAAAAATTAATTAAAATTTAAAATAGGACTGGTCCAATAACCTTGTAGCTCAAAATTGGATTGGATTGGCCCAGTAAATATGAGACTGTATAAAATCGAGTTAGGTTGAGCATAAGTAAAATTTTTATTTATGACAAATTTATTTTTCTTCTTTTGTTGTAACGATAAAATTAAAGTTTGAATTTTAAATAATATGATTACTTAATAATAATAAAATAATTTTAATTAGCACATTTGTTAATAATTATGAATTTTAATTTTAGTTATTTTATAATAGTTCATAAAATATTCAAAATAATTTAGTATATTATCAATTTGTTAGTTTTTTTTTTTTTTTAATACAAAAAATTAAGTATCGACTCAATATTTTGGGTTACTTTTTAAAAGCGTTAGGGACCATCCAATTGCAAATTTCTTAAGATTAGGGACCATTTAGGGACCATTTGCGCCTAATTGAAAGGTTGAAAAAATATGATTATATTATGTACCTCCTTATTTTTGATTTTTTGAATTTTACTAGATAACTTTTTTTATATAAAATTACTAATTATCATTTATATTGTATTGTTACCATATAAAAATAATTTATTTATTTATTTATTATTATTTATTTATTTATTTATTATCGTTTATTAAATGTTACAACTACTATTAAGGGATTTAATCATATCATAACAATCAAATTATTTTCTAAAATTTATCTTTCTTACTATGCATTGAATGCTCACCATTTAAATGAAATCTATTTTAATTTCAAACTTTATATAGTAAGATTCTGCGTTCTTATATAACACCTTATTTATTTCTTAAATAAGAAAATTTTATATTTTTATGATCATCTCTTTTGTTCAATATTTTATTAGTTTTTATTTTTTCAATCGATTTTTCTAATATAATGAGATGAATACGATGCGTAGTGGCACCACATCTAAATCCAAAAGTAAAATCGTGAGCACCATTTCCATTGTGAAGAAAAATCATTGGAGAAATATAGTTTTGCTACTATTGAATGTTATTGCATTATGTTACGATGTATGGGGTATTTAATTATGTCGATTGGCACAAGTACGTAGTCGAACATTATACATATGTATATACAAGTAGATGATGCTACGAGTTGTTACTTCAAATTAGTTCTTGGTTAATTGTTACTCCATTCGTGTAATAAATTTTTAGGTGTTGCGTTGTGTTGCTCCTTGTTATTAATTCAAATCAGTTTTCTTATTAAACTGCATTTTATATATGTTATATATTGAAAACACGTTTAGTCTCGATTATGGTAATCATCCGAGAAGTTAGAAGATTGCAATATTTAATCACGTACATTGGATGTCCAATGATTTTGTGTTTTCTTTGCAATATGTTTCATGAGAGAAGATATGGACCCCGAATCGGGGTCCAAATCAATTACCAAATTGCAGCATGTCGAAAAACATGCAACAGTAAAAAAAAAAAATAAATTAAAAAAACGGCCCCTCCTCTGCAACAAAAAAGCCCCTATTTATTTAATCCCCTACCCCCACCTCCACCTGACATTCTCTTTTTCTGAATCAATATTTTATCTAAAATTTGTCCCCCAATCCATATTTTATCTGAAATTTGGCCCTCCCAACCCTCAAACTCTTTTTTACTTTACCCACCTAACCCACCCCATCTCAATCCTTTTTATACTTCAAAGCAGAAATCAAACTTCAAAACAGAAATCAAACGTTTCCAATCACTTTTGTTCTCTAACTTTCTTTTACCAAATTTCTCTCCCATTTATTATTTTTCATCTTCTTCAAAAGTTTGTAATAAATTTTTAATTAATTTTTAATTTTCATTTATTTGCACAGATTTTTTTTAAAATTTGCAAGTTAGTTGTAATATTATTAATATTTTTTTTAGTTTTTTGTTTATTTGCAAATATAATTGATGTATTTTATTTCGTTAAAGTTTTATAGGAATATAATTTAAGAGTGGTGATAATGTATATGTTTCTCGAGTGACTATCAGTGACATTCCCCACGTTGGACAGGAATTCGAATATTCCAATAAGGCTTACAATTTTTACAATCAATATGCATGAAAAAGCGGGGTTTAGTACGTAAATATAAAACAGTAAGAAGAAAAAAGAGACCAATGAGTATTTCTAGAAATTATTTATGTACTATAAAGAGGGTAAGATGAACGAGACTTTTGAGATGAGTCGTAAAGATGTTGTGCCAAGGGTTGGGGAAAGAAACCGTGGACATGTACGTTGTGGGTGCAATGCTAGATTATCGATGGTAAAGCAACAAACGAGCGAGGGGTGGGTTGTCAGGAAATTTGTTGAGAAACATAAACATCCCCTTGCCATTCCTAGCAGGGTACACTTGTTAAGGTCACATCGGGATGTCTCGAAAACAAAGAAGGCTCTTGTGCAACAGTTTTTATAAGCTAATATTCCCACATGTCAGCAAGTTCGACTTTTGGAAATAGATACGGGAGGTCCATCCTCACTTGGGTGTGTGGAGAAGGATATCAGGAACTATTAAAGGGATGTGCGACAAGAAATGCTGGGTCATGATGTAGAAACACTGATTGATTATTTTACCTTCGAGAAAGAGAATAACCCAAACTTTGTCTTTGATAATGAGATTGATGACAAGAACAAATTTGTGTACTATTTTTGGCTTACTGTGATTCACGAAGGTCATATGCATATTTTGGTGATGTCGTGGTGTTTGACATAACATACAACCCAAACAGGTACTCAATGGTCTTTGGTCCATTTGTTGGAGTGAACCACCATGGCCAGACTATTATATTTCAATGTAGACTATTGAGCGATGAGACGACGGAATCATTTGTTTGGTTGTTCACTAAGTTCATTGAAGCCATGCCAAACCATACATTAATACATTGAAGCCATGTCCAAACCATATGAAATAATTTAATCATATATTACATTAATATTTTTTTTTCTACGTATTTTTTTAGTATTTCTTGATTTATTTTATATGATATCAAAAAAACAAATTAAAGTCACCCAGAATTATTTTGCTAGAATAAATTAATCTTTATTGCAATTTTATTTAATCATACTTGTTGAACTAATATAAATAAATGTTAATAATAGAACTGTCAAAATAATTGGCCACATACTTCCTAAATTACAAAAAAATATAGATCATTTATTATACATTTATGGCTCAATATAATTTTCTCCCTTTTTTTTTTATTTATTGTACATATATGGCTTAAAAACTTTAAAAAATACATTTATCATGCACATAACATTTTTTATTCGAACATAATCTTAAGATTAAATATAGTATGTAAACAAAATAACACAATAAAAAAATTAGAAAATTAGATTTAGTCTACAGTATAATCTAGGTTCACAGAATATCACAATAAAATTTATAAGAAAACAGTGAAAATAAAGACACAAAAGTAGATAACTTATCTGATCGGAGTACGATGTCATCTATTTTTTCGTAGATTCGACGAATCTGAAAAAATAACTTATATTATAGGGTTAATTACACTAATGGTCCTCATTATTTCAGGTTTGTAACAATTTCATTCCAATTCTTTTTTTTTAGTAGATATCATCCATATTTTTCTATTTATTCTCACATATAGTCTCCAAATCACTATTTTTCATTATTTGGAGAATTCTTTGACAATTTTACCCCTTGACTTAAATAAATTAAATTGATAGGAAAAAATTACAATGAAGGGCCCTTAACTTTTTCAAAAGTACAAATAAATCTTAAACTATTTTATTTTATTCAGATAAGTATTCTTCCCCAACTCAAAAAGAATCCTACATATACATTTTAGTAAACCCTTCAAATAGAATTAAAAACAACCTCTAACTAAGTTCATAAAAAGAAACTCATCAATCCTCGATTTCTCATAAAATTTGTATAGATAGATACTTACATCAAGTTTTCCCAAAAGATTTTTAGTTGAAGAATGGCCTTTGATTCATTCCATGCCTCAATCAATTTTCTATTCAGTTCTTCTCTTGGAGAAGAACTCGTAGTAATGATCGAACCCATCTGTGTATCGTGATAGCTTGAGGCAGAGGCAGCCATTTCTTATGGTGGGCGAAAACAAATTGCATACTAAAATCTGAAACGCACACTGGGAAAAGACACAAGTAGTATAACATTGGGTTTTGTACAAAATGAAAGTCATGCACAAGCCCCTAGTAACGTGGCTCTTGTGTGCTTGGAATCTTTTAAACAATTTTTATTGCATTTCAGGACTACAAAAGTTGAAATTGAATGTGTGCTTTGAATCTTGTGGTTTTGTAGTATGAAGCATGTGCCTGGGAGTGGGAGTGGGAGTGGGAGTGGGAGTGGGGGTGGGGTGGGTGGAAAAAGATGATTATTTTTTAGTTGAAGAAGAATTCTTATTTGAATAAAATAAAATAATTTAGGATTTATTTGTACTTTTGAAAAGGTTAAGAGCACAATTGTAATACTTTCATTGTATTTTGTTTCCTATCATTTTAATTTATTTAAGTCAAGGGGCAAAATTATCAAAGAATTGTCAGAATAGTGAAAAATAGTGATTTGGAGACCATCTGAGAGAATAAATAAAAGAATGTGGATGATATTTACTAAAAAAAAAATGAGAATGAAATCGTTACAAATCTAAAAGAATGGGGACCATTGGTGTAATTAACCCTATATTATAACACAATACAGACGTAAATTTTTAATGCGGGATGCTAAAAATATAAGACTTTGTTCTCTTTATTGATAATTGTTATAATGATCACATAATTACCATGAATGGTTCTTCGAGGTAAATTACGTAATGACATGTTAATCTACGAAACAAAATGATGGTATTATGATCATAATCATGCGTGTAGTGGATTGCACGTCTCACTAAAAATCTTTAGTCTACAATAAAATCTACTTTTACACAATATCATATCAAAATCCATAAAAAAAAATAGATAAAGACTCAAAAGTATAAAACTTATCTGATCGGAGTACGATGTCATCTGCCTTTTTGCAGATCCGGCGACTCTGAAAAAATTTAATGAAACCATTGGACCTTTTTTGGATTTCCTTGACATCCAAACATATTTTGGGTTTATTAATCGTGTTTCCATCATATTTGGAAAATGGTTATGCATAAACTCAAAAAAATTTGTGTTGTGTTCAAAATGAAAAAAACTAGAGACAATGGGGAAAGATTTCATTGTAAATAGATGGTTACAAAAGCATATCCAAGAAGAAAAAGAATAAAAATCATGCATACAATTTCAAATTTTTCCGTTAGATCTGAGAGCATGTCTAATAGATTTGGTGAAACCATTGGATTTTTTTAGATTTCCTTTAAATCCAAACATATTTTGGGTTCATTAACTGTGTTTCCATCATATTTGGAAAACGGATATATATAAACTCCAAAAAAATGTGCGTTATGTGTTCAAAATGGAAAAAACCAGATAAAAAGGAAAAAAATAATGTGATTCAAGCACGAAATTGTTAGATCTTTCATAAACATTGTAAAATATGCATAAAAAATACATAGAACGGCGGATCAATGAAACATTGTAAAAAATATCATGTGATTCGATATGAAATTTCACAAAAAGAGGGATGTTAAGAGAGAAATTAAGTGTGAGGGGATGGAGGGTTTGGCATCTTATGTGGCTAAGAGAGTATAACAAACCCAAATGGCAGAATGTATGGGATGTTATTAGGGTAGAGAATGTTTTATATTGTGATCATTTGGACCGTTAAGGTGGGTTAAGTTAATTGGGCTAATGGATCAAATAATGGTGGGTTTGATTAATTAGGCTAATTGATCAAATTATGGGATTGGCAATGTCTTAACAGTATTTTGTGTGATGAAATCTCACAGAATCTAAAATAATATAGGATTAATGTAATCTATTATCTGTCAATGAAAGTAAAATAATTCAAGCATTAATAGCTATTGATGGCTCTGCCCAGCTTGAAAAGCGCACTGGCACTTGGCAATACAAAGCCTCAAAGTTTACATGTTGAATTTTGGACTTCTAGGAATGGACAATTTTAAATGGGTCGAAATAAATTGTATAACTGTCTAATATATTTGGGTTGCCGAGGTTTTAATTGTCTGAAATTTTTTGGGCCAAATTTGATTTAACGGATTATTCTATATGGGCTGAAATTATTTGAGTAAAATTAACATATTATGCATATGTTTTGATATCCACTATTTCATATAGGGATTTCTTAAAAAATGAGCCACTTTTTAGAAATAATTACAAAAAGTCATTTATGTTACTTAAATTCCAAAAATACTGTTTTGGTAATATATTTATTATAATTACAAATATTAATATATTAATTAGATGTCAGAATTAATAAATTGTAATGTAAACCCAGCAAAGGAGAAATTTCAGTTATTCCATTTAATTAGAAATCTAATTGATTCTTGGCCAAAATAGAAAACAGAATTTCAAAAAATTTGCGACGAAGATGAGTACGAAAGCGAAGAACACTATTCTGTGAATAACATCAGTTGGCGAAGAAGATCAAACCGCAAAGAACATCGATGCGTGAAAGTTTCCCTCCATGAAGAATAATAACGTATGTGATGAGAATAATAACATAAGGTTAGTTATTGTAACAATTTTATGAAATTATCTATGAAAAATTTCTCTCAATTGATCAATCCGTAAGATACATTTTCGTATATTACATTTTTGTATGTTAAATTTACACATGTTACATTTACAGGTGTGTAATATATTATGTTGTGTTATTATCACTCTGAAACGAAAAATGTTACAAAAAATTCCCATTATTTATGTTTATGATACATTGAGAACATTTCCATAAGTTACATTATATTTCTAATATGATTTTGTAACATTTGGAAATTTTTGGTTTGGGCAAATGTTTATTACATTTAGATAATTTGCGTATGTTACAAACGCCTATGTCACATTTTCGTATGTTACAATCGCCTATGTTATTTTTATGTATGTTATGTTTTTAGTATGTTACATTTGCGTGTTTGTAACATATTATTTTATGTTATTGTAACTCTATTTTTTATTTTTTATTTTTTGATCACAATATGTAGCTTAAGTAACATTTCACGTTATGTTACATTGGATGCCTATGTTACATTTTCATATGTTACGTTTTTCATATATTACGATTGTGTGTTTGTAACATATTATTTTATGTTATTATAACTCAATTTTTTATTTTTTATTTTTTGATCACAATCTGTACTTTACTTAACATTTCACGTTATGTTACATTGGATTTTGTAATATGTACTCTTTGTATTTGTGTTTGATAATGTGGATTTACGTTTGTTGCAAAAGATGTAACATTTCAATATCTTTTTTGAATTTTTTTAAAATGTTACATATCATTACTGTAACGGATTGATGTTGTACATTAATGGTTTCAAAGTATGTTACATCTGTATTTGTTGTTTATTTGCAGGAATGGATACTATAAACATTCTCATTGACAACAATGACGAAACAGTCAAGATTTTGGTACCACATGACTGTAGCTATGTCCAGTTGATCGACATAGTAATGTCTGTATTCAATTATGATCGAAATAAAATCATAATAGCATTACATTATGATGTGGGTGGTGGATTGGCTCCGATACAAATACAAATGATAGTGCGGTGTTGTTCTATTTGATGTTAAAAAATAAGGAACAATTGTTAACTACTTACGCTTCGAGTTACTGTTACAAATCTATTGGATAGTATTATCTCAGTTGAAAGTTTGAATAATTCGCACAATATTACTGGAGATGGAATTGATTTAGAACATATTTATAATAATAGTATCATCAATGGTGATATATTTGCTTGTAGTGTTTACCAAACAATCCCATATGTGGTAGAAGATGAATTTGACGTTGACAACTGTTTAAGTTAACATCATGATTTCGACGAAATTGATACCGGTATGATTTGTAAGGATAAAAAGATTCTCAAGAAAAAAATTTCGTTATATGCTATTCAAAATCATTATTAGTACATTGTGTATAGATCCAACAAAAAGGAATATGTTCTCAAGTGCAAAGATGAGAACTGCATATGGTAATTTAGAGCTTCTAAAATGGGTGAAATAGAGATGTTTAATATAAGATACATCAGATACGGTCATACTTGTTCGATGGATATAATTATGAAGGATCATAGACATGCAACGAGTTCACTATTTGGAGATTGCATAAAACACAAGTACAAGGATGCCAAAACTATTTACACTCCAAGAGATATAATAAATAACGTGTCATAAATATGCGGCGTAACATTGAGTTATGGAAAGGCCCAGAGGGCACGCGAGTATGCCTTGAGAAAGATATTAAGAGATGCATAGGAATCATACAGTCACATCTCATTTTATTTGTACATGTCGAGGGAGAAGAATACATGTACATTGACGTGTTGTTGACGTCGGAACCTACAACGTCCACGTGTCAACAGATCTCCAGTCATTCCTCTGCCAACCTGTATGTTACCTGCACACTCGGACGATCGTTAGGCACCAAGATCTCTGGGGAGAAAAAGATCCGACGATCGTTGGTACTCCGACGATCAAGTCAACTGATGATATATGAGAATAATACACCGGGGGTAAGCAATTGGGTGTGGGAGAGACAAGCAGACAGAAGTTTGAGCAGAATTTAGGGTGGGATTCAAGTGCAAAAAGAGCGTACCTTGGAACAACGGAGACGTTGTATTTATAGCGCAAAAGTCCTGATTGATTTAGGAAACAAATCAATCAGATACTCGATCAGATCCTCCTTCCTTATGGGATAAAGATCATCCGTTACCCATGCAATCTCCGAAATTATTTTTCTTCTTCGAGTTTATCACGTTGCCTAATTTTAGGAGATTACGATTTGGTTTCTTTGTGAGGATCTGTGTGCCAATCCAACGCAATCTTTCTTTAATTACTTCTCTGGTCATTCCAAAGATATCGTCTCTTTGCTTGTTAGTTATAATTGATAAAGCATGTCGAGGCCCCAATGGTCGGCCGTGAGTGTCAAGGCCCTCTCTGGACCCCGCGGCATTCTAGCTGCAGAAGGCTAAGGCGTTCGATGGGCCTCCGAGGACCTTTTTAGAATTTGTGAGGCC
Organism: Forsythia suspensa; assembly: GCA_023638005.1. Taxonomy (NCBI): domain Eukaryota; kingdom Viridiplantae; phylum Streptophyta; class Magnoliopsida; order Lamiales; family Oleaceae; genus Forsythia; species Forsythia suspensa. The sequence continues at coordinate 22,727,892 of CM042670.1, read as the reverse complement.
CTCGTTGGGCCTAGATGGGGCTCTTGTTGACGTGGAAGCCCTATCAGAATCGTGTGGTAACACGCGTGTTGAGAAAAATACGCACAATACTTTCAAATATTTGTTCATGGCGATAGGAGCTTCGTTATAAGGATGGAGACATTGCAAACATGTGGTTGTAATAGACGAAACATTCTTGACAGGACGATATGGTGGTACATTATTTACTGCTTGCACACAGGATGCAGACTACAACATATTTGTTCTCACTTTTGGTATTGGTGACGGCGAGAATGATAATTCATGGGAATTGTTCTTATCAAGGTTCAAAGAGGCTTATGAAGAGAGAGATGAGATGTGTATCATCTCTGACAGGCATGGAAGCATACAAAAGGCAGTCGAGCGAGTATATCCAAACATAACACAAGGTTTTTGTGCGTATCATATGTTACAAAATTTAAAGATGAGGTTTGGAAATGTTGCGAAACACATTACAAAGCTATTTAACGCAACCGCTAGGTCTTATACATATACTGAATTTGAGTACCAGATGAATGTATTGGACATCATACATAAGGGCATCCGACCCTATCTGGTATGTCATATTCTATTGTTCATTCGACCAAAATCATTTTTATATTTTATCATGAATTGAAGTGTGTGCTACAATATATTTTATAGGAAGACAAAGTCAGCTATTGTAGGTGGTCGAGAGCTTATATACCAACTAACAGGTACACTACGATGACGTCAAATATTGTGGAGTCCATAAACACAGTGACAAAATCGATAAAGAATTATCCAATTGTGACTATGCTAGAAAGCTTGAGGAACATATTGCAAGAATAGTTTTACAAGAATAGGAATAAGACACATTCCACATTTACACGACTTTCAACAAAGAATGAGAATTTGTTGCATAAAAATGCGAGAAACGCCCTAAAATTCAAGGTAACTACATGAATTAAATGGTTATAATGGTTTGGTGAAATTGAATTGCATAAGTGTTACAGATTTATATGTTTTGTATTTCTAACACAGGTTTCGGATTTAAGCGACATCATATTTCAAGTTACAGACGAGAATACACAAAATATGGTTGACATTGGAAAATGCATGCACATGCACATGCAACATGCTTCAAGTTGACGGTATCCCGTGTCAATATGTATTATCTGTTATTGGTAGGAATGGTATGGAGACCTACAAATATTGTTCTTCGTACCACACACGAGAGGCTTACATAGTAGCCTACAAAGGTTGCGTTATACTCCTTGGTGAAAGTGCAGGTTGGACAATGGCTAGGAGTACAAATTCGATGATTGTATTGACTACAAATCCATCTAGGAAAGCAAGAAGGCCTAAGGAGTGAAGATTCACATCAGTTTGTGAACGAAACAGTGTTATAAAGTGTAGAAGATTTGGGCGATACGGACACAACAAGAGAACGTGTAAATATCCATTGGGATTGATCAACACGTATAATGATAATTGATATACTGTTAATGTGTTATGTAATTTTTTTGTTCATGGAATTGAATACATTGTCACAGCATTTATAAAGTGTTATTGTTTTGATACATTTACATAATTGATGTTTGGTATAGTTATTTTAAAATGGTGCAAAATCAGTATGATACATAACATCAGTGATACTTATTAAAACTCGTGATGATATCAATTGTAACATATGTACATCAGTGGTAGAAAATATCAATACCAGTAACATGTGCTGGATAAAATAACATAATATCATCTGTAACATATTCAGTGATACATAATGTCGTTTGTAACATATGTATCAGACAATAATACACAATAGTATTTGTAACATCTCTATCAGACCATATTATTAAAAAGAATATGTTACAAATATTATAACTGCAAAACCAACTCAAAACTTCAACAAGCTTGTATTTACATGCATACTGGACTATAAAACAAATTGATATAGTGTAACATCTAAATGAGATTGATATGTAACAATGAGAACAAATACAACTCATGATTCAATCATATGTAACATATGTAACATGTAATGGTACAATAACATAATCAAATCAGAACATATTCAGTAACATATTCATTGCTATAAAATATCAATTGTAACGTATGTATGAGACATTGATACACAATATCAATTGTAACATCTGTATCAAACATTATGTAACATCTGTATCAAATATTTATCCACAATACCATTTATAACAACAACAGCAGACATTGATATTAAACAGAATATGTTACAACTGTTACAACATCCAAACTAAATCTAAACTTCAACAAGTTCCTATTAATATATACAATGTACTATAACAAATCTATAGATATTAACTCCTATTAGGCATTCTTTTTTCTAGTAACCTTCCTTGCTTTTTCTCTCCTTGACACGAAATCGGGATTTGTTTCATATCCCTCATTACGTTTGTTCATCCCATGTTTGAACAACATTGCTGCCAAATGGGTTCTTTCAATTGAAGCTTCAAAAGGATTTGGCATTCCTTGTACATTGTCATTCAGTATGTGTTCTGCATACTTGATGACAAAAATACCGCAATCGATCCTAGTAAAAATAATATGTTCAGCATTAGATACGATGTTAACTGCTAATGGAGGTTGTGATACAAAAATATAATAGACGATAATGTATATACTAACCTATTTTTCTGTTGAGGTATGTTGTGTACAAGATTGATCTGTAGATGTTCAATCTGTTCCACTCCGTTGACAATTGATGGATGCCATATGTTAATCCTTGCCAATAAGTGAAGGATGAAACACGCAGACGGTTGAACGTCAAGCAAAACTTCAATGTCTCTAATAGTTGACTAACATGAGTTGAATACATTTAAAGATCTTGCTTTCATGTCCATGTCTCCAAGTTACCAATGGGCATGTTCATCCATCATAATAGGTATCAACACATGATCGACATCCATCCACGGTCTGTTACAATGCAAATATTCTCCAAGTGGATATTCAAGCATCAACACATTCCGGGCAATAGCATTGACATCATCCTTAAAAGATGAAAATATGCCCCTAACCATGCCGCAAAAAAATGTGTCCATAATGGTTGCGTTGAATGTCATTTCGGGGCTATAGTTGGCCATCTTTCTCAAGTAGTAAAAACATACATCTAAGTGCTGTGGAATCAGGTGTGTAATGATTATATGCAACATTAGTAAAAATTTGACAACAATTAGGTTTGTTACATCTGTAACATCAATGTTACAGATTATCATAAACATCAAAATTCCATTTGTAACATCTTTACAAAACTCATACACTGAATAAAAATTTTGTAACATCATTGTAAATATAAACATGTAACACACAATCCAAGATTTAACCAAATAAAACTCATTATGTAATAATTTGTGGCATATGTAACATCAATGATAAAGAACATCAATTTGTGTAACATATTGTGTATAAAATAACATTGCCTAGTATGTAACATAGCCAGTTAACAAAGTCAGTAATGCAAAATAATATTTTTAACATCTTAATCAGTCAAATATACACAATGTAATTTGTAATAACTGTATCAAATATTGGTCATTCTGTAACATGCACTAATAGAGTAAATTTGTAGGATCATGTAACAAAAAAATATGTTTAGAAAATACAATACCATGTCTCTTAGGGATTCATCAATGTCTCAAAGCTCGTACCACCACGTCTTCTCGCTAACTTCAACATGGCCAAAATCAAATGGGGGTTTCATTTTTGTCAACAAAAACTTCATTTTCCTATAATAACAAAAACACACATTAGAATGTAATTATTAAGTGGATATAATGATATATAAATATAATTGTATCTTACACATTGTTAGGACGATAACCATCGTGAAACCATAGGTCAAATGATCTAACGTCCTCGATATGCGGCGGACCCAACCCATACTTGAATGCGCTTGCCTCAAATCTTGATGTTGAAGCCACAATGTTTTGCTGTCTTGCAATGTATGGGGATTTGATTAAAATGATTGGTCTTCGTTGACGTTTAACCGGTATTTCAGACGCCGTCTCATCTTGCAAATCACCGGTATCTTTGCATTCAATCTGTGTCCACAAATAGAAAAGTCAGATATCAAGAATTTTGGTAATCTCAAACTAATTTAGTCTATTGTTTGGGTATACCTGAATCGTTTCAAATTTATCCTGCATTTCTACACTCTTTATTATCTCTTCAACTTGTTTCATCACCACTTCATGTAGAATGAATCTTCCAGAGGGTCGCACATATTGACATTCTCATTTTGATCTGTGTTCGTGACTTGACTATGTGGATCAGCAGCATGAACAATGTCGAAGATTCTTCCCATTGAATTAGTCGGACCACTAGAAGCCTAAAAAATAAAATGTAGCATATGATATATTGGAAATGAAACGATTCTATTACTATGATAAAGGTAAAAGAGATCTTAAATGATTGGTATATCGCAATACAGTTACCTTTCTTAAAAATTCTTCACGGTCATTGAAAACAACCATTTGCCTGTCATGAACTTCCATTGGAGGAGAATCTAATTTTGAATGAACTTTTGTCCTTAACTCATCCATAAATTTATCAAGCTTAGCATCAATATCACGATGAAGTGTCCGAATATTAGACTTCAAATCAGATTGTTGAGAGATTATTCGATCCTGTCAGGATCGTATATCCACCAGGAGTTTTCTTAACTCCTTCAACCGAACTTTGCGATCATCTTGTCAATAAATCCACGTTAGCTACAGGATGGTATTTGGATGAAATTAAAAAAAAAAAGAATGACAGTAATGATAAACATATGAAAACTACAGAAAACTTATTTCAGAATTTATTAACCTATTTGGGGACTGCTTTAGTCTTTTTCAAAAGTTGATATTCCGAGCAACTTCTGAATTTGATGAACTAGAAGCATTGAATTTCTTTGATTTCATAATAGGGGGGTCTACAAAATCACTGTCATCGTCATGTGTTGCAAACGGTTTATCACTACCAAACCTACCAGCTAGGTATGATGCCCCTCGCTCATCTTTATCCGGTTGGATGCCGTTAACTTCCATCTATAGTACACATAACCAACCAAACACAATGTTACATTTGCGTGTTTGTAACATATTACAATACACAAAAAACAACATTGAAATTTTATGATGCATAATAACTTACATCTGGTATTACATCAGGTAAGTCAAAGTTAATCTTCTCCAGTTGAGATGATGTTACTTGCGTCGAAGTATTAGTCCAATTCAAGAGTCGAGACCATCTTCGATGTAATCTAGAGCATATTTTCCCATCTATCGAAGGGACAACTTCATAAATCTAGATTTGAAAGGCAATAGAAATCCATATAATCTGTACATGAATATATCCTTCTTAATCCCATCATCGTATGTACGTTTCGTTAATGCAATCTTCAAATAAATGAATGTATTTTGAAATAGTTCCTTGCCTTATGCATACGTATCAGTCAGAACTGAATCAACCAAACAAAATGTTGCATATGATACCTATTTTTTATACGACATAGTGAACAGGTATGACGTAATTAGATACAAAATCCCAAATTTGACAACGTCTTCATCTTTCGAATCCGATGGCATGTTCTTAAAAACTTGCTCGACATCTTTGTTATAAACACTTTTGAAATCACCAAAATAGATCTGCCTTAACATTGATTTAGTGTTGCGAGACTTAGGTACAGAATCAAGACTAGTACACTTCAAACCAGTTACTATACAAAACTCATCAATTGAAAATTTCAGTATTCTGCCTGATATACTGAACCACATTTGTTCATTGTTTGGCTGTCGTACCTCTATTAACAACATTTTGTGCATAAGTTGATGCTAAAAATAAATCTCGTTTATATTCAAAAAGTGTCTAAAACAAGTTGAACGAAATAACTCTTTTTGAGAATTGTTCATCTTCTGGTTGAGTGAAATGATAACGTTATGAAAAGCTGATACCATTACTCTTGCTCCAATCCTGTCATCAAGATTGATATATAAATCTCCATCCTGAACATTACAAGTGAACATTAATTCAACAGTATACAAAAGCATGATATACTAGATTGTAACATATGTATCAACCAATGTAACAATAACATAATAACCAACTGTGTAACATTTATTACATCATAACATCATAACATCATAATCACTTTAATGTTATATAAAAATTATATTTATAACATCTAGATCAGTAAGTATTACATAATACCCAATTCTGTAACAAGTGTTATAGAATAACAGTCTCTGTAACATTTGTTACTTAATGACCATCTTTGTATCATGTGTTACAGAATAACCAATATTATAACAAATGTAACCTAATAACAAATATTGAAACATATGTAGTATAATAACAAATTTCTACGTAACATAATCTATACTACGTTTTAAAATATTAATCAGGAACATAATATGAAATAATTTTACAAAACATACTCATCTGAACAAAACTACATAAATAATAATTTCGATTAACAAAAAAAATCATTTTGTACGGTGTGAAATACATGTGGAATTGATGTTTTTCTTTTGAGATTTTTCTTCGATTTCTTGGTAGAATCAGTTTTGCATGCCTTCATCTTCGTTGTCTCTTTCGTTTTGGCATCTTTAGTGGGTGTAGAGAAAGTTATTCACCGGAGACTGAAATCATTGGACTCCAGTATGTTTTCTCCATCAAGCGACACTCTTTTCGACCCTGTCAATCTGCGATTTGGAGTCTCTATTGTTAAAACAAGATGAAAAATGTTGAAATATGCAGTCTAATTTCTGATTTCGGACGAAGATTTGCAGAGATTCAAGAAAAATTTACACGGTTTGGATAATGGGAAGTTAATTCACGTTTGAGGATTTTTCAGTGTATTGGGTGCGTAAATCTAGGTGGGTTAAAGTGATAATATGTAATTTATGGTATAAAAACTGTTTTTAATCCATTATTAACTAAATATTAAAATAATTAATTTATTTTTAAGAATGCAGTATTTTTTTAATAAATAAGCTAAGATGTTAGATTTAGAATTAATTTAATATTTGTAAGTAATTGGTGTAATATCTACTTTCATATGTTTGTAATAAAAGCTAAATGGGCTGGAATTAACACAATGAGATATTTTATAGATTCGCTTTAACAAATTATTATAAAGTATGCTGAAATTATTTGGGTAAAATTAACACATTATGTATATATTTTGATATCCACTATTTCATATATTTGTAGTAAAAGCTAAATAGGCTAGAGTGCCAACCAATTCGACCACAAACGTAGTTTTCAAAGAGGTGTTTCAAATTTTGGATTAGTTTGTTTTTTTCCATTATCAATGAGTAATCAAATATTTTTTATATGATATTTTTTAATTTGAATGTAAAAATAAATAATATACTTTTAAAATATTTTAAAATCACTATCATGAAAAACAAGTGTCGTGCATCGTACGGGTGATATACTAGTACTAGTACTAGTATATATAGATGAAAGATAGCCGCCAAAATATTTGCAAGGCTTTTTCTTCCAAAACTTGTCTCAATTCGTGAGATAATGTAATAAATAATATATATAAGTCAAAATATTAAAATGCGTGATTCAATATTTTTGAGTTTAAACTTTCAATGTATTCTTAAAACATGTATTAATATATTATTGTTTAATTTAGTTAATTAATGTGTTTGAAGTTTCAATCATTATTAATTACAACTATTCTAGAAAGTGACACTACATTTTTTCAAGTTGCTAACAGCAGTAATATTTCAATAGTAAACTTGGATTATGGAAATGAAAAAATATTAACATTAAATATAATAATTTACATATTAAATTCTGAAAATCTTATAAATATAACAATTTACATTAAATAAATTTATTAAGCTTCTAAAAAACGAAAGGAAAATATGTGTGGAAATTTATTGTTGTATTGAATGCACATATATTATTAACTAGTATGTAAAACGTGCGTCGCACGTTATTTAATATTGGTGTTATGAGATATATATTTATTCAAATATTTAAATAATTATAACTTAATTTAATACTGCATTAAAATACAAAAATATAATATTAGAAAATATAGTGAAATATAATGTTTGTCTATTGCATATGCTTCCAGAGACTCAATTCTATGACGGATCTTTTCTTCAATCCTCCATGAAGATTTTGCGGGTTTTGAATGCGATGACATTTTCCTGGCAGATTTCAGTAACTTTACAAACTCTTTAAGTTCTTTCTCAGCAGCCTCTTTAGCATGCTTCTTACGTAGAAGTTTGTCAACCTAGCAATTAATATTCACTAAATCATAGCTAATAGACAAGCCAACAAAGCAAATAAGTATCATGTTGGGGCGCATCGGAAAAATCAATTAATCCACAAGTTAACAGGGAACACCAACTGGAAATGAAACATATAATACTAAAAAGACCAAGTGAAAAAAAAATCTGCATTATTAATGACCAAACATCTGTGTCCTATAAGAAGTTGCAACATACCTGAACAACAAGTCGATGCCCATGAACAAAAAATAAACATTTACTCTCCAAAACAGTGAAGTATATGTCATCCTTCGAAAGCAGTAAATGAGCACAATAGCTCTCAAGAGGCTCGGTACTACCAAAAATTATCTATTAGAATGAACTAATGTCATTAGAGGAATACAGAAATGCAAATTTAGTAATGCAAAAAGTTTACCTAAGCCAGCTCTTCCACTATTATTGATTTGTTCTTTTCAAGAAGATCAATCCAGGCAAATTCAAGCAACGTTGGATCCTGAACAAATAACAAAGCAAGTGGTTTTACAAAGTAGAGACAAAGAATATTATCCAAAACAACAGCATTTTTACTCCAAATGACAGGATTAATAGACCAAATTACTCTGAGCTCTTTGAACAAAGTCTGATATTTATGTGTGGTCAAAATTTTTAACACCAGGAAAAATGAAAATAATTTGTTGTGGCTTAATGGAGGTCATGGCACCGTTCTGCATAAGTAATAACTAAGGGGACAATTTGAGAGACCCGAAGCATAAAATGCTTAAGCAGTGTAGAAAAAGACAAGAATCCAACACCTAGCAACCTATCCAATATGCCGCATTAGTTGTTTCTAATAAAACCTGATCGAAAACCATCCAATTCTTCTTGCCATCAGGCTTCTGTGTAACTGCCAGCAATATTTTCTCCGGATCTTTCTTGAACTCTAGTAGCAATCCTTTCTATAGCATATGCTTCCCTGACTTATTTTCAAGAAGCTCTTCACTGCTTTTCAGTTCTAACCTGCAAAATAGTTCAAATAAATATCACACATAGTGTGATCCATAGAGATTACTATATTATTTAACCGATGAAGGACTCGACACTTTGTTTCCTTAGCAATGTCACTTACCATATCATTTTTAACAATCCCTTATATCAATTCATCCATAATTCTGTTAATTATCCTCCCAAATTTCTCAGAGAACTATATTGAGGTCATCACAAAAAATCTCAATTTACCGAGACCTCTCAAGTATTTATAATAATATTTTTTAAAATATTCTAGTTAACTTTTGAATAGTTAAAATGCATTAGAATCCCAAAACTCATAATTTTATCAAGAAACTTCATCAAGAAAAAAGTTTTGAATTCAAATATAGGAAAAGTTTTGAAAAACTTTTCACAGTTCATACATTTTATCATTTGTCGGTTGCACCGTTTATACCAATGGATTGACTTCAACATTACAATTTATTCCAAATCAATTCAATTATTATTCACAAAATTATATACTAACTACACATAAACACACAACACGCGGATTATATATAGTTTAATAATGATGGGGGGTGAAAGGTTTTAAGATTTTCGAATATGGGAGGAAAAATTATTATAAAATAATTGTACATAAATGAGATTGTGTTATGTACTTTATTAATGGTGGTATGGGAAAGGTTTTGGATTTTGAATATGATAGGATAAAATATTATAAGAGTATTGTATATTAGTGAGATAGTGTTATAAATACGTATTTAGGAATTACATAATCAAGATGAAAGGTTTTGGATTTTTGAATTTAATATGGGAGGTTAAGAGGTAAAAATAGTCCCATTTTTATGATTCTAAATACATATTTAAGAATTACGAATCATCATATGGTATTCTCAAATAAGATTCCTTTATTTTGTTCAAGAAAATGAAAGGTTTTAGAATCATCATATGATCATTTGTATTCCGCATTGAAAAAAAAACGATTTGTTCAAATGTCCCAAACTTATTTTATTCGATAATGTTGGGATTTTTTAATTTAATGTATGAGGATAAAGTAGTCCAAAGTTGTAATATATGATGGTAAAATTGTCAAAAAATGTTTCTCCCTTTAAGGGACTTTTATAATTAGTATAGATATAGATATGATAGGAAATTAACGCAATAAGTATTTATACAATTTAGAAAATTAATTTTAAATTATAATATAAAAATTAGTGGGTTATTGAATGAGCCGCGCTAAAAATTAAGTATGAAGCACTTCTTAAAAATTAGAAAATGATAATCAAGCATTCCCTTAAATTATGTTTGTTTATTTTTTTCCACGTTAACTAAGAAACAGTTACAATTAGTTACAATTTACAAAATATATATAAATACACAATCTGACTATTAAATAGAGATAGAAAATACATTAATTTGATTTAAACAAATGATAAGATTTAAATTATTATTGTAATTGAAAAATCAATCAATCAAACAATATTTGTATCGATTATTAAAAAAAACTTATCTATGAATACCCGAAAATTATTTTTCAAATTATAATAAAAAATTACTCAATAAGTTTTAATATTATATTATTTATATTATATATTAAATAATATTAAAGTATTTATATTATATTTTATAATAATATTATTATTATTATTTATATTTACATACGATCAAACAAAAAAAATATAATTAAATCAAATAACAGAATTTTAATATTTTATAATATTAAAATTTAATTAATTAATTATCCAACTTCAGGTAATTAATAATAAGTATTCCAATACAATTTAATCGGGATGAGCTTTCCAATGTTTTAATTTTCTATGATACTCGGTAAAATGAATAAAATTATGAATTGATATTTCCAATTAAAAAATACACATTTTGCAGAACAAGATAAATTTACTTCAATTATTAGTAATAACAAATTTGAATGCAACATTAATTAATCAATATAAGATTTAAAGTATGTATATATTACTAATTGTCTACAAATAGAAAAACAATAAATTTACAGAATATCGTTAACGCAATCTGCATCTTTACAATTTAGAAAATCAATTTTCAAATTATAATATACAAATTAGTGAGTTATTTAATGAGCCATGCCAAAAATTAATTAATTGTCTCATACGCTATGACTATAAATAAGAGTCGAGGTTAATATTTCTCTCACATGGGATTATATCTGAAAAAATCAGTTTTAGTCATGGACAATTTTATGTAGCATTGTCTAGAATTACAAATCGTACGGGATCGAAAATGTTGATTTGTGATTGGGATGTAGTGTCAACCAATTCGACTACTGGTTTTCAAAGAGGTATTTGAAAATCTAGATTAGCTATGTAGTTTTTTTTTTAAATATCAATGTGTAATCAAATGTTATTTATATGATACTTTTTTTTTTGAATGTAATAAATAAACAAAATATTCTTAAAGTATTTTAAAAACACTATTATGAAAAACAACTGTCGTGCATCGCACGAGTGATATATTAGTGAATACAAATCAATTACAGTATACATACTTAAAATGATAGGCCTATTAACAGACTAACCCAAAACCGAACCAATCCATGCCCACCTAAATAGGTGGATCATGCCGGGTTGGACATCCCAGCCCGGTAGCCAACGCAGGGCACTACCAAACCAAAAAAATATCATTTAAATACCCAGATTTCATTGTGTTGCATGCTGTCCATTTGTATTAATTTGCAGCCAACCTAAAATGCTATTCTTAATTGCCATTCGATGCCACTATGCCATACTAGTGATGGCAACAGGGCGGATCAGACCTGATCCGATCTGCCCCGCAATAATTATAAGAGATCCAAATCCGCCCCGCGATCCGCCATTTTTTAGGGTGAATCGAAGCCCTGATCCGTATACTGATCCGTTTTTTTTTTTTGAATAAAATTTTTAGCTAACTCCAGCCACCTCTAAATTGTAATTTAAGCCCCAAATCTTTCATCTATTTATTATTTAATCCTATTTTTTTTCAAACAGAGCGGATCGGATCGAATCAGGCCTGATCCGATCCGCTGATCTGTGGATCGAAATTTTTTGTTCCATTCGAATAGTGTATCAATCGAGTTCGGAGGGATCAGATATTTTTGCCATCCCTATGCCACATTCTTCATTTTTGTCATTTGGAATTTTTTATTGAATAAATTATTCATCTCTGTTCCACCATTTTGCACATCTAAAATAGGCGTAGATTTAGCATCATTTTTTTAAATTAAAAAAAATTTAAAAAATTGAAGTCAAAACGAACAATTAAATCACACATTTAATCAATTTTTATTACTTAATTTTTTATTTATCAAGAACATATCCTCCTCCGCAATCATGGCACAATGCATCGGTAATTTTTATTTATCAAGAACATATCCTCCTCCACAATCATGGCACAATGCATCGGTAAAAGCCTTAATTTTTTATTTATCAAGAACATATCCTCCTCCACAATCATGGCACAATGCATCGGTAAAAGCCTCCACAAGACTTCTAATGCGGACGACATTCTCCTCATCCTCTCCGCCTTCGACCATAGTCTCTTTGCCCTCTCCTCCCTCATACCTCCTACAACCATTTCTCCGTGCCATGAGTATATATCAAATAATATCTTCTTAAAATTTCTTATCATAAGCCTTTGAAGTGTAATATAAAACTTGGGCCCGTACTTGAATTTAAGTTTTTTTCATTAAAAAATCTTTGTACAATTTGAAGCTAAATAAAATAGTTTGGCCTGAACAATACCGGCCTGCATTTGTGGCGGGCTGATGGATTGATTCGGTCCTAAGTTCTAAAACACGTACTAGCCTGTTTATTTTGTCACCTTTTAACAGTTTCAATCAGTTCAAAAACATGCACTAGCCCATTTATTTTGTCACCTTTTAACAATTTTCATCAATTCGAAGGAGGATTGGTAACAAATATGTCAAAGTGGTAAAACTTAAAATTAAATTGAAATTCAGTAAACCAATTATAGACATTGTTCTAAAAAGTTCGCTTAGGCGTGAAACGCGTGAACCTTCACGCTTAGCTACGTCTCACGTATCGCCTTCACTCTCGCATGATCCTTGTCTCGCCCTCACCTAGGCCTTGCTTACGCCCAAAAAACTTGAAACTCAACCTTCATGCATAGTCACACTTTACGCTTTGTATAACATTGATTATATGTGTGTTTGATTTTGATTAAAATCAAAATTTTTATAAAATTTGATAAAAGTTGATGAAATTTGTGGTTAAAAGTTGTAAAAAGTCGTGGGTTCATAAAATATGTGGTCAAAATTCATTGTTGACTTTGACTTTAGTTTTTTAGCAAAATTTTAATTGATAACAAACAAATTCCAAAGTTTAGAGCATTTTTGGTATTTATCAAACTCTTTTTTTTCTAAATTCATTTTCAACCACATGTTAGATGGACCACAACTTTTATCAACTTTTCATACACATATTTGACCGACTTTTTTCAAAACCTTATAAAAAATTATTTTTAAATTCTACTAAACAGGCATTTAATATTAAATTCTAGTGTATTAATTGAGATTTAAGTGAAAGTTTACAGTGGGTTGATGAAATCTTTCTTAATCTATACTACATATAAAAGTTTTAATATGGGAGAAACATTTATATATAATATTTCCCTACAAATAACTTATAATTCTTAATATCATTTTTCAATTAATATTATTTATTTTGACTTTAATTTAAACTATTTAATACCATATAAATATTGCATTTTGATCATTGAAAGTGATTTGCCCTTTTAAATTTCATTATATATTGTAATTAATGAAAATAAATAAAAATATAAAGCTAATAAGGTTTTTAATATATTGAAATTATTATCTTTAGTTGTAAACAATCAAAGAGTCAATCTTATTATGCACGAGAATTTAAGCAAATTCCTTCAACAACATAATAAAACAAGAAGAATTTGGCTATGCATTACGACTTTCTTATTATTGATTTATACTTTCTTCATCTGTTATTCTTCTTTATTTTTTTATTATGCAGGATTTTTTTCCCTCGCAAGGACGGTTTTTAATCTTTGATAATTAGTTTGATAGTAATGTGGTAATAATGAGTGTGTTAATTTTCCATAAATGATTCAAATATTCATTTAAAAATTTATTTCTATATCTTTTTTCTTCTTCTTAATTTAGAATATTTGTTTGAAGTAAAAATGTTAATTATTGTCATAGTCTTGATAGCAAAGCGATTAAAGCTCAAATGATGTTTTATATTATTTTGTAAGCAATTAAACATATATTTATTGAAGAAGAACAAAGAGAATTGGTGTTACTATAGCTCTCTCAACCACACAATTGAGGAAGGGCGTTAACATATATTACATAATTTGAATAAACTGAGTCATGCTATGTATAAGGTGAAGGTAAATCTCGTACAATAAGTATTTTATGTGATGAGTTAAAATCATGAATTTTTATTAAAAAATAGATTGTCTAAGTATCTGGTTGTTTTGAATTTTATTGAAATATATGAATAGTTCAGATGGAATTGCGGGAAATAATGCATGAAGAGAAAAAAAAAAAACCCCTTAGTTTATGGGTGCATTAAAACTGAATGATATTTCAAGAGAAAATTCTTCTTTATCTTATGTCAAAGAATTTTGAAATTCTTTTTTCTGAGAAAAAATTATCTAAAAAAGACTAAATATTTTGTTTTCATGTGATTTTTATAATGATATAAATACAGAATATCAATGAAAAATTATGTTTTATCTACTATTTTAATGTATTTTAGAATTTGATACTAATTTTCATAAAAAAAGTTGTATTTTCTAATATGTCATTAAATATATGCTTTAAAATATAATTAAAAGAGTATTAATAATTTTTCAAACATAACATTCTCATAGACCATGTACTTTTTAATTAATCACATATTTTACCAAGAAGCTTGAATGTTATTTCTTAGTTGGTCATAATCATTGATAAACTTATAATTGAAAATGAGTTTCATTTAAGTGTTATATTCGTCGATGATTTTAAAATAAAATAAAAATTATAATATTATTACAAAATCACGTGCAACGCACGTATTCTTAACTAGTATATAAAAAAGTAGGATAGTCGTCAAATTGTTTTGCCAAGTTTTTCCTCAAAAACATTCATTAATTAATGATAATTAATAATTAGTAAATAAAATATATTAATAAAACCATCCATTTGATTTATATTCCACAATAATTAATTAATAGTTAACTAACTAACTACACATTTTGTAGTGTAAAATAAAAACAAGTCAATCTTATTTACAATATTAATTAAGAAAGACACGATTTGCAATGCCAAATAAATTTAAGTCGATATTCATAATTTCAATATGTTTTTTGTTATACATTTCATTTACATATACATTGAGCATCAAGATAAATTAGGTGATGATAACAATTAGAGTAACATATAGAAAATTGAGCATTAAGATAAATTTACTTTAATTATCAGTAATAACAAATTTGAATACTACATTAGTTAATCAATATAAGATTTTGAGTACGTCAATATTACTAATTGTCTATAAATAGAAAAACAATAAATTTACAGAATATCATTAACGCAATATGTATCTTTACAATTTAGAAAATCAATTTTCAAATTATAATATAAAAATCAGTGGGTTATTTAATGAATCGTACCAAAAATTAAGCCGGAAGCACTATTTAAAAATTAGAAAATGATAATCAAACATTCCCTTAAATTCTTTTTCTTTTTTCTACGTTAATTAAGAAACAGCTAAAATTAGTTGCAATTTATAAAATTTATATAAATACACAATCTGAGTGTTAAATAGAGATATGAAAATACATTCATTTGATTTAAACAAACAATAAGATTTAAACTATTATTGTAACTGAAAAATCAATCAATCTAATAATATCTATGTCGATTATTAAAAAATACATTTGATGTATACCCAAAATTTTTTTTCAAATTATAATAGAAAATTACATAATAAGTTTTAATATTATATTATTTACATTATATATTAAATAATATTAAAATATTTATATCATATTTTATAATATTTATATTATTATCACCGACTATAGGAATTTACTTCGCTATAAGCACACAAAAAAGTACTTCTTTGTCCATTAATACGTCTTCATCCTCTCAAACCAAAACCCACATTTCTCTCTCAATTCCTCAATTTCTCTATATTTTTCTCCATATTCTTCAAAATCAAACCCCTCCAAACAAAACTCTCTTTCTCTCTCTCAATCTTCAACAAATTCTTCTCAACTTCTCAATCAATTAAAATTCTCTACGGTCAAATCTCACCGCAAAGAAAAGCGGTATACTAGTTTATATTTACGCAGAGCCAGCAAAAAAATATAATTAAATCAAATGACAGATTTTAATATTTTATAATATTAAAATTTAATTAATTAATTATCAAACTTCAGGTAATTAATAATCAGTATTTAATCAATATTCCAATACAATTTAATTAGGATGGGCTTTCCAATGTTTCAATCTCCTATGATACTTGGTTAAAATGAATAATATTAAGAATTAACATTTTTAAAAAATGCACAAGATAAATTCACTTCAAAATATAAAATAGATGTTATGTGTTCTAATGTCTTAATTTATACAAAGATTTAAATAAGTTATGTTTTCAAAAAAATAAAACATCAATGCATGGGAACTATTGGCAATAATACAATAATTTTTCAAAAATGGATTTATTTTTTCCACAATTTTTTTATGCTTCCAGGTTGCAATTTCAAAAAAAAAAAAAAAAAAAATCAATATACGGAAAATATATAATTGTGTTATATTATCAAAGAACGCTTATGAAATAAAATTGCAGCTAGATGAGATTCTCAATGATTCATTTGTTAAGTAATTACCCAACTTCAGTTAATTAATTAATTATTAGTTCAAATAAAATAGTACCGTCAATTCAGCTTTTCAATGTTTTAAAATTTTTATGATACTCGATAAAAATAAATAAAATTATGAATTGACATTTCAATTAAAAAACACACATCTTCCAGAACAAGATAAATTCACTTTAATTATTAATAATAACAAATTTAAATGCTACATTAATTAATCAATATAAAATGTATAGTATGTAAATATTACTAATTGTCTACAAATATATCATTAACGCAATATGCGTCTTTACAGTTTAGAAAATTAATTTTTAAATTATAATATACAAATTAGTAGTTTATTTAATGAGCTACGTAAAAAATTAATTAATTGTCTCATACGCAGTGAGTATAAATAAAAGTCAGGGCCAATCTTTCTTCCGCGTGAGATTATATGTAAAAAAACCAATTTTTAATCATGGACAACTTTATGTTGTATTGTCTAGAATTACAAATCGTATGAGATTGAATATGTTGATTTGTGATAGGAATGGATTGCTAACCAAACCAATTCGACCACAAACGTGATTTTCAAAGAAGTGTTTGAAAATTTGAATTAGTTATGTTGTTTTTTTCAATATCAATGACAATGACTAAATGAGTTATCAATTGTTAATTATATAACTTTTTGAATGTAATAATAAATAAATAATAAACTCTTAAAATCTATACTAATTCTAAAAGTCCCTTAAAGGGAGAAACATTTTTGGACGATATTGCCCCTCAAATAACTTATAATTCCTAAAATCATCTTTCAATTAATATAATTTATTTTTGCTTTAATTTAAACTATTTAATACTATATAAATATTGTATTTTGATCATTAAAAGTGATTTGTCTCTTTAAATTCCATTATATATTGTAATTAATGAAAATAAATAAAAATATACTAATAAATTTTTTAATATATTGAAATTATTATCTTTAATTGTAAACAATCAAATAGTTAATCTTATTATGCTTTGAGAATTTAAGCAAATTTCTTCATCAACATAACAAAACAAGATGAATTTGACATTGCATTTTGACTTTCTTATTATTGATTCATACTTTCTTCCTCCTGCTCCAAATATGGGAGAAACATTTATGGACGATATTGCCCCCAAATAACTTATAATTCCTAAAATCATATTTCAATAATATAATTTATTTTGACTTTAATTTAAAATATTTAATACTATATAAATATTGCATTTTGATCATTGAAAGTGATTTGTCTCTTTAAATTCCATTATATATATTGTAATTAATGAAAATAAATAAAAATATACTAATAAAATTTTTAATATATTGAAATTATTATCTTTAATTGTAAACAATCAAATAGTCAATTTTATTTTGCACGAGAATTTAAACAAATTCCTTCATCAACATAACAAAACAAGATGAATTTGGCTTTGCATTTCGACTTTCTTATTATTGATTCATACATTTTTGGACGATACTGCCCCTCAAATAACTTATAATTCCTAAAATCATCTTTCAATTAATATAATTTATTTTGACTTTAATGTAAACTATTTAATACTATATAAATATTGTATTTTGATCATTAAAAGTGATTTGTCTCTTTAAATTCTATTATATACTGTAATTTATGAAAATAAATAAAAATATACTAATAAAATTTTTAATATATTGAAATTATTATCTTTAATTGTAAATAATCATATAGTCAATCTTATTATGTACGAGAATTTAAGCAAATTCTTTCATCAAAATAACAAAACAAGATGAATTTGGCTTTGAATTTCGACTTTCTTATTATTGATTCATACTTTATTCATTTGTTATTCGTCTTTGTTTTTTATTATCCAAGAATATTTTTTTCTCGCAATGATGATTTTTAATATTTGAAAATTAGTTTGATAATAATGTGGTAATAATGGATGTGTTAATTTTCCATGAATGATTCACTAATTTTAAGAATATATATGATGGTAATATTGATTTTAAATTTTGATTTCAAATTTTGATTTCTATATATTTTTTTTATTTAGAATATTTGTTCAATGTAAAAATGTTAATTATTGTGGTAGTCTTGATAACAAGGGGATTTAAGCTCGAATGATATTTAATGTCATTTTGTAAGTAATTAAACCTATATTTATTGTTGTAGAAGAACGAGTTGAAACAGGAGAATTGGTGTTCACTTCTAACTCTTTCAAGACGCGTGGGCGAGAAAACATAACTTGGATAAAAGTGAGTTATATTATGTATAAGGTGAAGGTAAATCTCGCATAATAAGTGGTTTTATGTGATGAGTTAAAATCATTGTCCAAATAATTTGGTTGTTTTGAATTTTCTTGAAATTTAATAATATTTCGAGATGGAATTACGGGAAAGAATACATGAAGAGAACCAACCCCTAATTTATGAGTGCATTAAAACCTGAATGGTTATTGTAATAGAAAATTCTTTATTTTATGTCAAATAATTTTGAGATTCTTTTTCCGAGAAATAATTACTTAAAAAGGTTAAATATTTTGTTTTCGTGTGTTTTTATAATGATATAAATAAGAAAATCAATGAAAAATTGTGTTATACTTATACCTAATTTTCATGTATTTTAGAATTTAATACTAATTTTCATAAAAGAAAGTTGTCTTTTCCGATACGCCATTAGATATATCTTTAAAATATAATTAAAAGAAAGATCAATAATCTTTCAAACTTAATATTACGTAGGTCGTGTATTTTTAATGAACCACGTGTTTTACCAATAAGTTCGAATATAATTCTTTAGTTGGTCATAATCATCACGAACTTATGATTGAAAATGAGCCTCATTTAAGTGTTATATTCATTGATAATTTTAAAATAAAAAAAATAATATTATTATAAAATCACGCAATGCAATATTTTAAAATGATTTTAAAATGAAAAAAAAAAAAAAAAAAAAAATTCCTGTGTGATATACTAGTTTATCCCCAATTATCAACTAGTTTGGTGCGAAAAAGTGTCACGAAGCAGCGGTACTTGTGTCCATTTCCCTTGGGAAGCGTGGTGTTTAAGAAAGTAGTCGATTACTACAAATCCAAGTATTCCGCCTTCTGCTTCTAAACATTCGTCGGTCGGCGATCGACGATTGACGCCGGAACCACTACTACAGCAGAGCCTATCTCTCTATTCCTTCAAATCCATTTTATAGATGATTAGATTCAGATCTGTGATGAATTCAAGCTTCCAATCAGGCTATTTGATTGTGCGTTGAAGGAAACTGAGCTTATACAGGCAGATAAATGTCAACTTCTCAAACCCTTGGTGGACCGTCCCGGTGTGGGTGGGTGCTGGGGCCGTCGTTGGACAAGATCATCAAGAACGTGGCTTGGAGGAAACACTCCCAGCTAGTGTCCGCCTGCAAATCGGTTCTTGATAAGCTCGATTCTTTGCCCGATTTACCCTCTGATCCGGCCTCCTGCTCCCCTCTCTACGGTCTATCTTCTTCCGATGCCGACTTCGTTCTCCACCCGGTCATCATGGCTATTGAATCCGGCTCCCCGAAGGTTGTTGAGCCCGCCTTAGATTGTGCCTTCCGACTCTTCTCTTTTGGCCTCATCCGTGGCTGCGAAATCGACCGCAGTGAAGACAAAGATAAGTCTACCCTTATTTTTCGCCTCATAGATTCCATATGCAAATGTACTGGCCTGGGCGACGAGAACATTGAACTCGCCGTCCTCAAGGCCCTGCTCTCCGCTATCCGATCCCCCTGCATCTATATTCGGGGTGATTGCCTTGTCTACATTGTCAGGTCTTGTTACAATGTGTACTTGGGTGGCCTCAACGGCACCAATCAGATCTGTGCAAAGTCGATTCTTGCTCAGATGATGATAATTGTTTTCACCAGGGCCGAGGAAAATTCCATGCTTGTTAACTTTAAGACAGTGTCTGTGTTTGAACTGCTAGAATTTGCTGATAGGAATTTGAATGAAGGGAGTTCTATACAATTCGCTCAAAACTTCATTAACGAGATTGTGGAGGCCAAGGATAGCCTGCCTGATGCAACATTATACTTGGAATTGCAAAATGGCGTGAATCATGTCGAGGCAAAAGCTGATGAAGGAAAGGGGAAGGGTGTATCCGCCAATGAGGGGACAAATTTAAGTGATTACAGTAAAATTAGAGAGGATTCCTTTATGCTCTACAAGAATTTGTGCAAATTATCTATGAAGTTTTCGTCGCAAGAACACGCTGATGATCAGATCCTTTTGAGGGGAAAAATTCTCTCGTTGGAGCTTCTGAATATCATCATGGGTAATGCAGGCCCTATATGGCAGACAAACGACAGGCTAGTGCCCTATATGTAAAATATCATCTTTGTTTTGCTCATAAACGTGCAGAGTGCAGTATTTCTTCTTGCAGCTATAGTTGAATCGATCAGTAGAAGGTAGATGGAATATGTAGGATGAAACTAGGTGCAAGTGGAAATGAATAGAATGCAATTTCAGTAAGCATAAACATTTAAAATCAAGGAACACCAAGTAATTATTGGGGAGATATTAGAATAATGTGCATTTTGGGATTTATATGATACATGTGTACCCGTCAGATTAAAAGGAGATCTCATCGGTACTTTCAATTGGACTGGTTATGATTACAATGCAGAAATCCATGTAAATGATGCAATTAACTGCTAAAAAATCAGGTGTAAAATGTATATGAATAAAACAAGAAATTATTGACTGTCAATCTAGGATGATGTGCACTGCTTAATTAATCAAATTCACATGTAGGAAAGAGTAAAATCTCAACTATCATGCTAAGGGTAAAGGTACAGGAAGGGTAAGATCTGAATTAATATATAGTGGGTGGGATAAACTAGTATACCGCTTCTTTGCTGTGAGATTCGACCGTAGGCTCTATTATGATAGATTGAAGCGGTGAACATATTTTGGAAATGATCGGTTTAGGGAGATCATGGATTGAGGGAGATGGATTGAGGAGCTAAGTTGATTTTAGAGATTATCGGTTTAGGGAGATGATTATGTGATGGGAGAAATTGAAGACGTAGTGACACACGGACATTTAAGAACTTTTTTTCCGTAGCGGAGAAAATTCCCAACGGTCGTCATAAAAAGTCATTTTGCTTGCAAGTTTTATTGGTGAAATTGGATAATGGAGACTATCTCTAATCATGTGACAAGGATTAGTAACATTGAGGTAATGTATAGAAGATTAAGACG
This sequence comes from Forsythia suspensa, assembly GCA_023638005.1. Lineage (NCBI taxonomy): Eukaryota > Viridiplantae > Streptophyta > Magnoliopsida > Lamiales > Oleaceae > Forsythia > Forsythia suspensa. Next base: position 22,705,588 of record CM042670.1, on the reverse strand, counting down.
CCTCTTAAAAGTAAAGAATTCCTTGCATTTTTTGAATTTTTCTTGAACTGATAATTCGCCAATGTAGACAAGCATCTGATCCCCATTCTGGCATTTGTTAGCATGACGATCATATGTTTCCTACACGACGCGCCATTTAAGGCTTTACAATTTATTTCTTTTGGCTGATTATACCTCTAAAGAAAAATGATTTTATGGGAGTGAGAGCAATTAATATTCATAGTTTATTTCTATTTTTGAGCAATGATTTAGTAACCCATAGTGCTGTACATAGATTATTGAGTTGATTTGGTTATACTGTCCTGCTTGGGATTAATTGTCAGCTATTTTCTTGTGATGATCTGTCAAGATATGTGGAATTTTTCTGAGGGGACACGTTCGTAACGGTGGCGAACTATATATAGATACTTATCATTTCTATTTTACTGTAAATTCCTTTGGTGGGAAATGTAAAAAAACTGGAAAATATTTGAGGTTTTCATTTAATTTCAATTTAACTTGCTTTGACTCCATCCCTTTGCATGTGGATCTGCCCTTGATTTTGGCTGTCTTACATGCCTTGTAAATAACAGTTTTTGTTTAAGTGAAAGTGCATGTTTGACAGTGCGAAATTATAGTTTACATGCTTATAAGTTGTGGGTCTTATAGAATATGTGTATAATAAGTATGTAGTGCGTGTGGATAAAAGTATGTTTGACCAGCTTAATTTATAAGTTAAAATTAGGCAAACAAGCTAAAAACGCGATATATTTTATGATAGTTACTACAAAAAATTAATCCTGTGTATCATAAGGCTGATGGAGATTTTGCATTAAAAGACATTTTCTTTGTCTGATAGATGAAAGAGGGAAGCTTTGGTTAATAGGAGGCTTGGTCAAATAGTCTAACTTGGATTTAATATTAAACCTTAAAAAGCTGTCTTTGTTATGCCTATTACATTCTCATTCATGCATGACCAGAATAAAAACAGAAAATTTAGAAGTAAAGAAAAGGAAGGGACCCTTGTTCATTAATTTCTTGTTATCATCAGGATTCGTTTGGCATATGTGAAAAGTCTGATTTTTTTCCTCTGAAGAGCTAACATGCTCATTTCTTTACAGGTTTCTTAATGCTATCAAACAATATCTGTGCCTATCAGTGTTGAAAAACAGTGCACTATCTGTGATGACAATTTTCCAACTTCTTTGTTCTATATTCCTAAACTTATTGTTAAAGTTTAGATCCGGCTTGAAATCGGAAATTGGAATTTTCTTCCCCATGCTTGTACTACGTGTGCTGGAGAATGTACTTCAGCCTAGTTTTTTACAGAAGATGACTGTTCTGAGTTTATTGGAAAAGATCTCGCAGGATCCACAGATTATCGTCGACATTTTTGTTAACTATGACTGTGATGTGGACGCTCCAAACTTATTTGAAAGGTACTAAGGATAACAATTGGAATTTCTTCCTTTCTTTTTCGTATAAATGAGTGGATTTCAACCAGGTGAGATATCTTTACAACCTTGTGGAGTTAGTTAAGCTAGAATTCAGAGTTCTGTGGTCTAAATCTCCATATTTTAACATTATAACATCTTGAGATCATAATTATCGATCTCCTTTTTCCCCTAAGTCGCTTTATCTGTTGTTGTTGTTGAAGTTATTAGTATTTGCAGGATACCATACTTGTCAAAAAAAGAAAAAAGTAATACTAAATCATTACAAATTTCCCTACATGTTGTTTATCTAGATTAAGCAGGGGTTCAGGTGATGAAGGATCTTTGAAGGTATGATAACATGAGATGGTCATTTACATTTCTCATAATAATCCTTTCTATTTAACATAGTTAACTCTTTTACAGGTTTCCATAACCTAGGACTTTAAGTTAAATAACATTTAAGGGAAGTAGGATTTGATAAATAAAAAGTTTGACCTGGAAGTTTATCCTAGTTTGGTAAAACAAATTCACAAGCTTATATGAAGCCTCCCCAGTTTGTAAGGGAAGTAGGAGCAGGTGTTTGGGATGAGACCCAAAAATAGTTGACTTTTGCAATTTTATTTTAAACACCCCCCCCTCTCTCTCTCTCTCTCTCTCTCTCACACACACACACACACACACATCCCCTGTTATGATCAATGGATTTTAGCGAGTAGAGGAAGCTGCTACACACAAGACTGGAAGAAAAAGGAACAATGATAGAGTTTTTTTCTCCTTTTCCCTTGTTGTTATCTTTGAGTAATATGCTTTTGATCAATGGATTTTACAGAGTAGAGGAAGCTGCTACACAAGGCGGAAAGAAAAAGGAACAATGATAAAGTTTTTTTTCTCCTTTTCCCTTGTTGATATCTTTGAGTAATATGCTTTTGGTTGCTCAATTTATTTGATATGTTAAGCCCTAGAAGATTAGTGGTCGAGGTTTCTTGTTTGTCTTATTTTTTCCAAGTCAAGAAATAGCTAATTCTTATATAGATATATACTTATTAAATTTGTTTATACAGAAAACTGTTTAACAGAGTTTTCTCAAATAAAGAAAACCAGTTTCATCAAAAGGGGATATTTAGATACCAGTTTTCGGGAAATATGTTCCCCTTGTCTACATTAAGTAGACCCATTTCAGAAGTCTAGATTGATTCGATTCGTTGGTTTCCCAAAAAGACCCTTATTGCAGACATAAGTAGAGCAATCTAAAAATCACCCTCAACCCCAAGACCAGAAGTTCCCTTTACTTTGCCCTCGCACAGCAGGCTGGGATTGTACTTGTTTGGGGGTGCTTAAGCTTGTCAAATTGGTTAAACACATTTTTATCCATACATTTTGTAGCCCACAACTTAAAAAATAATTTCAGCACCACCAAACATAGACTTAGGACATTACGTCACTCTCTTGTGCGTACAAAAACACTTGCAGCTGCACGGTATAACTAATTGCAGTAGTTGTTATTGCTTAATATTTTTTGTTTTGTTAGTTAATTGTATTAAAACTCTTTTAATTCCTTCAGCTATTTGCAGGATTGTCAATGGCCTTCTGAAAACTGCTCTAGGTCCACCTCCTGGTTCCACTACTTCTTTGTCTCCAGCCCAAGATATGACATTTCGTCATGAATCAGTAAAGTGTTTGGTCAGAATCATCAAGTCAATGGGAACATGGATGGACCAACAGCTGAAAGCTGGAGAATTTAATCTGCCAAAGTTCTCTGATAACGAGAACTTGATGGAGAATCCCACAACCTTAAACGAAGACAGAAATATTGCTGATGAGCTTCATTCAGAAGCAACTTCTGAATTCGCGGGTGCTGCAGCATTGGAGCAGCGCCGAGCTTATAAATTAGAAATTCAGGTTAGCAAAGATTTACTCTCTTGTCCTCTAGATTTTCCAATACCTATGTATATTCTTTTGTTATCTTTTTGTCAACCTACCACTAGGATATGGTTGCACAATGAGCCTCTTAAGGATTTATTGCATTTTTAAGTTCCCTCGTGTGTGTGTTACAATGGTATATCCTTTAGTAACAGACACCAATGGTTTAAATGCAGAAAGGTGTTGCGCTGTTTAATAGAAAACCTTCCAAGGGGATTGAGTTCTTATTAAGCAAGAAAATTTGCAGCTCCCCAGAATCAGTGGCATCTTTTCTCAAAAATACTTCTGGCCTTAATGCTACTGTGATTGGCGATTATCTTGGTGAAAGAGAGGAATTTCCTTTAAAAGTTATGCATGCATATGTTGATTCCTTTAACTTTGAGGGAATGGACTTCGGTGAGGCAATCAGATTTTTCCTAAGAGGATTTAGATTACCAGGAGAAGCTCAAAAGATTGATCGCATCATGGAAAAATTTGCTGAGCGCTATTGTAAATGCAAGCCAAATTCATTTACCAGTGCAGATGCAGCTTATGTTCTTGCGTACTCTGTGATACTGCTCAATACTGATGCACATAACAATATGGTAAAAGATAAGGTACACTGTGTCCATTAACTTTTTTCTTACTATAATCTGAAACTTTTCATTGGCACTGTCATTTCTCTTTAGAATGTCTGTTTTCTCCATTCTCAACTCTTTTATGTTGTGATTGAAAATAAGCATTGTTAATATAGTGTAGCCCTGATATCATTTTCTGTGATGACAGTAAACCAAATTTTCTCACCCTATTATGTTGTAAATAAGCCTTTGACATAGTTTTGCAATTGGAGGTCTATTATCACACCCATATTCGACCCCACACTGAGTTCTTGTGCTAAATGGTCAAGCCCAGAGCTGTTATAATCGTGATTTTGACTATTAAGACTTGCAGCTTTGATTCAGAATCACATTTGACAACGAAAATAGAGGAATCACAAGTAGGATTGTGGGATCGAACTTAAAATGGTAGAACTGGTGGTAGGATTGTAGGGAAAGTATTGTTGTCTTAAAAAGCGTCCAAGGCTTACCACTTCAGGCACATTTCATGTCAGGCCTCCATCAAGTACCTCAGAGCTTACGCTTTGAGTGCCATTGGTCAAGGCTTACGTCTTAACTTAATGAGGCGCATGCCTCAAGGCATAAGCCTGGTGCTTATGTGCCTCTTTTTTGTCTTGTCCTTTATGGGCATTTTGTTACTAGCATGAGCTATTTGGACTAGTTTTCTATAGCCTACAACTGAGTAGCACCGACACGGACGCGATAAGGATAAGCTGACATTGATTTTTCAAAGAAGTAGGACACGGTATGTCGGGGGCACATATTAAAATAATATTAATTAATATTTTTTTATTTGTTTTTAAACTTTTAGAGTGTAAAGAAAATGAATGGAAATTATTGAAGGAGATGAAATAAATAAAAACAGAGGACTTTGTCGTTGGAGAACACTAGATCTGTGAAGCTCGGACTCTCCATTTGGGATGAAGTACCCGTGTTGACTCGAATGCACGAATGCGATCGGCAGTGCAGGTATCGATCCACGGTCCCAGGTCGGACCTTTGGTGAGAAAGGTGGACACGGCAGTGAAAAAAAAGAAGATAATTGAAGGTGAAAGGAAGTAGACAAATGAATGTTGACTTACCATTATTGGTTGATCTGTTGCAGTAGAGAGAAGAAGACGACGCTGTATTTTGTATTGTTTTGATTTTAGGGTTAAAGGTTTTAAATAGAATATGGGCTCTTTTTGGGCCAAAAAAGCTATTGGATTTGGGTTGGGTTAAGGTCTTAATTGGATTTTTTTTAATTGCAAAAATATCTTTGTAATTTTAACATCAATTGCAAAAAGGTCCATGAAATTTTAAAGACTATATAAACAAAAATAAAAATTATTTTACAATATAACAATAAAAATGAAGATTAATAATTAAATTAAAAATACTTTAATATTATTTTAAATTAATTTCTTTTTAAAAAAAATTTGTAAAATGTATCCCCGTACCCATGTTCGAAATTTGGACCTTTTTTAGCCGCATCCCCGTATCTTGGATTTTAGAAGAAGAAGAATATGACACTTAGATACGTACCCGACACCCGTACCCGAGTCTGAGCAACTTAGCACCAGATGTAGCCAATCAATTATGTAAAAATGGGTTTTGTTTGTTTGTTCAATTTGTAATTGTAAGGGTTAAATCGTAATTTTGATAGTTAAGAAAGTACCCTGCTGTTGAGAAAAAAAGGTTGTCCCACTTGCTTTAATATAAAACAAATCCGTATTTGCCAAGTTAAAATAAAAGCATTTTTTAATTGCTCAACTAGGGTTTTCCCATTTTATTTTGCATAGTACCATCACACACAAAAAAACTCCACTTAACACGGTTTGACACTGCTGGTCGATCCACCCATGGTGCCGCCCCCTTCCAGCCATGCGCCTCCACTCTTCGACCCACCACCGCCTTGCAATTTTTGCTACCGAAGATAGAAAAGGTCAAAATGCCAGTTAGTTTCTATTTTTTATTTATTTTTTCGATTATTTTTAAATACCCATGGTGTGTCTACGACCTCTAGAAACCCCAAAAAGGAGGGGGGACCTGGCATATCACCGGCATGCCGGCGCCAGCAGTGTGTCTGTGCGTCCTAGGTGTATAACAATTTAAGGGTCTTTTGAGCTATTTAAAACTCTACCCAACCCTGGATTTTGTTGGCACATTTTATTATGAACTCTTTAGATAGTTTATAGTTTATTATGAGTATAATTCTGTGTTTTTAGAATTTTCAAGTTATTTTATTGGTTTATATTGTGGACTACGCCTCGCCCCACTGACGCAAAGCACCTCATTACTGATTTAACCTTTTTAAACACTAAGTAGGATCATGGATCAGAGAAGTATTGTTAAATTCTGAGATTTTTGGGTGGTCCTGCTTTCATGGCAGGATAGAAGAAAAATATTTCTAAAAAAAAAAAAAAAGAGCAAGATTTTCCCAAATCCCAAGTCATAGAATTGAACGGATGATTTTCCTAGCTAAGAGCCGAGCTTGAATGATTCTATAGTTGCTACCAATTGCTGCTGTTTCCTACTATATATATATATATATATATATATATATTGTTTAAGTGGTTTGGCCGTGCTGTGATTAAAGTGTATCTAGTATTTATACTAAATTTTATGGAATTAAATCACTTTGCTAAAGGAGAATATAAGGATTTTAATCCACCTTCCTTCCCTCACTTTTAAGAGTCAAAAATCAAGATTGGTGTGAGTATTCTACCCTTTGACCTGTATTTTCACATTTGGAATGTTAATATATTATTGTAATATTTCTTGGTTCGAAGGTAAAATCGTAATATCTCTCTTTTTTTTGTTAGAATCTTATGATTCTATGATCCGATTCTATGGTCTGTTACTCTGATTCATCACCTCAAAATGATTCTAGTTCGGATCCTGATTTTATAAGAGCCTTGCGTCATTAGCCTGCATTGAGCCTCATTTTATCGTATTAAGATGTTAGGGGAAATGTTAAGAAACCTGTCCTATTATGGTTTGGGTCATAAACGTGCTACTCCACCTAACACCATATGGTTTGGTTTGAACCCCATGAACTTATAAATGGTCCTTTTAACACAGACATATTTTAAACATCAAGCCTGTGAAACCTGGAGTTGTGAATATTCTTTTAGTTCCACATCAAATGCTGTGCACATGTAATGGACTAGTTGTACATGTAAAGTGATCGCAACTTTGTTACATGTAATCTGAGACCTTACATTCAAGATATCACTGTATGTCTAGTGTTGCTGTGGTTGGTGTTACATGGTTGACAGAAAATTCACATTTATTGATAAATCATTGAATCTAGAGATCAGTTTGCTAGGTCTCCTACTCTATAATAATGTGACACCTATTCAACTTAATTGTCCAAAATTTTCTTGTTCTTAATGAATAATTAGCTTCAGAAAATATTAGCTTATCTAAGTAATTATTTAGGCGTTGCATATGATACCTTTTATACACTCTACTGTACTTCAGGAAAATTGGGAAAGAACTGAAAGAATTATAATTAATCTGTACAATCTACTCTGATATTGCTACCGGATTAACTCAAAATTTTTAGATGTTATTCGATAAAGTAGTATGTATTTTAGTTCATTTCTGACTTCCATTTGACATTGTTTTTCACTTTAAGATGACCAAGGTTGATTTCATCCGGAATAACCGAGGGATCGATGATGGCAAAGATCTACCGGAAGAGTTTCTGAGCGCCCTCTATGATCAAATTGTGAAAAATGAGATAAAGTTGAGTGCAGATTCTTCTGCTCCACAAAGCAAACAGGGAAACAGCCTTAATAAACTACTGGGCTTGGATGGTATACTCAATCTAGTTTGGAAGCATACAGAAGAAAAACCATTGGGTGCCAATGGATATCTAATAAGGCATATTCAAGAGCAGTTTAAAGCAAAATCTTCAAAATCAGAGTAAGACTAAGCTTCTGCAGGTTTACTGGTTGTTGTATTTTCTGGTATTTACCCATTATTTTTAATTTTGGTCCTATGAGAGGAGGATGGTGCCTTTCACCTAAAAAAATATGAAAATGCCTATGATACGACCTCACTTCAGATGGTGGCCTTCAGTTGACTGATTAAATGGACTATCATGCTTGTTATGCTGGATTGATATTGTTCTTTCTTTTTTTTCTTCAATTGTTGGTTCCCAGAGATAATGTTCATATTGCTTCTTTGCTTTGAGGCCTTTTTTCTTTTCCTGGAGGAAAGGATAATGGAATCTCCCTTGTTTGTCCCACTGCAGGAGTGTATTCTATGCTGTTTCAGATCCTGCAATATTGAGGTTCATGGTTGAAGTCTGCTGGGGCCCTATGCTAGCTGCATTCAGTGTGACTCTGGACCAGAGTGATGACAAGGAAACTACTTCTCAATGCATGCAGGGTTTCCGACATGCTGTTCATGTTACTGCTGTTATGGGTATGCAGACCCAGAAAGATGCTTTTGTTACCACTGTGGCCAAATTTACTTACCTCCATTGTGCTGCAGATATGAAGCAAAAAAATGTTGATGCTGTCAAGGTACTTGTCATGGATATACACTAAATTTAACCTCCTGCCTAGATGACTCAAATCAGTTTAAATTATAGGAGGACAATTGTTTTTCCCTGCATGAGGAAGAGTTTTACAAGTAGTTAGTGATGCTTGTCTGGGGATATTCATCATTTATTTATCCTATCCACTTTTACTACACTGAGGTAGTGATTAAGAATGATATGTTGCCCTTACCTTTAACGTGCATATCATACCATACTATCACAAAGAACATTTAGTCGTACATCTTGTTGTGGCACTGATATCTATGCATCACTTTGACAGGCAATAATATCAATTGCTATTGAAGACGGGAATTATCTTCAGGAAGCGTGGGAACATATTTTAACTTGTTTATCTCGATTTGAGCATCTCCAGCTCTTGGGGGAAGGGGCACCTTCTGATGCATCCTTTTTTACAGCGTTGAATGCTGAAACTGAAGACAAAACATTAAAACCTGCAGGTTTTCCATCTTTGAAGAAAAAAGCAACGCTCCAGAATCCTGCTATGGTGGCTGTAGTTCGAGGGGGGTCATATGACAGCACCAGTGTTGGAGTCAATTCCCCCGGACTTGTTTCTCCCGAGCAGATCAATAACTTCATTTCAAACTTGTATTTGCTTGACCAAATAGGAAATTTTGAGTTAAACCACATTTTTGCTCACAGCCAAAGGTTGAACAGTGAGGCAATAGTGGCTTTTGTGAAGGCACTCTGCCACGTCTCCATTTCTGAATTGCAGTCTCCAACTGACCCTCGTGTATTTAGCCTTACTAAAATCGTGGAAGTTGCGTAAGATTCTTTCTCAATTCCTCGATGTCTCTAATTTTACATAAGTTTTCAGGATGAGATATACGATGAGAAATACAATGACCTGATGCTTGTGTTTTGCAGGCACTACAACATGAATCGCATCAGGCTGGTATGGTCTCGAATATGGAGGGTTCTTTCAGATTTTTTTGTGGCAGTTGGTTTATCAGAAAATCTGTCGGTTGCAATCTTTGTCATGGACTCGTTGCGACAGCTTGCTATGAAATTTCTAGAACGAGAAGAGCTGGCAAATTATAATTTCCAAAATGAATTTTTGAGACCGTTTGTGGTTGTCATGCAGAAAAGCAGATCCACAGAAATTAGAGAGTTAATAGTTCGGTGTATCTCACAAATGGTCCTCAGCCGGGTCAATAATGTAAAATCTGGATGGAAGAGCGTTTTTATGGTAATTTTTTGTTTATATAAAGAAATGACTATAAATCTGCTGGTATTGTGTATAATATCCATATTTTGTCCTGTAGGCTTACTGAACTGGATTTATATGTTCATAACTTGCTAGATTTTGAGACAACCATGCAGAATCCTCCTTTCTGAAGATATGGAAAAATAATTACATTTTACTAATCATATGCATGTATGTTTGCCTTAGATTTCAAAAGCTAATAGAAGTTTATCTTTAAAAATAATTCGTTGCTGAAACATCCTCTGGAAACTTTGGCAGTTTTGATAATACAAATGCCATAAAAATATTTCCTGTATGTTATTTATGCAAGAAATTATGGACATTAGCCATAACAATGGGTGTTCCATAACGTGATGAGATATGAAAGCTTCAGCTTTAAGAATTTGTTGTAGAGACTTTTCTATCAGTGGAGTTTGTGGTACCTACTACTGGCTTTGTATTAGTATGTGTTGACAGTTATTGTGTTGTTGTCCTATGTTATTGTTAACCTTCCAAATTTGTGCAATTAGTTTGGCCATTGGGATAGGTGACGGGGGCATATTAAATGTGAATTTTGGGATTCTCATGCATATTTGTTTATTCTAAAGATACCTTCCAAATTTGTGCAATTAGTTTGGCCACTGGGATAGGTGACGGGGGCATATTAATTGTGAACTTTTGGGATTCTCATGCATATTTGTTTATTCTAAAGATGACTGAGTTAGCATTGTCATGATCCAAATACATATTTGTAATAAGCAATCATGATTCAGTACTTAAATGTGTTACCATGCATAAGTGTGATCCATAAGAAATTAATTTACGTTATTTTGGAGGCTAATTTAGTTTAAAGCCGGTGGGATATATTGTTGCAATCCATTGTTGGATTCTGGCGTGCATTCACGTTTATTGGTTGCTTTACCCATGTCTGGACTTTTTCCACTGACACTGCATTGTGTTGCTTCTCCTGCATATATTCATCTTGTCTCCATCGTCTCATCTTTATCATATTCATCCTATTAATGCCGGGTTTTAATTATTTATCTCTTTGCCCTGGGGACGCAATTTTCTTTTTGTCTCCCAACGTAATTGTAACTCACCAGATACTTAAGAATACATGAAACAGACATTTGGAACTGCCTTAAACTTTTGGTGCCAATGGCTAGTCAGCTTCCAAATCTGTATCTTGAAGTACCTATGAAGACGCTGGTGGTTAGCCTGATGTTTGCTACATTGGAAGTTGAGGCATTGATTATCTGCCTCTTTTTCTTCGAATTTGACTTTGAGACCATGCTTGTCTATAGCTCCCCGTGCAAGTATCTGATAGAACTCAGTTGCTTGCAGCGCATAATCTCTTTATACCAGTTCATTAGTCAGTTAGTTGAAGGGGATGGTAATAAAAGTTACCAGAATAAACTCTTAGGCACCAGAATAAAAGGGGGAAGGGGGTATGCAGTAGGGTAGGCAAAATTTGAGTGAATTCAGGTTGGGAGTATAAGCCTCTCGAAAGCTCAAGATTATTTTGGCATTTCAGTTTGAATTTTACATTAAAAAATTCCTGAAGCATTTATTTCACATATTCAATCCATTTTATTCCAATACAAAATATACAATTGCACCACAAATTCTTATCTGCACTCTGTTGATCCGAGGAGCTCTATTTCAATTGCAATTGATCTTGTTTCACAACCAAAATACAACAGAATTATCAAAGTGGTATAAGAGCGTACCTAGGAATTATGGCTGCAGTGAAGAAGCAAATGGAGAGGGATTTGCCTCGGTATTGAATCGATTTGAGTATAAGGTAAGGTTGGTGCTAGAAAAATTATCCGCAATGGAGAGGGTGGAAAAGATGATGTAGCGACCGGAAGCGAGAGACCGAGAGGATAATTTCCCATTGGATTCGTGAGGCCGCTGACTTGAAGATATTGGTGTTTGACAGTAAACCCCCCAGTGGATGGCTGTTCAAAGTGGAGTGCTATTTCTCGAGGAATTCGATGTCCGAGGCATAAAATTTAGAGGCTGCCGCCGCGAGCTTTGATGGCGAAGCCCTTGTCTGGTTCCAATGGGTGGATTGATGTTGCCTGGTGAGGACATGGACTGAATTGAATTCCTTAGTGCTGGAGAAGTTCCATACATTGCAAGAAGGCACACCTGGGATCATAAAGCTTCCAAAAGGATGATGCTGCAGACACTATATGCAATGGAGAGGGTGGAGCAGATGATGCAGTGATGGGAAGGGGGAGATGGAGAGGATAAAGTACGATTGGATTCACGAGGCCGTCAACTCGAAATTCTCGTGTTCAATGGCGAAGATCTGGAGGGTTGAATGTTTAGGGCAGAGAAGTTATTTGAAACGAATCAAAAGAGGAATCGGAGAAATTGGAGGCCGCTGCGATCTGCTTTGACGGTGAAGCACTTGACTGGTTTCGCTGGTCAGATGGACATCATCCGATAGGAGGATGGGTGGAGCTGAAATCCCTTCTCAAGCGATTTCGTGTAGGGTGACCCTTTGTGCGATAATTTCAACCCAAAGACAGGGTACGTTGGCAGTGAAGGAGGGCAGACAGCCGGATTGGGTAACTAGAATTGCTATTGAAGGTGGAATCTGGTGCGGTGAGCATGGACATTGAGGCCATGATCCATCGAGAGGCCTATTGAGCAATCGGCCCAGTAAGAGGAAGTTAGGAAAAAATTAATTAACCAAATTCATGGAGCAATCAGCGCAGCTAGAGAAAAAGGCCCAATCACGGTAAACAGCCCAAACTAAGCTCTTTCAGTACTAAATAATCCCCAAAAATTTAGATATGTGAAATCCTTCAACCTTCAAGAAACTCACTGATTCGGAACTTCGATCGAAGGTGGAAATGGGATTATGCTTCCAGTGTGACGAGGAAAATTTGGTGGGCCGTCGTTGCAAAAATAAAGAGCTACAAGTGTTGGTGGTAAATGATGATTTGGAGGAAGTAGGCGTCGAAGAGATGGAAAAGGGGATATACACCATCGAGCTATCCATAAATTCTGTTGTGGGTCTCACGAAAACTAAGAAAATCACCGAGAAAGGTAGCACAATCCAATGTGGTTGTCCTGTTTGATAGTGGGGCAACCTACGATTTTAATTCGGTTGACCGGGTTCAAAATTTTAGAATTCCGCAGGTGGAAGCAACCGGTTATGGGGTTTTCATGGATAATATACAAGTAGTAGTAGGTTGATTGGGGAAGTTTGCCTATGACATTGAGCTGCATCATTCCTTTTCGGGTTCGACCATGGTAGTGGTTTTGTGAAGGAGATTGTTCGGCTGTATGGAAATTCCGAACTCCATAGTTTCCCAATTTTCACCTCGAGGACAAGGTGAATTTCTGGGGTAGGGGAATTGAAAGGCCCCCAAGCAGGTTACTTAGTTGTGTGCTCAGATGTAGGGAATTAATTGTTACTCAACCATCTATTAGTTAGTTAAGGGGGATAGTATCGGTATTTCCAGAATAATTGGTAGATGCAAAGAATAAAAGGAGGCGGTAGGGTGTTCATTTCAATTATTCAGAAATTAGAGTGTATTGAGGGAGAGAACCAATCCTCTCGAATGCTTGGCTTTCAATTGTTTTCTTTATTTCCTTGTAATTCAGATCTGTTAATTTCTTGTTCAGTCAGAAAACACAAATACAAACAATTTACATTTCATAGTTCATTGATTCCAACCAATACAGATTTACAATTACAAGCACTGCACTGTTCTTCATGTCTGAGTTGTTCGCAGCCTGAATTTTCAGCAATCTGCATCTGTTTTCGATCACCAATTTGGTGTTCTATCAGTATCTTTCTTCATATATAGTTTCTCTGTTTGCAGGTTTTTACAGCTGCTGCTGCCGATGAAAGAAAGAACATAGTCTCGTTGGCCTTTGAAACCATGGAAAAAATAGTGCGAGAATATTTTCCATACACAACTGAGACTGAGGCCGTCACTTTTACGGATTGTGTTAAATGCCTCATCACCTTCACACACAGTAGATTCAACAGCGATGTTAGTCTCAATGCTATCGCTTTTCTTCGGTTCTGTGCTGTTAAACTTGCAGATGGAGGACTTGTTAGCAATGAGAAAAGCAAAGGACATGATTCCTGCACTCTGGCAGCGAACGACAATGCTGTGGATAGACAAATCTTTATGGAAAAAGACGATTATATGTCTTTCTGGGTTCCTTTGCTTTCAGGTATTTGTTTCTAGTTGACCAAGAGACATTGAGAAAGAAGGAGCAACTTAATTTTCCATAACTGTTTTTGTTAATATTATATTTTGGCCTGTTCATTTCATATATCACTTTATCATAACAGTGATACCCCCCCCCTCCCCCCTTCTCCTCCTCTCCCCATTTGATACCTCTCAACCTTTCTGCCCCTATGACGATGTAGATATGAGACTCGATCATATATATTTTTCATAATTGTTGTATTACTTCTCCCGGTTTCCTGCCTCTATTAACCAGAAAACCCCAAACACATATATTAACTGTCAAGACTTTAGTGGGGCTCTTTAACATTACTTCTAATATTATTTCAGGGTTGTCAAGATTAACATCAGATCCTAGATCAGCTATTAGAAAGAGTGCTTTGGAAGTTCTCTTTAATATTTTGAAGGACCATGGTCATCTTTTTTCAAGCTCGTTTTGGGCCCATGTTTTCAATTCTGTGATCTTCCCAATATTCAGTTTTGTTCGTGATAGTAGAGATGCACAAAAGAAGGATGACTGGTGTCTGCCATCTTCTGAATCCCCACATCCTGACAGGAACATATGGGACTCTGAAACTTCTGCAGTGGCTCTGGAATGCCTAGTTGATCTATTTGTCAGTTTCTTTGAAATGGTAAGGACTCAGCTGCTGGGTGTTGTATCTATACTGGCAGGGTTTATAAGAAGCTCTGGCCAAGGTCCCTCAAGTGCCGGGGTAGCTGCCTTGATGCGTTTGACCTCTGATTTAAGAGGCAGACTTTTGGAAGAAGAATGGCGGGATATCTTCCTTGCTTTGAAAGAAGCTTCCATCTCCAGTTTGCCGGGTTTTTTAAAGCTTTTGAGTACCATGGACAGCATTGACGTGCCTGAAGTTGCTCGCTCCAATAATGATACAGAAAAGTCTTCTGGCCTCGGAATAACCCGTGATGACTCTGAGGATGACAATCTGCAAACTGCAGCATATGTTGTTTCAAGGGTTAAAGGTCATCTAGCCATACAGCTACTCATTATTCAGGTTCTCTCACACACACACACACACACACACTCTCTCTCTCTCTCTCTATATATATGTGTGTAATTATGATAGTGTTATTTGCTTCTGAACAAAACACAAGGAGACTATATTTTTGCAATGGGAAGGCTACTGAGCAAATGTGATATTATGCTGATAGGAATCATATTCCTTGCAATACTTATAAAAAGTCGAAAGGTTTTATAAACTGAATCCACTTTCAAGGGAATATCTTTCACAATAGATTTTCTACCACAGGATGGAACATTATGAGTAAAGTTTTAAGTAGACTGGTTTATAACTAGCCACTTCTCCTGGTTGGTGGTAGCTCTGAGGCCCATAACAATCCTTAATAAAAATCCACCAAAAGTTTTGTGTTGTACTTTAACTCGCCATATACTTTCTATTACACGGAAACATTTAACCCAAGAATTCTCTGGTAATTGACTCCAAACTTGACCAAGTACCTGCCGTTTGTTGGAAGTATTAAGAGTACTTTTGCTTGTTGAGACTTGAGAATCAGAGACTTCATATATACTTTGATTTTTTTCTTTTGCTTCAGAGCTATCCCCTCACTCTACGGTTTTTGAATCTGCCGCTGGCCAATTAAGAATTGCAAAACCAAGGTGTTTTTATTAGTATTCACTTCTATCAAATCCAAGTTATGTGGTGCAGCTGTGGTTTTGTCACTGGCGTTTGACATCATATTTATCCCATTTAATCTGTCTCTGGGAGCTAGAAAGTTTTTATTTGTTGTATAGTATCGTACAATGAAATATGGGAAATATATCTTTAGGTGGTTATGATAACAATTAGCCATACAAGTAAATCAATCACAAACTCATTGTGGAGACACGACACACATGTTTGTCTATCCACTTGCATTTCGTTCAAGTTGAACAACTAAAAGATTTCATTGGATGACTACTAGCATCCAAAGAAAAACCTCAATAATCAGTGTGAAGTTTCTTGAAGATCTGAAGGATATTATGCAAGGTGGAGTTGTTACCAAATTTATTAAGAGAAAAGCGGGAGGGGAAAGGGAGGCTATTGTGGTACAGAACTGGGTTCCAGGAATTTGCTTGGAGGGGTTGGAAATGGTGGAAGGGAAATGTAAACCAAGAAGTGATAGGTGGTCATTGAGGATGGCAATGTTGACATTAGTGATCTGTTGAAATTGTTTATTTGGAAAAGACAGCATTACGGGCTGCGACGGGTGTTAGTATTTGCCTTTTCTTTCTTTCTTTTTGTGTGTGTTTGTGTCTGAGATAGAGAGAGAGGAGGAGGAGGAGGAGGAGGAGTTGGCTTTTACTGTATGTATACATAGTTACAAGGCATTGGGGGGTTTCTCTATTGGCAATCCCACCTTATCTCATTTTTGCCAGTTTTCATCATCTCCTGCCCTTTCTTGTAGGCCCCAGTCGTTTCATCTGGTTTGTTTGCATAAACATTACGAATATCATAACCTATTGGGGTTTGTGTTTTTATACACTAGTGGATTAGTCTTTAGTAGTTTGTTACTATGTTCTTTTTGTATCACTTCTACTTCAGTGTTTCTTTAGCATAATGCAACATCAACATGTTTACAGAGAAATTGTTGCACGTAGTTAGAGGGCACAGAATTCTGATGAACTTGGTTGACTGAAATGTGCCATCGGCTACTTATTTATGAATATTTGATAGATTATTTGAACATGACCCTTCACCAGAATTCTACATTTTTCTCCAGCTTTCCCTGCTGACTGAAACTATCTTGGGTTCGTTTGCTGGAGAGTTACATTAACTTTTGCCAGAATGTGCCTCATTTTCTTTGTGAATATCATAACATGTCTATTTCTTTTCTCCTTTTGTCTTCTGCAGGTTGTAACTGACCTGTACAAAATGCATTGGCGATCCTTATCTGTGGGTACTGTAGATGTTCTTCTGGAAATCTATTCATCCATTGCTTCACACTCTCACCAATTGAACTCTGAAACAACGCTGCAGCTTAAGTTACAGAGAGCATGCACTATCCTCGAGATTTCGGATCCACCCATGGTTCACTTTGAAAATGAGTCTTACCAGAATTATCTCAACTTCCTGTATGATCTACTTATGAATAAACCGTCTGTGTCTACAGAGAAGAACATAGAAGGAGAACTCATCTCTGTATGTGTGAAAGTATTGCAGATGTACCTGGATTGTGCTGGATTGAGATATATGACACAGAAAGCGGCCAGTGACCCTATGATACACTGGGTTCTTCCATTGGGTTCAGCTAAGAAGGAGGAATTGGCTGCCCGGACGCCTCTAGTCCTATCAGTTTTGCAGATTTTGGCTAGTTTAGAAAAAGATTTATTTAGAAAGCATATTTCACAGTTATTTCCTCCATTGGTAGATCTTGTTCGGAGTGAGCATAGTTCACGAGAAGTACAGCGTATTCTAAGCAACATATTTCAATCATGTATAGGACCAGTAATAATGCAATTGTGATTTATTGTTCAATGTACAGTACGAAAATTTGAGTCTTTGTCAAACCATTTTCTCCTTTACCCATGGAAGCACTGCCTCGGTTTGATCCTGCTGTATTCCATTTTTGTTAGCGCATGAACTCGACCAGGCTAATTGTTTATCTATGCATGTAGACACACCGCTTGTTATTATGTTAATGATATTACATTTTCGAGAATTTCCAGTATTTTACTTTCTTGAATGTCAATCTGTTCTTTCTAGTTGCACGCAAAAAGCTCTCTTGCATATTACTCTTTAAATTGGAGTTTAGTGTTGGCCTAATGCAGTGTTTTTGTTAGCTTTTCTTGTAGATGTATAATAGATTGAATGGAGTGGAAAGAATAATTCAATGTAGAGTGACTTTCTTATTGTTTTATATTGGTTTTCATGTTCATTCAATATATACTCTTGTTTTCTTACGACTCCTGATAAAACGACTAGGAATGAACAACACCCAAAATTCAGATGGGTTAATGAAATTAACTCGGATCCCAAATTATCCTAGGCTCGGTTCACATGTCCATGTTCAAAATTCAGATGGGTTAAGAATAATTTTTAGTCACTGAACTTCAAATTAACTCGGATCCCAAATTATCCGAGTCTCGGTTCACTAAAAACTATGGTCAAGTTGAACAAATGAGATACAACTAAAAGCTAAGATTGAGATGTACCATGTATTAGATCTTTAGCAGACTACATGGGAGAACTGGCTGCTAATGCGAAAACACTTCATGGCACACAGAGAAATAAAGGTTTGACCCTGATTTTGGAGAGGCCCATATCCCAAAATGATGACCCATGCCGATAGGCTAGTCCCAATGATTTTCAATTTTACTACGGAAGTGAAAAGTCGAGACCATTTGACAAATCTTCATTCGTATCTTTCATTTTCGCCAAATTCAATCTTCCGTTTTTTCATTCACCATCTTTTTATGATTTTACTCAGACAGCACTATCAATATGTCAGGCGGTCGTAGCAATAACAAATCAAGAGGAAAAGTACATTCAAAGCGAAAAGTGGTGCATTGAAAGAGGAATCGTCGAGCGACACAAAGCAAGAAACAAGCCCGGAAGAAGAAGTTCAAGTAATGGTCAAGGAAGGCAGGTGAATATTTATATATATTTCTTCAAATGCATATACGATTTTTCAAATATTCCTGAGTTTTTTTCAATTTCTTTTGACGAGGATGTTTACTTTTTCATTATATGTTCCTATCTGTTAATGATATACCCCGTTCAATAGTGTTCCTTTTCTTGAGCGTGATCACAAAAATATGTTTTTGTAATTATTAGAATATGACTCATTTTTGTATTTCTGAGTCATCTCTTTTGCTTGTAGATGTTGTTTGATTTTTAATGGGTTTTCGCGAATACCATTTTTTTTCAACTTATTGAAATTTGACGTTGTTTTCATCCAATACATGGTATATGTAAGAATATTTTGTGTTATACATACATTTTACCATGTAAACATATTTATCCAAAATGATAAAGCTCATGCAATTTGAAATATTGTTATTTATATCTTGTACAATTACTCGGTCTTTACAAGATTTTGAAAGAATCTTTAAATCTGATGATTATTCTTTTATGTACTCTAAATTGTTATTTATTGTAGCTAGTCACAAGCATTTTGTGTCTTGTGTTATTTGATCATTTGATTTCTACGAATGAATAGCGTTACTACGTGATTAAGATGTTAACACATCATGTCACTCACTTTTATCATACTCTTAAAAAGTATAGAATATATGTATATATACTACTGTTAGTTTTTACAATTATTTATATGTTGTTCAACTTCATACAAATCTTAACTTTTTAAAGAGATTTTGAACTCTTGTCATTTTCTACTTGTTCCCCGTCTTAGATGTTCTTTGCATAGTGTTCTTTATATGTATATCGATCATTGATTCATCGTGTTCTCTTGCATAGTGTTCATTTGTATACTATATCAATACATTGATTCATTTACTACATATAGTTACCACTCGGATATTGTCCAAATGTTGGTGCGATCATGAAGAACATGAGGTTCTCGTGTTGACCGTGTTCTTTGCATGAGTTCCAATGTATCGATACACATTGATTCATTACTACATATAGCTACCACTCGGATATTGTCCAAATGTCAGGTGTGATCATGAAGAGCGTGAGGTTCTCGTGTTAATAACTCGGATGCATTTAAGTTGTAACTATGTCGATTTAATTTCATTTCATCTGAGAATATTGTTAGCATCATTAAGTCATGATTGTGTTACACGTCGCGGATCGGATTATACTTATTGTTACCCATTTTCGTTAAGTATCATATTTTGTGTTGAAGGCATTCGATTTTTATGTTTTATTATGTAAGCGAATTAGGTTATCAATCCAACTCTAAATCGTTGCTTATTGTAGCTAAAGAGCATTATCTCTCTTGCAAAATTTGATCATTTGGTTATGATGAATAGAGCGTTACCACGTGATCATAATTTTAACCACATCATTTCACCTGTTACCATACTCTTAAAAAGTGTATATTTATATATATATTGTGTGATTTTATTAGCGTCTTATTTATATGTTGTTGAATTTCATTCAAATTCTAACTTTTTAAAAGAGTTGTTGATCTCGTGTGGCGTTTTCTACTTGTTCCTCATATCTTGTAAGCATATCATTGTACAATGTTTTTAATATGTTTTATTTATTATTTGCTTCATGTTCTTTGAAACACGATATCGATACAATCATTCGTTACTACACATAGTTACCACTCAAATGTTGTTCGGATGTTGGTGCGATCATGAAAAAGCGTCGCGTTTCTCGTGTTGATAATTGGATGCATTTGAGTGGTAACTATGTCGATTTAATTACATTTCAATACGAATATTTTTAAGCTGTCGTTAAGTCACGATTGCGTTATGTCATGAGGATCGGTTTATCCCGTATTGTTACCCGTTTCCGTTAAAGTATCATATTTTGTGTTGGCGGGCAATTACGATTTTTTGTTTTTATGTAGCGAGGATTGGGAATACCTTATCCAACCGATCAATGGTGCCTTGGCAAAGTGAATACTTTCTCTATTGCCATGTTTTCGACATTTTGTGTGGGGCATCGCCGAGAATCATAGATCAATCGGTTTGCGAAACTTGCTTTGGTCACTTTACAAGCAAGCGATGTATCTCTTAATCACCAACTTATTCATCAAGTCCTTTTGAGGGAAGTTAAGCGGTCAAACCCAGAAGAGATGTGGTTCAATATCGGGGCGGTCTTGTAAGCTTCATCACGTCTTGGTTTTAATTTGTTTGGGCGAGTCAAAGCGTGCAAGTTGAAAGACGGTTTTGTAGAATTAAGAATGACATATTCAATCACTTGCCCAATATATCCCAAAACGATGTATCGATGTATTTCAAAGCGGGTTCTCAACTAAATGATCGAGGCGTAGTAAGTTTGCATGCCTTTTCATCCTCGCGTCTCTTATGTTTACTCACGTCCTATAAGAGGGGTGTTGATAACCAAAATATTGTTTTGTTATCATAATTACATCACATTTATTTCACCGCTAACTAATTATTGACTCGATTATATGGTCTATACTATTGAATCCGGATTTGTTAATAAACAACGCCAATATATTTTGGGATACTTCCAAAAATAATTTAAAAAATACTATCTAATTTTTCTATTCCAAAAATACTATTATTATTTTTGTAACACTTATTACATATTTACATTTGTTATGTTTGTTACATATTCCATAAAAAATGTGTATTACATTTGTTACTTTGTTATATTTGAAATTTAAAATGTTAAAAAATAATTGTAGAATTTGTATATAAAATCAAGTGTGTGACAAAATTATCATTTATTATTTTGGGTTCTTTTTTAAAAAATCTCCAACATTTCATAAGTGTGACAGTCATGTCCTCGGAACTTTTTTCATTTGTGACTCATGTTCCCAACTTTTTAATATTGTGCGAGCGATATCCCTACATAATGGACAATGTTTACATAAATGTTAAATCTCCACGCAACACGTTATGTATGACTAAAATGGTAAAATTATTTAAAAACAATTTTCTTTATTCCAAAATGGTGACGGTTGAATTTATATTTAATATTAATCTTTTATAGACAATCTACTCTTTTAGCTCAACACCACATGCAAGTCACGGTGACTATTTAACGTTTAGATAAAGTTCTGTTAGGTGAAATACTTGAGAACGTGAATGTCCCAAATAGAAGGTAAAAAACAAGACTACTGCACTTTCAAAAATTTAGGGTACTCCAAACATATTTACCCTCGTGTTTTTGTTTGAATTTATCGTCAAAGTTTGAAGTTAAGGCAGCAAGAAAACTCAATTTCAATTATTATCAAGTAGTTGTGAAATACAGGTACAATTTTATAACTAACAATACTTTACAACTAGATGCAACATTATAATTCTAAAGTTCAAACACACTAGACTGACACCAATCTAATTTACCAGTAACTTAAACTCTTGAAGTGACATTTACAGAAATTATAGTTGTACAATATTGGTACTCCATATCTACTGTGAAAAGAGTTTTGAAATCTTCAATTATGTGATCCACAATTTTATCTTGTAATCTGAATTTTAAATTTGAGTTCACGTGTAAACATATAAGTAAATGAAATGTAGATATTCGCTTGTCAATAATCCAATTATTATGCAATAAGTTGTGAGAAACTTTTATTGTTATATCCAGTCACAGATTGGATTTAGATGTTAAAAAAACTTTTATCATAACTTCTCCGCCCTCGTCGATAAAATGACTACTGTGAAAAAGAATGAAACTGAAGACAACAAAAACTGAGAGCAATGGCAAATTTCACAAGTCCGGCATATACATGGTTTCCTAATTGCCCAAGTTCACGACGTCACGCCCCCTTTTCACAAGAAAAATAAAATACAGAAATAAACTCGAGGTATACTAAGTAAAGGCAAATGGCATCACTTCTATTTTGATACAGAAGGAAAACATCAAATGACTCACCGAAAATATAAACTAAAAGTATAACTAGTATTTGCAAAATTACAAAGTGATTCATAGATTACCGTTCTCAAGGCGCGCCAAAAGATGCCATTTGAGCAAGTGCATAACAATAAAACTAAAACTACCTTCTACATATCTGACTGTTCAAAGGGTACTCGAACGAACAGCTGCCCATGCAGGGTAACCACAGCTGACGTCTGATGAGGATCAATTCTAGTAGGCAAGGTGACTACCTGGAAACGAGACTAAAGTTTTAATGCCATCTATGGTCAAATTTGAGCCATGAGCCATGAGCCAATAAATGAAGCAATTGAAATGAAATGAAATGTAATGAAATATTTAAAGACAGTGACAGTACACTCATACTTGTAACTGTTGCAGAAAAACCAGTTCATGGCTCGCATCATTCACACGAAACATCAGATTTGGTTATAACTTGCCATGTTACCTTTTTGAATGGAGTGACACCCCAAGGATTATCCAGCTGTTCTGGTTGACCAGAAATAACCAAACGCCCTGCAGGATCAGACTGGACGCGCACCTGATATCAATAAGGAATATAGACCGTTTATACACTACCTATGAATGATGGAGATTAATGGCACAAGAAACAAAAGCAAAAACTCTTGATGGCCAACTGTCTGGACCATGATTAATGCTCAAATCAATTCCCAATCTTATTATCAAAACTTGAAGTTGCGTCAAGAACAATTTTACAGTGATCCAGCATTTCCCGTTCTAAACAAACCCTTGAACTTGGAGTTCACTCCACCGGGTAGAAAACATATTACAAAAGTCTCAATAGGAAGCCACATTCTCTAAATTCAGAAAGGCACAAAACCCTTGTGTGCCTTCAACTTCGCATTCCACCAAAACCCATACCTTAAAGCATCATATCCCACTATAAAATACGATATGGCCACTTTGCTTCATCAGATGGAATCTTGTAACATTCTCCTCTGGATCCACCTTTACCGAGATAAAGCTGCCACTGATGTTGCCAATTTTTCCAAAATTGTCTGTGATGTGAACAGAAATTGTATCGGGAGACTGAGCATTGAAAGCTTCAGCTCACCTTTTCCAGTACTATATTTCACTTTGACATGGAAACGTGACAACATGATTTTATTGTCTTTATAATATTGGTTTTATCGTATTTATTTTATCCATAGATTAGAAAAATTCATAAAGAAAATACAAAACTTTTTATAAACATGGCCTTCTAATGATGTATAAGGACACATCTTGAAAATTTTATATTTTTTTGCCAATCGACATTTTTTTAATCTTTTCTTTTGTATTCCTTAACAACCAACAATTGGTTTTCTTAATAATGATAACTGGACAATTTCTCCCTTGTTTTGCCTGGATTTAGCTTTAAAACCCAACAAACATCAGAGAGAAAAATGGCCATCCACATAGGCAACTACAATCTTGCAGCATTCATGAAGCTTCTTCCCCCTTTCTTACCAAAAAAGCGGCAGTCAATCATGATTGAAACCTAAGAAGCACCAACACGGCACTAGAGAGTGTCCCACATGTTTACATATTGGACACACGTCGGACACACCAGGTCTTTTCACACATTTATGGTTTCTATTGGGATATGCCTAGGTCACATATATCACTCTAGTGACAGCACCTTTGCTACCAACTAAAATTAGATTTTCATATTTTCCTGATCCCAGTCTTGCTATATATGATTGTTTAAAACAGAAGTTTCATTTGCTCATGTAATTCTTTTTTTCCTCTATGTAGCAAACCTAGAGATTGTTAGGCTTCAGTCAAGCAACCGCCACATAACTGCTATTGGACTATGATTTGCAACATGCTCTTCAACTCAATTGATATCTTCCTCGGTTTTCAAATACAATTTGAAACACAACCTGATTTACATCAGACAACTGCTGAAATAACGGGCAAATAACACATTTCTTTCACTTACCTCCTCTCGCAAAAGCCCAGGAACTAAAGCATAGACTTCATAGCAGTCTTTCTGTACAAATAATTTAATAAAGTCGGTTAATCTTTATGAAGTAGTCTATAAGACAGCATGGCATATTGAGGTCATGCCCAAGATGACAGGTTAAAGATAAGACTTACAGTTCTTTGCACATTGACCTTCACCCAATCAGCAGAGGTCCCAATATCCACAACCATTGCCTCCGAACTTTCCACCAAAATGCAAAAATTGATGAATCAGTGGGAAGAAAATTTACAAAACTCCTTTCACATTTGAAGTAACAAAGTAAGTTATCAGTTCTCAAATATTAAATTATGAGATACCATAAATTCTATTGCGAGTAAGATCTAACAGGACAAAGGACTGATTTTATAATAGAACAGGGAAATGACTGAAATTTGACCTTTAACTTTAGAGTCTCGATCTTTTCTTTGAAAATTTTGGGGTTTCACCGAGATTCCAAGATGATTGCATAAAAGCCCTCACTTTAGGATTCATGTTGAGATGTGACAAAGTTTTACACCGGCTGTCAAATGGAGATTGTTTAAGTATTTAGCTTTGATTATTATTGGAACCAAAGCTAAGTTTGTTGTTGTGGAATTCCTCACTTAAAACCATTTGTTACAAATACCATGTGAAAGTTCAAATTGTCTTCAGTATAACAACTTTGATTGAACATTAAGAAGAAATCTAGTATATAACATGTAAACAATCAGCATATTGAAAACATAAGGGGGTTAAAAGTTAGAGACTTAACTGTGTTTTTGATGCTATGTGGCCGACTTTGACATCATGCTCAATAGGTGATGGCCTTTTACGCTTCAGCAAACCTTGATCGAGAATTAGAAAATTAAAATTTCAAGTTCCAAAGCACTGGGGAAGAAGGGAGCACTCTATGGCTTCTACCCTAATGATTGATCATACCAATGTTCTTTAGCTGTTTTTCACGCTTTGGAGTGGTAGCTGGGTTCTTATCCTACAAAACAGAAAAAATGTTGTAACAGATCTTTCGAGTGAAAAATAAACCATAACTGAACAGAGAGAACATATAAATCTTAAACTTACTTCATGTACCTTAATGATGGGATCTGCAACTTCTCCGCTGCCAAGAAGACGATGAGCATGCCATCCCTGCATGGCACGAGCTGCAGCATCCCTTCTTGCTCTACCTGATCCTGAAGCTTGATTAACACACACCTACAAATGGTATGCACCGGTTACACTTCTTTTTACACTATTTCGGAAACCCAAGGACTCAATTGTATGGATATGTCAAATACAAGCTTTCCAATCCTAGCAAGAAAGGGAAGGAAATGAATACTCAATTTAAAGTGAGTAAACATAATTCCATATTCGATCTCATAGATACATATAGAATTCTTCGCTTGAGGATATAAAAATCATTACTGTAGATAAAAATAATTTTTTCGGTCTTAAGGTTAAATGTTTTTAATGAGAAACAATTTTTTTATTAACCAAAGGAGTTATTCATTATTCATGGAGGATGAGATATCCTCTATCCACTAAACCAAAACTCAAAAGTACTTCCAAATTAAAAACTAGTGTAAAAGGAACACCCATAATTCGTTAGAAGTAGAGGCCCATATCTAGGAATTTTGCCTTTTCCCATAACTCAAAATATGCTTGCTCTCTTCCTTCAAAAATTTTACAATTTTCTTCCATCTAGAATATCAGCCACACGACTGAACTTGTCTCTCTGACATTAAGAAACTTACAAAACTCCTAGTTTGATGCAACATCTCCACCGTCGGGACAAAACCTCACCTGATTCCCAAGTCTGCCACTAAGCAAGAAAACGTTGAGAAACTGAACCACTCATTCATGATAATCCTCCATAAGCCAACCCCATAAGTAGGATGGAGACGTTCGGATGCCCAGTCACAGGTACGGCATCATATTTCTCTACGATTAACACCCTCCAAAGAGACTCCTTTTCAGAAGAAATCTCCACAATCATTTCATTTTGAAAGCTCTATTTTTTTCGTAGTAAGAAACTTAATATTATTAATTACAGAAGCAGAACTAAACCTGTTAAGAGGACGGATCCTCTAATCATCAAACAAAATAAAGTCAACCCCATAAGTCAATACATTTTTTGACAAAAAGTCGATAGCCTGACGCATTACAGTATAGTGAACATAACAATATAGATAAGAACAGAGGGAAGAAGGGAGAGGGAAATAGAGAAGACAAGAGAGAAGAACAGGAGGAGGATATGCTAATATCTCAATAATCAATATTCAATAGTTTAAGTAAATCGAAAACCCTACTCCTATTTATGCTTAAAATCCTCAAAAGTAAGCAAACAATGGAAATTGAAAATTACTAAAATTAGAACTAGTAACTAAGGAAATGAAATTAATCAATTACAAGAGAATCGTCCAAAATGAATTCCAATTTCGTTTCTTAAATAATTGTCTAACATTGGTAACTCTTCAACATATTATCTATCAGGATCTCCACAAATTCCCCCCGGCTGAGAGAACTTGATTTTGGCAAGCTAGACTATATTGATTTTTTTAGGAAAGCGATCCTTCGAACAATATATTGACGTTATGATCCATAATGACGCCAGCTGGCCCAGCATTCTTTTCTCTGTTTTTCTCCTGCTCTTTTGTTCTCTTTTCGGACTCTCTCTCTTTTTTTTACTAGTAAGGTCTAATACAAGACCCTTTATTGTGACAAATAATAGCAATAACGAGATAGTCACCAAGCCGTCCCCCTTTTTAGGATGAATCGACAAACAATAATGAGACTTTTTTGACAAAAAATATACAACTTTCTTTGTAATCAACAAATAACTAATCCGCGAAAACCAGAAAACCAGAAATTGTATCTGTTCCTTCTGATGGAGAACACCATGATTTACACTTTGTTTACTTTAACAACAATACCAATCGATGCAGTATGGTATAATGAACAGAAGAGTATAGAGAAGTGGGGGAAGAACAAAGGAAGAAGAGAGAGAGGGAAAGAGAGAACAGGTAAGTGAGAAGAATTGGCTGAAATATCAATACCTCAATAATCAATAATCAACATGCAATAGTCCATTTAAATCAAAAACCATATTCCTATCTAATGCTTGACATCTCCTAGAAAGTTACCAAACTATGATAATGAAAAATACCCTGACCGAAAACTAATAACTAAGGAAGGCAAATAAATCAAATACAAGAAAATCCTTCAAAATAAATTCTAATTTCCTTCCCTAAAATAAGGGTTTCATATTAGCAACTCTCTAGTAGATCAATTAGGATATCCAATCAATGCCTTATCCTCATACCTCCGTATTTAAACAGGGGCTTTCACTGTCTCACTTTACCAAGTGGTTTTATTTCTTTCTCCGGACTTCCACAAGAAATTATTTTGTAAATACCTGCCTCCTATATTATATATAAACATCATTTTCCAGAGAATGTGCATTGCGTTTACAATGCAAATATTATTATATATTACATGGATAAAGCATTTCACATAATATTAATACAATTGTGTAGTAATTAATGCATCTTAATTTTACAATGCACAAATTGTTACAGGTTCCATGAATAACCTAATTCACGCTACATATTATTCATACAACAGTATGCGCATTATTCTTACAAAGAATGTGTAGTGTTTATGGTACAAAAAGATTAAGTTTAGGATTAAGTTTTAAATAGTATTCACATGGAGAGGGACAATCTGGGGAAATTGCGTTTAGGATTAAGTTTTAAGCTTAGCACACATTTGGCTAAGCTTAAAAGTTACTTCTACATACATTCACTTGTTTTTAGGATTAGCCAATCATGCTCATAAAGTGAGTGACAAAAATGAGAACATCAAAGTGGATTACTAGTAAAAGGAAAGAAAGATCGAATAAGAATTGAGCATATTCAAGAAATGGTCGATGCGGCGCCTATTAGAGATGAAATCCCTTGATATCCAATTAAGATGGTTAGGATATATTCACAGAAAACCACTATAAGCTAATCAAAGGAAGAAGTGCAGCTGTAATCATATGGAATTAGGCTATTAAAGTTAATTTGAACTTTTGTCGTTTAACCATGGAAAGATTCATGATGGAGTAAAGTTAAAGAAAAGGATCATATAGTTGGCCACATAATTATTAGACAGGGTCGCTGAGTTGCTACTTTCATTGGGTAGAAAAGAAATTCATGAACAGTGAAAGTAAGTACAAAAATGGAGAATTAGATGTCCTCTATGCATATATTAAATAAAAACTTCTAACAAAACCTAAAAAACTGAAAGTAAAATTAGCTGAATAGTTTTCATCATAGTTGTTGAACATTTACTAGAGTATAACTAGTAAAAGCACCTGCAACATTAACCCACAATGAAGATAGGAAAAGCACTCTAACCCATGACAAAAATAGGTGAAATAGCATCCCTCAGAAATCCCAGCATCTCTTAATCCGAATGCACCAATCACGGCCACCACAGCACAAAGCCACAATCTGAACTCTTTTGTACCATCAAACCCATAAATAATGCGAAAAATAAATCAGCCAAGAGGTTGGAAAGTAAAAAATTTCTTCTAAGAACTGCAAATAACCTGGTCGACATCTCTCGTTACTCTCCCAACACATCACCATTCCATGGGGGACAAGGCCTTATGAGGTCTCCACACTTGTAACAGGTCATTAGTGTAAATCTTTTTGAATGATTGTGTATCAAATAGGATTTGCATAAAAAATATTATCTTGGGCCTGAATAGAGGGTCTAATTTGACCTGTATGGGGTCAACCGACATTTTTTTGTAGATGCAGGATTCATTACCTTATTTGCATTAGGGACTAAAATAAGATTAGAAACATCCTCGGAAAGTAATCCAATACCGGGTTGCTCATCTCATTCCAAAAACTAAACAATATCTTTATTAGCTTGTTTCTCTTTAGGAACAAATTATGTCCCAAAACAAATATCATGCTTTGAGAAATGAATAAATATATTATAACTTACCAGCAAATCAAAAGGAGCCTCAGCTACTACACTCAAACCACAGATTCAACACTAAGTTTAGAAACAAGGCATAAATAGTTACCTGATTTCCAGAACCAGGATCTGCTAAAGAAGCATCAGTGAATGGAAGCTCGCCGCTTCGCATTTTGTGCTTTTCATACTCTAATAATGCCTGCAAAGTCAGCTTGTTAGCACCACACTGTAAGGAAGATAAACGATCATCTATGGCTGCAAAAATAATCTAAGAAGAAAAATAGAAAAATTATTTACCTTAGTAAAAACAAACCAGTAAATTACTCCATGTTTGCTGATTCTAATATCAAATTGTGTACGATGCCTTATACATATAGGAAAGAGTATGACTAAGCCTTGCTGATGCAAATGGAAGCACGAGAAAGAGAGAATTCACTTCCATCTATGTAGAAGCATTAATTTCTTACGTGAAAACCAAGGGAAAATACTTAGAATGGCTGATTTTACACACCTAGAATTCTAGAACAACAATAAGGGCCAAAGGGTGGTTTCATTAATAATCAAAGTCTAATACAAAGTGATTACATATTGTAAGCCTTGATACACACACACACACACACACACACACACACACACACACACATATACTACAGACTTCAAATTTGTCAACCATGAGACCTAACCAAAAAGAATAAACGAGATATAAACTAGATGAACACTAAGTAATTAAATTCTGCCTCCCTAACTGATTTTCCCTGCCATCAGTTCTCCTCAGTTGGCAGAATGCTCATCCTTGAGTATTGAATTTCCACGATAAATAGGTTCTCCAAACAAACTTCTCCATCCTTTCACCTTTCTTTAGGACTAACACATAACACAATAATCTTGCCATATTCAACCTATATACAGTGCATCCAACCTGGGCAATGAATTATTTTTAACCACTTCAGTTAAATGGTAATTTTTCCTACTTATCAGAGAACTCTCCCAAGTCTTCGTGATGTATTCATTAACACATTTATTATATTCCCGTTTGACAAATGTGTTTCACATTCATAAAGCTCCTAATGTAATCTGACTCCAAATCCCCACAGACCATGTCATCTAAAGCCTAAAGATGTAGTACCCACAGGAAGTTTTTTTATGATATTAGCATGAACCCAATAATTACATCATCCTTGATAGAAAACCCTTCACCTCCGAAAATACTTATCAAAAACAAGTGAAGGATAATAAATAAGTCTCATGTATGATAGGGTGTCCAAGGAAGTGTTGTGTGGGTGGTACAGAATAAAGGAAATTGTATTAAATATATAAATATTACTAGGGTGAGTATGATGGTGCAAGTGTAATCTATTTGTCAAGTAGTAGAAAATTTTTTATTACTATATTAGCGTGCTTTCAAGTCCTCATCATTTTTCTTTAGTCGTGAATGAGCTCACTAGACATTTGGTGTATGCCAATCATTTAGGACATAATTTTAGTGAATGAGAACTGAAAGGATATATATGGCAATTGAGAGAAGTTTGGAGGATACCTATAATTTTGGATGAAATTTAAAATGTTAGTTCAAGTAGTACTAGGATGAAACTTGTCTTTTTAGTCACAGCAAAGAATAACTGTGAAAATTGACTCACAATGGAGTATGAGTTGTCGCAAAAAATTATTGTTCTTAATTACTAGCGCACTTTCAAGTCCTCGTCATTTTTCTTTAGTAGTGAATGAGCTCACTAGACATTTGGTGTATACCATTCATTTATGACATAATTTTAGTGAATGAGAACTGGAAGGATATAAATGGCATTTGAGAAGTTTGGAGGATACCTATAATTTTGGAAGAAATTTAAAATTTAGTTCAAGTAGTACTAAGATGAAACTTGTCTTTTTAGTCACAGCACGAATAACTGTAACAATTGAACTCACGATGGAGTATGAGCTGCTGCAAAAAAATATTGTTTTTAAGTACTTAGATTGGGTCATAGAAAGAAAGGACTTCACGACAAGAGTGAGTCGGACAAAACGGAGAAGTGCTACAAGAAATAGATGTGATCAGAAGATACCTACCTAGTTAAAGGAAAAGTTTTACATAACAGCTATGATACTAAGCCTTATGCTACCAAGTATTAGATCGTTAAAGAACAAAATATCTGTATGATGAATGTAGCATAATGAGGATGTTATCTGCTTTAATTTTCATTGCGTAATTCTAAGGTTAACTCATATTTAAAATGGCCCAAGAAAACCCTCAAAACTAAGCTATGGAAAAAAAGAAGCCCAAAACCACAAGAAATTAGAGTGCACACCTCAGTCGCCCCAAAGCTTATGCCCTGAGGTGTGCACCTCAGTAAATCAAGACACGAGCCTTAAATAATTGCAGTTAAAGCTTAAGCTCCAAGGCTCTCAATGAAGGCCTACATGAGGTGTGCCTGTAGGCGTAAGCCTCATGCACTTTTTGGAGTAATAATTGTTAGGGAATGTACCGGAAGACCAAAATACCTCCCATGTAGTTGTATAATGTGGACCTAATAAAATAGGAGGTGCACCAAAATTGATATGGTGAGATGTGGTTGTTAAGTATTTGATTTTATAAGACTTTGAGTAGCAGCAGCTCTAATGCAGTGGAATATTGTAAATATCATTGTCTCTAAAAGTTCTAATTGAGAATCCGGAAACCTACAAAATATTTTAAGCTAATTTTTCTTATATGTACAGTGTAGATTTTATATCACCGCAATTTCCTTGGAATCAGAATAGATCAATTCCCTGACTCACTTATAATGCATCCAGTGTCTTCTCTTTTCTTGTTACCCTCTCAAACAGACCACTTAAGCACTTGGGTTTAGAACCTAGTAAAAATTTTCAAATATCAACTTGTTTCTTTATATATCCTAGGTGTCCCGACATAAACCTTTCAGCTATGCATGTACCTGTAACCGCATCCCCAGAAAGAAAATGCAATCAAGTTTTTCACACATACTACACCTTTCGCTAGTAGAGAATATCAGCTTTTGGCTTTTGCCCCAAGAAAACAATGTGTGGAGTGCTTACTACACCTTTCCCATGTTCAGTCCCTTAACAAGACCCTTGCCACATATTAATATACAAGCATACAACCAAATATAAATAGAGCAAAATTTAAAGAAACGTGACTGAGTTCGCAATAATGCAGTAACAACTTCAATGAAAAATTTCCAAAGCCAAGAAAGATGTGAAAGGAACAATTGAATGGGTAATTGAGTATAACCTTCTCATAAAAACCTCGAAATGTCCAAGAGACAGTGGTACAGGTCCTGCACAAGTTTATACAGTATTAAGAATGACATGGAACCCAATCGAGAGAACAAACCTGAAAGTGTATACACGGTGAGTGATAGACAGATGAGCAGAAATGGCATGGGAGATAGGAGAGATTAACTTATATCTCTCTACCAACCACCATCTTTTTGGTTTATTTTAGCATGATTCGAGAGTGTAAGTAACAGAATTTTAATATCCTAATATTAGAATTTCAAAATGAAACTCCTGAAAAATTACAGAGTTTGGCCCTCATGAAAAAATTGCTCTACCATATGAGACATGGCAATTGGTTAACTAAAACACATGTTAGAGTCTATTCTTACTTGGGGGGTCTAAAGGATTCTCCTACTTGGCGCCACAGCTTCAATGAAGTCACCTACAAATCCAGAAAGAGGAGCAGCCCATGAATGTGCACGTTGGACAACTCAAGTCCATATTCGGAAAAAAGAACGCATTTAAAAGTAGATAGAACAAGTCAGATTATAAGAAGAATGTAAATAGCAAACTAAGGTGTTATAATCCTTTAAACAAAGTATACAAATTTACCAACTCTGATATAGCTACAAAAGTCACTTAAACCATAACGTCTATTGCAACTATGTGGATCCTCTTGACTCTAAGAATTTTTTAAATGGCAAAGAAACTTGAGTTAGATTAGAAAAGAAAGAGCGTCTGCAAGGTTCACCAAGGGAAAAATGGATCAAAGCAGAAAAGGGAGGTTAGAGCAGAGCAGAAGGAAAGATCTGCTCTCCATTCTTAAGAGAAACGAAGTTACAGATTAAAGGGAACTCAGTTTGAAAAGATATAGAAGAAAGCAACAGCAACTTGAAGAACTCTAATGCAATAATTCCTGACTGAATCGAATAGATGCATATGTGAGAGGTTGACAATAAGTTCTTACACCATTTGCCTGAGATAAAACAATAAATACAAGAAGAAACACACCTAAGACCTGCAAAATGACAAATATGTCCATTCTGATTCTATATTTGTTCAAATGAAATGATTATTAAATACGAGATAGTTCTTCCAAAGAAAAGGGCTTCCTTCAAGTAAGTTTTTAAAATCTTCCATTAAAGTTTCCTTTCATCTGACTTAAGCAAATTTCGTGGTATGCATTCAATACAGCTTTTGCGCAACCCTCTCAACAACTAAGATATTCCCTTCTATTTGTTTAAAGGTCCATCTTTTCCATAATTTTTTACTTTTCAGATGAGTAATAACTTGGTCAGTTCATTTCCTCTTTATTCATGTCTGTAGGATATATTTTTCCTTGTCCCATATGCACCAAAGCAGAAAAGGTAGGTTAGCAGAGTCAACTACGCATGAGAAAATTACAATGCACGATCCCCATACGCTTCTCCTTGTAAATATAAATTTAGGCACATGCGACACCATTTGAGATATTCCCTGGTGGTGGCAAATCAGATAAAAGTGTTGCCTGAAGCCAATGAAGTGGATAACCTTTCGGATATTTGCCTTAACCCAGCTAAGAAATGTATAATGGGCCTAGGGGTGGGCAAAATAACTCAGAAACAGATTAACCGAACCAGCCGGTTTGGATAAAAAACAAAATCATGTTATGGATTTTTAACTGAGAACCAACCCAATTCGGTCAGTTCTCAGTTTTTGCTTTTAAACTCAAAACTGGACTAGGCAATTTTAATTTTTCTGTCAAACAGTTGGTCAAACCTAAACAACAAGATAAATGCACCCACAATCCTTTGTGGTTAAATCAATTCCTCCGCACAGCAATCTTTTCATAATCTAAATAATAACATAGTCTTTGCGCTCCTTCGAAATGCCATTTGGCTGTCCATGGGGTGGCTTTTGATGGGGATTAGCTTAATTTTCATAACAAGGACGGGACCGGACTAGAGCCCGAACTCACTAGTCCAATCCAGTTTGGTTCTGAACTTTCACAGAGAGCCGATTGGGTCTCTGTCAAAGGCACTAATTTTAACTCGGTTCAGTCCGGTTATGGAGAAAACCGCACCGCACCCGTAGATGGGCCCGCAAGGTCATTTTTCCAAACTTTTCCCCCCGGGCATCAAGCATGAAAACTAAACATGCCTGAGTAAATTTAACAAATACTCATCTAACTTTATCCACCATTACCATTTACTGACCCAACTTTAAAACATTATCAATAGCTCACCCATCTACATTGACCCATGTGTAATAAGTGAGCAATGAGTGATGGACAAAAAATGGTTTGAGATAGATGGGTGAGCAATGGGTAATATTTTAAAGTTAGGTGAAAAAGTGGTAATGTTGGGTAAAATTGGGTGATTATTTATTAAATTTACTCGTCTAATCTTAGCACCCACCAACTGCCCGTCCCACAGATCCTCCCACCCTGAGTGAGGGTTTTTGGGGAATTCAGCATTCCCACTATAAAGTAGCACATCAAATAAGCCTTATTTCAGAAAAATCATTATTATGTGCTCCTTGCAAAGTGCTGAGTGCTTGATAGCCTGTTTGATAAATCAATAATGCATGATCAACTTCAACCAAACAAGTGTTATCCAGTAATATGCGTTGTTATTAAGTCTCCATTTTTTTTTAATCATTTTTCGTGATAAGAAACTAGGACTTTTTCCTTATTGAGTTTAGGCTGCTTGAAGGAGCATTGAGTTTAACCTCTGGCATTGGGTCAGAATCCACATATGACAAGTTCTTGAAGTTTTGAGTCTCCCAAATGATGGGTAATTCAAGTGACCAAATGCTCTTGATGTAGAGGACATTTTTCTCTTCTAACCATAAGATGATTGCACATCAAACTAGGACAAAAGATAAGAACAGGTTGGTTAAATGAAATCCATGACAAACCTGTTCATAGCCACCAAGTCTTATCACTGCTCTCCACAACCTGACTCACAGAATGGTGAAGAAAGTTAGTGCAAGGCCAGTTTTCTCTAAGAGAGTTGTAATAAACGAACCATATAGAGCGTGGACTGACTTAAGGCAGTTTAACGGCTCTTGATAAAATCTTGGAGGCTTGAACTCCAAGCATCTTTCTCTGTGGAAAGTTTCGAGCTCTTTCATAAATGCTGTTTGCTCTTCCTCTGTTCCCGATTCATCCCCTGAAACATCATTTGCATCCAATAGAAATGTTTTAGAAGGGGTTTTCGTATCAACCTCGCTTATTCCATCCAGCTGCGGTTTGTGCAACTCCTCCACCAACTTACTGACTGGCTGCACTTCCGTCTCTGTCAAGACGTCACTCAATTCCTTGTCCTGGAAGCAACTCTCCGCAGAGGCCAACACTTCAGGCACCAAAATATTCGATTCTTCATGCTTCTCGTCTGCTTTTACCTCCGAAGATGCCCTCTCCAGCACAAAACAACCGGAGTTTGACTCTTTACAGGAATCAACATCCATTCCTTCACTGTTTCCTTTGTGGTCATGCAATTCTTTGGAATTAGCATCGCCATTGCCGCAGGAAGATTCAACAAGACCTTTTTCATGAACCATATACACCTCACCTTCGGCTCGGCCAGACTCGGGCTTGTCTCTAGTTGCAATTTCAGCATAATTTTCTCCATCTTTACGCTCATGTTCGTTGTCAACTTCCATGTCTTTGGAATCAGAAAATTTCTGGCCTTCAACTTGTGTCTGCTTTTCTTCGTCCATCGCGGCGCCGGCGCCGGCGTCCGCAGCGTCCTGCTCGTGTTGAATGGCGTCGTTGTTTTCCTCCATCTCCAGGTACGCCGTTGAAATTACGTCTTCTCCAGTTCGATTAACCCTGGTCTCTCTTCCGGCTAAACCCTAGCCCTGCGAGAAAATGTTCGTGGCAAAAATTGGATTCCTTTCTCATGTTTAGTTAGCAGGAAAGCTGAACGAGAAATTAGATTTTAAGGGAATATTGCAGTATAGGTACCCAGTCTATTGTTTAAGTAAAACAGTTAGTCTATAACTTTTAAAAATAGCAAGTTGATCATTATATCTCATTACTTTCAATTGAGACCCATTTGATCTGTGCATAAAACTATTTATCTAAATAAAAGTTATTTAAATAATAGTTATCTGGATAACATGTTTATTTTTATCTAGTTTGATTTAGTCATGTATAAGAATGAAAAAAAGTCAATATTAAAAAATCAATTTTTCGTAAAAAAATAACTATATCATTACTCTTAACTAGTATACCGCTTCTGTGTGGTGGAATCCAACCGTAGGATCTATGAGAATATGTCAATGAGATTTGAACTTCTTTGTTTTTGATGAAGTCTTGATGGGAAGGGATGACGATCTGAATTGTGGTGGTTATAGTTTTAGGATTAAGGCAGTTAGTAGAGCAAGAAGAAGATCATTTGAGGAAGAGTTTTATTTGAGAGGGATATTGAAGATGTAAAGACATACAAACGTATATATTCTTTTTTTTTTCAGTAGCGGAGAAAACTCCCTACGGTTGTAATTAAATAAAAAAATTAAATGAGAAAATAATGGTTGAGCGGTGGTGGCGGGCGGGGACGAGGTGGCGACGATTGTAGTGGCGGTGAAGGGGAGACGGAGACGGTGGTGGTGGCGGTGGTAGCGACAGACGAGTGGTGGTGATTATTCTAGAGTATGGATATTCAAAAATAGATTTGTTCTATATTATAAAGAATACGTTCGTCTTTTAAAAAAAATGAATGAATCCTTATTTGGATAAAAAAAATTTTGTCCTTCTATTTCTGAGGACAAAACTTATCCTTATTTTTTACTTAAATTGTTATCCGGGTAAAAATTTATCCGAACATCAACTCCATCCAAACAGGATAAGACAAATTATATCTATTATTTTTAACCATTGGCCATATAACAAATCGGCTCTTAGTGTATGTTTGGTAAACATTTTTGTAGATTATAAGTATCGAGTCTTACAAAATATACGGATAAAAAATAGATAAAAATTGTGGATCCTACGAAATATGTGAATAAAAATAATATTTGATTAGTTTATAAGTAGTTATAAACATTGACAAACATGTGATGTATTTTTTTTAGCATGCTTATTAG
Organism: Forsythia suspensa; assembly: GCA_023638005.1. NCBI lineage: Eukaryota > Viridiplantae > Streptophyta > Magnoliopsida > Lamiales > Oleaceae > Forsythia > Forsythia suspensa. The sequence goes on along the minus strand of CM042670.1, from coordinate 22,667,976 downwards.
ACTCAACTTGTCTTATTATTGGATTAATGGTATAACCATCTTTTTAATTTAAAAAATGGTTGTTTAATAACAAAATAGAAAGAACATATTTATTAGAAATCGACGATAATATTAAACTATAAGCTAAATATGATGTTATCAGAAAAACAAGTTAGGTACGAAGTTACAATAAGCCAAATAAATTGGAAATTAATGGTACAATTTTATTGTTTTAGATTTGACTTTAAGAGAGTGGAATCAATATTGGGCTATTATAGAAGAAGAAAATTTGTTATACATATATAGTTTTTCGCAATTGACGTATGATTAGTAAAGAGCCTGATCTCCTATTCACCATGTGTAGGAGATATAATGTGCACCGGTGAAGTGGCTAAACATGATTGGTAGAAATCATGAGTGTAGGGCCATGAACTACCAACCATGTGATATCACCTCAACGTGTATACAGTAACAAAATTATTTGTTTGCTTGTTTGGTGAAATTTAAAAGTAGTTTTTTAGGATAATTTGATAAAAGTTGATGATCGAAGATTTATTAGACGAGCAAATTGTATAAAAACACTCCTTAAAATTGTTTGAATAGCAAGGAGGAATTGGCCAAGTCTGGCCGAACCTAAATTGACGAACGAAGAATTGATGAGCATAAACTTCAACTCCAGCATTGGTTCTAGTAATCAAACTATGGAACAATTCTCGCCCAACTAAAAACTGAGCACAAATAGATACAGAGACTTCTACTTCATTAAAGTTTGAAAGGATTGAACATACAAAGGGATTTGATGTGCAAAAAAGGAGAATTAAGAAGGCAAAGAGTTCAAAGTATAAAAATAAGTAAAAATATCCCTACTGGTTTGAGTTGTTGGACTAAGTTGATTAACTACTAACCTATAACATCTCACTGGGCGAGTAGTTGAGGAATAAGCGCCAAAATAAGGAAAATATGCTCTAAGCCATAATTGGGCGAGCCAAAAAGGCCCACTACCAGTAGGAGAAGCAGATGATCGCATTTGATTTGAAGGGTGGCCATGCCTCTATAAAGACCCACCAAAACAAAAGAGCTAATGTTTAAAAGTTTACCATGGGTGAGTTCACTAGAAATAGACAGGTAACTTATGGAAGGCTTGATACTAGGAACACAGATAACAAATTTACACAACCAGTAGTGGATAAAAGCTACACGTTCAACATGGTTGGGCTTAGCTACACTATTGCCACGAAGGGTTAGAAGTTGCTTATAGAAGCCAAAAAATTGTTTCTCAATCGATAAAGTTGTATGAGTAACAATTATTGCGTGTGAGATAGCAGCACCATTTGGAGGTAAATCAGTTAAAGCACTAATATCCCTAAGGGTGATAGACATTGGGCCTAAAGGAAAAACGAAAGTGTTGTAATCAGAAGCCCAAAAGCACAAGGCGACGGAGAATAAAGTGGGGTCAAAGGCAGGAATTTCAAGGGTGAGCTCTAAAAGTTCCAAAATTATGGCTCGGTCAAAAAGCTCTCTAATAGGGCTGTGACTAATCATACGTTTATACCAAGCATGAAAACTGATATCTGACTTGGGCCACGTACGTATGCCAACATTACGAAGTGAATGTAATGGAAGTGGCTCAAGTAAAGGAAAAGTATAAGACGTAGGAAAAATTTGGGCGACAGAAGAACGCCAGGAGAACGCCTAATTGCGTCAGCAACATTGAATACTGGGCTAAATGAAATTCGTGATGTCGAGTGTTTGCTGGTAGTAAACTACCTGGAGTGATAAAGGGTTGAGAAAGAAAAGGCTGATAGTCTTCAAAAGAAAGAGAATTTATTGATGCTATTGCAAGTAAGGACAAGGATAACAATGGTGTTTTCGCGGTGAAATGGTAAAAGAAAATGAGGATGTGAGGAAAAATAATGGATAGTGGGGTTTTACATGTGAGCGACGTGGCAAAATTTTGCTAAAAATGGGGATGCACATCAGCGCCGCCAAGAAGAGAATACAAAGAATTTTTACCTTTTGAAATTCCAAAGAATGTGGGAAAGAGTGTAAAATTTTGAATATAGCAAAATTAATGATTAACATTAATTAAGCTATATTAGGGGGGTAATTGTTGATACACAAAATGTTCCTAAAATAAGGACCTAAACAAAGGCCCAAAAAGAGAAGTCCAAATATAGAGTCTGGGTGAATTGCTAAGAAAATAATCGCTCAAAACATACAAAGAATAGAGCTAGCAGAGCAGGGCTTGGGCGAGGAAGGTGATAACTGCATCGCACATGTAATGAAGCGGTTTTTTACGTGGCCCACAATCCAAGATACTGCTAGCAAGCAAATGAAGTATTATGGGAGATTATGAGAAGTTATTATGTCCATGATAATAATGGGAAGTTATCACCGACCGTAAGGGAGGTTTATTCTACTACAGTGACAAAAAAAATACTACTTTGTCCGTCACTACGTTTTCACAATCAGCTCCAAAACAAAGAGCTCTCTCTCTCTCTCTCTTACAATCGGGTTCTCTCCTCTTTAGTCTCCAGATTTTTCTCAACCTCCCCAATCCAACACTCTCTTCATCAATCATCATCATTCTCAACCCGTGAATCAATCACCGTTGCCGTATTTTTATTATTCTTGCTTGTGTTTTCCCAAAATTAATCATGAAGAGGCGGCTTTGCCTCTCCGATCGGCGGCTCGCTTCTCGATCGGCAGCTCTGTCAGATTAGGAATCTATTATCCACCGGAGATATCTTTGATCGTGTCAATGATTTGCATGCCTTTCTTCGTTTAATTAAGCGCAATTCATGTCTCTTAATTGCATTATATTCTTTAACTTCTTGGTTACCTCCCTAGGCGGCTCCCATCATTTCTATCTACTCATGATAATATGAATTGCTTGGTTTGGTTTGTCCGATTGATTTATTTGCTAATGTTAATAGTAATTGTTTAAGCATTGTTTAAACTAGTGGAAGAGACAATTGTTTAAGCATTTTCTCTTTTACCCCAATTGCTTTTCCCACCATCTACTATGTACAAGTCGCCTCCTCCCCATTTCTCATTTTCCTTCACTCGGATAGTCGCCAAGTAAAGGGTAAATAGAGCACCGGGGGTGGGATTATGAATTTTATTTTGTTATTTGAATGTCAAAAAGAATCCAATATTAGTTTGAAGGTGGAAAATTTACAATTTCAAACCCGATTTCGATTCTTCTATTTGGCACTCACTCTATGTACAATGTACTCCGAGTCCTTTGTTGAATTGTTGGAGGAATTTGTAAAACTTGGGCTGATAATGTAAGAATTCATCTAATTAAAGAAAATTCTATTCGACAAATTTACTTCCAGTGGTTTTCATTATCAAAAACCGCTTGCTTTCTTTTGTACTGCATAGAGGATTTTGAAAGTTTACATCAAGTTTACTTCTTCATTAAGCCTGCATACACTGAGGTTATATGTTAACCATGTTTTTTCTTTGTATTCTTTATCTTCATGTATATAGTTGACCTTTATTATAAAAAATACTAATTCATTACTGAGTTGTTGATTTGACAGGGATGCAACTTGGTTGTCCTGACAGGATAATAAGAGATTGATGTTCTTTGACATGCTAATGCTAGATCGTCTAGGTGAGGATGTTGCATGAAATCCATACACTTGCTTCATTTACTGGCCTTTCAGTTGAACCTGAATGCCTTGCACCATTTGTATGTCCTGTTTATTTGTCATATTTTGATTTGCATTAAAAAATTGATTTTGATTTTGATTTGCCTTCCATACACTTGCTTCATCCAATGGTGATTGATTTGGATCCAAAAATTAATGAAGATAGAGCAAAGTTGTCAAATTTTGTATTTCATAATAGATCCTACGGTCGGATCCTACCGTGTTGAAGTGGTATACTAGTTTAGAAGAAGTGTTATGAGATGATTGTCAGTTATGGGCAAGAATTGTGCAAATGGTGATCAATATATAAACAAAGCAAGGCAATGGAAAAAGAAACGAACAACTATCTCACAAGAAATATATGAATTTACATTCAAGTCTTTTACTTTTTATTTTTCGAATCTTGCAACTTTGTGTGCTTGCGCCCCTTAGAGGTAAGTTGTGTAAATAATCTTTCAATTTAAATACCTCTTGTTGAGACTTTGTCTTAAAAGGTCCTAATCCTTACACATCGCTTGGATAATCTTTTAATTGTTAGCATGAATCTAAATAAAAAACGCGCGAAACAGTATCACATGGCATTATGTCAAATTTTTATTTTCTAAATATTGATATTACTAGCCATATTATTATATCACATAGCATCTTACGAGTAATGATCTCCTACCCACCCACGGTGGGTAGGAGATTATTTACCCACTATATGTGGATACAATTGTGTCCACACACAGTTGTGTGTTGTGTGGACTGATGTGACACTCCTATATTAGCTCATATCATCAGTGGGTAAATGATCTCCTACCTACCGTGGGTAGGAGATCATTACTCTGCATCTTTCTTTTGAGAGATAATTTTATCAATATTTATTTCCCTCGAAAAATGTGATAACTAAGAAGAGAGGGACGAAAATATAAAAAATAAAATTCATTGCCCACCACAATTCTACCACCATTTGACCCGCCTAATTCTCTAAAAAATTTCCTAAGTATTGACATTCTCAATAATCATATCAAAATTTAAAACAGTTTATAAAATACGCGTCATAATAAAAGATCTAATTACCTATGCAATGAATTAAATGACATTCTCAATGGTCATATCAAAAATTAAACCGTTTATAAAACGCGCGTCATAATAAAATATCTAATTACCTATGCAATGAATTAAAGGTCATACCAAAGTTAATATAACTCAAACATTGAATCAATTCAAATTTTTTCTTTTCAAATAAAGAAGAGTGCTACATAAATATTCATTGTCACAATCTAACATGATAAATTAGGCACACAAAATAATACAATCATCAATATTATATAGCCATAAACTTTAGCCGGAGATTCACATCCAATAAACTTTTCAGCAATCTTTGAAAGTGAATATATAAGAAACTTCAACACACAATTGATTTAACTACAATTCCTTATAACCAGCATTTTGAAGAATATATGAACACTCTATGTGGTCGAAAAAAGTAAAACTAGAGAACAAATTACTATGATAATAATAAATGATTGAACAGTTGTTTGGACAATCATCATAACTCCAATATGTATAATGACTTGAAAATTTAGATCCTTAAAACATGGTAGAATGAAAGGTTAAAACAAATTATACAAATAATATCATTACAATGGAAATCAACTAGATCATACGCAAAAACCTTAATCCAAGATCATATACATTCGTACTCAAATTAGTGGATTGTTGCATTGCAAATCCATTAGAAGAACGAAGGTGAGGATGCGAGCCAAAAGGATTGGGAGGGCGACGACATCGGTAGTGGAACGAGTAGGACTGTGGCAATGTTTCTTTTCTTTTTTTTTTTTTTTTTTTTTGAAGTGTTCTGGTGAGAAATGAAGTTAGATTGTAAAAATTAAAAAAAGTCAATACCATTTGCGTTTGGCGGAAAATTGGACTTTTTTTTTAAAGTGTTTTAGGAGAGAAATGAACTTTGATAATAAACATTAAAAACGAGACCAATTGACATGTCATTTGGCGAATAAGCCAAACTGACATTTTTATTTTGTCACCGACCGTAAAGAGATTTTCACTCCTACACACACAAAAAAAAAACAAATCTGTCTCCAATTTTGAAAAAAAACCTCACTGTCCTCAAATCTCTCCATCTCATTTATCTTCATCATTCTTCAAATCTATCTTCTCAACTTTGTTCTTCTTCATTATTCTTTAACACGAACAAACTTCTACAGTCGGATTTCACCGGTAAGCTGTATACCAATAGGACTTATTTGTTCTAAAATAAAGGTTCAGGGTCAAGCAAATTAATGAAAGATGCTTGAGGAGTGCAGCTGCAACTTTCCCTGTGATAAAGACATGAACCCATTGAACACAACAATAATCAATAAAATTCATCAAGCTCTAATAGGTGTCGTCTCTCAGGCTACACCGTCCGACCGGCTAGTAGCCGCCGTAGTCCTTCCGCCGTCAACCACAAGAAATCCCAGTCACTGTCCTCAGGTTTTGTTCCTCTGGATGAATTCAGCTGTCTCTGCTTTGAAAACTTTAATTTTAACCAAAAATAGGAGTTTATCAAAAATATTTTGAATCTGTGAGTTTTTTTTTTTTTTTTTTTTTTTAATGGTTTCATTTTTGCTGAAAATTATACCTTTTGCTCTTATGTTCGTATTTATTTACTGCATTTGATGACTCCGTGAATACGATGTCTGAGTAGAGGTATAGGAGAACTAATTGATGAGAATTTGGGAAATTCTAGCAATTTAGTGCATCATTTAATGTTCACACCTTGACCGAGTTTTCTCACCATTTGCACATTTACAATCAATTTAGCACATGTTTGGTAGAGTTTAAAATACATATATTTTTTTAACTTCCAAAATCATTTTCGTAGAAGTTAGAATTTTACCAACTTTTCAACCGCTCATTTCAATCAACTTTTATCAAAATCTCCTAAAAAAACTACTTTTAAACTCTAATAAACAAGCACTAACTAATGTTTTATGATAGAATAATGCTATTTGCAGTCGCTACTGGTATTTATCATACGTGGCATTACTCAATTGGATGAATTATTTACTCCAATTAAGTAATGTATTTATAGCTATTAATTATAAATAATCTATCCAATTGAATAATGCCACGTAAGATGACTACCGACAGTGAAGACTATGAATAGCATCACTCTTTATGATATTATAATCAAGTTAACTTACTGTTAATGAGTAGACTACTGTGTGCTGCAGCTAACTGTGGGGGAGAGAGTAATGCACATGAATAGCAGCATTAACAGGCAGAGAAGCCTTGGGGGTGGGGGTCAATACATCATGGACTATCTGAAACGAATGCAAGCAGAGAATCCATCTTTCTTTTACGCAATTCAGGGTGATAATGAAGAATCCACTGGAAATATTTTCTGGGCCGATGCAACTTCAAGGCTGAACTATAACTACTTTGGGGACACTGTTAGAGTAGATACAGCCTATAAGACTGATCGCTATAAGGTACCTTTTGTCTCTTTCACCGGTCTAAATCATCATGCTCAGCCCGTCCTTTTTGGTTGTGCGTTGCTTCTCAATATCTCTGATGACTCGTTCATCTGGCTCCTCCAAATGTGGCTCCAAGCAATGTCTGGACGCAGCCCCGTCTCCATGACAACTGACCCTGATCAACTCATTCAGATGGCAGTTGCGCAAGTTCTGCCAGTAACACGCCACCGTTTCTGTAAATGGGGCATATTCAGAGAAACGCAGGAGAAACTGGCACACATATATCAAACAAATCCTTCTTTTGATAATGAGTTTAAAAAATGCGTCAATGAAGTTGAGACAGTTGAGGAGTTTGAGTCACAGTGGGCAGCTCTCCTGGATAGATTCTACCTCGTGGATAATGAATGGCTTCAGGCTATGTATAATGCACGTGAACAGTGGGTCCCTGTCTATATGCGAGACGTGTTTTTCGGGGAATTGTTCCCAGTGGGACACAGTGATACCAGAAATTCATTCTTCGATGGATTTGTAAATGCATCTACCACTATACAGTCATTGATTAAACAATATGAAAAAGCTATATCAGGTTGGCATGAAAAGGAATTGAAGGCAGACTTTGATACTACTAATACTGCACCAGTTCTAAAGACACCCTCACCTATGGAAAAACAAGCTGCCAACCTCTACACAAGGAGGATATTCATGAAATTCCAAGGGGAACTGGTCGAGACTCTGGCTAATCCTGCAACTAAAATTGATGGCTCAGGAACAGTCACAACTTATCGGGTAGCCAAATTTGGGGAAGAGCACAAAGCGCATACTGTTCAGTTCAATGCATTTGAGATGAAAGCTAACTGCAGCTGTCGAATGTTTGAATTTTCGGGTATCATTTGCAGACATATACTATCAGTATTCAGAGCAAAAAACGTTCTTACACTCCCCACTGAGTATGTTTTGAAACGTTGGACAAGAAACGCGAAAAGTGGTGGTGGAGATGGTACGGCTGAACATGCTTCTCAGTTACCTAGCAATTATAGGGAGTCTGTAAATGTTCGATATAACAATCTACGCCAAGAGGCTGTAAAATTTGTAGAAGAAGGTGCAAAATCCATACATGTATATAATGTAGCAATGAATGCTCTACAAGAGGCTGCAAAGCAGGTTGCTGCTGCAAAGAATAAAAATCCTGGAGCTACGCAGGGAACCAATTTTGCAAATGGAAGAAATCAAGAAAGACATGCAGGCAGCGAAAATCAAGAAGCGACATATTTATCCACGGTTAGATACTTCACACTTTCTTTCTCTTTCTACACTACGAATTAATTTGAGGAATTATCGTCTTACCTTACCAGACTAGAGATTATAGATTCTGTTATCTCTTACTTCTTTTGATTTTTCTGGTGTTACAATTAAGGAGAAGTAGAATATGAATGCTCTTAAGTGGTCCTAATGGTCCTAAACGTGAAGCACTTCAATTTCATGAATTTCTTGTCGAAGCTTTTTTTGTTTGGGAAGTTGTATACATCCTTACTCACAGAAAACTTCCAGATCTTACTTGTAACATATGGGTAAAGAGTAAGATACATCGGATATATATTTTGAGTTTCAAACTATTATAGAATCAATATATTTATTTACCCAATGCTTAAAAATGCTCAATCGGGGACTAAGGCTTTTTATCTCAGAGAAGCAAACCGTAAGCTTCGAGACATACCAGCTTTAAGCTTCGAGACATACCAATAAAATTATTCAAAAGAATATAGAAGCACAAAAACATGATTAAAATAAACCGTGAGCCATCTTGAAAATTTATACTAAAACAAATTAACAAAATTAATAATTTACGAAACAAACATAAAATACATCAATAAACTGGCAAACAATATGTTCTCAAATTAGTAATAACATAACAAATTGTAGTCTACTACAAGAAGTAGAGACAATCTAGAAGTCTCCTATTGCATCACTACTAATACGATCCTTAAGAGAATCATTTATTTGATTACCCGATCATCCTCCATTACTATGAGCTTTTTCTCATTCTATGTGTCCTCCTAAGAGGCACGGACACACCACCGCCACCGGCGTGTCGGTGTCGGACACGTATCAGACATCGATACGTATCGGATACTACGCCAGATATTTGTTTAGAGTCTAGAAAAAATAGGTCAATCTTTATGGGTCGGTCAAGATTTTAAATAGGTTAATTATTTGTTTGTTAATGTTAAAATTGGTGAATCATGTTTTAATATTATTTTTATGCAATAAGTATACAAATTTTTATTTTCTTTAGGCTATAAAACTAAAAAAAATAAATTAAAAAAATTTAATCGACGTATCAGCGGCGTGTCATTGTCGGTACTTTTTCGAAAATCGCGTGTCGACGTATCTGATACGTGTCGTATCGAACACGCATATCCGTATCGGTGCATTATAATCCTCCACTTGCAATGTTGTGCTTCCTTCTCCTTCTCCTCCCCTTCTCCATCCGTGTAAAGGCATAAAAGACAAAATAAAAAAACCCATAAATGTTCTAATTTATTAAAAAAATAGCTAAAAAACTTGAGGCCGATAATAAAATGCCCAAAAAAGGCAATACAAACGAGCTCACACCTCAAGCCTCCCTGAAGCAAACCCTTAGAGGCTAAGTCGAGGCGTAAGCCTCAAAAAGGATTTTTTAAACAATGATTTTACCCTAAAATAAAGCTATTGAGGGGAATACGTAGTCCAAGAGATAGCATGGCTTATATGATAGAGCACATGGAAATTTGGGGATTTATAGGTTACGTGGTGGCAACTTGTGGAATATAGATTCATGAAATTGTAACTCTCTATATTTAAAATTGGAAATAACTTAAACAGTGGTGGTGTTATAGGTGGTATTATGGGATTCTTTGGGCAGCTTAAGCTCAACCGGGACTGGTGAAGTGTCGACATAAGAGTTTTTGGTGCAAGTAAAATGTCATGCTACAACTGCAGCTGACATGAGATTTTTTAGACAGAGATGTGGTAAATCAGGCAAAAACATCGACAAACGAAGCCATCCTTATTCACAATAAATTTTTGGTCAGCTCTATGTCATATAATCACAAGCCTTAAGGTTGTGTTTGATTGCAAGTGGAAAATTTGGGTGGAAAGAAAATATTTTCCATGGAAATGAATTACCAAGAAAATTTGGATTGGAAAATGTTAACAAATTTTCTATGGAAAATAAATAGGTTGGAAAAGGTTAACAAATTTTCCATGGAAAATAAATTCTCCTATCCCACCAAGAAAATATTTTCCTTGAAAACAAGGAAAATATGGCCAAAAGTGGAAAATATGGAAAAAATTTTCCATGGAAAATCAAAAGTTCCAATCAAACGAAAGATGGAAAATAGGTGAGAAAATGCATTTTCCATGGAAAATTTTGCCAATCAAACAGACCAAAGCTGGAAAATGGATGGAAAATTTTCATTTTCCATGGAAAATGAAAGGAATCAAACACACCCTAAGATTAATGTCAAAGTGCAACCTACTGTTGATGGCTACACAGGAAATCCTGTTGAGTTATATATGATTATCTTTTATTCTCTCAAGTTGTTTCTAGCCTTAATAAATGTCGAAAATGTAAGGGTGATTTACTTGGATGAGATTGGATACTACATTATTTGGCTGAGAAATTGTGGGCAGAATGGTTTCATGGTGGTGTGGGGGCAATTTTTTATCAGAAAATGGCAGGAAGGAGATGGAGCTAGGTAAGTGGTTGGTGGTTTTAGCTCTCTTCTTCTTATTATTACTAGTTTTCCTTTTTCTGTTGTATTTCATTATTAATTTATCTTCACTTTTCCGGTTTCCTGGTTTCTCACTCCAATATTTACTGCCTTTTCCGAAATATCACATGTAATAGTCTAATTGTTCCGAAATATCACAAGGACTGAGAAGTTTTGGGAATTGTGTACATCCCTTGTCTAATTCTTGTTTCTTACTTGAAAATGTATGACTATAGGGGTTGCTCGAAACTGGAGCTTTCCTTGTACATCTCAAAGTCAACATGATTACACCAATAAAGAAGAACAAATTGATGTCATTTGACAATATAAAGTAAGTCTAGAAATTAAACTCCCAATAATATGACACCTGATGGTAATAATTATGTGTTTAATAATAGCATGCTCTCTAATTAATTGTCCACAAGGAAGCACCCCTCATCCCCGCGAGGCGATAGAAACTATATGTCAAAATGAAAAGAAAAGAAAAGAAAAGAGGAAATATTGAAAAAAAATGAAAAATAAGTATTTGTCTGTGTGGGGGAGCGGTCAGAGTCCACCAGCACCTCTCCTCCCCTACCACCAATCCGGTTAGCAACCATCATCTTGATGCAGGTACTAGTAAGTTATCAACTGCTTGAAGTTCTTGCCTACTTACGTAAAATCCATAATGTTCCTGGGTTAAAAATTTTGCATCTTTCTTTTAGTACTTGTGTATTTGTTAACAATTTTTTTGGAATGAGCATGATTGGTATATTTTCAAATGAGATTGATGGCCTAGTCAGTTACTCTTTTCTGTCAGTTGGTAAAACTGTTAACCAATTTTTAAATGCAGACACATAATCCTGAATATTTATGAAATCATAATGCCATATTGAGTTAATGCACATTTATCATTTTTGTTTTGCAGGACGTGAAAGAAAAGAAAATTTGTGAACTGACTGCTGAGTTGGACCGCATAAATCAACGGTGCGAAGTGTATCGTGCGAATCTGCTTACAGTTTTGAGAGACATGGAGGACCAGAAGTTAAAGCTATCAGTTAAAGTCCAAAATGCGCGGCTTACCTTAAAAGAGTAAAATGTGGGTTGATTTTGTGATTATTTTACTTCTACTTTGCAAGGGGTTCGAATTACCAATGGGAGGAAGTGAATTTTCTCTCAAACCAAACCAATGTGACAGCTATTCCATGCTATTTCACTTGTATATTGATGATGCTAATGTTTTTTGATTGAATGACAAAAGGGATATATATATAAAAAAATGTAGGCAATTTAGTTAAAATATGACAAAAGTGTTCGTTTGATTTTGCTAAAATTCAGATTTTTTTTTTTTTTTTTTTTTTTTTTTGATAAAAGTTGATTAAATGTATGGTTGAAAAATTGATAAAAGTTGTGGATTTTATTAAATGTGTAGTTAAAATTAATTGTTGACTTTCGTTTTTCGTTTTAGCTTGTTAGTAAAATTTTAATTAAAATTAAACAAATCATAAGTTTTTGAATTAACATTTTGACCAAAGTTTTGTTAAAAGAAAGGACGGAGGGAGAGGAAAATGGGAGTGAGCTAAAGTAGTAAATATTAGATCTTCCACCTCATTATATAAATATATATATTTATTTATTTGAATTATAATGTATATATTAAATTAATTGTTAAAATATTTTATAAATTTCAATTTTACATGATATAGCAATTAAACTATTTAATTGATATATTTCTTTAATTATTCTGTAACAGATAAATCTTTTTATTTAGGGACTAAATTTTATCAAGTCAATAATTTAAGGAGCAAATTTTGTACAGATTCTCAATCTTCTTCTTAGCATTCATTCAACGTCATCTTGACTCAAAACTCTTTCTTCACAACGTCATCTACAGACTAAAGTTCCAAAATTGTGAAGATGACATTCCATTTCAATTCTCCCACCCAACATTCACGAACCAAGATATTCAAACCAATTAACTGATAATGGCATTCGCTCGCAACAGTAACAAATCGAGAAGCAAAAACAAGAACAGAAGAAGCAATTCAGAGGTGAAGAAAAAAGATCATCAAGGCAAATCAAAAACAAAAATGTGAAAAAGAAGATCAACATTCCAGTTCAACAAGGAGAAAATGTTATTTGTATACATTTTATTATGCGGTTATATGCGTACATTACTATTTTTCAATTTTTAGGGCTTGGGTAATGACGAAAAAACGATTAATTGGTTCCATTTTCGAATTAAACCTTATTATGTGGATGGGATCATGATGAATGTTCATAATACATAAAAAATTAGACTTTTGATACATGTATATGAGCTTATTTATCCACTGCAAAGTTAAATCGAGATTTTCGCTTTTTGGGCATATAATGTTTTATTCATTTACAAAGACTAATTTCTATTTCATTGTATGCTGTTTTGGTGTAATTGCTAGATTTTGTGGGAAAAAAAGAAATTCAATTTTTTTTGATGAACCCAGTCAACATCAAAGGATATTTAACTGAATTTCAGTGTCGTATTGTCATATTCAACCCATATTTCATACTGTATTGCAAAATTTTTGTTTTTTTATGTTGTTGTTAGTATGCACAGTAATCGATTCTTTTTGGTTGTTAGTAATATTTCCATTGTAGATAGTTCTTTTTATTCACATGTTATACGATAGTATAACATTATAATGTGTAGAATTTGCAGTGAATATTTCAAATCTTGTATTGTGTTCATATTATATCATTAGATCAACAATTTTCACCAATGGGAATTAACTAGCTGAGCATGTGTCTATGTAATGTGAATGATCAATGTTATTAGATAGCGAAATTTGATACATTCATGTGTGCACCATAATATATGATGTACATTATAATGTTAATGAACATCGTTACTTAAAATTGTCTCAGGTTTTGATGCAAATGGCTTACTTGATACCTTATACCAAAACTCATTCTCTTATTACCTTTATGTGTACCTTTATGTGTGAACAATATTTCTTGGATTATATTATAATGTTAATAAACATCAATACTTACATATGTACTGAGTAACTTCTAAGAAGGATTGTCTTGATACCTTATACATGTGTCATTCACTTATTACTTTTCTTTGTGAAATATATTACTTGATGCCGTGATATGACATTCTTAAGGTTTATTACAACTATATGTTACTTTTCTATGTGAGCTATATTAATTGATACTGTAATATGACACTTTCAAGTTTGTTACGACTACATATTACTAATGTGATTGCTCATGTTTTGTATTTTCGTCAATGTAAATGATCACCGATACTTACATTTGGTGCCACTTTATGCTTCAAATAAGAGAAATTGTTTTCGTGCTTCATCATTGTTTTGTGTTTACTAAATCGAATTTTGGTTGATTAAAGTATGTTTTCGTTAGATTCATCGCCAATTAATGTCAATAAGTTTTGGTTTCGAAGAGGTAATTAATATTTTTTCTTCTTTGTATTATTAAATTGTAAGTGAGAACCGATACTCACATTTGTGATCATGTACTTGTACAAAATATCATAGTGTATATATGTGTTCTCTAAATGTTAAATGATTCATTTGTTATTATTTGTAACTCATAAATTTGAATTAGAGTATCTTTAGTAATCTTATGACTACCGTTTATCTTGTTTTAAAATCCTAATATTTTGTTGACTTCTAACGAGATTAGGAATATCTCATTAAACCCAAGTAATGGTGTCTCGGTAAAGTCAACGCCTAGGTTATATCTTATGTTCAAGGAATAAGTTTTCATCTTGTTTTTTTGAAGTGAATGAGATTGTTTTAAATCATCACTCATTCATCAAGTGTTTGGAGGAATTTTGCGTGATAATGTGGTTTAATTTGAGTGGCAACTTGATTTCATTCGATAACCTGGGTTACGATGATTCGGTGAAGAGAAACGGTCAAAGTACGACGAGATATATTGTAGGATCAAACATGAGATACTAGGACATTTACCTAATATGCTCCATTCGGATGTTTATGATATTTTTCTACATAAAGCACAACTTAGTGACCGGGACGTTGTCAAGTTTGGCATACTTCTCCTACTGACAAATCTTTTTTTCACAACAACGTACAAGAGATCAGTGGAAGATTCACTGATGGTTCTGGCGGACTCAGAAGACATGAATTCGTATGCATGGGGTAAGGAATTGTTCAAGTTTACTCACTCTTCTCTCAGATCTGGGCTAAGAAATAAGTCCTTGATTGTGGAGGGCAACGGGAAGTCTTACATTGCATACATGCTCAATAGATTCTTAATTGCTTTTCAAATATGGATTTAAGAAAATTTTCTAGTTCTTGATGTTAAGATTTGTACAAAAATCAGTGATCGATGTCCACGCATTCTCAATTGGACATCCGCAAGGGAACTTTATATCAAGACTCAATCTCGGAAAAAACATATTTAGTCGTCCCAATGTATGTTAAGTGTGATACTATCAATGTTTTTTTGTACTTATTTTTAATATATCTTGATCATCCATTTTTTCTTTATTGGGTTATCTGTGTCTCAGCTTCAAGTTATTTCGATGAAGCCAACCTTTGATGAAAGGCATCAGCTTTATACTGAAGGATTTTATCATGACGTGCAAGGACCACGTGTTGAAGACAACGATGATAACTTTGCATCTCACGTGGTACGAAGATCTCCACGCATTATGATAAAACATAATGTTGTGGGATGCGAAAGTAGCAACTCTCGGTTGAATCGAAGGATCACAGAGGTTTGGATGCTTTTAGTATTATGTTTGTATTATATAATTGTAGACAAATTTATTACAAACTATGAACTAATATCTTCAGGAAGAACCTTTTGTGATTCAGTTGAACGATGATTCGAAGATAGAGTCACACCATGGCGCGAAGGTTTCCCAATCACCTAGAATACCTGATGTTAATGTTGCTGACAAAATCCATGCATCTAAATGTGGTCCACCAGTCAAGGAAAAATAGATTGTTGTACACAAAAAGCAATCAACTGACAATTCCGAACCATCTGTGATTAAGGTGTTAGAAATCTTAAATTATGGACATGTATTTATTGTTAATTGTTTCATTGTACACAAAATGATTGTTCAGACTTTTATTTTACAACTATGTTGTTATGATAAGGAGTCTGTTAGGCGATGTCTTAGCGACATTTTCACCGAACACGAGAAGGTAGTGGCAGACCACTTCATCCTCAAAATGCAGTTGCAAAATCTAATGTCTGAAATGGATAAGTTAATAGCTGATGCCATTCAAGCTGTTCATCATTATCCTCCAAATGCTTCGTTGTCGGGTCATGCAAAATCAAAGGTTTACCCACTCATACTTCATCTTTAAATATTATATAGCTTATGAAACCATTGTATCATCTCAATTCCTCTAATTATTGACATATCTATTATGTTATCTGTTTTAATGAAGTATGCGGAGATGAAGACTACTCGTCAAAAGAGAAGATTAGCTTTACTTCGGCAAGTAATGAGACCACATAAGAACATCACAATCGGTGAGATTGATGAACCTAGTTTTGATCTAGGGATTGACTCACAACCTAATGTCAATTGTCTTCTACTAGATGATGACTTGGTATTGACCGAAGAAGACATCAAGATGATTGATGTTGTTGTTGTCTCAAATGTTAGTTTTTACCCAACATTGGTTTTACATTATATACATCTTTTATCTACATAATAATTAGATGCACAACTCTATTACTAACAATTGTCTTCAATTCCAAGTTGGATGGGACGGATAATACGCCGGTAGCAAGTTTTGATCCATTTGAACAAGGCGGCGATGGGAGTACACCGAAACACATGAAGATTGGTTCCATTGAACAATGCTCAGGTCTAAACACGTTGGACGATGACTTGGTGTTCAGCGAAGAGGACCTCATTAACATTGATGAATCTACCGAGCAACATCACTTGGATGTCAGGGACACAGATGCATAGGTTCTTTACATAAATAATGTAAAAGTGATACATTGGTTACATCTATGTTATATGTTTCGTTAATATCTAAAAATATAATTTATATATCAACAGGCAATCATACCTATCCCATTTGACATTGACAATGTCAAAACTCCTGAACCACGAAAACGGGCAACTAGACTAGCCGCATGTCTTCAGTCTCTGTTTGTTAAAAGTTTCAACTCGCAGTCAAATGGTTCACAGAAAGTTGAACATGTATCATTTGAATACAAATTCTGCTTGGACTGCCCTGCAATGTCCAATATCGAGATTTTCGATTGTTGGTATCATAGAGGATTAACAAGTGAGTCGAATATTTTTATTTCTTGCATCAGTCTGCAACTCGACATTATAACATCTTCATGTTTCTAATCTTTATTTTAAATTAGGGTGAAGAAGTTCCATAAATATGACCTACCCATAGTACCTACCATGGACCTTAGATCAGTGAACATAGACTCCAAGATGTGGTGGTATACATTGAAGACCCTATTGACTAATCAGGTAAACTTCTAATTTGATAAATTAACATACAATAATTGTTAATTCCAGATTTCCAAACATGTTAACAATTTTTTCGGTATTAACACAGCACATTGACGCAATGTTCTACTTCCTACGAATGGGGATGAAGCTCAGTGGTTCGATTCAGACCCGTTCGACTACTACTAACTGATATTTTGACTTCAAAATCCATATCTTATTTGATCTGTTAACTAAGCACAACAATCAGTTTCCAAAAAAAAAAAATTCTCTTCTATTATATATAAACGATCAAAAACCTCAATTCTACACAAACTGGGGAGAGGTTGAACATGTTTTCATCCCAATTTTCATGGACAAACGTGCCAACTGGATTTTAGGACACCTTGACAGAGCAAATTGGCACTTGGATGTATACAACTCGTGTACAAAACGATTAGAGATGTTGTAGTTATGGATGCCATCCAGCCACTTCTCAACATTATTCCACATCTCCTCCGCCAATCCAAGGTCCTCAAGTTCGAAGCTCCCGACTCACCTCTTTCTTGCAGACTATGTAAAGGGACACTACAACAAACAAATGGATTAGTGTAATTACTTCATTTCATTCATTAGTTTTATATGAGTATCACTTTTTTTAACTCGGTGACGACATTTTCTTTTTTCGTATAACTTATCAATTGATACTACGTTATATTTTAGTGTAACTGGAACTAGAACCATACAAACTTTAATTGAGTAACCCTCTTGTATGTTATTAATGCAGGGGTGATTGCAGTATATTCATCATCAAATATGTCGAGTACATACATGAGATGAAAATTTCAACAATGCCAAACCCCTTTGACACGAAACTTGCTTGGCACAACATGGCTGTTCAAATGTACAAGTATGCAATCGAAAAGCCTGATGTTCAGTGCGGTCAAGCAATTAGATAGATGGATTCCTATGAATGCTGTATGAAAATTAGTGGACATATTTGTTTATTAGACATTTTGAAGTTTATTGTCTTTTGCTTCATATTTTGGGCAAATCAAGATATTTAAATACATTTGCGGTATTTTTTGTTCGACATATATTATAAGATTGTTGGGTGATCTGTGATGGATTTGTATTTGAATTATGGTTGTTGGATGATCTGTGATAGATCTTGTAATCTAGTTCTTCCTTTTTTGAGTAGCAATTCAACTAATGAAATAGAACATATTCTCTTATAGACGATCTAATTCCATTTTCAATTTTAGTATCTCAATCTCTTTCCCTTTCATTTTTACTTATTGAACATTTGTTCTTGGGATGAGAGTTCTTCATACACGGCTGTTGGTAGAGGATTAGTTAAAGGATAAGAGAAAACTCAAATCTGATGTGCGTTGGCATGATATTTGCATCCCTTACTTGAATAGTCTGTTTTGGACACTTAAAACGATCTGTGACAATCTTGAACATCAAGTGCCATCAGCAATTGAAAAACATCAATTCCAATATGTTTCAAACATTTCATTAACTGCTAAATTAATTAAAAGACCTTAAAGCATCCAACATATTTCCAAATGGTAAAGACTATTCGTCATTAACTCGGTTGCTTTTCCTAATTCATATACCGTCCCAGAATTCATCACACATCCTTTTGGACATCATCAGTACATATAAACATGAATCTACATATAGTAACAACTGAAAATCAAAGTCTTTTACACAAAATAAGGATCTCAAAACCTGTAACTAATGTCATGTTTGTTTACGCACAAATCATCAAAATTATTTCCTATAAAAATCGATGACAAATCGTCTTTACATTACCAAAGAAGTAAACGTTAAATAAATGAATACCCTACAACATATGAATTTGGAAAACAAATTTGAGTGTTTATTGAATTTAAGTCTTCATATACTTCATTCATTTGTTGTTGTCTTCAAAGGTATCAAGTGATGTTAGTCCAAATATTGATCAATCCCAAAATCGTAGCCATTTCCAATCAATGATATTTTCAGTCCAATCAAACCTGTTGACAAAGATAAGATAATTATTTTCACTAAACCTTCTGGAATATTACAAATTGAAGTTGACTATACAGTTAACATTAATGTTGCATCATATACCAACACAAATCATATTGGACAATTAACATTTTAGAAACGTGTTCAAGTGTTCCAAAGTATAAGATATCAGTATGATGATGCAAGAAAAAAGATATACAAATAATTAAAAGATAAAGTATCATCTTGTTTTCAATGGAGTTCCAATCCAAGAACCGCGTATTCCATAAGTCTTATATGAACATACAAATCATATTCGATAGAAAACTACCAAAACTGAGATTTGTTCGAAGCATTTTCATCAAGCATATGGAACTAAATCGACATTATCAGCTGTAGACAAGTAACAGACCCAAATTCATATCAAACAAATGTATGTCATATCAAAATTCCAACTTGACTGGTAATGTTCTATAGTATCCCACAGAAGTTATTTCATATTAGATCATCTAAATAATACATACCCGTTATCAACACTTATTTTATAGAGAAGTTGTACATTCATGCACGTACCTATTTAATGCCATTTTCATGTCAAAACATTCTTGTAACATTGTTAAACAGTTATCTATCAATCTTAAGACTAGTAATGTATTGAATAATATGCTATTAATGAATGGAACAATTGTTTAGATTTCACCTCTTCGTTGATTGTATTATTTGCATTCTTTTTCTTTATATTTGTTGTCATCAAGGGAGCGAGATTCTTGCATTTGGATCAATTGTGTACGTATTCAGAATAACGGCCACATTTAAATTTCTTCTTAAACTCATACACCGACCGTATTCTATGTTCATTTGGTCTTCTAGACCTTCTTTTTGTATCTGGAGCTAGAACAACAATGTTTGATACTTTGTTCAGTACACTCCACTCAAATTTGTGAACAATAAAATTTATTGTCTCAGTGTAAGCATTGATATATGATTCTTTGCTGAAATAATGTGAGTAAAAGTCATACACTGACAAGTTTTTTCTACTGATTACTACTATCACCTGGGGGCACGACATTTCATCTATTTGGAAGCATCTACATGAACACGTCTTTTCATCAAGTCTTACCAAATATGCTGTTGTTTCATCATTCACCTGGTATGTACTATTAGATGAAGGTATCACCTAATTGATTTGAACATGCATTCAATTTTAGTAATATTACTCGAATAATAAATGGAAATTTATAATATCAATTTATATATATGATGACAAACGATTATAAAACTGCATATACCTCCATTCTAATTGATTCTTGTGATCGCTCCCTCATCATGCACTCATATCTTGTCTCGAGTCTTGTGAATATGGATCTAGCATCCTTTAAGTTCTTGAAAAATCATTTCTGCACTGTGCAACATAATGACTCAAACAAAGCTTCTATTGGAAAGTTCTTTGCTGACCTCGTTACTAAATTTATTGACTCCACAATGTTAGCCGTCATTGTTGAAAACTGGTTTGATGTCATATGAGCTCTTGACCACTTGTGATACCCGACCCGTTCCTGTTTAAAAATCAACATCTATTATTGGTTATTTTGTAAAAATAAATTACATTATTGGACTAAGTTGTGTATTCATTTACTAACCAAATACCCCATTATATCCTCGTCTACAGTGTCCAAATGCCTCATTTGAATAAAAAATTCTGATATTGTGTAAGCTCTTGTTGCTGCGTTGAAAGGTTTCTCGATGAACTTCAACTTTTTACCAAATCGTTTCTTCAAATTCTGGAACAATTGGTAAGAACAAACCCCGTGCAATACTCTTGGGTAAACCTTTGCGATTGCATTCTCAATTCCACTATGTCTATCAGAAACAATAAATTGCCTATCAAGGTCACCGTATGCTTATTTTAATCTTAACATGAACCATTTCTACGAAGTATTATTTTCAGAATCACCCACACCACATGCAAATATGAAAATACTGTTGTTTGCATCCTGGGTGCACGCAGTGAATAGAGTCCTACCATAACTGCCCGTTAAGAATGTACCATCAATGACTATGATATGTTTACAATGTTTCCACCCATATATTCAAGCTCCTAAGGCCATAAAGCTGAACATGTACTTGTCATTTTCATCGGTCTCAATTTTTGCATATGTTCCTGGATTTAATTTTCTAAGCATATGTAGATATGGTGGCATTCCTCCATACGATATTTTCGGATCACTCCTTACTATCTCCAATGCACATTCACGAGACCTCCAAGCCTTCTTGTAGCTAATTGTTACCTCATAAGTTTTCATCATATCCCTTACAATGTCAGCTGGTGTGTATACAGTTTTTGCAGAGGTAAACTTTTACTTGATGCAGTTTGCAATAATTGAACATGTTGCTTGCCTATGATCTCCTAAGACTATATCCAACGAGCATGTGTGACTATTCTTTATATTTCTTATCTTGAACATTGTTGTCTTCCCAATTACTGAAGCGCGAAATCCCCAATTGCAATTCACATTCAAGCACTTTAGTATATACTGATTCATGTCTGATATGTATACTGTGTATTGAAACCTGTGGTTAATTACATACAGTTCCACGCTCGTAGTTAACAAATCCTTATTCCGAAAAATTGAATCATTTTTCACATTTTCAATACTAGGTCGTGAGATGACATTTATACCACTATCTTCAATATTATTAGGCATGAAAATGGACCGAGTCGATCCAGCTCGGCCCATAAAAAAAAGCTCGGCCCATTCCCAAAGTGGGCGCTCGATTCGACCCACGAGCTCGTGGGCCAAACTGGTTGAGCTGAGCTACCCACGAGCTCGGCTCGGCCCTCAATTTTATTTTATTTTATTTTGTTTTTTAAAATTTGAAAATAAAAAATAAATACAATATCGAGAATCTTTTATGTTAAAAAATTGAAGATTGAAAACACTCATCCTTTTTCCTGGCTTGGGACTGGCTACTTTGAAAGTAGGCGGAGTTAAAATTGTATACGAATAAGATGTTACGTGTACAATTTTTTATTAAAATAAGAAAAAAATATCAAATACTAATGCAAAATAATACTTACTACGAATCTGATTAATCTATATTCAAATTTTCAAGTTCTACGGATATTATTCTGTCCACTTTGTCTTGAATTCGAATATCGGCGTTATCCTAATCCTTTAGACACAGTAAGCTTTCTAAAATGTCGACTTTGAGTTTTGACCTAATATCAGACAAAACTCTGCCACTTGTACTAAATGCAGCCTCCGATGCTATAGTTGAGACTAGAGGTGTTAGTAGATCACGTGCCATTTTTGAAAAAATTGAGTAACTACATTGATGTTGTCTCCACCATCGTAGTATATCAAAATTTTCTCTTTTCGTCATCTAACATACTAAGCACATCATGCACAAAATACTTAACTAACTTTACAGGTGTATCATTAGAACGGGGAAGGGAAAAACTAGAAAAAGAACCAACTGATTGTTGACATTGATCACTCCTATGTGTACTGATGTAACTCTATAAGTCAATGTCATCAATTAATGATGACGTACATGTTGGATTAGGGGGTCGTACAACGTTCGTACCAGCCTTTCAGCATAGACCTCATACATAGAACATAAAGTTTGTTCTAAATTAGCTCACGTTACTGAATTTTCGTAAGTTAATTTTCCTGAAATTGTCATTATTGTTACTTTCGTATCATCTAAGTTAAGTCTAGGATCCATAATACACGCTAAATGAAAATATCATAGACAATTTTTCTCAATATTTTCTAAATTTAACTTCCATAACCTGTATAATACTAGAAAACAGAGCAAAATTCTTATACATATTAAAATTGTTAGCAATATAATAGAAATGATTTAAAACAAGTGGAATAGTTGGATAATACACACCAGGCATAGTGGAAACTCAACATTTGCTATCAATTCCGATAGTCATTCGTAGCGCATGAGTTTTTGTGAATATATCTAATTGTTGAGAGTGAGACTACTAGACCCGACTTCTCAAGATCCAAACTGGAGTTGTGCCTGATTTGTATCCAAACCTCCATGTTTGTATTGACACTTTTTGAAGTGTCTGTTTAGATGGGTCATGCCTATCCCATTGTGCCAAGCTAACTTCTCTTGACAGTGCTTACACTGTGCTTTGAAATCAGGGATTCCGTCCACTAGTTTACTAGTCGGCACCAACTCAAAATACTGCCAGCACTTAGCCTTTTGTTTGGTGGCTTTTCGTTTAGTGCTGGAGCCGATGGTAGTTTGTGTATCGGCATATTCTTGAAAGTCTTCCAAATCAATTGGATCAGTACTACCACCAAACTGATTAAGAATATTGTCTAAAATTTGAATATCATTATGACTATTGAAATCATCATCACTTCGATTGTATGCCATTTGAAATAATAGAATAAAGAGAATAGGAAAAGATGAAG
This sequence comes from Forsythia suspensa, assembly GCA_023638005.1. Classification (NCBI taxonomy): domain Eukaryota; kingdom Viridiplantae; phylum Streptophyta; class Magnoliopsida; order Lamiales; family Oleaceae; genus Forsythia; species Forsythia suspensa. Next base: position 22,644,258 of record CM042670.1, on the reverse strand, counting down.
ATGTAGTAGAAAGTAGAAAGTAGAAAGTAGAAAATAGAAATGTAGAGAATTAGTAGAAGTGAAAAATTACAACTTAAAATTATAGAGTAATATCTATATAATGAAATATTAGATACTAATTATAACACTAATATTGAGAGAATGAAATTTGAGAATTGTTAATGGATTGAGTATATAATTGAATGAGAGATAACAGATTGAAGTGTGAAAAAATGAGTTTAGAATACGAGTATTTATAAGAAAATAATGAAATTAAAAAAAAAGGTGTGACCAACGGTCACTTAATCGTGACCGTTGCACGAGCCACGAGTCGAGCTGGCTCGTGGCTCGTGGCTACGAATCGACTCGTTTTTTAGCTCGGCCCTAGCTCATGCTCGTCTCTCAACGAGCCCAAGCCCGAGCCGGCGAGCCCACGAGCTTTTTTGCCACCCCTAAATAATATTATCTCCATATGTCACGTTTTCATAAATATCGTTACCCATTTCTTGAATTGTTGGGAAGTTTGTTATCAACAAATTTTCCATTGCGCCAAATCTTGTGTGATCATCGATTGATCTATCATGAAATGATTTGGTATTACCTTCAGTAATTGAGTTACATAGATATCCCAAATTATTTTAATTTGTATTTACTTTCTCAATATCTACACACAACGGAAATTTTGTCAAATTAGTCTTACCCTGTTTGACTTGTATATAGATATACAAAGAACTATCAGTGCCAATCTGTATAAGGGGTCATTTCGCTAAAACCTGATACTGAACTGTTATACGATACTCCGAATAATCCATTTTCAACTTCTTCATAATTATCCCAACCAAAGTCACGTAACTACAATCCAACGGGACAATTATACCAACCACTAAGTAATCGTTGTAACACCGTGACTGATCGTATTTACCATTGTAATAAACCAACACACTAATACTGCCCATGTGTTTATCAAAAACAGGAGTTTGAAAACATAAAGTATAATCATCCTATGAGAACTGTAGTTTGAAAACACTTGCATTGTATTCTGTAATATAATCATATAACTCATAACTCATAACTCATTATATCATAATTCCAAAATAGATTACATTGTTAACACTTTCTATCCAGGAAAATCATCAATTCTATTTACAATTAAATGTATTAACACATTATTTGACAAATTATGTTAACAACTAAGGGTTGCATATACATCATTACAGCTTAACCATTGAAACTTTACGAAAAACTCATATCGCTAGTGTTATGTATATTAACTTCGTATTTCATTTATTTGTTAATCTAGTATTATTATCCATACCAATCATTGATCAGAATAAATGAAAAAAAAATACAGCCGAGGTACCAGTGGTTAACAATCAAATCAATCAACTTTTATGTTAATAAATTCAAAAAAAAAAAATATTACCTTGTTATTGAATCTCTGTAATTGAATCGAAGATATCTTCAAATGATGTTTCCAGAAAATATTCTGCAAACCAAGATGCCAGATGATGGATTGAAATCTGTTGACGGAACAAATAATTTCAAGAATGAAAAACAGTGTCCAATTTCGTTTTTGAATTTTGAATGCGCCATTATCAAGCTGATAACCCTCTATGATTTGTAACGGTCGAACCTTATCCGTGAGATTTCTGTTTTGGGAAAATGAGGTAATAATGGGCTTCTTATCAATCTGTTAGGGGAAGGCGAGTATCATGGGCCAATACTATTGCAAATTTCCATCATACATCTAGTAATTCTCTAATTCTTCACGAAGCCCAGTAATTTTGACATTTAATGGAAAATGTAGTGTATGTATGCTATTTTCCCGCTAAAGTACTTACCCGAGGGACGAGACATAAGTCCTTTTGCACTGTTTATTTCATGGGCAAATTTCATTTTTGGACTGAACATGTAGTGAAATTTCAATTAAGTCACTAAATTTTAATTTGTCTCAATTAGATGATTGTATTTGAATTTAGTTTTAAAATTTCACCACTTCGTGACATTACGACAATTTTGTGGCACTGAGTTATAATATGATTGTCAATTAATCATTTTCAATAATAAGGTTACATATTGTGTTACTTTTTAATGATAAAATTACACACTATTTTATCACTTTTTCATAATAAGATGTAACATATTGATATAACTGTTTGTCCTAAGGGGTGGACAAAAGTATCCAACCAAATCGAACCAAATCGAACAGTTCAGTTCGATTTTTTTAAGTTTAAATCGGGTATGGGGTATTAGAATCCAGAACCGACTGTTTATGGTTCGAGTATCCATTCTAGACTCAAAATCAAAGAACCGAACTAAACGGATCTTATTTTATTTTATTTTTTCTAAAAATTTAGCCCATAAAAATAAAATATTTTATTTCTATGTTTATTTTTTTGTATTGAGATGGAACCCTATGTTCACAGCTTGATATATTGTTGTTTTATGAATAAAAGGTTTTTGAAAATTATGATTTTTAAAAATTAATGTGTTGTTTCAAATAAGGAGAATAAAAACACTTGTTAGAAATATGACAAATTTGAAAATTTTAATTATGGGATCGAACAAAACCGAATCGAATGGTTCGGTTACGGTTTGGTTCCATAATTAAAGTTGAAACTAATAGTTCAATTTACAAGATACCCAATGGTTCTCGATTCTCTATGAACTGAATAGCAACAAAATGTGTGGCTTAGTGATGTTGTATAATAGAAATTCCTTGTGATATTTATGTACTAGTGGATATAATGGGGGCGGTATCTGGTGGTGGAAATGGGCAGTTGGGGTGGTTTGGTAGCATGTTGGGTCGGTTTTTCGGGCTGTTTTGGGGTCGGTTTTTTGGCAGCAGTTGGGCCGGCTTTTGGATAGTCTTATGGGCTGTGTTTTGGGCTAAATTGGTGTTGGGTTTTGGATTAAAAATTGGATAAATTCAGGGCCGGTCACTGTTTGGGCACTTATGGGCTCTAAAGTCATATGCTCAAAAGTTAATTCAATTAAAGTCACATTTTAGAGTTAAAAGACCAACATACCCTTAATTGTAAAAAAATGCTAATTGTGATACTGTTTTGTGGTGATAGTGTTAAACTTATGATTTTGTACTACTAATAAAATATTTTAAGAACAATATTATTCTCTTGTTTATTCTCTACTGATTAATTCGTCTACCTACCATTAAACACCTTATATATTTATACTTATATATCCAATGAGAATCTATGTCCTAATTGAATCTTAAACATATTCTAATTCAAGAGAAGAATTAGAAACATTTTTCATAGTTTTAGATGAGAACCCTTTGCATGACTTTCTATTAACTTGAGAATGATTGACAGTTATTCTTTCTTCATCTTGGCATTGCTCTGAAATATGTGTTTACTTTTAAGAGAATCAGATACCTTGGAAGAGCTTTAATTTGCAGCAAAAGGATGTACATTAATCCGTGACACTGTTTTAGAGGATTTGTGATACTGTTTTGAGAAAAAAAATTAAAGATTGCCATTTTAAGCTAAAGAGACGACTTCAAATGGGTAAAATCCATTGTACGCAGTGGCAAAGCAATTGGTCTTGACCGTCTCGTCGAGACCATTATGAAAACATATTATAATAAAAATTCTGAGCACGTGTGCAAATTCTATGATTATTTCTATTGTGATACTGTTTTTTGTGATACTGTTTGAAGTCGTCTTTGATACTGTTTAATTAGTCATATGTTTTGTTTGATACTATATTATGCAAAACAGTATCATAGATTAAAACATGGATTAAAACAGTATCAAATTATATTAATGCACATTACCTAACACAAAACATTATCATGGATTAAAACTAAGACATTTAAACAGTATCACAGGTTCAAACCTTGCCATAATTAAATATTATCAAAGATCACATAGATTCAAACAGTATCACAGGATAAAAATAGTACCATAGATTAAAACGGTATCAAAATATACTAATTACCTAAACAAAACAGTAATATAGATTAAAACAGTATCATAGATTAAAACTAAGACATTCAAACAGTATCACAGATTCAAACATTGCCATAATTAAACAGTATCAAAGATCACATAGATTCAAACAGTATCACAGGATAAAAACAGTATCATGGATTAAAACATGTTTTAATCCATGATACTATTTTATTTAAGTAATGTGCATTAGTATACTTTGATACTGTTTAATCCATGATACTGTTTTTATTTAGATAACGTACATCGGTGAACTTTAATCCATCAACATATGATACTGTTTGTTTAAGATAATGTTTCAACTATGATACTAATATATCAAACTTTATATCTGGCTGGATTCATGGAATTTTTATTGGGTCTTTGTAAATTTTTGCACTTAAGTGTGCTATAAGTGACATTTATAATTTCTGCATTTTGTTTATTCAATTCATTTCTGAGTATGTTTGGTTAAGCTTAAAAGCAGCTTATTTGTGTGTATTTGATCTGATTTAACCATAATAACTGTGTTAATTCATTTCTGATTCAATTCATTTCTTCGAGCAACAATTATGATGCACCAACTTCGCATGTTATCTGTGATACTGTTTTAGAGAATTTGTGATACTGTTTTGAAAAGAAAAATTAAAGATTGTCATTTTAAACTAATAAAACGACTTCAAATGAGTAAAATCCATCGTGCATGCAGCGGTGGCAAAGCGTACTAAGGTCTTGACCGTCTCGTCGAGACCATTCCGAAAACATATTATAATAAAAATTCTGAGCACGTATGTGAATTCTATGTCTATTTATATAGTGATACTCTTTTCTGTGATATTGTTTTGTATAATATAGTATCAAACAACATACCATGACTAAACATTAGATGGTAGAACATTCAAGCTCCTATTTACAACAATTAGATGGTGGAGCATTCAGCTCCTATTTACATAAGATAGTGGAGTATTTAAGCTTATATTTACAGCATTTTATGCTCATATTTACAATATTCTATGCCCATTTCTGTTGTGATACTGTTTTGTATAATACAGTATCACACAACTTTTATGACTAATTAACAACACAAATAAATAATCTAATGGCCAACTTAATACAATATCAAGTTGCTATTCTATAATACAATATCAACAACACATGTTACCTCATTGTTTACATAACTGGAAAATGCTCATTGTTTACATAACTGCTAAAATACTCAACCCAGGTTAATCATATTGGTCAGCCTCTCTTGCAGCACGGATAGATCAATGCTAGCTGTTAGATCACTAGCCTGAAAAAATGATCAAATACAAGAATTAAGATTAAAACAAAGAAATTAATAATAATATTCCTACGTTAATTTGTTACCTCAATCTGGATTCTATGAAGTAACTTGTCATTTACTTTTGTATTTTCACAGCTAACAACATTCAGTCCCCAACTGGAAATTGATCCAAAATCTTCACCAAAAAACTGCCTAAAACCAATCCCAAAACTAGTTTAGCTATACCAAAATCTTTCACAAATCCTTCATTCCTTCTATGAATGCTTATATATCTTCACAATTTCAATAGCACATAGCCCAAATTTTACTATATAGAATTAAAAAGTGACACTACGCCGTAGAAGCACTCGCCGGAGGTTGTCACCGGAGGTGGAGGAGGTTGTTGTCATGGGAGGGAGGAGGTTGTCGCCGGAGGTGGAAGATTGTGCCAATGAAAAATATGGTTAAAAGGGGTGATTTTGGAATTAATATAAAATATTGCTATAAAGTATGACTTAATCACAATTTAAAAAAAAGTTTTAACCTAATTTGAAACAAGTCGTGTGGAGATGACTTATTGACAATTTTCTCTTAAAAATTTAGGACTAAAGAGCCGGTATTTAAGTTGAAAAAGAGGTCTGATATTTGGGCAAAAAACAAAGTCGGGTTTGGTGCTTAACATATGATTCGATTTAAAATCAAATGAGCGAATAAAATGAATTTAAATCACGCGAGACATTTTTCTTACGACATGTAAATTTAAGATTATAACCAATTAAATTAAAAAAATTATATAACAAGACTCGTTAATAAAAGTATTCCACGTTCGTTAACAAAATAAAAGGCAAGTGCGGCCAAATTTCTTGGTGGCCAATAAATAAATAATTTCATGATTTTTTAGGAAGTGTCATAGCGACACGAAGAACTAATTAATTTTATTTTCAAAAAATTAAAATGAAAATTTTCGTCTTGGGAGATTAAAATTTTCATGTGGCTATATTCTATTTCTTAATTTGTTGTTTATTAAATCTTCCTTTTATTTAATTAGTTTATCTATCCCTAAAATAAAAATAAAAAATTGGAAAAAAATATAAAAAGGTCAAGCCTTTTGGTGCCTAGGTCCACATTAGGCGGTCAAATAGGATTGATTGCCTTTTTTCACGCATTCCTCATGTGTGGGACTTTTTCGTCATGTCTCACGTGTAGACATACTTAGACCCTGTCTTTTTTCGCATTTTAAAATAGTGAATGAAACTAGTACTTCCAAATTCACAACTTTGTTTGAACTCACTCTAGTACTCGTCTATCTGTAAATTTGGAGGTACGATTTACGTCCCTTTCCTTTGTGTACTTTGATTTTCCATCAACAAAACATGATCAAGGTACTCCAACCCCAACCCCAACCCTGAGTTTAGGCCTAAAAACCCACCTAAGCTTCGATGGTGTTTTAAATTATGGAAATAATAAATGGGGATCATCGACACAAGAAGCCAATCACAAGTGGATTCCTCTCCATCCGAACAATATTAATGGGATTTCGATATTTCCTAACTATAAATACACTTGTCGTAGGCAATCAACATTTATGTTCTATTGATATAACATGGATTCGAGATAGAATAACTTTCAATAGTATAAAAATAGACATACCCTCAAGAATTAGACATGAATTAGTCTGTTTTCAAGATAAACATTTCATTATTAAGGAGGTGACAATTAATTCTTATTAGTAAAAACAAATGTTGAATCTTCCCATCAATTTGGAGACAAATCAATCTGTGGGCCTTCGAAACGAATATAATCATACATGATCCCCTGGAAAGGGCTTCTGGAATTTGCTTGTGTCAAATAAATTATGTTGTTCCCTCGAACGAGTAGAGTGCCTCTTATGTCCACATTGAAGAGCCAATAGAGACCATGAATCCCATGTCTGGCGATTGCGTTATCACTTCCTATTATTCCGCTTGAAAATAGAGGCGGGTTTTGGTCTGAAATATTCACTCGAACCTACACGTGTTTATAAATAGAGTTCATCATCGTCGTCAATATATGATGTAATTTGGCTTGATAGGATGAAACGTGCAGGAGCTGACCTTTAATTCTGCTTGAGCTGCAGATGCAAGAGCCAATCGCAATTTATATGTTCCAGTTGGGTTGAGCATGTCTAGTTTAAACTTAATCTGCCATGTAGTGCCTTGGTATGTTTTGTCATCTTTTTTTCTGAAAGCCATGAAATCTTGCAAAATTAGTACTTGAGTTCTCTTGCTACAGACGATAGAGAGACCGAGATCTTTGTGAAATACTTTGTGGATTGATAAAAGATTTCAATCTAAGTACTTTTAAGGTAAGAATTATGCTAACCTGGTAACTTGTGCAAAAAACCAATCTTTCGTGTAATCGCTCTCACCAACTGTATAGATCAAATCACCATTAGGATACAACTCGGTGTATCTTTCCCATAGTCCATATTGTCTAAACCTGAGGATAGGGTGCAGATCCAAAAGTTAAATTTACTCTGGATTTTAGAAACTAGAAACAAATACAACAACAAACTAAACCTTATTCTCAGTAACTTTGGAATTGGCTGCACGAGGGAAAATGTTACTAGGAATACTAACCTGTCAGGATGATTGACATAAAGTTTGTTGATATATTTAGGGTTCGGATCAGGTATGTAAAATTCTCCAGCAGAACGGTCAGGGACGCCTATTTCCCACAAGGTCGGTCCATTTCTCGGGGGCTCGTAGACAAGGTTGCCCATATCAATGAAGCATCCTGATTTACAAGGACTCAGTTTTGGATAGACGGGGGAGAAACAGATCAAAAGAAAGAAACATTTGTGAGAAGAAGAACCTGAGATTATGGTAATAGAATCCTCACTTAAGTAATCTCCAATAAATCCCGGCACCCATGCATAGAGACTATAGTCCCCGGTACGGATGTCATTTACGAAGAAGAAGCCTTCTTCATTTGCTCTTGTCCAAAACTGATAGTCCTGTGACAAACCAAAACTTATTTATAGTTTTTGAAATGGTTGGCATTTGTGAAATGTCATACCAAAAGATAAGCTAAATAATTACACTACACGAAATTTTACTTTTAACGACAAAATTTTTTTTCGTAGTAAAAAGTCATTTTATAGTTGTTTCATCAAAAGGGTCGTCAAGAGACTTTTGTAGATTAGTTTTTGTAGTTAAAGGTAAAATTTCTTGTAGTGTCAATGTTAATGAATTGGAAACAAATAGTTTGGTAATTATTATTCATGTATTCATGAAAAAACCACCTTGCATTCTCTTTGCCAAGATCCAATCTCTCCTGGTGGAGCCAAGCCCACATAGGCACCACTTGCTGGAACATAATCATCACTAATGTACCTGAATTCGACAAGATTAATAAACCCTTTTTAAGTTCAGATTAGAAATATTGGCCAAATGATATCAATCTACATTTACCTGTCTTTGACTAATAATCTGCCACTAACATTGCCCCTTTCAGCTGAAGGTGGAAAATCTTCTGATTCTGGAAAACTATATGGCCAACTTTGAACTTCATCCAGCACCTGATTGATTATTATTTATGAATTTTCGGTCGTATGTGTCAATAATGCATGCCCTTTTAGACGTAGAAATGTAGATTGAACCTGTTTTTTCGCATCCTCCCAAAGAGAAAGTGAGTCGTCTCCTTCCATAGCAGAATTAAGATACATAAAAACTGGACCGAAGACTTTCTTCCACGGCTCGCCTTCTCCAACTTTAGGCACTAGATCGATCCCGGCGTAGTGAGCACTAATAAACATCTGAACATAGCATACCATATTGATCGAGTAATGCTGCTGCTATTAACTAATCAAATGCTTGTTAGTACGTGCTTACAGCAAGAGTAGTTGGGCCAACGTGCGAAGTAAGGTTTTGTTTGAGAGGTCCTCCAGATCGGAACTCACTGCTAGGACTGATCTGCCAGAATCCCAAAGGTGGATCCATACATATCCAGCCGTGAAGTTTGAGGTCTTTGTTCTCACACGAGTACTGATACTTATCGTCCACCTGAGTTAATTAAAGAGCAATAAGAGGTTTTCCTTTATAAATTGTACATATTTAAGAATATGATACTATTGGAGAGCAACAATGCCTCTCTTGAGCTCTGTGATGGGTCACTCAAATGATGATGGTCGAATGCCATCATAGTTTTAGCTTTGCCTCACTAGACACCAATTCATTTTCATATGAGATTTACAGCTCGATCCAACAAGTTGTATCAGATCCAAGGTCATGGAGTTCGAGCCATGAGAGCGTCATGTTGAGGGAGAGAATGTTGGGAAGCAACAATGCCGTTCTTAAGCCCAGGGATTGGATCACTCAAATGATGGTGGTCGAATGCCATAAAAGGTTTAGTCTTCTCTTATTGGACACCAATTGGTTTCAGATGAGATTAGATGGTTAAAGCCTCCAACAAATACAATCAAAAAGCTTGGAAAAGTATCGTACCTCTCCTTTAAATTCTGGCTCCACAGGATTCACAAGAAGAACTGCTTCTGGATAGGCCAATTGCTGGCCTCGTCCTGGTAACCGATCATCGGGTAAGGGCATGTACCTTTGCCTGTTATCTGCCATGGCCATATAGTGAAACCTATATATTCATTCAAGTTAGTAAAATCTTCTAAAATTGTTAGTGAACGACGACTTCAGTTTAACTTGAGCAAGTTAATCTTTCTTCTAACAGGGCATTTGGAATACACATATCAATAAGATGGGCGAATTAGAAGTTATACTTGTCTTTCCGCAGCTTAAATGCAATTCTTGTTTCGTCAAGATTGAAACCGGGCCATCCCTCCAAATGCTCGTAAATGGCGTAGGAATAGAAGCCGGAGCAGCCAGGCAGCATTACGAACCTGCCAATCATTTCCCTAACTGTCAACATCATTTGAACATGTAATCAGCATTTGCATACAAATTTATTGATATATAAAGTTTTCATAACCTTTTGTCTATATTTAACGGTGCAAGCTTGCCCTCGACTGAGTTATCCCATGTTCTTGAGAATGAGAGCTCTATCTGTTCCTCAGATTCTACTACAACTTCAAAATTTGTTCCTACTATCCTGCATTAATTGTCACTTCTTCTGGTTATATTGTGTAACAGAAGATAGACTCATATAATTAATTGTATAAAACATTCTAGTATGGTGCTCATTTTATTAACCACTGAGTCCAAAATATTGGATACACTCCTATTGAAAAATCACTCAACATCACAGACGGGACGAAATCAAGAAATCATCTCTCACATGCGAAATTATAGAAGACCTCCTTTAAGATCTAACAATTCCATCAAATTGAGTTTGATTGTATGTGTGATAGCATCTAATGTATTAGGAATATCAATTACCTCTTATTCTGCTCTGGATACCCTCTTTCAGTTTCTTAACTATAGCGTGTCTATTTATTAATTGACGGGCTGCAAGAATAGTTGAAGCCATACCCAATCGAAAAAATATGTTATCCATACACATTTCAAGTAATTGTGAACAGCATGTCATGGCTGCGGTCCCGGCTGAAAATCCTACTACATTCTTTCTCCGAGAAGCCAGTTATGGTCCTTATGGAGCATAGTCAAGCGTACCAGTAGAATAGGAAAGGCCCTCAGCTCAGTCTTAGGCGAGTTGTAACAAGGAAGAATAGGGTCATCACTACATGGCTCGGGATGGATAGTACATGATTTAGTATAATTGAGCATAGTCACATTTATTTGACATACTTTTTATCATGTGCATCAAGAGAGAGAGAGAGAGAGAGAGTATTGTACTGTTCAAATGTTCCTGTTGTTACAGTACTTCCTGCTGGACTCCAAACAAGGTCCCAGTAGCTGCATAAAATTTCGAACAAATTGTATCAAACGAATTTGAACCTGATCATGTGTCGGATTCCCAATTTCAGAATCCCAAATGTTCGTCTGCATTCATGATTGATAAGTATAATTTTTACACTTATCTAGTGTCTATTGATTATACAAATGCTAGTTATTTGAGTTGAGATTTTACTCATTTTAGTGTATTTTTTGTGGTTTAGAATCAACCCCAAGGGTGGATAGAGTTTGAACAAAATGAGAATGAAAAGAGCATCGAGATGGTTAAGTTGGTGTGTTGAGGCGGCAAACAAGGTTCTATATGTGGCACCGGAATCATGCAAATGGTAGAACAAGGGAAAACAGGACGGGTAAAACTAAGTAATTTTCGCACAAGCGAAAAATAGAAGAGAAAAAGTTTCGCGCATGCGAGATTGGAAATAAAATGAAGGATTAGACTGAACATTCTCACTCGAGCAAGACTAGTACACAGATTACACAGATTTTGCTCAAGATCCTTAAATTTGTTAATGCTGACTAATTACCCTCTGTTTGATTCTTCATTGAGGACTTCAAGCAGATTGTCAATGCCATTATATCTTATTCCAGTCACAGTGCCATCTGGTTTTGATAGTGTGACTCTAAGAATGCCATTGTCCATAACCACCTATAATCAAATAACCATAGTTTTCAGACACAAAAACACTTAATTAGTACATCGACATACAAAAAATTTACGTGAATTACATGGTGGTCTTGAACATGCAACCGTAGTCTTCTTAAATGCTGCATCGATTTCTTCTTCTTCGCCTTGTTTTCTTTAAGCTAGATTGAAATTTATCGAACGAAACACTGTCAAGAGGTTTTTTGTTTGTTCTCTGTAGTGTTGTATATTAGTATGTTTTGCCATAGGTCTTGACTTGAACTGCAAAGGAAGAAATATAAATTTACACGTGCAATCTCTTTGCTTACAAAGTAGGTACTGTTTGGTATGATACATGTACTTAGCTTGCAAGAAAAGAAATCATGGCTCCTCTGTGTGATAACTAACTGCATAGAAAATCGAAATACTACATGATTGTCAACATGTTATGTAACTTTTTATATATAATAAATTAATTTTTTTTTTATTGAGGATGAAACTTGAAATTTTAGAGAAGAATATCTTACTCTGAAAAAAATCATATCTTACTTTGAAAAATGTCGCCTATCTAAATTTATGGTTATCATTATTCAATCTAAACATGCATGTCATTTCTCAATCTCAACACAGTTGACAAATCATTCATCGATTGGTCAGAAATATAAAAGCATTAAGAACAATAACGAAAACACGTCATGAAAGGATACTTCGAGTAAAAAAAAATTTAGCTATTCAAAATTAGAGCTGGCAAATGGGTAGACCGGCCCTCAGAGCAGGGCCACACTTCAAATTGGACTCACCAGTTCAACCCAGTTTTGTGCAGGCCAGAAATATGCTGGTCCAGCCCATTGGGCCAACCCAGTCTTAATTTTTTTTACACAATCTAATACATTGTATCAAATACAATCTTAGATAAACTTAGACAATATATATTTTAAGATTTTTAAAGAGATTAATTTATAAAATTGGGACTCTCCATGTATTAGTTAGTAGATAAACATCAATTTTATTTCAAAATAATAATAGTTTTTTGGTTAATTGTAAACTATTTCTTGACACATTTTTCTAAAACATAAATAGTAAAAGCATGTTAGTCTTATTGCTTTGAGATATAAGCATGTTTGGCTTAAATTAAAAAAGTTTACGTATAAGTAAATTTAAAATAAATAATTTACTTGTCATAACAAATATAATTTGGATTGAAACTTGAATTAAACTTAATTTTAATTAAATCTAAACAATTTTTGTTGGAGCTTGAGATTATTGGACTAATGTTTCAAAAAAAAAAAAAAAAAGACAATTTAAATTGGGCTTAGGGCATTTTGGATTGATGTTATTTGGATTATGTATTATGGCTATTCACAAAATGAGTGATTAGTATCAAGGAGAAAAAAATAAAAAATAAAATTGCTGGCGAGTCCAACCTAACCCAAACCAAAATCTGGGTTATATGAGTCGGCTCACGGGCCTGGCTGGTTTTACCACCTCTACTCAAGATGAGTTTGAAGTTGATCTTCCTGGTGCAAACTCCAAATTCACAGCTTTGTCCTCTTCTTATACGTTTTCTCGTCCATTCCCTGAGTTCATTTTGTGTGTTTTTTGTATTGAAGTCAAGATTGTGTCCCCTTAATGTTCAAAGACATTATGAGCCCGTTTGAGATTGATTTTGGAGCTCAACCTCAAACAATTAGAAGTTGTTTTAGGTGTTTGGTAAATTTTAAAAAAGTGATTCTAAAAGAATCTATATTATTTGGCAGCAGATTTTGAAAAGCTGCAAAATGGTAACTTTTCAGATTCTACTTTTAGCTTTTCTATCTATCTATTATTAAAATATCAATTTTGACCTTAATTAATTAAAGTAATTCCTTTTATGTTACATATTTATTAGTATTCTAATTATAATGGTTCTCTACAAATAATTTAAATTTAATTGATTTTTGTACAATATTAGAATGCTTTTATTTTTTAATGTTTTAAAATTTCAAGATTTAATAGATATAAATTATTTTTATTTTAAAATAATTATGGTAAATGTCTTGTCTAGAAAAAATATTTGATAATATTATAAATTGATATAGAAGTAAAAATAAAATTTACAATACTACTCAATAATAATAATACAAAATAATATTATTATAATCAATGTCTATTTTAGTAATTTTATATAATCACAACAATAAATCACTTTTGTTACCAAACTCTTAAATACTAATTTTGAAACATACAACAATTATGAAATAAGAGTTTACCAAACACTTATCTGATTCTTTCTGCAGCACAGTAAAAGCTAATTATCTTAAAAGCATAGGAATACCAAACCAAGTCTATGTATATATATTGGGAGGTGTGTAGACCTCTCCCCCATGTGCAAAATGACCAATTTGCCCTCTATTCGTCGAGTAAATTGAACCAAAGTCAAATTAGCATTTCTCATCTCGCGGCCGCAGATGAGGTATGGGAATTAAGTCACGTCCCACGGGTTCCCCGCGGAAACGAGGAACTGTGCCTTGGACTACTTGTTGCCCATTGGACACTTTTTGGAGCTCAGAATAAAATGCGCACAACTTTTCATAGAAAAATTCAAATTGATATCCATAAAATACGCTAGACTCTTGATTCGACATGCTTTATGATGATATATTATTCACCTAGTATAAAGCGCTGCTTCTCGTCTGGATACTCTAAAATATCAACTTCTTTTGATGTTCGACCTTCTACTCTGCATCTTTTGATTACCAGTGTGATTCCTAAGCTTGTGGGTGTTCCTAATACAAGAAATCTAGTAAAATAAGTAGAAATCAACTCGACTACCAATTACTAATATGAATAATGCAAATAAGTATAGCTAGCTTTTACACTTTATCATTAAACAATTAGAATTTATTTAATTCAGATTAAATACTTAATCTTTATCTTATTTGCTAACACAATTAATAGAATTAATTAAAAATTAATTAAAAATTTTTCTTTTAATTGGTCTACACACCATGGCCCGGTCACCAGGCTTGCGAACAGTCCTGCTCGGTCTTGTTTAATAGTTGCGTAATCACTTAAATGGGCTCGATTAAAGTTTCCACGGGAACATGCAATTCACGTTTCTAATTATCACATCTAAAAAGAATGGGCTCGATTATTAATTTCCACTATAGGACTGTGATTGCATTTCGTAATTACATGTTTATTTCAACGTCTCTTTCTTGGCAATATTTGATGTTAAATCGATAGTTGTAGGGCTCGTTATATGGTCAATGGTTAAAAATAACGGATATTGGTATACCGCTTCATTGCGGAGGAATCTGATCGTTGAAGCTTGTTTGTTGAAGAATACTAAGGAGGAAGAAGATTAGAAGGAAATTTGAAGAATGATAAAGAGAAGAATTGAGAAGGAAAAATTTGAGGAGATGATATTTTTTTTTGGAAGACACACGTATATACTGATTTTGTGTGAGTGTGGGTGAAAACCTTCATTACGGTCGGTGATAATTCATCTTATCCTATTTAGACGGAATTGATGTTCGGATATACTTTTACCCAAATAACAATTTAAATAAAAATTGAGGAGAACTTTTATCCTAAAAAGGAGGACAAATTTTTTTTTTTTTTTTTTTTTTAATCTTGATATGGATTGACTAACTTATTTTAAAAGACGAATGTACTCTTTTATAATATAGAACAAATTTATTTTTAGACATCTATATCCTAGGATAATTGCCACCGCCCTCCGCCACTTTACCCATTTATTTTCTCTTTTAATTTTTTTATTTAATTTTTTCGTTTAATTAAGAATAAATGTAGAATTGTCTTTTTTATGCTGACTTTTGAACTGTGAATTTTTTCTATTCTTATACTTAGTTGAACAAAATACAATAATGATAAACATTAAACATGTTATCTAGATAACTATTATCCAAATAAACAATTTTATCCATAAACCAAACAGATCCTTAGGGTTTAGCTGGGCCTGAAATTTGACTTATATATTCTTTTTAATGTGGGGGTGATGATTGTGTGTTTTTATGAATTAAATGATCAAAATTACATAGAGAATATTGGTCTATTTTTTCTGTCTAACTGGAAGATTCTAAGGTGTAGTGCACCATTGAGCTGACGTGGCAATGACCTCCAAATACTCGATTGTGCAAAACTTCAATCGTTCACCCGGTCGTGGTATCTTATGGAACCTCGGTCGTTCAAAAAGGAAGGTTTGCCTTGATTACCACAGTTATCGATTGAGAAGAAAGTGACCACTCGAGAAGAAGGTAATCACTTGGTACATTCAGCATTAGTAGACCCCCACTCAAGTCTATATTTATTATAACTTGAGAGTAGTTTAAATACGACTATCAAATCAGCAGATAAGACAAGCGGATGAGGACTGCACGTTTGTATGCTTCATTTCTTTTCCCACCGCGACTGAGTGTCCGTGTTAATCAACATTTCAAAATCTCCAACCGTCCTATTTCCAATAGTGGGTGGAAGAATAGGTATTTATATGTGAACCCGATTGATGGTATGTTCCACTTTCCTACCAAATGGAGATTTCTCCCACTTAGGTCGATTCAACTAGACCCTCATTCTCCTTAGTCTTGACTCGTTCTTAGTCTTGTTGTCTTTTCGAACCCGTGATGTTGACGATACGGATAGCACTTTGGTCTTAGCGGGCACCGGCCGACGCGGTAGGCTTATTCAAGTTTCTTCTATTGTCCAATCCACCAATGTCAATCATCCCATTTCTACCGCTGATCTTATAGTGTAGACCAAGCATCCAGTTGCAACCATCACACTGTTGACCTCGCCTACTCGGCCGCCTTCTCCTCCTACAACCCGACCGCTCGTAACTCCACTGACCCGTACTCTTACTTCTTCCAGCCATCCCCATAGATCTATTGAAAAGGTGGCCGAGGAGGAGGAAGACATTGAGGCCCAAGTGACTTCTTAAGTATGATCACCACATCCTCTTTTTTGTTTTCTGCTTGGTCGATCTGTGACCAAAACAATGTTCTTTGTGACTCAGTATACTTTTGATACTTTTTGCTCGTCCAAGTAAAGATGTGCTTTACCCTCGCCCGTGGCTTTGTCTTTGGGAATGTGGTTTATCCTTTCCTAGATTTTTCTTTAATTTCAGAGTCTGTACTTAGCACTTGTTTCCTTTCACACATTCGCCCATATACATGGTCGAGTTCATTCCTCTAGCCGAATGACGCTCGACCTCGGTCTAGATCAATGTCCTTAAAGGAGAAAATGGTCGTAAATAACACAGAAATCGTTTACTAAAATCCAAGAACACTTAGCGTTTTCAAAAAACACACTTAGTTTAATTGAGATTTAAGAAATTTTAATTGACATCCAAGAAAACTTAGTTATTTTTTTAAAGGCCACCTTGGTCAATTTGAGTTCAAGAAATTTTGATTGAGGCCCAAGGAGACTTAGTTTTTTTGAGAAGTATGTCTGGTCTACTTGACACCATGAAATTTTGTTGGGTGGGCCACTTGACCGTGATCAAAATGTTTGCCCTGGGCTAAATAGACCTTGGTCTAGGTGTTTGCTCTTCTTGATCACAGAGCCTGGTTGAATTAAAAACATGAAATTTTGTTGAGTGGGCTACTCGACTGTGGTTAAGATGTTTACCCTTTTATGATCAGCAAGCTTGGTTTAATTGAAAACATGAAATTTTGTTGAGTGGGTTACTCGGCTGTGGTCAATATATTTACCCTTTTTTATCAACAAACCTAGTTAATTGAAACCAAGAAATTTTGTTGAGTGGAATACTCGACCATGGTCAAGATGTTTCCCATTTTTGATCAGCAAACCTGGTTTAATTGAAACTAGGAAATTTTGTTGAGTGTGTTATTCAATCGTGGTCAAGACGTTAACCCTTTTTGATCAACAAGCCCGGTTTAATTGAACCAAGAAATTTAATTGATTGGGCTACTCGACCGTGGTCAAGATGTTCGCCATTTTTTGTCAGCAAGCCTTGTTTAATTGAAACCATGAAATTTTGTTAATTGGGCTACTCGACCATGGGTGAGATGTTGGCCTATTTGAGTAGGGTATCGTCCGATAGCTTTGAAAACAGTGAAAATTTGTGGTTGGGTGGAATCAAGGGCCGCGCCTGGCTGATTTGCCTCATTGCCGATCCCTCTTAGTGTCTTCATCATTGATAGTATTTTTTCAGATGCTCCACGATCCATGGATGTCTTCTTTTTCTTGGCACTACTCGAGAACAACTTCAAAATTACTCGCGAAGGACGATGAGTTGATCGACCGCGGAGGAAGTGCATCAAACAACTCCCATGCATCCTTGTGCAACGTCATAGGGAATGCATGGCAAGCGATGGCGTCCAGCCAACCATGCAACCTTATTCGATCATCGAATGTTCTTATATAGTCTATCGGATCTATTGTGCCATCAAATTTGTTGTTTGGCTATTTGAACTTTGGTAGCAAAGGCACGACCATCAAAATCTTCTAGAGATGGTAATGGGTGGATTGGTTTTGTCCCTCCCCGCGACCCGCGAATTTGTGTGGCAGGGCGGGGCGGGGCACTCATTTGACTTGTCAAGTGTCCCGGTTAATTTTTTTTTCTTTGTAAATTGCAAACAAACAATTAAATAAATTCGGGGTGGAAGAATTGGAATAGGAGCTAGGAAGGATTATGAAAGTACAATGTTAGGGTTAAGGAAATAGAAATTTGATATTATATTTGTAGCAAACAAAACAATTTAAATGCAAGATTGAGGTTGTGGTGTAGTGGTTTATTTTATGTTTTTTCAAAAAATAAAATTGAGGGGGCGGGGCGTGGTGGCCTCGGACCTGTCCCTATTACTCGACTAATTGGGGGCGGGTCCGGGTTGGTAGGTCAAATTTCCATCCTTAATCTCTGTGATGAATGGATTTTCGTTGATGGAAATCGGCCAACCTCTGTTCTTTCTACGAATGATTGCCTCTTTAACTTTTTGATTCGGAAAGCTTTCCAAATTCATCGAAATTGTTGGAGGATATGAAGCTGTTACTTTAGGTGCCGGCAGAACTTCAACGGGTCGCCTTTCGATAGCCTGCAGCGAGGGAGTGGTCACTCTCTATATCATGGTCAAATTTAGGGGTGGGCATTTTAATCGGAATCGAACCTCTCGAATCGGAACCGGAGGTTCTGGTCCGGTTCTAAAAAAATAAAATTAAGAACTGGAATCGAGAACGAACCGGTTTCTTGGTTCTTGAATTGGAACTGTGGGTTTCCGACTTGGAACCGAATTTGTCATTTTTTATGAATTTTTTATTTTTTACAATTTATTCACTCTGACCCAACCCGACCCAAACCAAAGACCAAAAGTCCAAAACCCACCACCTCAAAACCCAAACTCAATTGATACAATTTCAAATACTCAAATCTCAAATTCTCAATCGCTATTTACTCATATACACAATACAAACGTTGTAATCTGTCTAGCAATCTCGCTCATCTCTCTCACCAGGGGCGATTCTGACATTTTTGGGACCCTAGGTGAAGTCTAAAAACTAGGCCCCCAAGACAAAGTTTAACAAGTCATGGACATGACTACTGGTGCGCTAGGCTTTAATGTTTCTTTGTTTTTTTTTTTTAATAATTATGCCCCTTCAATTTTGGGCCATTACCTAATAATAGTCATGATCCTCATTGAATGCGGCTTGCTTTGCTTTGTTGGACTTCAAACTTTTGCACAAATATATTTTTTTAGGCAACTTCAGTAATCAATTTTTTTTAATAAAAATGGCCCCTTTCGATTTTGGGCCCAAGGTGTTTGCCTCACTTGCCTATGCCCAAAACCGGGCTAGTCTCTCACTCAACACACAATGTGACGGCAAAGGTGAAGCTCATTTATAACTAAAAAGAATCCTCAACTTTGAGAGTTAATTTCTCTTTTTCTAATCCTAATTTATGGGTTTGCAATTCTGGTGTCTGTTCTTCTAGTTAATATTTATATATTTCAGAAATTGTTTTAATATCTAATGTATTTTAATATTAACGAGCTTGTAATTTTTAGTTTTTTTCAAAGTATATTGTCAACTTATGATTTTTAAAGAAAAAGTTATAGGTAGAACCAAATCGGAATCGAAATCGACGGTTCGAGTTCGAGTTTGATTCCAATAATTACGTGGAACTGAATGGTTCCATTTATAAAATACTCGAAATATAAATGTGGTTCTGGGTATTAAAATACCCGAACCGACCCACTTGACATCCATGCCTAGTCAGAATGCTGGTCATTTGATCTTGGAGGCCACAAATTGCTGTATAGTGACAAACTTTGGTGGTGGCTCCGCCACCATCCATGACAGCGCGGCTGGAGGATTCAACCTCTGTCTACCTCTGTCTCAGACATGATTTTTAGTTCATACTTCTTGAAAGACTGGTAGAATTTCCTCTTTGTTTCGATATTGTAACGATTCGAAAAAAAATGGAAATTCTCAGATTCTTTTTGGAAAATTTTCCACAGACGGCGCCATTTGATGATTGTGTGTTTTTATGAATTACAAGAGCGGAATTGCAGACATATTATTGGTCTATTGGTTCTGTCTAACTGGAAGATTTTGAGGTGTTTACAAAGAAGATCCTATATTTATGGATAGTACGCCTTCAGCTCACGTGGCAATGACCTTTAAATACTCGACGTGCGGAACTTGAACTGTTAACCTGGTCGTGGTATCTTATGGAACCTCAATCGGTTAAAAGGAATGTTTGCCTTGATCACCACAATCATCGGTCGAGAAAAAGATGACCACTTGGTACGTTCAACATCATGGGGTTTGTCATGCATCAATTTGCATTAGATTTGATATAGTAATGTGTTGGCGGATTTTGTATAAGTGACCAAAGTGCAGAAAACCAGAAAATTGATGAAATGAGAGTCGATGCAAGTGTTGAACACTTTATCTTTAAGTCGAATTTGTCCCGCAACGGTGCTTACGGTTATGGCATCTCGAAACCAATATCGAATGAATGAGAAATTATGGAAAATAAAAATTTTGGGTCAAAGTTTTGACCATGCGATTGCATGGATTTTTCCACCTGCGATCGCAATCTGCCTAAATTTTAAGCAGAACGTTTTTGGGCCCTTCCATGCGATCCCAGAGAGACAAATCCTTGCGATCGCATGGTTAAATTGGATCAAGTTTTGTTCTGAATTTTGTAGCTTGCGATCGCATAGGTTTGCGTGAACAGACATGTCCTTTTGAAGTGTTGCACGATTTGGTTCCTTACCTTTTCGTTTTCAATGTTAAAAGGGCCTCTGGTCATCCATATTGACAGAGAAGTAATAGAGAAAATATATGCAAAACAATCCATATTAGATTTTTCATCATTTGAACAAAGTTATTGCATTTAGTGCATAAGAAATTCTGGTTTACATTTCATTTCATCTTTTGGAGTACAAAACTGATTTCCGGTTCGTAGTGCTTGTGTTTTGAAGTGCTTCAAACACAAGTAAGAAGTCGTTGTATCGATCCCCGTTTTTTCGAAGCGGCGAAGTGGCAAACTATTTTGCCTAAACGGATTGGGTTGGGTTTGTATATTTTGGCCAAGTTGACACGAAGTTGTTGTGAAAATAATGTGATTGCAAGTGTACAATATCGCAAACAAGTAATAAAGTGGACCTATTGAGTCCGGATTATCGTTCCCACGAAGACTATCTTATTTAGATACTAGTTCAATTAATCGTAATGCTAATTTATTGAAAAGAATTTGAATTGAGTTGATTTGAAAGATTTAAACTAAAACTATCAATTTAAGGAAATTATATAATAACTTATGTAAAAGCCAGTAACAAGAATTTAGGAAAGAATAATGGTTAAAGAGTTTGGACAAACGAATTCACCTAGTTATCATCTCTAATTTCTCCTCTCAAGATTTATTCCTAAAGTTGTATTCGGTCGAATTCACAAATTTAACCTAATTTACCTCTCTCGAGTTCAAATTAGTCCTATCTAATTAAGTCAACTTAGGCAGTCAGAATGGTCCTTAATTAGATGCATTAAATTTTCTAAGAATTCAATTCAAGACCGTGACAATAACAAAAGCGTATCTCTACCTTTTATCCAATTGTCAGATTTTACTACGTGGTCTAGATTAATAATTTACCTCTCGGTTCATTACAATCCACAAATCAATGACAAATAATGGCCAATTATCTCAAGCATTAAGAAAAGAAGTAAAATCAAATACTTAATCAATTTATAAATCAAAACTTGAGATTAGAAATTAAAGAATTAAACTTAGGCTACATCGTTCATCCAAACATTAAATCTAGCTATTCATGACTCGGGAGAAAGAAAAGATGAAGAGAAGGAAAGACATAACCGGATCTTGAAAATAATAGAGGAAGAGACGTTCAATATCTTGCACCAAGAAATCTTTGTCTTCAAGCTCCAATCTTCAATTCCGCATTTGTTCTTCGTCTCTTTGTATCTCTCTCTCTCAATATGATTTTTACAAGATTTAACGACCCTTAATTATGAGTGTATAACTCATATTTATAGTTCCCTCAAGAAACCCTAAAAGATCCCTAAAAATCGTGGGTTACAAGTTTCCTAATTGCATTGGGACTCAAAAAAAAGGAAACAAAATAAACAGAAAATCCGCTGGCCAAATTTGGCCTGGGCGAACTCCCAGGCATTTTCTGGGCGAACGCCCAGGCATGCAATTTCGCCTCTGTTGTTTTGGAGTGTATCTGGGCGATCGCCCAGCTTTGATCTGGGCGTTCGCCCAGATCTCTTTTCTTTATATCTGCGCCTGTGGTCCTTCAACTTTTGATTGTAGTCATTTTAGTCCTCTGATTTCTTCTTATATTTTAATTTAGTCCTCTTTTATTTGCAGTCCAGGTCCTTCAACTTTTGTATGTTTGCAAATTGATCTCCATCTCCAAGTTTTCGTACATTTTCAGTCCTTTTCACCTATTTTGCTTTGTTTTTCTCCAATTCCATCCGATCTTGGGTTTTGACCTGAAATAATTAAATCAACACACAATTAAGTAGAAAAGTACTTATGAGCACTTACAATTGTCCACTTTTAATGGTCTAGATAAGTGTAAAATCACACTTATCAAATACCCCCAAACTTGAACATTTGTTCGTCCTCGAACATAACTAATTACTTAAACACACTAAATAATATTAAAATATACTATAGTAGATATCTTGCCGCATTTGCCTCATGTTTTTAATCAAACAATTCATAATAAAATTTCTAAATCATGCTACCAAAATCAATCGGTTTTACTTATCCAATGCTCGATGAGGATATATGTGTATTATGCGCATAGTCAATTCAATCACCATAAACCGTTTGGTTGGTGATATTATGCCCCCAATGGTCAAATATTTCCTTTCTCGCTCGTAAGACTACACACCCTCAAACTGATATTCAATTTTCTCACCCCGGGTATTAGCTCTAAAGTTGTCCTCAAAACACTTATTCTTTTATCGCTCAAAAGTTGGTTAGGTCTAGCCAATACAATTGCTATCTAGATCTGTGATGATTCTCCTTTTATCGAATGCTTTGGCCATCAAGCGTCCACTAGGTAAGTCAAACCCACTAGTCATCTATACCCCCAAGTTATGCGCACAATGGTTCAATCTTGCTTTTGCTTCTCTGTTTTTTTTTTTTTTTCCCGATATATATCTTATGTGTAAGACCTCACTCCCTTAAGCTTTCTAGATGACCCTTGTAGCGAGCTTTAGGTCGATGGCTCCCAGGTCTGTTAAACCTTAGGGCACCGAGCTTTGAGAACTCCAATGGACTTTATCACTCGAGTCAACTAGGCTACGAAGAGAGGTATAAGATAATGCATGTGCCATGCTTTTCAATTTTTTTTTTTTTTTTTTTTTTTTTGCAAGATAAAGAAGCGGGGATTAGATTCCTAGCATCCGGTCAATACCTAGATTCCACTTGATAGCCAAAGTACACTCCACACATATATCACTCAAGCACGGAATCAACACATATCTAAACAACTTCTGCATTGGTTTGACCACCCCCAAACTATTCTCTCCACTGGTTAGGTAATTGAGTTGTCAATTAGTAGTTTTGGTTTTCTCAACTAAGATTCACTACTCTTTTACTGTATTCTATTCAATATACCAACCCAGCGTAGTGAAATTCATGACCATAAATCACACTTAATCGTATCTCACATAGATAAGTAAAGTCTATAAAACAAGCACAAGTAGCATAACCTAGTCATAATTCATGAATTGATATCAGTCTCAAATAGTATCATCATAGGCCGGCAAGGCTATCCAACATACAAGCACAAAATTTTTTTTTTATTTTTTTTATTTATTTTTAAATAACACACAAAAATAACAAAAATACTCAAAGTCACCCCAAGCTTAAAATTCACATTGTCCTCAATGTGACAAAAGAAAACAAAGTAAATAAGAAATAAGGAAAGAGACAACCCGAATCAAAAGGCGTGGAGATAACAATCGAACTTTTAGCTCATCGATGCGCATTGGATTGGAATGACGATGTGCAACTGAAATATGAAAAACAATAATGATCAAATATACTTAATCACTAAAAAAAAAAGGAAGCGTGCTCTACTTCCTAATGCAGGTCCTAAAATTCTACATGCAATGCAATAAACATAAAAGGACGAGAAAAAATGGGTTGCCTCCCATTAAGCGCTCGATTTATAGTCTAGAGCTCGACTTATTGTCCGGTATCCTTTATGGAGGCTTGAATTGGGCTTTGGAAGTCTTGCATTGGTTGCGATTACCGACTTTGCATGATTTATCCTTTGCTCTCCATATTTTAAATCGACCATTTTCATCTTTAATTGGTGCAACTAGTCCACATATCCGGTTTGCGCTTTCTTGGCCAATTGTTACCCCTTCATCAACTCTAAAGCACTCCTCGAGGTCGATTGGTTGCTCGGGTATGGTGTACATCTTGAATCTTGCTCGTTCATCTTGTACCCTCAAGACTAGCTCACCTTTTTCAACATCAATAAGAGCCCGACTGTTGCTAAGAATGGTCGTCCCAAAATGACCGCATATTGCGATCCTCTTCGATGTCAAGGACAATAAAATCAACTGGAAAGAAAAACTTTTCCACCTTGATGAGCACGTCCTCAACCACACCCCGTGGGTACTTGATCGATCTATCAGCAAGCTGTAGAGATATACTTGTTGCTTTTACTTTTCCCAACCCTAATCTCCTGTAGACAGAAAGAGGCATTAAATTTACACTTGCACCTAAATCACATAAAGCATTAAAATTATAAAATTCTCCAATTGTGCAAGGTAATTTAAAACTCCCTGGATCTTTTAACTTCGGAGGCAACTTATTTAGCAGAATAGCACTACATTCCTCAGTTAAAGCCACTGTCTCGTTTTCATCTGGTTTTCTCTTCTTGGACAACATTTCTTTCATAAATTTCAAATACAATGGCATTTGAGCTAATGCGTCGGCAAAAGGAATGTTGATATGCAATTTCTTGAAAACTTCAAGAAATTTTTCAAACTGCTTGTCGAGCTTGTTCTTATTCAGCCTCTGAGGAAATGGAATTGGTGGCACATAAGCTTTGACAGGAATTGGCGCCCTCACTTTTGATGATTCAGTAGATTCTTTTGAAACTTCTTCTTTTGATTTCGCCTGTTTTTGTTCAGATTCATCTTCCTCAATTACCAACCGTCCATCATTTTTCTCTGGTCTTTTCACGTGAATCTCTGGCAGTTGTACCCCGCTCCTAGTAGTGATTGCATTTACCTGTTCTCTTGGATTTGTTTCCGTAGTCTTTGGGTAAAGTGCCCGGTTTTCTATCGACAATTGTAGGTCTAATCCCACCAATCTGAAGTCTCTATTTTTCGATAGACGCTTGTTGATTTTGTTCGTTGATGTCCAATCGCTCTAATGCTTTATCGGTTTTACGCATATCTTTGTTGGAACATCTCTCCTAAACTCGGTCCTCTTTCTTCTTGAGCATTATATGTATTACCACTTTGTTGATTCTCGGACCATCTAAAATTGGGGTGTTGCTTCCAACCTTGGATTGTATGTTTGTGAATATGGATTGTCTTCTGCGATGTGCATTATTACGCACAAAATTCACTGCTACGGAGAGGCCAATAACATACAATCGGATGTCGAATGGTTAGCTCCACGGTTCTACGCACATGATGGTTGCTTGGATTGCATTCACTCCTTGCATTTGTGTTCGACCAAGAGCTCCACACGCTTTGTCAATGTAGCAAGTTGTGCATTGGTAGTGGTGACGCACCATCAATCTCATGTATGCTGCTACTTTTCTTGGAGTGGCACGATCGAGATGAAAACATGGTCTCGTGTGTTTGCAATCGGCTCATAGAGATCCCATGCTTCGTTGACATTTTTATTCGCAATGGACCCGTTTGCGAGAGGAGTCCACCGTCGATTTAGGCGAGGAGATAGCCCGAATAAAAATATTGAGCTGTTGCCCTTTTTAATGCCATGATTTGGACATTTTCCGAGCAATTCCTTGAATATGTCCCAAGCTTCATGATACCTTTAAGCCCTCCGGTTGTTGGAAAGTAGAGATTTCCAATTTCATTTTGGCTACTTTAGGCGGTGAGAAGTATTTGTTGCGAAATTTTCTAGCCAAGTCATCCCATGTTGTGATACTAGCATGTGGTTCTCGAGTCTAATCATTCCGAGCCCCATCCTCAAAGTGTAGGAAACAACCGAGTCTAATGGCATCGTCATTTACTCCTTGAAACCGGAAATTATGGAGCATACGTAGGAATGCGGAGAGATGAGTATTAGGGTTTTCGATCGCCTTTCCATAGAATTGCGGGGTTGTTCTTTGAAAAGATTAATCATATCGGCTCTTAGTTGGAAGTCGTTCCACCAAAAAGTTTGGATAAATAATGCTTGAACGATCGTGAGCTCTGCTGGGAGTTAGGAATTGAGCCATTGGCATGTTTCCATCGTCATCTTCTTCCATTCTTCATGTTGTTGAATTTGTTTGAGTTGCCATTCATTCTAGCTTCTCAATGGCTGCTCTTGCGACTTCTTGTTCAAGCCCTCTTCTTATTTGTGCTTACGTCATCCGATAGATAGACAAAGAAGAAAATAGTAGTAATAACAATAATAAAAGAAATCGTAATAATAATAAAAAAATAAAAAAATAAAATAAAAAATAAAACTAACACTAACGATTAATCTAAACTAATATTAAATAAGGATAGTCCCCGGCAACGGCGCCAAAAACTTGTTGTAAAAATAATGTGATTGCAAGTGTACAATATCGCAAACAAGTAATAAAGTGGACCTATTGAGTCCGGATTATCGTTCCCACGAAGACTATCTTATTTAGATACTAGTTCAATTAATCGTAATGCTAATTTATTGAAAAGAATTTGAATTGAGTTGATTTGAAAGATTTAAACTAAAACTATCAATTTAAGGAAATTATATAATAACTTATGTAAAAGCCAAGAACAAGAATTTAGGAAAGAATAATGGTTAAAGAGTTTGGACAAACGAATTCACCTAGTTATCATCTCTAATTTCTCCTCTCAAGATTTATTCCTAAAGTTGTATTCGATTCGAATTCACAAATTTAACCTAATTTACCTCTCTCGAGTTCAAATTAGTCCTATCTAATTAAGTCAACTTAGGCGGTCGAATGGTCCTTAATTAGATGCATTAAATTTTCTAAGAATTCAATTCAAGACCGTGACAATAACAAAAGCGTATCTCTACCTTTTATCCAATTGTCGATTTTTACTACGTGGTCTAGATTAATAATTTACCTCTCGGTTCATTACAATCCACAAATCAATGACAAATAATGGCCAATTATCTCAAGCATTAAGAAAAGAAGTAAAATCAAATACTTAATCAATTTATAAATCAAAACTTGAGATTAGAAATTAAAGAATTAAACTTAGGCTACATCGTTCATCCAAACATTAAATCTAGCTATTCATGACTCGGGAGAAAGAAAAGATGAAGAGAAGGAAAGACATAACCGGATCTTGAAAATAATAGAGGAAGAGACGTTCAATATCTTGCACCAAGAAATCTTTGTCTTCAAGCTCCAATCTTCAATTCCGCCTTTGTTCTTCGTCTCTTTGTATCTCTCTCTCTCAATATGATTTTTACAAGATTTAATGACCCTTAATTATGAGTGTATAACTCATATTTATAGTTCCTCAAAAGCCCTAAAGATCCCTAAAAATCGTGGGTTACAAGTTTCCTAATTGCATTGGGACTCAAAAAAAAGGAAACAAAATAAGCAGAAAATCCGCTGGCCAAATTTGGCCTGGGCGAACGCCCAGGCATTTTCCGGGCGAACGCCCAGGCCTGCAATTTCGCCTCTGTCGCCTTGGAGTGTATCTGGGCGATCGCCCAGCTTTGATCTGGGCGTTCGCCCAGATCTCTTTTCTTCATATCTGCGCATGTGGTCCTTCAACTTTTGATTGTAGTCATTTTAGTCCTCTGATTTCTTCTTATATTTCAATTTAGTCCTCTTTTATTTGCAGTCCAGGTCCTTCAACTTTTGTATGTTTGCAAATTGATCCCCATCTCCAAGTTTTTGTACACTTTCAGTCCTTTTCACCTATTTTGCTTTGTTTTCTCCAATTCCATCCGATCTTGGGTTTTGACCTGAAATAATTAAATCAACACAAAATTAAGTAGAAAAGTACTTATGAAAGACTTACAATTGTCCACTTTTAATGAGTGCAGATAAGTGTAAAATCACACTTATCGAAGTCAATTAGTCAATTTCTCGAATTCTTTAAACCAATTTCCAACGAGAATGTTACCAATTCTTCTTTTTGTTGTACACGTCTTTCGTTCCTTATAATTTTATACTACAGAGTGACTACGGGTTGAATATACAAAGTTTGGTGACTATTAATGAACAAAACAAAACAAAAATTGGAACCAAATGAATCGATTAATTTTTAACTACAAACTTGCGAAAATGGCAAAAATATGTGATGTGTAAAAAATTGAAGGCTTTACATAAATCGGGACCTTAGACTATCGCTTAACTTGTTGGCCCTGCCTCATGTAACCTAATCGGCTACGACAATTCAAACATGTCTGAATAAGAAGTGATACCACTGTAAACCGCGCCAGTATTAGCAAATATGCTGATTAATGCATATTCTCTCACATCAAATGGCCCTGGATTTAATGAAAACTCCAATCTAAGAATTGGAAAATAAACCTTCCTTTTTGGTAGTACTTTTGCCATTATGTGACCCAATGGATACAAAATCACAAGTGCTGATACCATTGCCATAATGCATTGCGTCGTCTGGAACAGAAAATATTTGTTTAGAATTAATAGGGCAACACATGATATTGAACCTAAAAACATAACCCGAAATGTCCATAATGACTCGTCGTCCTCGTCTTCATCCTCGTTCTCCTCATCGTGTTCTTGCACTTTTTCCCCGTGTGGATCTGCCGAATCTTTGGTGGGGCTTCCAGTTTCTCGTCGTCTCTCTACCCCACGTGTACGAGCCACCATCGTAGTGGAGTAATAATTAACATATAAAATTCTGAACAAAAATTCTGAACGTATATTTATATATTTGACTACAATTTACTGTTAATAAAAGTTTTTATTGATTTAAAAACCAACTACCACGAGGTATATGTTAATAATGTGGTAAACAGAGCTTGAGAGAGAGACAAAAAAGGAACCTCATGAGAGAGAACGAGATTTCTATTGAAGAGTTCTTGGAGGATATCCATGAAATAATTAAATAAAAAAAAAAGTACACATTTGACTAATCTATTTTTGCTCCCTCTGTAAAGTCATTCATTTATGAAATAAAATAGAATTCTAAATTAAATTTATTCTCCTTTACATACACATAATGTTGTAAAGGTTAAGTACTTAAGTTTGAATGTAGTAGTTTTTTTTTCACGTTCTATTAGAAATGCCTGATCACCTTGTCCCCACAAGGCCTGCTAACAAAATTTTGATCAAAATTTTGCATTTTACAACCTTAAAATTTTAAGATGCTATCGAGGAAGAAGTCAATGCTGGTGAATTACTTCTCTAGATGGACAGACATCTTCAGATTTTCTAATTTTACTCCATCAAGAGGGAGAAGGGGACCAGCCGAGCAGTCAGGTCCGATGACACGTTGTAGGATCTAATGGATTGATGGCTGAACGACTGATCTCAAGGAAAAGGAAACATCAAATATCTATGCAACATAATCAAAATTCACAGGTTCATTTTAGTTATACAGGTTCATAACAGAGTTCAAGTTCTTCCGTTGCCAACAAATACAAACTCGAGCGACGTATGTCCAACTTGTCTCGCTTTTTTGCTTTATCACTGCGTGAGCAGCTTTGAGTCGCATGCTACAATCTTAACGCGGCCAACATTCTCCTGGCATTCGTCGCCCTTGAAATGTGCGTCTTGTAAGATAAAAGTCCAGACATTATCACAGAATCTGTAGGTGTGAAGGTGTCCCTGTTGCAAAAGTGCACATTATATCAACGGAAAAAGAATTATTCGTCCCATCATCAAAAGGATTATTACTAGATATGAGGAACAACATTTGATATAGAATTAGAGAGCCAGATAATAACAAGGGCTAATCTATAAGGATGCAAGCAACATCAACCAAACAATAAAAATGCTAGAATTGGATAAAGAAAGCAATACGCCTTCCAAGGAACAATTGCCAATGATAAACAAGGAAGTTCTGTTAAGCAGTTTTACAATTGGTTGATTCAGAAGTTCACCTGAGTTTGAAGTGAATTGTTTGATTCTCAAGTTCTGTTAAGAAGTTTTATAATTTTCAATATTACATGAAACTAGACTAGATTTTCAAACTGGTTCTCCATTTTCACGATCTAACTGACCGGTCAAATCCAGTTCTTATAATGCTGTTTCTTACACGATCCACCTGCAATTGGTTAAACAAGTGTCATGTCTTTCTTAAGCCACATTTTACAGCGTGTTCGATATGCATAAAAGTTACTTTTTAAAAAGTCACAATTTACTTTTTAAAAAAGTGACTTTTATTATTAAAAAAACAATTTTGAAAATCATGATTATCAAAATTATCAACTTAAGCATAAAATTTTGACTTGTTTCTAAGTGAAGCCAAATATGCTCTAGCATGGCGGAGTGCTTAACCATTCTTTGCTTATGTATTCCTAGATATGTCATACTTGCACTTTATATGATTCTTAATCATACTTGCTACTTAGAAACAATCCCCAATCTAACGCTTAATCTAGGTCTTCACTAGGATCATCAAAAGCTCAGATCATCAAAATAATCTCCATCTCCAGAAAAGGATAAATCTAGGAATCAGCAAACTATGAACCTTCCAAACACAGAATGACCAGAAATCATCATCATTGTAATCAAGTTTATATTCACCTACAAAATCTCACTTAATCAAAGTCAATGTTATTCAAGCAACAATTATAAATGATTTTTTCAGCTGAAAAAATATATGTCTGTTCATGTGGAACGCAACTCTACTTTCAAAATCCAAACCTAAGATTCTGCACGTCCGAAGTAGGTTACATCTATTGTGGATAGAGTTTCACTATCGTGTACCTTATCTAATTATAATAATACATAAAATTCTATGATCAGGCATTAGAGGATAAATTTATGTAGGACTATCAAAACGAACCTTGGCTAAATATAAATAAATCACTACACAACACTTCCAGGTAAGCACCAAAGGCCCAAATATACACTTCTCAATTTCCCGTCTAAATATATATACAATTTATGACCCTTGACTATCCCGGAGGAATTCCACGTCTCCTTTTTCAAGTCCTATTCAACATTCACCATGTCCCTTTAGTGCATCTAATAAGACGATGACGGAATTTGACATCAACTTCTATTGATGGAATTTGACATCAATTTCTATTGACGAATTTTGTTGTCAAGACAAACGTATTCTAGTTCTGAATAAACCCTAAAGCTAACATAAATGGCGGGAACAACATTATTTAGAATGGTGTCATTCATCCCTCTTCAAACTCATGTCAAAACTCCGTACAGTGACCAGTTTGGCCATAAAATCATAAACAGTCTTAAAAAGAGGGGGTGGTAGAGCCATGTGCAAACCGAAATGCTTACAGTTGCTTCACAGCTTTCTAATGCCGCACATGGTAATTTCCAACTGTAATTTTGAGTTCACTAACTGGCAGCCTGTGAAGTTGCCAACTAGTAAATTTGGTGCAGGTGTGCTACTCTAAGCGGCAAATTATGGGCTTAGGGTTACCGAGCTACAACTAAATAATTACCACGAATGGAAGGCATGTCTAACACAATGCATTCTTCTGGAAAATAACAACATAAAATTCTATCAAAACATGATGATCTAGAGTAATTAATTTTCCACTCTTCATGTACTTCTTGCTAAGACAATCAATTTGATAACTCTGCAACTCTCTCAAAGTTGGCCTTGTACACTATAAGAACATGAAAATTTACGCTTTTTGGGTATTCTGAATACATAGATAAAATGTAAATCTTGATAAGTCTGGCAGCAGAAAAAATTCCATGGAACCAAACCAAGCATTCTCAACTCAAGCACGAATCAAGCAAATTGTTCTGAAGTAATTTTTCAGTAAATCAACTTTATCAAATGAGAAAAAGTATTTCATTCTCATGAACTATAACCTCAAGGAGTCAAGCCGCCCACGTCAATCCAAATACATCACAAATATTAAAAAAATAAATAAAAACACTTGCCCCCCAAATTAAAAAAATTATTTACCTTAATGGAGACCTTACTCTTCACTTGGCTTTCCAATGCTTCAGTCATTGACTGCAAACCATGAAACCAACATCCCAAATAAGTATCCGACGCATCGCATACATTCATACATTTATTTGAGATCTTAACACAAACACGAGCTTGGGGACAAAATTTATGAAAAGAGAAGTTGACCTTGTCGAATTGAACAAGGACTTGAATGGCAAGCTCGGGGCTGAGAATTCCGCTCGAGACCATCTCGTCAAGTGTCTCAGTCAGGCACATGCCGATCGTCGATCTCCTGTATAGCTCAAACGTCGCCATGCTTATCTAATTCCCCTCCGATCTATCCAAAGCAAACACTGAGAAAAATAACTACATCCATCAATCGAAAACGAAATGTAATTAAAAAAATCAATTTAACTAAAATTTTCAATTGATGAAATCAATCCAGATTTAACAGTGCAATCCGTTGATTGAAGTTGACAAATTGCGCTAAAGAGATTAATTTGAATGGGTATAGATACAGAAGCATTTGTATGTATAGGTAGAGAGAAAAACAGGAGTTACCGATTGAAGGTGGAGAGGGAGAATAATTGGGGCTTTTTATACCCTAGCTTTTGTAGCCAGGGGATTATATAGGCAAGCCGTGGTTGGATAATTTTAAAAAGACAAAATTGCCCATGTAATTTCCTTATTTTCATAGTAATTAAGACCATGTTTGGCAAAAGTATTTTTTTAGAATTTTTTTTTTTTTTGAAATTTTTAATTCAAAAGTTTATATTTACTTACCTTCTACCAAAATATACTTTTATTTTTTCCAAGCTTAGCCAACGTGCTCTATTTCACTTTATATTTATAGGTAATGGGTGTGTTTGTAATTGAGTTGTGTACAAATTCTTGAAGTTGGATGGTGTGTCACATCTATTTTATTTAGTTGGAGACGTAATCTATCAAAAGTATGTTCATGGATTTGGTGGTGTTGTATGATTTTCGCAATATATTTTTGGCAAGTCTTTGTAGCCGAATTCAAAGTTCACCGTTCGAAAATTTATCATTCTTTTCGTCAAATTCGACCAATCAATCATGATGTATTGTTCCCCTCAGCATTAGTTCAAGATTGTTTGTGCGTTTTAAGACAAACTCGGACATTTCATTTCTTTTAGTTGTGTGTGTTTCACTGAAATTCAAATAACCAACAAGGACTCCTGTTTTACTTATTATAATTAGATAGATTTTATATATTTATATATATATTTTTTCTTTTCAATTCTACACTTTTTTTTTTGTATCTATATAGATTAGACATCTATTGTTATCCAAGACAATTGTGAATATTATTTCATTGTGAAATTGAAATTTTTTTACTTTAGAAAATGATTTGTGTTGTAAAATAATAAATAATGATGAATAACTATACTATACCTACTTAGGCTTAGTTTGATATTGTTGTATGTTTAAAAGAATCAATTGTTGCTGTGCTGCAGAAAGAATCAGTTGTGGAAAGAGTGCTTGGTAAACTCTTGTTTTATAATTATTATATGTTTCAAAATTAGTATTTAAGCGTTTGGTAAACAAAAGTGATTTATTGTTGTGATTGTATAAAATTACTAAAATGGGCATTGATTATAATAATATTATTTTGTATTATTATTAATATTATTATTATGAGTAGTATTGTAAAATTTATTTTTATTATCAAATATTTTTTTATGACAATGCATTTACCATAATTATTTTAAAATAAAAATAATATATATTTATTAAACTTTAAAATTTTAAAACATTAAAAATTAAAGCATACTAATATTGTATAAAAATTAATTAAATTTAAATTTAAATTATTTGTGGAGATGCTTTATAATTAAAATACTAATAAATCTGTGATATAAAAGGAATTACTTTAATTCATTAATGTCAAAATTGGTATTTTAATAATAGATAGATAGAAAAGCTAAAAGCAGAATCTGAAAAGCTACCATTTTGTTACTTCTCAAAATCCGTTTCTAGATAATACAGATTCTTTTATAATTATTTTTTAAAAACTTACCAAATGCCTAAAACAACTTCTAATTGTTTAACAATAAGAAGTTGAACTCCAAAATCAATCATAAACAGGCCCTTACTCTAGAAGAGTGTATTAAATTCAAATTGTAATTCATTTTGAAATACTATATCTTAAGTTTTGATTCTCTCAAGGATTTCCCTTCTCTTATTCTTGTTTTCTAAGTTTCATTCAAAAAGAAATGTTAGTATCTCTTTTTTTTTTTTTTTTTTAATATTACACAACGAGAAAATTATTATATGTTATTCCTTTTGTTTATATCGCTGCCTATATTTACAATATGTTCTTAATATTATTCATTACGCCAACATCCGTAAAAAATATTGTTATCAAAGAAGTTTGATCCTTTTTATTTTTATTTACATGTTAATAAAAAATATTTTTGTTGCTCCTAAAGAAGCGTGAATTTCTACAGATTAATAATCTTAAAGAATATTGATTTTTTTTTTTAAATAATCACAACTTTATATGAATCAATGTTCCATATGAATATTGTTGCTATTGAGAAGCTTTGTTTATCAATATTCGAGACTTAATATAGGTAATTGCTCTTGAAGAAACATGATAAGAATATTATATTATTGCTCTCAAATAAACATAAATTTTATAAATATCAATATTCCAAAAGAAATATTGTGTTGATGCTCCTAAAAAATACAAGTTCGTATACATATCAATATTCTCATATCTCAAAAGAATAGTGTTTTTGAAGAAAAAAAATGACAAAAATATATAATATCCTTTAAAAAATATTATTTCATTGTTACTAAAGAAGGGCCATGCCCTGATCTCTTGTCCCTTTAGGCGACAATTGATGTAAAAATTATTTTTCACAACCGAGCCCATAAAGTCGCGATTTACTTTGGAAAAGAATATTAAAATATTTTAGAAAAATATTAAATTTGTTGTTGAAGAAGCATATCAATATTTTAGAATCCATTTCTCATGAGAACAAAGTGCTAAATCATTTCTCATGAGAGCAAAGCTTTCATTTCTATTTGGAAACATGTTTTTTATATGCATCAAGACTTCTACGCATTAAGCAACAATTTATTATAAGTTCATTTTCAAAGAATGCTAGAAATATATATTGATTCTTTGATGGATGATATTTGAGGGAGATGATATTTGAGGGAGTGGTTCGCTGACTATCATTATTTATGAGACAATTATCCCAACATCAAGGACATATATTAAATAATTGAAAAAGTTACAAAATGTATTGTGGTTATCCTCGCAAGAAAATTTGAACAGAAGATCAATATATAAAGATAAATTAATTGTTAGATGTATTACTAACATAAACCAGCTATAAATGTTCAAACTCGGATTGATATCCTAGTAGGATAAAGCTAGTAAATTTAAGACATGCTTGAAGCACGTTAGAAAAATCGATTTCAAAGACAAAAATTTCCAAAAAGAAAAACTGAACAAATAATTAAAATGATTTTAATAAAGAGACGGTACTCTTGAAGAGACCGTAAGACATAACTAGGGGTGGAAAACAGGCCAAGCGGCCTGTGCTTCTTAAACTCTTGTCTGGCTTAACTCGGCCCATGGGCCGAGTGGGCGAGCAAAGCTCCTAATGGATCATGAGCCGAGCCTTTCGATTCTATAGGGACGGGTGTCGGCCCTTCTCTTGAGGTTGCTATCCTCATTAGATTGCTATCCCTAGACATAACTAATCAAATAACACCAGAAGAGGTTCATATGTACCCTAGAAGAGTTGTACTCTTATCCCAAAGACATTAGCTTTTTCGAGTGGGTTTATGTTAAAGTTTATAATGAAAAACCAATGATAGACAATACTACTCATGACAAATCAAAAGTTTGGAAACCACTTTTGGAAATAGTTTTCATTTCGTTCATCATCTTTTTGAAGAAATTTGTGTCCAAAGAGGAGATGTTAAAGTTGTGGCTTCGCCTCTAAAACAAATAACTGACAAAAATAAAAGTGAGAATCCTACAATTAAAAATATTAAAAATATTCAACAACAAAATAACTATACCAATATATTGTTATACTCTGTAGCAACCCAACTTAATCAAATTGATCAACCAACATAACCCTCAAGAACCTTGGAAAATAAAAAACAAGGAAAAGATAAAATCGAAGCAAGCCATTTGGTTAAAAATTCTCTCTTCAAGCCAAATAAAGGTAAACTAAAGTTTGGAACGAGTTTTGATGTTCTCGTCCTAACTGAAATCGCCAAGCAATTAAGAAGCAAAGAGTCAACAAACAAAATTAATGTGATCAATTCAATTGATGAAATTCAAGAATAATTTGAAGAACTAAAAATCAACGAACGTAAACAAGGAAGGTATGGAACTCATACCTTACCCATTACTATCCAAAGCCTACCTTTCCTCATATGCTTGGAGAATAACCAAAGCATCCTCAAAAAATATTTTTAGGAAATGAAGTTATTCAATGAAATATTGATGGAATGACTAAACACCAAATCCTTTAAACTATTGGTGAGATGACTATGTCATCTTCTACCTTCTCCGCCAGAGAAAATAATGACCACCAACTACTATCAACCTCATAGTTGTTTTTAATGGTCAACTTAAGGATTGATGGTACAATTATCTTTCAGAAGAAGAAAGAAATGGAATACAAACAGCCGTTAAACATGAAAATGATTATGCTACGAATCCTGCTGTATAGGATGCTGTTAACACCCTCATTTTTACTATCATCAAACATTTCATTGGCGAACCAATATCATTTCTTGATAGATCTTCTGAATTTATGATGAATCTATCTTGTCCAAAATTATAAGACTTCAGATGGTACAAAGATATCTTCTTCAAAAGGTTTTGATGTGTGAACATTGCAATTCAGCTTTCTGAAAAGAAAAGTTCATTGTAGGACTTCCTAAATTGTTTGCTAAAAGGGTCCGAAATGCAATATAAAATGAATATTCAATGATCCCATATAGTTTTTTAACCTATGGAGAGCTAACCTGTTTCATTGACAAAGAGGGACAATCTATTTGTAATGATCTAAAGCTCAAAGCGAAGCTTAAGTCCGACAATCAAGAAGAAAGAAAAGAACTAGGTTGTAACGTTCTCAAAATTCGTATTCCCAATTTAATTATGAAAAATAAAATAAATCGAGAATTTAGTTGAGTTATTCCAAAAAGTACTTCAAAAGTCGTAACACTTAGGATTTAAATTAGATCCGGATAATAAATAAGGGAGAAAATCAGATTTAATGAGCTGTGAAAGGACTAAGATGAATTAATTTAAGAGTGAATGACTTTTATTAAGAGCTTGATTGATTGAAAGAGAGAGGATGGGTGAAAACTCAAAAATTAAGAAAGTGAAGTTTAAGCTTTGGGATTTTCAAGCGACCAACTTTGGAGCCATCGTATGATTTATGTATTGGTCGAATTCTCTGAAAACTTATGGTGTTGCGTGGTACACAACGAGACCTTCAAATGGTACCAAATACACCTATGTTTGACTCAGAAATCAGCCTCGAATATTTATGTCAAAAACGTTCCACGAAGTTGAAAATCTGAAATTCCTAAATTTGTTTTCGAGCACCATTTTTGGGATGATCTTTGTGATCGTTGTGAGGATCCATTTTCTACAATTTAAAGTTCGTTGTGAAGATCCTCGTGAGATCTTCGAGATGGTATAAGAAATATTGAAAAATGAACATGTTTTGACCTTCAAAACTCGACCCAAAAACGAGTCCAGAAATTTACCTTAATTGGAGTTTTAACATTAATTGCCCTATAAG
Organism: Forsythia suspensa; assembly: GCA_023638005.1. Lineage (NCBI taxonomy): Eukaryota > Viridiplantae > Streptophyta > Magnoliopsida > Lamiales > Oleaceae > Forsythia > Forsythia suspensa. Next base: position 22,606,039 of record CM042670.1, on the reverse strand, counting down.
CTATACCTAGTGTCTTTATTATGGGTAGTTGGGGAAATGAATTTAAGGAAGTCCAGCAAGGGAAATCTTCAGCAAATCTCCCTAAATATTCTTGCATTTAATGAAGATATGCAATCATGAGCACGAGATACAGTTTTTCCTATAAATACCCCTTCACCCCAAGTCACTTTTTGCCCATTTTCTTCTCTTTAACCACCACAACACTCTCACACATTTTTCTGGTAATAAACAAGGAGGAAAGAACTCTCAAATAAGAGAAAAATATATCAAGTAGAAGAGGTGAGCAATAGTTGAGGTAAAGCTTGGTGTAGAGGTTCTCTAATTTAATAGAGGAATCTCCACACCCAAAGCTTCTTAGCCCCATTTCGGGCAGTAGCATAGATGGACCAAGAAACTCATATTTCATGGTGGAGGAAGTCAGATTCCATGGGCCGAGAACTTAGTTTTCAAATAAAATACTTTTATCCCATCTCTGCCCCGAAGGGTATTAGTATCCTGTATTTACAGTTTTACGATAGGGTACCAATACCCCAAAATCTCTACACTAAAAATACCTGAGACCAGTCTCTGCGGTCCTGATACTCTCATTTTCAGATTTAAGAAACATTCACCTCATATAAGATTATGATGTTTAGAACCTTTTATTTTCAGGTGGATCAAGGTTAATAACAACAAATTGTGAGTAAATTACGTTATATGCTTTATATGCAAGACGATAAGTATATGTATCTCATAAATCTTATGTGCTCCAAAATGAGTTATGTCAAAGAGATTGATCCAAGTAAAGATATGAGATGTTGTGAGTAAATTACGTTATATGCTTTATATGCAAGACGATAAGTATATATATTTCATAAATCTTATGTGCTCTAAAATGAGTTATGTCAAAGAGATTGATCCAAGTAAAGATATGAGATGTTGTGAGTAATCTACGTTATATGCCTTAAGTGCAATATGATAAGTATATATATATATATAGAGAGATCTCATAAATTTATGTGCTCTAAAATAAGATATGCCAATGAGATTGACTTAAGAAAAGATATGACAAGTTGTGAATGGCTCATATTATTTGCCTTACGTGTAAAAATAATAAGTATGTACATCTTCATGTGTGCATAAGTTATATGTGCTCTTATGTACTCCAAATGATTTTATCAATCAGACCTATGAGCATCCTGAGCCTATTTGCTATTCAGGCAATAAGAAGGAAGAATGAGAAAGTTATTTTGTGTTATATATGCTCAACTTGAGCAAACAAAGTTCATAAGCAAATAAAGACAAGTTATGTGATAACACAACAAGTTTTCTCCAACCTATTTGTACACCATCGATGGGGCAATTGCAGCCTATAATGGGACGATAAGAGTCCCAAAAGAAGAGTTGATTCAACTTTGGCCAAGGGTTAGATTGACCCACGAGCGGACTCGAGGTCCGATTAGAGAACGGCCAAGGGCAACAGTAGCCTTTATTGGGACGGTAAGGGTCCCAAGAGTTGATCAACTATGGCCAAGGGCAAAAGTAGCCCATAGATGGACGGTAAGGGTCCAACGAGGTATTGGCCATTGTGCTTATGCACAAAGAGGATTTATTTTGAGCGCTCGGTGTACAAATATTGCTTGTGGAAATGGCCCTAAGAAAGATAAAAGATATATATTATGTGCAATATCACACACGCATCGTATTTTACTCATTGAATGTCACCATTCATAGTCGTTTTATGACTCTTGTAAGAAATGGATCGAGAAATCTATGAAGTCATGGGACTAAGGTGGGAAGTAGCTTCGGATGGCCAAGAATACCATTTGATCACCAAAATTGACGTATGGTCCTCCAATCCCCATGTACCCGAGATTACAAAAATATGAAACGACCTACTTCGTTGTGGACGTATTCGATTATTGGACCATGGAGTATCTCACTACTCGTTTTTATGAAATATAATAAAGTGGGTGAACTCATCTTTTAATCCAAGTACTTTCCTTTTTGATAAAGTACCTAGTAGCACTTTTAATCGGGTTCAAAGCATATGCACCATTCTTGAGACGTAATGATTTGTCATGAGCCACTTTGGAACAAAGTTATAAGTAATGTACTTTCTTCCTTCCTTAAACATCTATTTTGAAGTAACTTAAAATGATGGAGGAAAAATAATTAAAAAGACGAGATTCACATGTTTTACTCTTCCGCTATGTTTAAATGATCATGCTTTCATTTATGGCTTTTCATCTTACTAAATATACATACTTTTACAACAAATATAAAATGAATCTGAAGCAAAAAGAGAAAGGGTGATCTCCAATCCTGTCTAAGATTAGTTTCTAATTACTTTCTGCAAAAGAAAATGAAAGAAACATGTTTCAATCCAGTTTTTAATCAAACTAAAGAGCTGAACTGCTTTTTACGTAAAAGGGGTACTAGTATCCTCAAATATGGGTACCATTACCCTACTGGGGTGAATTAAAAAAAAAAAGTTTTAGGCAAAATTTCGAGGTCGCCACAAGACTTGGTATCAGAGCTTCGGTTTAATGGTTCTGCAGACTTTGATCAATGGTATTCAACCATCGAAGACAACTTCCACCTCCGGTATGCCATGACCTCTTTCCATTTCTAGTGTTTAAAGTTTTATGGTGATTTGTCTCAATGTGCATAAAGTGTTTTCTTGCTTAATAGATTAGACAACTTCAACATAGGAATTTAGAGCCTATGATAATGAAACTTGCTATATGATTAAAGTAGACCATGAATAACAAGTAAGAGCAATGTCAAACATTCATGAAAAGATAAGCATAAGGCACAATGTAAAAGTTCTTTAGCTTTCAACCAATTAAAGTTAAAGTAACATTTCAAGAGCCTAACAAGCAGAAATTATAAGGCATAAATAAGAGGCAAAAATGAGTTAAAAGCCTAAGGAATACATATTGAAGGAGGCTAATCAACTAATCTTTATCTTCCGAGCCTTGCAAATTCTTGATCATCTCATCCAAATGATCTTGCCTAGCCATAAGCTCTCGGTTTTGTGCACGCAACTTCGAAAGGTTATCCATCACGTTGGCTTGGAAAGTCTTAAAATCAGTCATGAAAGTACCCCAGTCAGCCGGTGAAGGTGGCATAAAATGAGCAGCCCCTTCAGCCCCTTCATCTCCAACCTCTATTCCGGGTTTAGTCCAAACATCATCCACAAGTTCAAATCAGGCTTTCATGAGAGAGTTTGCCCCGATTTTTGTATTGGGATGCATAGAGGTAAACTTCTCTGCCTTAAGATCCACCCCTAATTTGATTGATATATCGGTGACCAAACGGTCATAAAGCAGCCGTATTTTGGAACCAAATAGAAGAAAACTCCTCTTCATTAGTCAGAACTCCAGTCTGGGAAGAACCCGCAGCGGCCCTGCTCTTTCCGTCATTTTCTAGACTAAAAATTTGGTAGCTTTTGCCTTAGAAACAGCAAATTGAGCACTCTTACCCTTTGTAGAAGCTTTCTTTGAAAGACCATGAAGAGATTTGAATAAAATTTTGGATTAGTTGGAAATTTAGGTAAAATGGAGAAGAAGATGAAAGGAACACGGGAGGAAGAGAGAGAAAATATTTAAGGTTAAGGTAAAAGTCCCATTTTACCCTTGTGAAAAATAAAAGAAAAATTGAGAAGAAATTTTCAAAATTTTTCTGAAATCCGCAATGGGTATTGATACCCATAAGACATAGGTATCGATACCCTACCTGAACAGAAACTGTTTGGTATATTTTTGTAAAATTAAAATTTGTAAAGGATAGGATCAGTTTTCTCGAATTTTTACGAATCTTATCTTATTTAGAAAATCAAGGATGGCAAACCGAACTATTGATCGACTGACCCAGTTAGTGGAGTAACATGCTCATCAATTAGAACAGTTTATGAATCAACCTCTCTCAGCTACAAACCCACATCAAGAAAGAGATCTCAGTAGTGACCGTTTTCGTCGCCTCAATCCTCCTATATTCTTAGAAGCAAATGATTTGATTGAAGCTGAAAATTGGTTAAGAACAATGGAACGTATGTTTGCCTATGCTCACGTAACAGATGATGAAAAAGTGGTATGTGCGTCCTTTATGTTACGAGGAAGTGCTGGACATTGGTGGGATACGTTGACAAGTATAGGATAAACAACGGACATGACTTGGGAAAAGTTCATCGAAATATTTAGGAACAAGTATTTTTCCACTTCCACTAGAAACCAAAAGCTAAATGAATTCATCCAGTTACGACAAGGATCAATGACAGTATCAGAATACATAAGAAAGTTTGAGGAGTTGTTACGTTTCGCCGCTCATATGGTTGGCACAAATGGATTGAAAGTTGACCGTTTCCTAGAAGGACTAAGGCCCGAGTTGAACAGAGATGTACTCATGTCAGGAATTCAGAACATGAGTTTCCCAAAAATTACCGATAAGGCCTTACTAACTGAGCAGGCTGAAGTCAAAATTGTTTGAGCTCGAGAAACGAGAAATCAAAACTGAAATCAAAACAGGGTCAACAAGATCTGGAATGAGAATAAGAAAAAATGGCCCGGCAAACGTCAAGAAGAAGGGCAAAACAAACCTTATTTAAAAAGGAAAAAACCAGATAACTAGATAGAAACTAAAAATGTCTCTCTATGTACCAAGTGTGGAAAATGTCATCCTGGTAAATGTTGGGCAAGACAAAAACTATGCTATTCATGCGGTAAAACATGACACTTGATTAAAGATTGTCCAATCAAAACCTAAGAAAGAGCAGGGAAGAGCAAGAGTTTATCTAATGGATGGGCTAGGAGCTCAAGAAAACACTTGAGCAGTTGAAAATGTAATCTATGTAAACTATTATACCAGTGTGAGCCTTCTTTGACTTCAGAGCTATACGTCTATACCTTTATTAGGGATACTAGAATTAGATCAAAATTTGTTGCCCCTTGACTTAAGAAACCTTTTAAGTTCACTATCCTTATGGCTATTAAACTATTAAGATAGTCTACGAAAATACATATCAATGCGAATATGTCGTGAACTCATTACCATGTTATGTGCTTTTAATACAAGATGTCTATTTTATAGAGTTGGTCATACTTAAGGCCGAATATGATTATTTGAGAAATGAGCTATATTTTGATATAATATGATAATGTTCATTTAACATGCAAGATGAGTGTGTAAAATATGTTTATTTGAGCTCCATGTAAAATAATGGTTTATGAGAAATACACTATTGTATTCACTTAGTATTGTGAAGCATTAAAATAGTGCTTTTTTTGAAATGAGATGTCGTATGTGTATGTGACTTATACTCATGTGTTAGATCCAATACGGAAGGTTGAGTTTTGAGTACATCTCAATCATATATGAGCAAAATTGTAAATGCGGACTTTATGTTGTATAGTTGCTCTGTTCAACTTGATCATTCATGTGGAAATAAGATATTTTCCTATATATGTTGACAATATGAAACTTCATTGTCAATCGAGAGCTACGTGAATCTACTACGTGTTCTATTCATGAACATTCTTACATCATAAAATTGGTTGAAATGTGGAGGTTATGTTAATAGGAAACATAAAACAAGTAAAAGTTCCTTAAGTAAATTTGTGCACCAATCGAGAACCAAAGTGACATGATTCTAGGGCCTTAGTGGCGTTAACCTAGAGTCCATGAGATGTGATCTAGGGACTAAGTGGCATTAACCTAGAGCCTAAATGGCATGATTCTAGGGCCTTAGTGGCGTTAACCTTAGAGTCCATGAGATGTGATCTAGGGCCTAAGTGGCGTTAACCTAGAGCCTAAATGGCATGATTCTAGGGCCTTAGTGGCGTTAACCTAGAGTTCATGAGATGTGATCTAGGGCCTATGTGGCATTAACCTAGAGCCTAAATGGCATTATTCTAGGGCCTTGGTGGCGTTAACCTAGAAGTTTACAAGGCACAATCTAGGGCCTATGTGGCGATAACCTAGAGCCTAAGTGGCGTATATGGTGCTTGAATGGCACATGATATTCAATTTAAGCATTTGATGTACAAATGTTACTTCAAGGACGGGCTATAAACAAATTAAAAAGGGCACATTTATGTGTAGTTTTACATGGACATACATTATGCATATGTGAAGCATACTTTTAATCTCATGCTTGACTTGATCTATTATGAAGAGTTTAGTTGAAGTATGTGAAGGAAATGTGTCCATGTATGAAGAAATTATGAGCTTATAAGTGCATACCTATTAATAAAAAAAAAAAATAATAATAAATAAATAAAAGGGAGCAAGAGTTTTGAGGCCTCAGAGATTGCTTATCTGTAGACATAGAGGAGAGAACAAGTACTAAGTTGTTTATAAAAATTATGAGTTTCTTTTATAAGTATTATTAGGAAATTCTTGGTGCCTTGTCTGATAAGTGCTGACAAAGGTTTTGATACATGAGGACTTGGAAAGATTTCATGATATATTTATGATTGTCTTGAGAAATTAAATGGTGGTTGTGTTATGAGAAAAGAGCATGATGCTTATGATTGAAAAGCACGATGGTGTATTATTAGATAAAAATCTTGCTGACAAAATAAAAATAAAAATGAAGAGTATGTAGAGTGTTGATATATGGAAAACCATTGTGTTAATGTATATGTTGGGCCTTGAGGATTTGAGAAAATAGTTGTAGCACCAGGTACGATTGAAAGAAGGTAAATTAAGTTATGTAGAAGTAATAGAATTGCAGATAGGATCCGAAAGGGGTTACTCAATTGATAGATTAAATTGAAAGTCCATAAAGAAATGATAATTAAAGAGATGAAATGAATAATAGATTGAAAGAGAGTGTTGACTTCAGTGATTGAGAAATTGTATTCTAGTATAAAGCCTTCACTATCATTTTCATTTTCTAGCAGCAAGAAGGTAAGAAATGGTTGTATAAAGTTGAAGGTAGGAGAAAAGAAATGGCATTGGATTTTGTGTAGGTATTGTATGTTTAGATTGAGTAGAATAGACCAAAGGTTTTAGAAGAATACAACAGTGCTAATATGAGAACGCTCTTTAAGGTGATAAGTGCAAAATTTCCATGGGTTAGAATATAACTATTATCTCTTCTTGAAAGTATCTCCAGAGTAGCCTATCGTTCGGCTAGCTTGTTAGAAAGAACATTAATTTTGTTAATACTATAGGATGTCAAATAAGTTTTCAAGAGCTAGAGAAATTATTAGTTTTTCGTACAATAATAGTTAGTCTGCGATGATATTTTTTGGGGTCAAGTATGCAGAACACTAAATTATTGGGTCAGAATTAGTGAAGAAAGTTATTTGGTCGAACAAATAACTTGAATTCTTGAAAATCATCATGGATAGCTTCTTGAATTTTAAATTGAGAATGAGTTTTGCGATTATTAACATGGACAAGTATTTTAGATTTAATAAATGGAGAAGTGAAGCTATCGAAGAAGAGACTTGGGAGCGAGAAGATAAAATGAGAGAAAAATTTCCCGACCTATTCTAGATAAATTTCGAGGACGAAATTTATTTAAGGAGGAAGTTTGTAACGTCCCAAAATTTGTATTCCCAATTTAAATATGAAAAATAAAATAAATCGAGAATTTAGTTGAGTTATTCTAAAAAGTACTTCAAAAGTCGTAACACTTAGGATTTAAATTAGATCCGGATTATAAATAAGAGATAAAATCGAATTTAATGAGTTGTGAAGGGACTAAGATGAATTAATTTAAGAGTGAATGACTTTTATTAAGAGCTTGATTGATTGAAAGAGAAAGGATGGGTGAAAACTCAAAAATTAAGAAAGTGAAGTTTAAGCTTTTGGGATTTTCAAGCAACCAACTTTGGAGCCATCGTATGATTTATGTATTGGTCGAAATTCTACGAAACTTATTGTGTTACGAAGTACGCAATGAGACCTTCGAAATGGTACCAAATACACCTATGTTCGACTGAGGAATCAGCCCCGAATATTTATGTCAAAAGGTTCCAGGAAGTTGAAAATCTGGAATTCCCCAGAAATTTATTTTCAAGCAGCCAACTTTGGAGCCATCGTATGATTTATGTATTGGTCAGAATTCTATGAAATTTATGGTGTTGTGAAATACGCAACGAGAACTTTGAAATGGTACCAAATACACCTATGTTCGACTCAAAAATCAACCCCGAATATTTATATCAAAAACATTCCAGGAAGTTGAAAATTTGGAATTCCCAGAAATTTGTTTTCGAGCAGCCATTTTTGGGATGATGCTGTGATCGCTGTGAGGATTCGTTTTCTATGATTCAAAGTTTGTTGTGAAGATCCCCGTGAGAACTTCGAGATGGTATAAGAAACGTTGAAAAATGAGCATGTTTTGACCTTCAAAACTTGACCAAAATACGGGTCTAGAAATCTGCATTAATTGGAGTTTTAGCATTAATTGCCCTATAAGCTATACCTAGTGTCTTTATTATGGGTAGTTGGGGAAACACATATAATGAAGTCCAGCAAGGGAAATCTTCAGCAAATCTCCCTAAATATTCTTGCATTTAATGAAGATATGCAATCATGAGAAGGAGATACATTTTTTCCTATAAATACCCCTTCACCCCAACTCACTTTTTGCCCATTTTCTTCTCTTTAACCACCACAACACTCTCACACGTTTTTCTGGTAATAAACAAGGAGAAAAGAACTCTCAAATAAGAAAAAATATATCAAGTAGAAGATGTGAGCAATAGTTGAGGTAAAGCTTGGTGTAGAGGATCTCTAATTTAATAGAGGAATCTCCACACCCAAAGCTTCTTAGCCCCATTTCGGGCAGTAGTATAGATGGACCAAGAAACTCATATTTCATGGTGGAGGAAGTCAGATTTTATGGGCCGAGAACTTAGTTTTCAAATAAAATACTTTTATCCCATCTCGTCCCGAAGGGTATTAGTACCCTGTATTTACAGTTTTACGATAGGGTACCAATACTCCAAAATCTCTGCACTAGAAATACCTGAGACTAGTCTCTGCGGTCCTGATACCCTCATTTTCAGATTTAAGAAACATTCACCTCATATAAGATTATGATGTTTAGAACTTTTATTTTCAGGTGGATCAAGGTTAACAACAACAAATTATGAGTAAATTACGTTATATGCTTTATATGCAAGACGATAAGTATATATATCTCATAAATCTTATGTGTTCCGAAATGAGTTATGTCAAAGAGATTGATCCAAGTAAAGATATGAGATGTTGTGAGTAAATTACGTTATATGCTTTATATGCAAGATGATAAGTATATATATTTCATAAATCTTATGTGCTCCAAAATGAGTTATGTCAAAGAGATTGATCCAAGTAAAGATATGAGATGTTGTGAGTAATCTATGTTATATGCCTAAAGTGCAATACGATATATATATATCTATCATAAATTTATGTGCTTTAAAATGAGATATGCCAATGAGATTGACTTAAGGAAAGATATGACAAGTTGTGAATGGCTCATATTATTTGCCTTACGTGTAAAAATGATAAGTATGTACAACTACATGTGTGCATAAGTTATATGTGCTCTTATGTACTCCAAATGATTTTATCAATGAGACCTATGAGGTATTATGAGCATCTTAAGCCTATTTGCTATTCAGGCAATGAGAAGGAAGAATGAGAAAGTTATTTTGTGTTATTTATGCTCAACTTGAGGAAAAAAAGTTCATAAGTAAATAAAGACAAGTTATGTGATAACACAACAAGTTTTCCTTAGCCTATTTGTATACATCGAGGGGGCAATTGCAGCTTATAAGGGGACGATAAGAGTCCCAAAAGAGGAGTTGATTCAACTTTGGCCAAGGGTTAGATTGATTCACGAGCAGACTCGAGGTCCGATTAGAGAACGGCCAAGGGCAACAGTAGCCTTTATTGGGACGGTAAGGGTCCCAAGAGTTGATCAACTATGGCCAAGGGCAAAAATAGCCCATAGATGGACGGTAAGGGTCCAACGAGGTATTGGCCATTGTGCTTATGCACAAAGAAGATTTATTTTGAGCGTTCGGTGTACAAATATTGCTTGTAGAAAGGGCCCTAAGAAAGGTAAAAGATATATATTATGTGCAATATCACACACGTCATCAGATTTTTACTCATTGAATGTCACCATTCATAGTCGTTTTATGACTCTTGTAGGAAATGGATCGAGAAATCTATGAAGTCATGGGACTAAGGTGGGAAGTAGCCCGGATGGCCAAGAATACCATTTGATCACCAAGATCGACGTATGGTCCTCCAATCCCCATGTACCCGGATTACAAAAATATGAAACTACCTACTTCGTTGTGGACGTATTCGATTATTGGATCATGGAGTATCTCACTACTTGTTTTTATGAAATATAATAAGTAGGTAAACTCGCCTTTTTAATCCAAGTACTTTCCTTTTGATAAAGTACCTAGTAGCACTTTTAATCGGGTTCAAAGCATATGCACCATTCTTGAGACGTAATGATTTGTGATGAGCCACTTTGGGACAAAGTTATAAGTATGGTACTTTCTTCCCTTCCTTAAATGTCTCTTTTGAAGTAACTTAAAATGATGGAGGAAGAAAAAATAAAAAGACGAGATTCACATGTTTTACTCTTCCTCTATGTTTAAATAATCATGCTTTCGTTTATGACTTTTCATCTTACTAAATATACATACTTTTATAACAAATATAAAATGAATCCGAAGCAAAAAGAGAAAGGGTGATCTCCAGATCCTGTCTAAGATTAGTTTCTAATTACTTTCTGCAAAAGAAAATGAAGGAAACGTGTTTCAATCTAGTTTTTAATCAAACTAAAGAGCTGATCTACTTTCCGTAAAAGGGTACTAGTACCCTCAAATATGGGTACCATTACCCTACTGGACAGAATACCAAAAAAAAAAAAGTTTTAGGCAGAATTTCGAGGTCACCACATAGGTTGTTTTAGAAGAATAGTTATAAATAAAGAATTCAAAATCAAAGCTAAAGTACTTCCTGATTCAGGAGCAAATCAAAATTTCATCAAAGAAGGACTTGTACCTACTAAATATTTTGAAAAAACTACTGAAAATCTTTATGGTGCAGTTGGTAAAATTCTCAACATAAAATATAAAATAACAAAAGCTCATATTTGCAATCGAAATATGTGCTTTAGGAGTAGTTTTTATCTTGTTAAAGATTTTGATTAAGAAGTTATCATTGGAATACCCTTCATCGTTCAATTATACCCCTTTAAAGTTACTGAAACAGGGTTAAAATCAAAATATCTTGATCACAAGATATTTTTCGAATTTATCAATCCTCCAACTTTAAGAGATATCAATACAATTAAACAACATACAATTACTAAAAAATTAATAACATTAATCTCAAAAAGCATCATATCAGATATCTCAAAGTAGAAATCAAATTCAAAAGAATTGAAGAAGAATTAGAAAAAACAAACATTAAAAATCGTATATCTAAAATCAGGGAAATAATTTAGTTAGAAATATGTTCTTCAATCCCAATGCTTTGTGGAAAAGAAAAAAGCACATCGTTTCCTTACCGTATATTCAAAACTTTAATGAAAAATAAATACTAATCAAAGCAAGACCCATATAAATGAACAAAGAATTTCTCAAATATTGTACAAAAGAAATCAATGATCTCCTAAGTAAAAAGTTAATCAGGCCAAGCAAATCTCCTTGGAGTTGTGCAGCCTTCTAAGTCGATAATCAATTCAAAATTGAGAAAGGAGCTCATCAACCTGTTATTAATTACATACCTCAAAATCATGTTCTCTAATGGACTCGCTACCCTTTACCGCAAAAAATGATCTTTTCAATGCGACAAATTTTTCCTTTGACATGAAGTTAGAATTATGGCATATTCAAATAGATGAAAGGATAAATACAAAACCGTGTTTAATGTCCCATTCGGAAAGTTCGAGTGGAACGTTATGCCTTTTGAGCTAAAAAACTCTCTATCAGAATTTAAAAAAATTATGAATAAAACATTTAACCCTTACCAAACTTTCTCAATTATCTACATTGATGATGTTTTAATCTACTCCAACGATATTGAACAACATTTTAAACAACTTCAAAAATTTCATCAATTATCAAAACAAATGGCTTAGCTATTTTTGTTAAAAAAATTGTCCTTTGTTAGGCAAAAATTTAGTTTTTAGGACATGAAATTTTTCAAAGGACTATCACCCTAATCTTGAATTTGCTTGTAACTTCCCAAACAAAATATTTTACAAAACTACCCTTCAGAGATTCTTAGGATGTGTCAACTATGTCTCGGACTTTATCCTAAACATTACCCTCCACCATGGACAAACAAGCATACTGAGACAATCAAATCCATTGAGGAGATTGTTAAAACTCTTCCATGTCTTAACATCATCAACTCTGATGCTTTCTTTATTGTCGAAATTGATGCGTCAAACATCGAGTATGGAGGTATTCAATAATAGAGAGTCAATAGCAAAAAACAACTTGTTCGTTACCATTCGGGTATCTCGCCAGGACTCCAAAGAAACTATTCAATTTTAAAAAAGAATGTCTTTCCATTGTTTTATACATCACAAAATTTCAAGACGATCTGATCAATAAAAATTTTGTTGTCAAAACCAATTGTAAAGCATCAAAATAAGTTTTACAATAGGATGTTAAAAATATTGTTTCAAAACAAGCAATCCTTTCATATTTTGATTTCTCAATTGAATTCATTGAAGGCAAAAATAATGCATTACCAGATTTTCTAACAAGAGAATTCGTGCAGGGACGTAATGTCAAAGAAAAACAGCAGAGGAAGGACCCCTGAGGACTTTCTCCTTGGAAGTTCTAGTTCTAAAAAAACAAATCAATTATACTCACCAAAAAAATCAAAAAGGTCTTTCTTCCACCTCAAAATTGTTTACAGTTCTTGGAACCCTGCCAAATTCACCTCAGAAAACCAAAAGCCCATCCAACTACAAGAATGCAGTCAAACCAGAATCTTAAAAATTGCTCGAAATCTACAATAAAAAATACCAATATTTTGTCAAAGGGACAACATTACCAGTTGCCTAAATTGAAACTGAATGGGCAGATTTTGCCTCACTTGATGAGTGTGTTTCAAACATTTTCTCCTTTTTCAAAATGATGATGATCATTTCAATTTTTTGAATAAAAAACATCGAATGAATTTTACTATTTTCCTCAATCATTTTCAAAATCAAGAATGTGGTATGAAACAATTCTATCTCTCATACCCAAATAAACCAAATACTCACTCGGATCGATTTTTCAAAAATCAAAAATCTTCAAGTTTTGATTCTTTTATAATGGAATCAACGCCCTTGGGAAACCAAGTCATTTTCAATGAAAAACGATTAGAAATCCAACTTTTCATATCAAGACTACGTGCTTGGTATAATGTTTTGTATTTTAGACCCTCAAATCATTCGTGGTTATTCTCTTTGACCACAATTGTCCAAAATCCTTTCCCAAATGGTTTCAGCAATGGTGGATCTATTTTGGTGATACCGATGATATCCTTCCAAGTTGTGTTAAAGAAAGATTCCAATTATTTCAATCTAAATGTGTCAATTTTCCCCACAAGAAAATCTACTATTTCAATTCTATAAGACATTCAAAGTTGCTTGGATTTTTTGATGGGATTTTCAAGTTTATCCCAATTCCAATGATTCTTTCTCCTTCAAAAGAATTGTTGGGAGATGTAAGATCAAATGGTGAAAATTTTTATTGAATCAAATGACCGTTCTAAGACAGTCCAATCATGGACCGATCTAGGTTCATCAACGCAAAGATAAAGCAAGCTCAAGCATTTCCTCTCAAAGTGATTTTCTTACTGAAAAAAGCAGGATCATAGGACAAATGGAAAAATGCTCCAATCCAGAAGAATATGCCATCCTTGCTCATAACGACACTTCAATGGCTCGAATAGATTTAAACCAAGGATCTGCTGCTGCCTCTGATTCAAGCTCAACTCTAGATTTCCAACAAGACAGTGAAGACGATTGCTTCAAAGCATATTATTTATAAGTTTAAAAATCAATCAGAGAAATGGAAGACAATGTGACTCAAAAGTTCTATTATCCCTTTAATCAATACTTTTCTTTGCGCAAAGAAAAACTGTGGATAATGATTACATTTTTCAAAAGCATACAGTATCTACCTCAAAAGTTGCAAAAGCAAATAGTACATGCATCAAAAGTAGCAAAAGCAAAAGATTCTTCAAATATTTTGAAATCTGGATTTGAAATGTATGACTGCCCATAAGAAGATTGTCTATTCTAATATTAAGGCGGGTCAATTTTTCATATCTTTTAGAATATTGTAAATATGAAATGTTTTTCCAAGCATACATGTTTTCAATATTGTGCTACTTTTCATTATTATAAATGTCTTTAAATTATATCAATGAATGCTCAATAGAACCATTCTTTCAATTTATTTATCAAGTTACTAATTTTCAACAATTAATTGTTATTTCTTCAAATTTACAATCTTCTCATTCTGCATGGCATCTCAAGAAAATTATGGTAGTCAATAAATTATATCAATTTAGCCCACTTTCTATTTCTCATTATAATCCAAATCCAATAATTCAAGTCCAATATCAACGAGATTCTCAACCCTGTGAACCTCTCCTTCACCTTGTGTGAAGTCGATCCAATTTATGAGATTTCCACTCTCGTATAAGTATTCAGAGTCTATAAAGTAACAAAGAATAAGATCACCCTTCGTCTTTTGTTTCAAGATTCATAAAAAACATTTTCCAATATTTATAAGTAATTTACATTTCTATCCCTCTTTATTTGCTCCTAGTTTAATATATATTAATTAAACTAAATTAAATTAAAATTTAAAAAAATTTCAAACATTAGTTCTCAACTATGTATTAAAAATAATATTTTCATCTCTATTTCAACTCTAACAACTATGATTTGAATTTTAATGTTGTAATAACAATGTTACAACTTTGTCCATTCATTTTTTTAAAACTCATTTCTCATTCATTTCAGCACATAATGCACAAAATAAAATAAAATTTGAAGATCATCTTTTCACCTTCATTTTTAATTTAATAGATTAAATGTTTAAAAATTTTAATTGTACATCTAATACATTGTTAAAAATTTAATATACGATAATGATAAACAATAAAAAATTAATAAATAAAATATTCAAAGATAATTGTACATTATTGAACACTAGTGGTGAATATGGAATTTTAAAATTTTTGTAAAGATAGAATAGTCCAAAAATATTTTTTCCTTTTAGGACCTTTTAGATGTGGTATAAATATAGATATATATTAACAAGTTAAAAAAAAATACATTATTTTTGAAGTTGTTGATGCACAAAATATTCCCAACATGAAGGTCTAAAACAAATGCCCAAAACAGGAGGTCCAAGCATGGAGCTTGAGCGAATTATCAAGGCGAGGCTCATAATCACCTAAGCATGCAAAGGCCTGAACGATAGGACGAAATGGGTCAAGACTTGGGCGAATAAAGTAATAACTACATCGCACAGCTAATGGAACAGTTTTACACGTAACCCATAATCCAAGATAATCATGAGTTAATGGAAAAGACATCATGGCAGTTATGGAAAGTGATGAAAAGTTGTTTTAGAGGAAGTGCTATGAAGTAGTGGTCAGTTATGGGTGAAAATTGTGCAAATGGTAATCAACATATAAATGGAACAAAGCAATTTAAGAGAAGAAAGAAGAACAACTCTCTCACAAAGAAATATGTGAATTTACGTTTGAAATTTTTTTTTTCCTATTTACGAACCATGTAATTTCATGTGCTTGTGCTCCTTAGAGGTAAGTTGCATAATATAGTCTTTCAATTCAAAAACACTTTGTTGGGACATTGTCTCAAAAGGTCTCGTTCCTTACACATCGTCTGAGTAATCTTTTAATTGTTAGCACGAATCAAAAATGCGTGAAACAATTTGGCACACCTGGTGGGACCTTTGGTGTTAGAAAGGTTGGAAGCATCATGCCTAAAAAAAACTTCAGCAAGGAGCCAGCAAGTCAACAGTCTGTCTATTCTATAATCGAACAATTTGAAGGTCATCAAGGTACCCCAGAGATGGAAAGACCAAATGTTAGTCGTTACGAGTCAATGACGGAGTTGAGCCCCCGCACCATGCGTACATTGCTGGGCGAACTCACGTAAGACATCGTTGAATAAGTAAGTCTACAAAACATTCATAATGTAGAAAGACTCACTCAAAATAGAAACAACTATTATGACAATTTGGCTAAACAATTGAGTATGTTGAATGAACTTATGAACAAAATGGTAAGCCAAGTAAGTCAATCAAATCCTTTGGGCATGAGAAATCACTTCCAAACTAGAAGTCTTGTAGATAATGGCTCACCAATTGTAAACATGAGCCAATGAGTAGAAACACCTCATATGGGACTAGTCACAGCCAACTCAGGATTGCTAAAACATCTAACATGGGGGATAGTCCTAATATAAGAGAAACCGTTCAATATATGGGACAAAATGCTGCACGTGTTAACGATAGGTTGAACCCACATATCAATGGCAATAATGGGTTGAATGATGGCGCGTTCATGCCCAATATAGGGCCAAATCTTGTTAGGCCTAAGGCAATACCATACGTACATCAACCCATAGGAGTTTCTTTTGATTCCAATGCCATATTAAGAGATCAAATTATAGAAATCATGCAAGATCAGTTGGGTTTTGGAATACAGCCAGTGATATGGCCAACATACAAAAGCCTTACCCAGATTGGGTAGAACAAGCGTATCCTTGGCCTAGAGGTTACAAGGTGCCCGAATTTTCTTTGTTCACTGGCCTAGGAGAAATATCCACTTTGGAATATGTAGGGCATTTCATGCTGCAATGTGGCGAAGTTATTTACTTCCACAAGATGAGACTATTCCCAAATTCATTAACTGGGGTAACCTTTTTATGGTTCATTAACTTTCCAGCAAATTCTGTCTAAATTTGGCAACAATTGGAATAATTATTTCACGCCTAGTTTTACAAAACTGAATCAGAATTCACTTTGGCAGATTTAGAAAATTTGCGTCAAATGCCCAATAAATGGGATGCATCCTTTCTTCAAATGTTTAAAACGGCCAGGAACATGTGTTTTGTTCCTTTTTCTGAAAAAGAGTTTGTCAAAATCGCTCAAAGTTTGAATTTTAATTTGAAAAACAAGTTCGAAGATAGAGAATTCTTCGATCTCTTTCAACTTAGCCCGAATGTGATAAGGTATGAGCAATTGTTAAGAGAGGATGAACAAATGAAGAATTCTAGTAAATGGACCTAATATAGAGACCTAAATTTTGACATCCACGCTATTGACACTAGTCAAGATCAAGCCGAGGTCGAGGTATATCTAGTTGAATTGGTCAAAGAAGACACTTATACGTGCCTTATGTTGACTAAGTTAGAAATGCCTACTAAGAATGAGCCAACAAAAGAAGAAAATAAAAAATCTTGAACATTCTCATTTGATGTAACAAAGGCCGATGTAATACTTGACCAACTATATAAAGATAAACAAATAAAACTAAGTGACCAGCATAAATTGCCAAACTCTAAACAAATCAAGGATAAAAAATATTGTAAATGGCATAATGCATGGTCTCACAAAACTAATAGTTGCTTGGTTCTTCGTCATGTGTTGCACAATGTTATCGAGTCAGGGCGAATCACCTTTTAGTCAAAGAAAAAAATGGCAGTGGACAAAATCTATTTCCACAACTAGTAGATGTCAATATGGTCATCTCAAATTTGGACAAGTTTGGTCTCTCGAAATTCAAGTTAGTAGTTGATGATGGCGAGGACGAACTACGCATCCCAGCTCCTTTGAGTATCTGAAAAGAAAGGCGATAGTGGAAGAAGAAAGGAGGCTATGTGCCAGGTTAGGTGCCAGAAAGAGGTTGGCAATACTAGACAACAAACTCACCCAGCTAACACCCCTAATTTTCATCCATTTAGAGGGCAAGTAAAACTATTTTATGTGAGGCAGTATGGCTCATTTCAGAACATCAAGATGTTTAGGCCGCAACCTTAACGTCCAAATGTGGCATTCATACAATCCTAGAGTTGGAAGAGCGATTCCATTCAATGAAATGACAAGAACCTGACAGAGACGTTTTCAAAGAAATTATGGGCAAATGATGAGACAACAACAAGGTGTGGAGTGTTCTAAAGCCACAAGTGATATTAAATTGGTTTATCAAAATGTCATTGAGGACAAAGATGAAGAGAATATAGAGGAGTTAGTGAAAGAGTTACTAGAAAAAGAATGCGTTAGGAAATCAAGGTTTGTGCATAGAAAGAAAGATGAAGATGAGGATGATTCTGGGCGATTAATCACCATTCAGTTTGGCACTTTGCCCCAAAATATGGCTAGTAATTATTTATTGACCAACGAATTTAAAAACAAGGAAAGTGATGAAGTGATAATGGAAGAAACTGCGGAAGAAGTTTGTGTGTTAGATGGGTCAAGTCACTCATGACAATAGTGAGGAAGAAGATGATGGAATGACAGACATAGATAAGGAGATTGATTTAGAAGCATAGCGAAGAATAATGGGAGTTTCGTACAACAATCTACTCAAGCAGCTATACCAAGAAAGCAATCCAATAGTAGATTTGTTGGGCGAACCATCTAGACGATCATTCAACTACTATGTCTTATATGGAATGCCCAAAAGAAAGAAAAGAGTACATCGCGTTGAGAAATATGGGTCACTCCCAAAAATAGTGCCTCCACCCACAGGTTGGGAAGAACCATCATAAGATTTTATGCAATTGGAGGAAGCAAATGAGATTCAAGGCGAGGAAATATTGCAGGTAAACGTATCCAGTGAAGATGAAGTGGATAAAGATAAGAAAAAAAGTGGAAATAAATGTGGAGGAAAAGATCATATTCAAGAAACCATCATTGAAGCTGACCAAACATCTTAGCCCCTGTATGTAAAAGCCTTGGTTAATGGCATTCCAATTGCCAAGGTGCTTATCGATAATGGGGCAACCATAAACACAATTCTCTATAAAATGATAAGAAAGTTTGCGAAGTTTGAGAGCGACATGATCCCAACAGAAGTGATTTTGACTAGCTTCAATGGAGGAGCTACTTCGGTCAAGGGGGTAATGCCTTTGGATATAACAGTGGAGAGTACGACAAGGACCACAATTTTTTTTTTTATAATAGATGGTCCTACTAGTTACAATGTATTGCTAGGAAGAGATTAGATACATGGAAATCGGTGTGTCCCCTCATCACTCCATCAATGTTTGGTTTTTTTGAACGATAAAGTTGAGGAAGAGGTCGTAGAAGTTGATTACCGACCTTTTGTCGTAGTGGCTAACTCAGTGGAACGATTCATGTACGAAGGAGACTACGAGCTAATTAGAGTGGTTCAAGAAGGAGAAGAAACACAAATAATAGCGTAGAGCGATGAACCATTCTCAGTGGAAGCTCTTACATAATTATTCACTTAAATGAGGCCAAATATAGTGGGCTTTGAAGAGAAAATGATTGGCAAAAAATTAATCAAAGAGAATTAATGAAGGAAAAATCACAAAAAGATTTGGATGAATTACGGCCTTTAAAGCTAAATTAATGGCTTATGATAAAAAATTTGAAGAAAAAGCAAAGGGAGAAAAATCATTGGTATTATTAAAAGACAAACTGGCTGTACTCGGCTTGGAACAAAGTCTACATGATGAAATCAATAAAGTGGATTGCTTGGAATTAGGAATTTCTACAAAGAACTTGGAGGATGATTTGGTGAGGATTACAAAGCTAGGATACGCTCAAGTACAAGACCCCTTGACAAAGATAAACGTTGGTGATGATGAAGAAGATCTTATAACCTTTATTAGCTAGTTGCTCGACAAAGAGGTAAGTAATAAAATGATCTCTTTGTTGAAATAATATAAATTTTGTTTTGTTTGGGAATATGAATAAATGCCTGGTTTAGATAGAAATTTGGTATAGCATAGATTGCCCACCAAACCAAATTTTAAACCTCATAAACAACTACCTAGACGCTTTGCACCCAATGTGTTGCCTGAAGTGAAAAAGGAAAATTGAGAGATTACTAAAAGTATATTATATAAGGACGGCCAGATATGTCGAATGGTTGTCTAATAATGTACCTATGTTAAAAAAGAATGGTAAAACGAGGGTGTGCATAGATTTTATAAATCTAAATGTAGCAACACCTAAAGATTTATACCCAATGCCAACGGTAGATTCTTTAGTTGATTCCACAGCTGGATACGTAATGTATTCCTTCATGGATGGGTACTCTGGGTACAATCAAATATACATAGTTGAAGAAGATGTGCATAAAACTACTTTTAGATGCCCAGGTGCATTAGGGTGTTAAGAGTGGTTAGTTATGCCTTTTGGCCTAAAATTATTGCTGGGGCCACTTATCAAAGGGAAATGAATTTAATTTTTCATGATATGATTGGCGAATTTATTGAAGTAGATGTAGATGATATAATAATTAAATCTCTCAAATAAAAAGATCATCTTTGCCAATTAAAACACTCATTTGAGTGAATGAGACACTACCAATTAAAATTGAACCCTTTAAAATGTGCATTTAGTATTAATGCAGGAAACTTCCTTGGTTTCTTGGTGCACAAGATGGGAGTTGAACTTGATAAAAATAAAGCAAAGGCCATACTAGAGGCCAAACCACCTAACAATAAAAAAGAGTTGCAAAGATTTTTGGGACTAGTCAATTTTTTAAGGCGTTTCATTTCTAATTGTGCAGAGCGAACAAAATTGTTTTGCCTTTCCTAAAACTCAAGAGTCAGGACGAATTCATCTGAAATGAAGAACACCAAAAGGCTTTTGATAGCCTAAAAACTTACTTGTCAAATCCACCTGTCTTGGTGTCACCTATTCAAGGACGACCAATGAAAATATATATTGGCTGAACAAAAGTCTATAGCCGGTATGTTCGCTTAGGAAACCAATTGGACAAAGAAAGAGCATTCTATTATCTTAGTAGAGAGTTGACTAAATGTGAATATAATTATGCAGCTATAGAAAAGTTATGTTTAGCTCTTTATTTTACATGTACAAAATTAAGGGCTTATCTTCGACATGTGACAATGTATTTAGTATATAGAGTAAATCTAACCAAGTACGTGTTTTCTCTCCCTATTTTGCATCAAAAGATTGGTCTTTGGACTTTAGCTTTGTCTGAATTTGAAATTCAATTTGTTCTACAAAAGGCCATTAAGAATCAGGCACTGGCTGATTTTTTGGCTGATCACCCATGTATTAATGTTCCAAGTGAAGTAGAGCTAGAAATTGACTTGTGTGAAATAAAACCTTGGACATTATACTTTGATGGTTCAAAATTGCCAAGGAAACAGGGGTTAGTGTAGCGTTAATAGATACATTCGGTGTAAATAATCAGTTTTTTTACATTATATGATTTATGCACCAAAATCAGGCTGAATATGAGGCACTTATCATGGGCCTAGAGTTATTACTAGAAATGGGAGTAAAAAACATGATCGTTAAAGGCAATTCTTAGTTAGTAATTAACTAATTGGTTGGCACGTTCAAATGCCAAAGTAGCTATTTTACAAACTTGTACGAAATTGCTCAGGAGTTATTCGAAGAATTTGACCAAGTGGAGCTTCAATATGTGAATAAAATATATAATGATTTAGCAAACCAATTGGCTCAAATGGCCTCAGGTTACTCCAAAGTGTTGAACTTAGACTCCGTGTGTGAATATGGAGTGATAATCTGCAGTGCAACAGAAGGCAAAGAGATTCAACATCCATTGCATAGAAGATGGAAATATGGTGGATTGGAGGGAAGAAATAAAAAAGTTTCTAGAGAGGCCTGATGGAAAGAGTGAGAGGAGAATGAAGTTGTGCGCCCTAAATTATGTACTGATAGATGGATGGTTGTACAAAAAACGTGGAGATGGAGTTATGTTAAAATGTGTCAATTTGTTAGATGTCAAAACAATTATGGTAGAAGTGCATGAAAGAATATGCGGGGCACACCAATCTGGCCAAAAAATGAGATGGTTGATTGTTAGAAGTGGGTATTTCTGGCCAAAGATGGAGAGATTGTGCGCCCAACACGCTAAAAGTTGTTTAGCATGACAAAAGCATGGCCCAATTCAAAGGGCACCAGAGAGGAAAATAACACCCATTATAAAGCATTGGCCGTTTAAGGGGTGGGCAATAGATTTGATAGGAAATGTTTACCCTCTTTCATAAACAACACACATTCATCATAGTAGCCACAAACTTTTTTACCAAATGGGTAGAAGCCATTGTCCTGAAAGAGATCTCTCAAGGAAATATTATAAGGTTTATCCAAGATCATATAATTTATAGGTTTGGGATACCACAAACCTTAATGATGGATCATGGAACTTCTTTGAATGGAGATCAAGTAAAACAAATTTTGAGCGAATTTGACATTAAGTTGGTAAATTCCACACCTTACTAGGCCCAATCAAATGGTCAGGTGGAATCTTCAAATAAGGTTCTTAAAAACATTATAAGAAAGATAATAGATGAAAATGCCAGAAATTGACATTAGTGTTTAAACAAGGCTTTCCGAGCTTATAGAACGTCTCCACATTCGAATACAAGAATTACCCCATTTCAACTCACTTATGGGCAAGAGGTAGTATTACCTATAGAAATCAACGTGCAGTCGATTAGGGTGGCTTTGAAATAGAGTTGTGGCAAAGTTTTTTAGGTTGGGCAAGTTAGTTTGGAAAACAATACTTCCTTTAGAAAAGAAAAAATGATCCAAAATTATAACAATAGAGTTGTGGCAAAGTTTTTAGTTGCCCAATTTGGAAGGTACTATTTAGATAGAAAAGATCCAAATGTATAGTAAATGTATTACCCAATGGAGCCTATCACTTGGAAGATTTAGACTAAACAAAGCATGTAAGATCTATCAATGGAAAATACTTAAAGAAATAAGTTCCTTCAGTATGAGAAAGTGAACGATTAGGTGTTTGAAACATATGCAAGTAAATTCATTCAAGTCAAATAACAATTGCTGCGTTAAAACACCAAGAGTCAAGAATGTTACAAACTTCAGGACGTCATCGTCCTATCTTATAACCCCTACCCTTATATAGATTTAAGACAATATTGTCCTCCCACGTCCAACCTCATTTGGTAACAAAGCTTCGACCACTTAGAGCGCTGGCGAGTATCAATAGCAGACAATTCTTCTATAACCATGTCAGGATTATCCACTGTTACTTCTGAATAACGTACTATCAGAGATCTGGTTCGCTCAATCTCTTGAGAAGCATTACGCTTCTTGGCTGCCAGCTGCATTGTGTAGTCATCAATCTTGACCTGAATGTCCCTCATCTCAGCTTCTAGACTCATCAACAGAGAGTCTTCAATCACAACCTCGGAAGAAAGCTTGTTCACAGTAGACTTAGCTTGATCAATAGCGATATTTAAAGACTCATTTTTAGCTACAGCCTACACGAGGCTTGTTTCCTTGCTCTTCAACTCCAAATTTTCAGACAATAAAAGGCTTACCTCCTAATGAATCTCTCTTAAAGTCAATCTAATGTTAGCTGGGATTTCAAGGGTAGGACGTTGGAGAGCATCGACCATATCTTCATTGAGACGTGCAAGTAATTCTTTTTGATTAGCAGCACTCACTCTGTTTGAGTAAGATAAAATGATTTTGTCTAAAAGTGGAATGTTTGTCGGAAAGCTCAATGTAATGGAAATTAAGCCAAAGATGAATAAAATGAATAACTCTTCTACTTACTTGCTTGAGTCTTTCAATTTGTGGCATGGTAGACTATGATATGTTAATTATGATACACTGCGTAGATTAATTAACTTGAATTGTATTCCAACATTCCATATTAATTCAAAACATAAGTGCGAGACTTGTGTTGAGGCAAAACTAACAAGGTCATCATTTCAAACTATTGAAAGAAGAATCGAACCACTTGATCTAATTCAGACTTGACGTGTGTGATTTGAAATATGTACAAACAAGGGATGGCAACAAGTATTTCATTACTTTTGTTGATGATAGCACAAAATATTGTGATGAGTATCTACTTAAAAGTAAGGACGAAGCTATAGAGAAATTTATTCTTTATAAGAATGAAGTTGAGAATCAACTCAGCAAGAAAATTAAGGTGTTGAGAAGTGACCCAGGTGGTGAATATTAATCACCATTTCCTGAATTATATGCACAAAGCGGAATCACACATGAAACTACAGTACCTTATTCATCTCAATAAATTTGCGTTGCTGAAAGAAAAAACCGTACTTTAAAAGAAATGATGAATGCAATACTATTAAGTTATAGGTTACCTCAGAACATGTGGGGGTAAGCTGTTTTATCAGCTAATTATCTTTTAAATAAGGTGTCCAGAAAGAAAGAAGAGAAGACCCCATACAAGTTATGGAAAGGAAAGAAGCCTTCCTATAAATACTTGCGAATGTGGGGGTGTCTTGTCAAGTAGTTGTAATTACATCGAAAAAGGTGAAAATAGGTCCAAAAAGTGTAAATTGTATTTTTATTGGCTATGCACATAAAAATAGTGCTTATCGGTTTCTTGTGCATGAATCTAAAATCTCAGACATATACAAAAATACGATAATGGAATTAAGAAATGCTTCATTTTTTGAACATATATTTCCATACAGATCCAAAGAGGAAGCAAGCTCCTCTAAACGGACACATGAAACAACGGACCAAGAACAAGAAGAAGAAGAGAAGGTTGAACCAAGACGTAGAAAAGAGCTAGAACTGAAAAATCTTTTGGCTCAAATTTTCTGAATTATATTCTAGAAAGTGAACCTCAAAGCTTTAAAGAATTTGTGAAATCTTTAGAAGGACCTCTATGGAAATAGGTAATTAAAAGTGAGATAGATTCTATTATGCAAAACCATACGTGGGAGCTAGTGGATCTTCTTCCGGGATGCAAACCACTAGGCTACAAATGGATTTCAAGAAGAAAATAAATGTAGATGGAACAATTGACAAGTATAAAGCTAGGCCTGTTATAAAAATATACAGACAACGAGAATGCCTTGATTACTTTGATACATATTATCCAGTAACGAGAATAACATCCATCAAGATGATACTTGCAATTGTAGCTTTGCGAAATCTCAAAGTACATCAAATAGATATGAAAACTGCCTTTCTAAATAGAGATTTCGATGAAGAAATCTATATGGAACAACCTGAGGATTTTTTTGCTCCAGGACAAGAAAACAAAGTCTGTAAATTGGTGAAGTCATTGTATGGCTTGAAACAAGCTCCAAAACAATGGCATGAAAATTTGATCATGTCATGATGGAATGCGGATTTAAAATCAACGAGTGTGACAAATGTGTTTATATCAAATACACCGAAAATGACTATGTCATATGTATTTATATTGATGACATGCTTATTGTTGGAAGTAACGATAAGATGATTAAATCTACTAAAGACATGTTAAATTCAAGATTTGACATGAAGGTTATGAGCTTAGCAGATGTGATACTTGGAATTAAAATTTTAAGAACATCAGATGGAATTGTCCTAAATCAGTCACATTATGTGGAAAAAAATCTTGAAAAATTTAACAAAGATAATTCTTGCATAGCTAGAACACCAATAGATACCAGTCAGCATCTATCAAAGAATAGAGGTGAGAGTATTTCTCAAGTAGAATACTCTAGAATTATCAGAAGTCTGATGTAGTTGATGAGTTGTACAAGACCAAACATAGCCTACACAATTAGTAAACTGAGTAGATACACGAGTAATCTAGGAGTTGACCACTGGAAAGGAATAATGAGAATACTAAGGTATTTGAGATATACTCGTGATTATGGGCTACACTATACCAGTTATCTGGCAGTTATTGAAGGATACAGTGACTCTAATGGGATATATGATATAAAAGACTTAAAATGTACAAGTGGAGGTGCAGCTATATCATGGAAATCCTCTAAAAGGACAATTATAGCCAAATCTACTATGAAATCTGAATTTATTGCCTTGGACAAGTGTGGTGAAGAGGCTAAATGGTTACGTCACTTCAAGAGGATATTCCTAGATGGCCAAAGCTTGTACCAATAATTTGCATACATTGTGATAGTTAACCTGCAATTGGTAGGACATAGAGTAACATGTATGAAGTACCATATAAGGCAAGCTTACATTGCAACTTACCAAGGAAGCATTGTGCCACGTGGGGATTGTGCTAACTGGACAATGCAAGATCATTTAGGAGCCAAGTGGGGTATTATCAAATAGGAAAATATGCTGAATTATTTGACTTAAATTTTAATTCTAAATTTCATTGGAATAATATGAAAACTTTTACAATTTATTATCAAATATAATATTGTCATCTTTTCCTTAACCCAGACGGTTAATTTCAGCAACAGTCATTAAAGCTTGTTGAACATTTCAAAATGGTCATTGAAGTAATTTTTTTATAGGAATAGTCACTCATGTTTTATATTTACACTAATGGTCACTTGGCTAGAAACGTTAATCTAAAATCCCACGTGTTGCGGTAGGCAGGAATGCTAATTAGTTTTGGGGTTTCATTAGCTACTAAGCCCCAGGTAGGATTAAATACATAATTGTCAAACCCATATTTGTTCAATCCTAGTAAACAGTTGATTGGTGAACCTTCATATTTTTGTTGGTGAATTTTTGAAGATGGAGTATTTTTGTCTGACGTGGCGTATTAGTTAACGTCGTTTGTATTCATGTTATAATTTAACAATGACGTATATAATTTTAGGTTAACGTTTCCATTTGAGTGACCATTAATGTAACTGTTATAAACTTGAGTAACTACTACTATAAGAAAATTACTTCAGTGACTATTTTGAAATTTTTAACAAACTTGAGTGATTGTTGCTGAAAATTAACCCCAATCCACACAATTTGCTAGAAAAAAATGCCACCTTAATAATATTTGCAATTGAAACTCTTTAATTTTAGGCATTCGAGGCAAATTCGAGGCAAAATCCCAACAAGCTCTTTTTTGGCATTTAAATTTATAATTTTGTTGTTTCCCTGTTGTTTCTTTTAAACCCATACTACATTTGTTGATATCCCACTAGATTTGTAAACCATTATCAATAATGTCTTGTTTATTAAGTTCGTTATGAACAATGTATAAGATTTTGATGGTATAAAGTATTAGGATTACCAAAATTATTGGTTTTTACAATACGACGTAAACGTAACTATTTATTGAAGTTTAATGTAGTAAACATGGCTAGAATATATTTTTCTTTGAACAAGTGTTTGTGTGTGTAAAGATATAGATATACCTATATTGTTTCAAATTGATAATTAGGAGTTTACTTAATTGATTTTAACTTTTTTTTTTTTTTAATTATCAAACGGATTATTAGGGTACTAGTCGCTCAACTCGAAAAAACCTTATGCTAGGTTGAATTTTTTTGCATTTAATAATAATATCAATAAAATGGTTCTTATTAGAAATTGAATATGAACGTACATATAGAAAATGAAAAATATACAAGAGAAATTAAGATAACGACTTGATCGTTGTGCTTGAACTTTTTTCAGTGAATACCATTTGCAGAAGAATCACTCTTTCATGAAAGAATACAAAAGTAATAAATAAAGAATAACACGTGTGATGGCAAAAGCAGTGAAAATGGTACCCTAAATGGATCTCTCCGAATCACTCCATCTATCTTTTTCGAAGAGAAGTTTGAATTCAAACTCTAGTTCAAGCGTGAGTACGCCATGCTAATGTAAATTGCCGTCCGCTGAAAATGCACGTGTGAACTTCATAGACTCGTATGAACCAAAAGTGAAATAATGTAGAGGCAAAAAGTGCGACTGAAAATTGAGTCCAAAAGTTCCACGAACCATTCGTATAAGTTCCACATTTTTCTCTCTTTTGCGTGTGTACGTAGGTATATAATTCCATCCTTGCTCAGCTACACAGCACCTCTCCAGTCTCTCCTTGATCCTGACTTCTTCTATTCTATCTCTCAAAACGCGTAAATTTGCATCCACAATACTGCTCAATCGCCCTACAAAGATGAAGAAGACAGTTGAACTATCATCCTGAGTAATATGAATTCCATTCTTGCATTATAAGCATCCCATCTAAGCCCAACCTCATCGTTCACCATGAGTTGCGTCATTTTCACAAACTGTTGCAGCCAATTATTCATCAATACAAAACTACCAGTCTTCCATTTTGTAAGTGTCAAAATGTGCCCTTTACATTAGAATTTTGCATAGCTCGAGATCACAGCACTATACGGAATGGAATCAATCACCAATCCAACCTCTTGCATTTTCCTGACATAGAATTTTGCCATTCCTGGCAGGTGAGGTCTGCACCAGCTAGTAATTTATATAGAATAAAAAATCCACTGACAAGCTGAAAAATGCCGAGGCTGCTGGAATCAATTAATATAGAAATAAATTCCAAGAAAAACAACAATGAAAACCTTTTAAATGGAGCTTTAAATCCTGCACATCTTCATCTTTATCCATTGCAGTAAAACAATCCTGTATATGGAAATCCGGAAATAGAGGGGAGAAAGAAAATGGCCACAGAAAGATTTGTGACTGATAAATTGCTTTGAACTATTCATAGAACCATGGACTTACCTAATTTTGTATAGCTCAATATCACAGCACTATATGGAATGCAATCAATCACCAACCCAACCTCCAGCGTTTTCCTGAAATATAATTTTGCCTTTTCTTGCAGGTAGTGATAAGCGCAATTTTAGTACACATGTTACCCGCTTATCTTAATTTGTTATTAATTATTCATTGATAAAAGTATTAATTAATTTCTTATTTGAATTAGGACATATTGTGAACAACTATGAAGATTTGAGGACCAAGATGGAAGTTTTTGAAAGTATGGGACCAAATATAAAGCTTTGGAGCAAAAATGACTAAACCTAAAAGTAAAACTTGAAATGGGGACCAAACCGTATATATGACAAAACTTGGAGGACCAAGTGTACAAATATGGGATTGAAATTGATTTTGGCAAAATTCTTTACTGTTTGGACCGCGGCAATGCGGCAATAAGCCTATGCGGCTCGTCTGGACGTTTTTTTTTTTTTTTTTTTTTTTATTTTCAACTCTAAGTCAGGGCCTTTTCCGTCTTTTCACGTACACGAGTTCCAAAATTGGTAATATACTATATAAAGATCGAATTTAGATCAAACTAAGGGAAGAAAACGGCAAGAAACAAGAGAGAAGAATTATTTGAAGGAGAAGAGTTTTTGGATGATTTCTTCTCCTTCAATCCATGCTGGATTCTATCAATTTTTTTATTTTTAATTTAATTATGTTTTTGTAATTTTCTTGAGCCAAGGTAGATGATGAAACTTTGTTTAAAAGAAATGATTATTTTGTTATCCGTTTAATTCTGTTTTGGAGTTTTAACTTTCATGGTTCGTTCTTGTTGAATTAATTGAATAAAATTTCTTTTATCTTAAATATCATATATTCTTGATAGTTAGAAATTAATTTAATTAATTCGTGCTTGGTGCTTAAATGTGTTCTATTAATTTTTTTTTATTTTTCGTTATCTTGTCATCGATTTGGGATACATAGAATGCTTAGGAAACTTTTGGTTCTTTGTTTTCTTTTAATTGAGTTTGATACAGAAAACGCTTAAGTAATTTAAGATTGAAGTAAAGGGGAGCCGATATTGAATTTTCTTCTTTTGGATTTAATTGATAAATATTTTAAGACGACAATAGATTGATTTCGAGTTGTCATTTGTTTTTTAGAATTAAACAATAATTGGATAATTGCTAAGTTAAACAATGGTGGATTCTCAACCTTGGTACTTTTAACAACTTGAATCTTCAACTTAACTTTTTAGCATAATTAATTAGTCTTTAAGTTAAATTATTTCAACCAAATTCTTTTCAACCCAACTAGACTAGAATAATAGTTAATTCAGATTAAATTAGACTTTCTTCATCGCAGTCCATGTGGGATCGACCTCGTTGCTACTTTTCCATATTCCAATAGATTCTCGTGCGCTTGCGAGTTATTTAAAATTTGACATCAAATTTTTGGTGCCATGTCGGGGACTGCGTCGGAAAGTTCATTTAGTTTTAGTTAATTTTATTCTTGACTAGTTATAATTTAAAATTTTATTTAAAAAAAAAAAAACAAATATATTTATAGTACATGCTTTGTTGTAGATCCCTAGAAATTAATCTAGAACATCTAGTTAGTGAAATTGAAAGAATTTTTCACCAACGAAAACGAACTACCACTTTAGATAAAATTGAAGAAACCAAAGTAATAATCGCTATGGGTGATGAAATTGAGGAGAGACCTTTTAGGGACTACTTTAGTCCGTTAGCTAATTTGAGCACCTCATGCATACAATACACACACGTAGCTGCTAGGAATTTTGAGCTAAAATTGAGTGTGCTTAATTGTCTTCCATCTTTCTATGGTTTAGTTAGTGAAGAACTTTATAATCATCTGACATATTTCTATATTGTATGTGAGACATTTAAATATGAGAATGTTTTGCCTGATAATGTTAAACTTCGTCTGTTTCTTTTTTCTCTAAAAGATAGATCTAGATTATAGTTTAATACATTATCTGCCAATAGTATTACATCTTGGGAACAAATGGCTGCTAAATTTTTGAATAAATATTTTTCTATTCATAAGACTAATGCTACTCATAGAAAAATTTCAGAGTTTGTGCAGAAAAACTGAAGAACCATTCTATAAAACTTGGGAGAGATTTAATGGGCTCCTTATGAAATGTCCACATCACGGCTATGAAAAATAACACTTATGCCAATATTTTGTAGGAGGGTTACTACCATATATTCAAGAGTGGTTGATGGCCACAAGTGGTAGAGAGTTTGTGTCCAAAAATGTAACAGTAATTTGGAGCTTCATTCAATTTACAACAGTAGAGTCGATCTTCTCGGACTGAAAAAAGAAAAGAAGAATCTATGAGATTCGAAGCAATGAACCTAGCTCTGAAATCAAAGAAGTCAAATGCATGATAGAAGATATTTCCCTCAAGTTAACCTCGTTGACAGTCAATAATTCCACTCAAGCGAATGCCCTCAACATGATGAGGAAACCACCTTACAATCCTTATTCTAACACATATAACTCAGGATGGATGGACCACCCAAATTTTTCTTATTCACAGGGTGTTCAACAGGATAGTATGAAAGGTCAAGTCCCCCAGCAAAATACTAGACAATTCAATCAAAAAAATTCACTACCAAAACTATGAGAGGAGGCAATTCAAAAATTAACAAAAGCTACACAAGCTACATTAGATCACCAGAATCACACCATTACCGAGTTTAAGAATGAAGTACGAACTAGCCAAAACTCACAGGCACAACCATCTCCAATATGGAAAACATGATGGGACAACTGGCGTCATCAGTCCAACAGTTGGCAAAAACCATTGAGAAATGAAAATTTCTGAGTCAACCACTTCCTAATCCTAAATAAGTGCACAATATTGGGACTAATTCAAGCAACTAACATAAGGAGGCTAAATCCATCATGACTTTGTGATGTGGCAAACTGTTTGACAACCAAGTGGTAATTCCAAAAAGAAATACATCTCAACCAATTTCTCCAAGTAATGTACCAACTGATGATTCAGTTCAGGAAGCTCCCAAAGAGAACAATGAGCAATTTACATTCCAAAAGCCCCATTTCCTCGAGGCTAACAAAACTGAAGCAAGGTAGTGCGATCAATGATATCCCTTTACTTGATGATATTAAGCAACTTCATCCCTATGCTAAGTTCTTGAAGGACTTATGTACGAAAAAGAGACAATTGCATGTGCGCAAAAAGGCCTTTTTAACTGAACATGTTAGCTCAATAATTCAAAGCAACACCCCTCCAAAATTTAAAGATATAGGTTGTCCTACTATCTCATGCATCATAGGAAACCATAAGATTCAGAAGGCTTTGCTAGATTTAGGAGTTAGTGTTAATCTTCTTCCTTACACTGTGTATATGCAACTTGGGCTAGGCAAGTTAAAACCATCTGTGATTTTACAACTTGCTGATAGATCTATGAAAGTCCCTCGTAGAATTATAGAAGATGTTTTGATACATGTTGACAAGTTTTATTTTCTATTGGTTTTATTGTACGTGATAATCAACCGGTACGAGACTCTACAAAACACATTCTTGTAATTTTAGTCATCATTTTCTAGTAACATCTAATGCTATAATTAATTGCAGGAATAGAGTTTTGTAGCTATCTTTTGGTAACATGACTATAGAATTGAATGTTTTTAATGTCAACAAGCAACCATATGATGATGAGGACTTTGCTGATGTTGATATGATAAAAGCATTAGTTGATAATTATTTTGTTTATACTAATTGTGATGATGCTTTAAAGTTGTGTTTAACTTATTTTGGTTCATATTTTGATGTTGATAGTGCTATAAATAAAGTGAATGTCTTGCTTGAGTCAGCACCTGCCATGGATACAACTAAGTAGAAACGGAAAATTGAGTCACTTCCAACAAGTGAGAATAAAAACATCACATCAGTCCAACAACTATCAAAATTAGAGCTTAAAGCATTGCCTGACACTTTTCAATATGCATTCTTGGGAGAGGTCGATACTTTACCAGTAATTATCTCTTCTTATCTTGATGGTGCACATAACGATAAGTTGTTAAGTGTTTTGACTGAACACAAAGAGGTACTAGGATGGACCATTGGTGATATCATATGTATAAATCCAATAGATTGTATACATCATATCTATCTTGAGGAGAATTCTAGGTCTACTAGAGAGATGCAACGTATGTTAAATCCTAACATGAAAGATGTGGTAAGAAATGAAGTGCTTAAATTGTTAGATGCTGGAATTATTTATCTTATTTCTGATAGCACGTGGGTAAGTCCAGTATACGTTGTCCTAAAAAAATAGGTATCACAGTAGTTACTAATATAGACAATGAATTGGTTCCAACTAGAACAACTACAGGTTGGTGTGTTTGCATTGATTATAGAAAATTTAATTCAGTCACTAGAAAATATCATTTTCATCTTCCATTCATTGATCAAATGCTTGATAAGCTTGCAGGTCATGATTTTTATTGTTTTCTAGATGGTTATTCTGTCTATAATCAAATTTCCATAACTCTAGAGGATCAAGAGAAAACTACTTTCACTTGTCATTTTGTAACTTTTGCGTATAGAAAAATGCCAGTTGATTTGTGTAATGCATCTGCTACTTTTCAAAGATATATGCTTAGTATTTTTTTTTGACATGGTTGAGAGGTTTCTTGAAGTATATGGATGATTTTTCTGTATATGGAGATTCGTTTGATGAATGTTTACGCCATCTAACTTTAGTTTTGCAGAGATGCGAGGAAAATAACTTAGTTTAAAATTGGAAAAAAATGTCACTTCATGGTGAAACGAGGTATTGTTCTTTGTCACATTGTCTCTGGTAGTAGTATTGAAGTCGACAAGGCCAAAGTGGATCTTATCTCCAATCTTCCACCTCCAAAATCTGTGAACAAAGTAAGATCTTTCATTGGGCATGCTGGTTTTTATAGAAGATTCATTCAAGATTTTAGTAAAATCTCTAGACCCTTATGCAATTTACTTGTTAAGGTACCTTTTGTCTTTAAATATTCTTGTTTAGAAACGTTTGAAAGACTTAAAAAATTGTTGACCACTGCATCTATCATTTGACCACCCGATTGGAATTTATCTTTTGAACTCATGTGTGATGCATTTGATTATGCTATAGGAGTAGTTTTAGGATATAGAGATTATCAGTTGCCTTCTGTTATTTGCTATGCTAGTAGGACTCCTAACGATGCACAATTGAATTATTCTACTACAGAGAAAGAAATGTTAGTAGTTGTATTTGCATTAGATAAATTTTGATCATACCTTGTAGGGTGTAAAGTAATTATTTTTTTTGACCATGCTGCCCTCAAATACCTTCTCACTAAGAAAGATGCTAAACCAAGGTTGATTCGGTGGATTTTGCTTTTACAAGAATTTGACATTGAGTTTAGAGATAAAAACGCTCGTATTGTGCTTGACTCTGTACAGAAAAAACTACCGTTAAATGAGTTGTTTCCAGATGAACAACTTATCAATATTGATGTTGTACCTTGGTTTGCTGACATAGTTAATTATCTTGTTAAGGTAAGCTTCCAGGCGAGGGCATATATTTTTTTGGCATGACTGCTGGATGGGCGAGTCTACGTTAGCTGATCAGCACCCACATTTGCCACATTCTTCTATCCAGATTAGAGACTTATTTGATGATACTGGATGGAACATTGACCGAATTATTCAGCTAGTACCAAATATTATTGCTGAGGAGATGGAGAACATCTCTATCATTGCTGAGGTGCATGATCAGATTATGTGGAAGGATACTTCGGATGGTAGATTTGCTACCAAGTCTGCATGATAGCTAGTTCGCACGGGGCATACTATTCAGGCTGTATACAGCATGATTTGGAGTTCTATTATCCCAACGACTGTCTCTTTCTTCTGCTGGAGACTATGGCAGGGTCTTATCCCAGTTGATGTTGTGATTCAGAGGTGGATTAGGAGTCATATGGCTTCTCGTTGTTAGTGTTGCTCGGCTACTGAGACTATCCAATATTTATTTATTGACAGCTGTATTTCCGACCTGGTTTGGCGCCATTTTGCTGACATTTTTCATGTAGCCCTTCGATCGATGGAGGGTTTTCAGTAACGCTTTCAGTTTTGGCGTTTCTCAGGTCAGTTTGTCAGGCAAGGTCATATTCGTACGATCATTCCTCTTTTAATTCTCTGGTTTATTTAGACTGTGAAGAATGATGTGAAATACCAGTATATATCTATGGAGCTGAGACAGATCATCTAAAGAATATACCATATTATCTCCCTACTACATACAGGCCGCTGTTTATTTTGGGTTATTCATTGGTGATGAGATATGGATATTGTTCCTCTTTTTGGTCTTCTTTTTGGTATCTCTCTTACTACTCCATCCCCTCCTCCCCATGTGTTGGTTTATTGGTGGACTCCACCAATGGGATCTTACAAGGTCAACACTGATGGATACGTCAAAGATGGATTTGCGAGTGGATGAGGGATTATTAGGGATTTATCAAGTCAATGTATTCGCGCCTTCTTTTCTTCATATGGAAAATGCTCTATTCTGGAGGCCGAGCGCAGTGCTATTCTTGACGGTATCATTCTTGCTCAAAGGATTGTAATATCAGATATATAGATTGAGTCCGACTCTACTTTGGCCATTCACTGCACCACCAAAAATGGAGGACCTTGGTATATTCAGGCCACTATTCGCCACATCAGACATCTTCTTACCTTCGACTGTGATACTATCTCTCATATTTATCGCGAGGGTAACCAGGTGACTGACTTACTTGTTTCAGAGGGTTGGGATCATCATTGTTATTTTGAGTACAGCGCTCATGATTTACCATGACATTACTGCAGCTTAGTTCAGATTGATAGACATGGACTTCCTACAGTTAGGAGTCTTTAGAATATTTTTTTTACGACTATTTGTTTAGGAAGTAATACCTCATTATTTATTGATTTTTATTTATTCATTTATTGGTTACTTTAGATTTTATGATTGAAGTCAGGTTTTATGCCCTCCTCCCATGTATTCTTTTATGGGTTATTTATATATGGTTGGAGTATCTGAATCTCTATATTCTTTCTTGGTGGAGGTATAACAACCACACTGAGGATGTGATGGTGTGTTGAAAAAAAAAAGGTAAGCTTCCAGAACATTGGACTAAACAAGATATAACTAAGTTCTTAGTTGAAGTGAAGAACTTCTTTTGGGATGATATTTATTTGTTTAAATACTGTGCTGATCAAATTATAAGGAGATGTGTCCTAGAAAGTGAATTCTAAAGTGTGATATCTTTTTGCTATGACCAAGCTTGTGGAGGCCATTTCAGTGCTAAAATGACTACTGCCAAAATTTTACAATGTGGTTTTTATTGGCCTACTCTTTTTCGTGACGCTTATATTTTTTGTTCTTCATGTGACAGGTGTCAATGCAGGGGAAGTATTTCAAAAAGAAATATGATACCGCTTAATCCTATTCTCGTAATTGAGATCTTTAATGTATGAGGGATCGATTTCATGGGACATTTTTCCCTATCATTTGGCTATCTTTACATATTGGTTAGTGTCGATTATGTTTTCAAGTGGGTCGAGGCAATTTCATGTAGGACCAACGATCACAAAAGTGTGGTGACATTTTTAAATAGCAATATTTTCTCTCGCTTTGGTACTCCAATGGCCATAATCAGTGATGGTGGATCTCATTTCTGCAATAGACATTTTCAAACCCTGTTAGCAAAGTACTCCATCACACATAAGGTTGCAATCCCATATCATCTACAAACTAGCGGTCAGGTAGAGGTTTCAAATCGAGTAATAAATCATATTTTGGAGAAGACAGTTCAACCTGATGGAAAGGATTGGTCTTTACGACTTACTAATGCATTGTGGACATATAGAATAGTTTTCAAAACACCCATTGGAATGTCTCCTTACAAACTGGTGTATAGAAAGCCTGCCATTTACCGATTGAGCTTGAGCATTGGGCTTATTGGACTATTAAGAAATTTAATTTTGATTTGCAGGAAGCGGGTTAAAAAGAAAATTGCAGCTGGCAGAACATGAGGAGATTCAGAACGACACTTATGAGAATGAAAAGATCTACAAACAAAGAATGAAAGTCTTTCATGACAAGCACATAGTAAGAAAATCGTTCACTCCAAATCCGAAAGTACTTTTATACAATTCTTGTTTGTATTTATTTCTAGGTAACTTACGTTCTAGATGGTAAAACCTTTTTATTGTTCGTACAGTTTATCCCAATGGAGCGATTGATGTTGAAAACCCCAAAAATAGTGATATTTTCAAAGTCAATGGCCAAATATTAAAGTTATATTTGGAGTTCAACTCTTGAGAGTAGGAGGAAGAAAATGATTTGAGTGATCTTATTTATTCATCTTAATATATATATATATATATAAAACTAAAAAAATTTAAAAAATTTAAATTAAAAAAAAAGAAAAATTAAAAAAAAAATTGTATTTTATCTTAATTTTTTTCTTAGTTGGAGTGCGTGACAGTACAACTGATGCAAATACATTCTTTCCAACTTATTCTCTTCTCTTTTTGTTTCTCTTTATTCCAATATACTGACTATATTTGTATGCACTTACTGACTTGTATAATTTAGAACATTGAGGACAATGTTTAGAATAGATTTGGGGGTAGGGTGTTTAAAAAATTTAGGCACTTCGCATGGACTTTGAAAATTGGATGAAGTAAGAATTTTTTATTTTAGTAATTGTATTACCTTTGACTTGGAGTATTGTGACACATTGTTTGTCAATTTTGCATGTTGATGTTAGTCACAAGTGTGAAAAGAGAAGTTCGACGAGTGAAAGTGATTAATTAATTGAAGAGAATTTACATGTTAAATAAAAATATTCAAGTGAGTTTTGAACTATATATCTTCTTGGAGAGAACTCATTTATGCCTGATTTTTCACATTCAATATGGTCAGTTTTTCTTTTTATTTCTAGATATCATTACACTTGAAAGCCCGTAATATTGGTATCTTTGGATGACTAATTTGCTTTGTAAAAAGTGATAGTGAGGCCATCTTTGATGCGTTTGAGCCTTCTAGCCTACCAAATAAACATTGATCCCTAGCAGACAATTTGAAGCCTTATGTAAAAAAAAAAAGTCTTGAAATTTTCTTTGTTAGCCAATTATCCATACCCAAAGTCATTCCACGTTCATAATGTAATCCATATTTCACGTCCTTTTTATGATTGAGAACGTAAAGATAAATCTTTATCAAAGGGTCATGCAAAAAAAAAATTGTGAAGGGTGAAAAAAGAAGGAGAGGGAGGAAAAATAATAATAATCAGAAGATGATGATGAAGGATATAAAGTGAAAGAGATTAAAGTAAAAAAAAAATGTATCTCTTACGAAAAATATATAAAAAGAAAAAGAGTTGAAAAATGTGCACTCACTACATATGGTGCACTTAAAAAAAAAATATGGGAGAAAATGCACAATAACCTTTGTCTTTAAAAAAATCTCTATTGTTCTCACTCATAATTTGTTTATTCACTTGTCCTGTTATTTGATTAGTCATGTCCTGAGCTTACATTACAACAAAATAAAAGTCCATCTTGATTTTAGAGAGCAAATGTCTGAAGTTGATGCTAGCACTATAGGTTGTAGTGGGTATTGATATTTGGAAGGAAAAAAAAAATTTGACTTTACTTGTCTACTAATATCTAAGAGATTGTACTCATTTCTAAATTATGGATGAGTTTTCCTTTACATGCACATATTGGGGGTGAGTATGTGATATTATTTTTATTCAACGTCGCTCACTTTACTATATTATTTGAGCATATACAAATTGAGATTATTTTCTTTTGAGAGTAATGATCTTACATACATATTGTGAGATTTGGGGATTGATATGGTATTTTTGGAAATTGTTTGGTTATTGTAGTTTTGATAGCTAATCTAATTGCACAAGTTTATTAATTGATATTTGTGAATTGATATATGTGGTAGTGATATTTCTTCAAAAGTTTGATAATACTTGTACTTTTATCCATTAGTTGTTATTAGTTTGATTGATGAAGTGAATGCAAAGTGCTTTGATAAAAAAAGAGGGATAAATAGTATTTTTATCTCAATTCTTGCTCGAGGACTAACAAAATCTAGATTTGAGGATGTTTGATAAGCGCAATTTTAGTATATATGTTACCCGCTTATCTTATTTTTTTATTAATTATTTATTGATAAAAGTACTAATTAATGTCTTATTTGAATTAGGACATATTGTTAACAACTATGAAGATTTTGAGACCAAGATGGAAGTTTTTGAAAGTATGGGACCAAACATAAAGCTTTGGAGCAAAAATGACTAAACTTGCAAGTAAAACTTGAAGTTGAGACCAAATTGTATATATGTCAAAACATGGAGGACCAAGTGTGCAAATATGGGATTGAAATTGAATTTGGCAAAATTCTTTGAAATCACGGTTTTTTTTTTTTTTTTTTTTTGCTTATTTTCAACTTTAAGCCTAGGCTTTTTCTGTTTGTTCACATGTACGAGTTCTAAAATTGGTAAAACACTATATAAAGATCGAATTTAGGTCAAATTAAGGGAGAAAGACGACAAAAAACAAGAGAGAAGAATTACTTGGCGAAGAAGAATTTTTGGAAGATTTATTCTTACTCAATACATGCCGGGTTCTGTTAATTCTTTTATTTTTAATTTAATTACGTTCTTCTAATTTTCTTGAGCTAAGGTAGATGATGAAACCTTGTTTAAACGAAGTGATTATTTTGTTATCCGTTTAATTCTGTTTTAGAGCTTTAACTTTTATGGTTCGTTTTTGTTGTATTAATTAAATAAAATTTCTTTTATTTTAAATATTATGTATTCTTAATAGTTAGAAATTAATTTAATTAATTCGTGCTTAGTGCTTCAACATGTTCTATTAATTTCTTTTCATTTTCCGTTATTTGTTATCGATTTGGAATACATAGAATGCTTATGAAACTTTTGATTCTTTGTTTTCTTTTAATTGAATTTGATACAGAAAACTGCTTAAATAATTTAAAATTAGGGGTGGCAATGTGGCAGGGCGGCCCTTTGACCCGCCAACCGCCCTGGTTAAATTTTTTTTTTGTTAAACTGAAAAAATAATTAAAAAAAAAAAGAATACAAATTTTTTAAATATTTGTACCAAACAAAATAAAAAATTTTAAAATTTGACTTGTGGTGTGGTGGTTAAGATTGGTAGTTTATAAATTTCAATTTGGTTCGATTTCTCTTTAGTCCATTTTAGTGAAAATTATAATTTTTACTATATTTTATGATTTTTTCGAAAAAAAAAATAAATTTGAGAGGTCGGGTCATGGGGGGGGGGCGGCGGGTTCTTTTTGCTATCCCTATTCAAGATTGAAGCAAAGGGGGGCCGATATTGAATTTTCTTGTTTTAGATTTAATTGATAAATATTTTAAAACAACAATAAATTGATTTCGAGTTGTCGTTTGTTTTTGAAAATTAAACAATAATTTGATAATTACTAAGTTAAACAATAATGGATTCTGAAACCTTTGTATTTTAAACAACTTGAATCTTCAACTTAACTTTTTAACATAATTAATCAGTCTTTAAGTTAAATTATTTCAACCAAAATTCCTTTTGACCCAACTATATTAGAATAATAGTTAATTTGAATTAAATTAAACTTTTTTCATTGCAGTCCCTGTGGATCGACATTGTCGCTATTTTTCTATATTCTAATAGATTCGTGCTCTTGCAAACTATTTAAAATTTGACATCAGGTAGCATTTAATATGGAATAAAAAAATCAAATGACAAGCCGAAACTCGCCGAGGCTACTGGAATCAATTAATATAGAATCAAAATCCAAGCTCCTGCGTTTTCTTGAAATAAAATTTTGCCTTTTTGGCAGGTCGCATTTAATATAGAATAAAAATTCAAAGACAAGCCGAAACATGCCGAGGCTACTGGAATCAATTAATAGAGAATCAAAATCCAAGCAAAACAACAACGAAAAACTTATAAATGGAGCTTTAAATCCAGTACATCTTCATCTTCATCCATTACAGTCAAACAATTGAGTTTCCATATCAGCTTCATACTGATATGGAAATTGGAAAAATCGAAAACAATCCACCATAAAAATCGAATTCAAAAGAGGAGAGAGAAAATGGCCACAGAAAGATTTGTGACTCGTAATTTGCTTTGAACTATTCATAGAAGCATGGACTATATTTTTACATATAAATCTGCACTATAAATGCATTGAATTCACACACACACACACACACACACACACACACACACACACACACAAAAAATGATTACATCCATCTATTCACAAGCAATTATGTATCACCAGTTATATATCAAGTACTTACGTTGTAACTAATGATAGATTAGAGTCTCCCAGGTAATCAAAGGACAAATGTGGTTTTAATTGGCTTTCTTCAACATCCTTGTTTTTCTCACCTTCCTCAACACCATGTCAAGATCTATATCATATCCATCTCTTTGTTTATCAATGCCAATACTTGAACAACCGGGCAGCAAAGTTAATCTAGTTGTAGAAAAATCGAATGGATTTGACATCCCTTCTATAGTCTAGTTAATGATATGCCTAGCATATTCTATAACAAAAATGTCGTAATCAAATTTGCAACAACGATACAAACAAATTAAAACACAGAATATGAAAGATCCCAGTTGTTAAATAATAACTTTAAAACCCCAGAATTGTTACAACCTACTTATTTCAGAAAATGATGTTCTATAAGGAAGATTACTATCAAATGACCGCCAAACTTTCTCATAATATATGTCAAGAGAAAGCTTGTGTTTGCAAATGTTGAATGATATTAACATCTTGCGGTTCAATGCGTTATTTTCCATCAACCAGATTACTTTTCCAACAACCAATTTTCACCAAGAAATGTGGGATAACCACAACAATGACTTGAACATCTGCAACAAGCTATCCATCCCTTATGCGAAAACTACAAGAGTTATATACGTTTAAACACCTCTTCTTCAAGTCAAAACGTCCAAGAATCCAATGGACATGATCCTCCATCATAATCGGCATCAAGACGTGGTCAAGATCACGCCAAGGAGTGTTACATTGCATATAGTCACCCAGCGGGTCATCAAGCAGAGTTACCTCCTCAACAATGGCATTATCATCATATCTGAGATGGCATTATAGATTTTCCTAATCAAGGTTCCAAACAAACAATTCGTTGTAGTAACCATAAGTTTATCACATTGTTGTACCACACCATCTTCCTCAGATAGTAGAAGCACACATATGTGCTTAAAAAAATAAATATAAGTGTAAAACATAATTAAAATGGTAAAAACATTGAAGACAAGCATATTTTTTAGGAAAAAATGTTACAAAGGAGAAAAGGAATTAAAATCATGGTGTCTTCTAATGTAGCCTCATTTTCGTGCAATTCATGAAACCATTTTTTCCCACATATTTCAATTGGACCAAAATTGAAATGTAGCCTCAGTTCGTGCAATTCATTAAACTATTTCAAGCTCAATATTGGACCAACTCGGATGAAGAAATTAGGATGAAAAAACTGAATGATTTGGTTTTCAATTGATTTAGGATTTTGAGTTGCGAATTTGGATTTTTGGAAAACATTTCACTTTATCTCAATTTACGTCAGCGCGAGCGATGGCGGATTAAGGTTTGATTTTAGGGGCGGGCGTTGGTGGGTCAACGGTCAAATATTGACCACTAATTCTTGTGAAAAAATAATGTGAAAATATTTTAATAAATACTTAATTTATCAAGCAACAAAAAATCATATAATAGTAAAATATAATTAGGATGTAAAAAATATTTAGTACAACTCTAATTAATGATAAATATAAAAATCGAGTAAAAACTTAAAATACTTTCAATTTTGATCCACTTAGGAAAAATTAATAAATTCTTACTTGAGAATTTAGTCATGCAATTATCTTATTTTTAATTTTTCAAAATTCGGGGACCATAAGTGTTTTTTTAAAATATGTTTTTATTCCTCCTTCCCCTCTTTCCCCTTCATCACTGTAACCATATACCTATATACACACATTATCCCAGAGAGTGATCCACTCTCCATTTTTTTATTTCAAAAATTTAGTGATCATTTTTCACGAAATTCCAAAGTACATGGTGTGTGTTGGATAAATAAATGTTTTACATATTAGCCCTTGTAATTATAGGCAAATTCATTCACAAAATTATTAAAAGAGGGCAAATATTAAAAAATAAAAATTGAGGGCATATATCAACT
Source organism: Forsythia suspensa (assembly GCA_023638005.1). NCBI lineage: Eukaryota > Viridiplantae > Streptophyta > Magnoliopsida > Lamiales > Oleaceae > Forsythia > Forsythia suspensa. The sequence continues at coordinate 22,563,083 of CM042670.1, read as the reverse complement.
TTTTCCAAAAAAGGGGTATTGGAGCTTTCTTTTTTTACCAAAAAACCATAACAAATTTTTTTTAGACTTATGGGCCCCAAATATTTTGGGCATGAGGAAGCCGACTCTTAAGCCTCATATAAAGTCCGGGTATGGCCACCACCCTCGGTGGCAAGGGTAGACTGCCTGGCAGATCTACCGGTTTATGTATCATCCAACTTGCTAAATTCGTCCATAAAAAATCCATTATTGTCAATAATCTGCATACCAAACAACACCCCATAGTCTTCCTCTTCCATCCTAGAACCATGACTCATTCAACTTGCTGATCATTTGTATTGAAACAAAATTTCCCATATGCAATTCATAAATTGCCGATCCTCTTGAGAATGAAGATTTCTTGGGCCATTTACTTCCACCAACCAAATAATTGGAGTAAATCTCTGTTTTTGTTGTTTTCTGGTAGCTAAGTTCAAATTGTGCCCTTTTTAGAAAGAATCCTGTCCAATGAACAAGTTGGATATATGCTTGTTTGGTTAAGATTAACACATTACTTATAAGTAAGATAAGCAATTTGATTAAATCAAAAGCCCTCTAGGACAAAATTATATGGGCTTTCTCAAATCCATGTATATACCATCCAATCCTCAAGGTTTTGATCTTAAACATGTAAAGTGCTTAGGGTACTAAAAATATCATTAAATCCAAGATTAAGGTTTTAAATCATAAAACCCATATCAAGATTTTCCTCCATTTTCAATATTTTGAACAAAACGCTTCCGTTCTTTGTCATTCATGAAACAGGAGTATAAATGTATGTTAAGGGCATTTCCAACATAAAACATAAATGGTCTAATTCTATATCCAATCAAAAACTTTAAAAGCCCTAAAAACGAACTCTCAAAAATGTCAAGAACTTACCTCAAGTTACGAGTTCTTATATGGTTAAAACCCAAGCTTTTGATAGGAAAATGTAGGGATTTGAGAGAAGAAAATTGGACGTGGAGATTTCTCTCTGTAGAAGAGGCGTTCAGACAGAAATGGGTAAAAGAGAAGATTGGGAAAGCTTTAGGCCTTGGAAGGTTTTTTTTTTTTTTTTTTTTTTTTTTTTTTTGTATTTGACCGGTTACGGTTTTGGATAGCACCGTTTACCAAGAATTGAAAAATTCAGTGCTTTTTAATTTTTTTGAGTACCGTTTTTGGGTGGTTTAAAAATCGTCCAAAATCAGTGTAGTGTAATTTGAAATGTATCTCTCAACCCTCCAAATCGATTATTTTTTGCCGTTCTTCAAAATTTCTTCCAATTTTATCATTTCTCAACAATTATTTTCAAATTTACCTAAACTTAGGACGCGTTTGATTGCAAGCATTGAATTTGGGTGGAAAGAAGAATTCCAGAGAATTGAATTGTCAAGAACTTGTTAGTTAGAAAAAATGTGGAAAAAAAACAAATTTTATCTAGAAAATAAAACCTCATTGAAAACGGATTCTTGATTTTTAAGGAAAATGCGATCATTTATGTAGAAATGAGAAAACTTTTTACCTAGAAAAACAATGACCATCAAATACCCTTGTAGTTGGAAAATAGGTGAAAAATGTTTTTTCAATAGAAAAATGTGGCTATCAAACTTATTAGTTGGAAAATAGGTGGAAAAAAGTATTTTTCCATAGAAAAATACTTGCAATCAAACGAAACCTTAATGTTTGTAAAAATAAAAGAACATACGCACACATAAAAAAAAAAAAAAAATATGCAAGAACATAAATTTAATTTTATATTTTCAATGATAGATCGATATATAAAATTTTTAAAATTAATTTTTTTAATATATAGATATATATGTAATTTGATTCATTTAAAAAACTTTTAGAACTGTTGGATGATAAACTCCCAAGTATGGGTTTAACCGTTTCAAAAGTCGCTACTAAAAACCACTCAAAGCCGCTCCACTCATAAACGCTCAAAATCTGTACTTTAAAAAACTCTCATAATCAGTACTCCAAAACTCCCAAGCAGATCTTTAGAGGTTGGGAAAAACTCGTGCTTATTAGTTTTTTTTTTTATTACCGGTAAACTTGTGTAGTGTAAATTGAAAATTTATATTTTTAATGATAAATCGATATATAAAAATTTCAAAATTTAATTTTTTTAATATATATATAGGTATATATAATTTAATTCTTTTAAAAAAAATTAGAACCGTTGGATAATAAATTCACAAGCATGAATTATACCATTTCAAGAATTGTTGTTAGAGATCACTCTCCTCGTAAATGTCCAAAGCTGGTATTTTTAAATATTTTTATATCCAGTACTTCAAAACTCTCAAGTACAATAAAGTCACATAAAGGGCATTTTTGTACTTTTGCTTAAAATTCTACTTTTCTTCAAAATAAAATAAAGGTGGTATATTTACATCGCATTTTTAATCTAATTGGTGATTGTTGCAACGTTCTGCTTGGTGAATGTTACAATGTTCTGCTAAATAAATGATACGACATTCTTCATCTTAAAACATTCAAAGAATTTTAGTAAGTAGATTTTTTACAGAATGATTCAATTTTCCTTTTAAGTTTTTAATCAAGAGGAATTTTTTAAATTTTGGATTTCCAAACTTATTTAAGTATGTAGTAATGTAGGGTAATTTAGAAATTTAGACAAATGCATATGGTCATTTTTGAAAAATAGCAACTTTTAATAACATCTACAAAAATAATAACTTTTTGGTGTAAAAAGTTATATATACCCTTTTGCCAAAAAACAGTGAACTGTTGGGTTTGATTTTGATTTATCAATCAACTGTCGCTAAAAAAAAAATTGGTCAACTGTCGGTCTGAAAATTGACCAAAAAAATTATTTATTTTTCTTCTTTTCGAGACAGTTAAAATGTCCTTCGACATCCTCAAGCTGTCGTTTAACAGCTTTAGACTGTCGAACGACAATTGCTCAACCTACTTCATTTGTTTTTCTCGTTTACACATTCTTTTTCTTTAATCGGACTTTAATCCATAAACTTAATCTCTTTCAAAAAAAAAAATTGAGCAATTATATTCAACACATTTTCAGATCTAAAAACAATCAAACTATCTAGTACAAAACCTATTGAATTTTTGTTCTTTTATAATCTAAATTAATCTATCAAAAAAGTAATTTATTTAGAGTGGGTTAACTAGTGACGAACGGTGGCAAAAGGCGATGGGTGATGAAACAAGATTTGATTTTAGTGAAATAATATATCTAATTTTGAATTAGATTTGAAGAGGATATAGTGAGAGTTTTGTTACCACCAGATTTCGTTAAGACCTCCACGTCAGCAAGAGCCCAGCTAAAGCCCCGTATAGGCCCAAGTTAGACCTCGTTAGGGCCTCATGGGCCCAACAGGGACCTTCCAGATTCGTTAAGGCCTCAGATATCCAAGGAGGGCCTCGCGGATACGCTTAAGGCCCGGCAACACGTTAGCACTCTTGAGTTAAGTATAGCGAAGCCCACGAAGGGCATCGACACCCTGGCCAATCTGGAGCGCTTCGCTCGTCCTTGCATTCCAGTAGTATGATGTTTTGGGATAACCAAATAAGTAATTAAAGAAAAATTGTGTTTGATTGTGTAAGGATTCTTACAAGGAAACCAAATCCCGATCTCCTAAAGATTAGACAATGTTATCAACTCAAATAAGGGATAAAATCTTGGAGATTACCTTGACAACCAATTTTCCTTATCTCATAAGGAATGAAGATCCAATTAGATATCTAATTGATTATTTTCCTAGATTAATTAGGACTTTGATGCTATAAATACAACATCTCCGATATCTCTAAGGTACGCTTTTCATATACGTAATTTTCACCATTAAACTCTGCTCCAATCTCTGCCTGCTTGTCCCTCCCACACTCAATTGTTTCCATCCTCCATATATTGTTCTATATATTGACAGTTGACTTGATCGTCGGAGTTCCAACGATCGTCGGCCACTTTTTCCCAGTGATCTTGGTATCTAACGGTCGTCCTAGTGTGCAGGTAACATACATTTTGGCAGAGGAGTGACTGGAGATCTATTGATGCGTAGACAGTGTAGATTCTGACATCAACAGATTGGCGCCGTCTGTGGAAAATGAAAAACGTTACACAACCTAAAACATGTTTTCTACCAGGAAGAGCGTAGCAACTGAAAACTCCATGGAAGAAGAAGTAGAGTCCCATCATACTGACTTACGGTAGGAGAGCGTTCAAGATCTCCAGAACGTGACCTGCCGTAAAAGGATAAGACAACGACAGAAGCGGATGGTCGAGCAAGAGAACCAGGACCTGAAGCTAGACAATGCCCGGATGAAGGCAGCGCTCGAACTGTTGGAGAACCAATTCCTCCAACATGGACCCAAGGTAGGAACCCTCGGAATATCGTTTCGAAACCCTTACAGGACAATCAGAAGAGAGACCCCTTCCGGCGTGAGAAAACCAGTTAGCTCCTGCTGCCAGCATGTTTAACAGGTTGGAGGTGGCATCCTTCATAGCACCACCCCTGCTGGCGTACATCAGGCATAGTGAGCACAGCGAGGCCCATACGGAAAGGAGCAAGGACACGAAACCTGTCCTCGTGAGGCTCGAGGATGAGAAAGAAATGTTAGAATGCTATGAGGATGATGACGACGAGAATCTCCCATTTACCAATTACATAAAGGCCATGGAGGTCCCCGCGAATTTTAGAATGCCCATGATGGACAAGTATAATGGGATAGGCAACCCTACGAATCATATCAACATATACAAGACGAAGCTCCAAGGTCACTCCCTTCAGTAAAGTGCCAAAACTTCCACACAACACTCACGTCCGATGCGAAGAGGTGGTACAATAAGCTGAAACTAGGAAACATCAAGAGTTGGCCTCAGCTCAAAAGAAAGTTTGTCAACGCCTTCATTGGCAACTGGACGATGATAGCTGATATCACCCAACTTCACGACATTCAGAAGAAAGAATGAGAAATAATAAAGAGCTATTTTAAGAGATTCAGCAATGTCATCAACAAGATCGAGACTGTAACTAATGACAAAGCCCTAGATGCACTAGTGATTGAACTTCACATGTGTACCCCTTTATAGAGAGACGTACAGAATAGTCAACCCAAAACTTACAGTCAGTTGGTAGACTTGATCCAGTGAGAAATCCGATCAGAGGATACGATCGATAATAGAGAGAAAGCCGAAAGAGACAGAGAGGACCGCTATCGGAGGGAGAGACGACGCTTCTCTGAACCTCGTTTTAATCTCTTTTAAGGAAAACGCTCACCCAGACCACAGATCAACCGTTAGAAGAGGTCTAACCATACGGAGGTGGCCGTTGTCCCCCATTCTAGACCATCAATAGTGGCTCCTTTGACAACGGCTCCTCCATCCAAGTTCTGTCGCATACACAGTACTAGGGTGCATAATACTGAGATGATTGCCCAAACGTAAGAAAACTGATCAACTGCGAGAACCGGGGGTAAGGAGAGGAGAATCAATCGGCTCGAGGACGTCGATGGCCACCCAATCAAGGGCGAAGGCCTCCGCCTCAGTATTAGGATGATGGACCTCGCCACAATGACAGAAACAAGGACTCGCCGAGGGCTGAAGGACCCACGGGAGCCCCTCCAGTTCGAGAAATCAATACATCATAGGAGGGCCCTATGTCAGAGGGCACACGATGAACTCGCGATGAAACTACGCAGAGGCAGCAAGAGAAGAGCCGGTGGAGAGTTAGCAAGTTTACGAACACCAGCCAATAGCCCGGCATATAATGTTCACTGAGAAAGACAAGGCCGACATATACTATCTCCATGCGATGCCATGGTACTCCATGTCGTTGTCGTCAGAAATAGACTGGGACAGATGTTGGTCGATGACGGGAGTGCCGTGAACATATTATTCGATAGTACCTTTGATCAGATGGATGTGGATCATAAATTGACAGCCATTTTAGAACCTTTGTTTGGTTTCACAGGGGATAGCTTTGTCCCACGAGGGAGGATCACCCTCGCAATGGACCTCGGATACCCCCCATGTCATCGCAGGAAATTCATGGAGTTCTTGGTGGTAGATACTCACTTCAGCTACCACAGAGTCCTGAGTAGGCCCGAGCTCAAAGATCTATAGGCAGTCACTTCCATCCATCACTTGGTAATGAAGTTCCCAACGCTAGGTGGCGTCGCCAATGATACTAGGCAAGGACCTGGACCCTCGAATCATAAGATCGGATTCTCTAGCCTCCTCGGCAGAAGAGCTAGAGACATTTCCTGTAAATCTTTCAGACCCTACTCATATGTTGCAGGTAGGGGCAAAAGTTAGACGAGAAGATGAAGGAGGAAATAAAACAATTCTTCCGAGAGAACATCGACGTGTTTGCATGGAAACATAGCGACATGGTGGGGATCAACCCATCCATAGCTTGTCATGCCCTAAAGGTGGACCCAAAAGTGCGTCCCAAGATACAGAAGAGAAGGCCTCTGAGCACCGAGAGATACGGCATCCTAAAAGATGAGGTCAACAAGTTGTTGGCGAACGGGTTCATCAGGAAAGCATTCTATTTCCAATGGGTGTCCAACCCTGTGCTGGTGAGAAAGAGCACCAAAAAGTGGAGGGTGTGCATAGACTTCTCGAATTTGATTCAAGCATGCCCCAAAGATAGCTTCCCACTGCCACGCATCGACCAATTGGTCGATGCGACTGCCGGCCATAAGCTACTTAGTTTCATGGATGCTTATTCCGGTTATAATCAGATCCTGATATTCGTAGAGAACGAAGAACACATCTCATTCGTTACGGATCGAGGGCTGTATTGCTATAAAATGATGCCCTTCGGCCTGAAGAACGTGGGAGCCACATATCAGCAGTTAGTAAACCGTATGTTTTTGAAGTAGATTGGAAACTCCATGGAGGTCTACGTCGATGATATGCTTGTGAAGAGAGTGAATGCCGAGAACCACATCGGGCACTTGAGAGAGATGTTCGAAATTTTCTGCAAATACCGCATGAAGCTTAATCCCTCAAAGTGTACATTTGGAGTTGCATCCGAGAAGTTCTTCGGGTACATGGTAAATCAGCGCGGGATAGAGGTGAATCCTGAGAAGATCAAGGCACTCGTCGATATGCGATCACCATCTTCTCCCAAGGAGCTTGATAGGAAGGTTGGGGCCCCTGAATCGATTCATATCAAAGGTGACCGACTGCTACCAGCCCTTCTTTTAGACCATCAAATGGGAAAAAAGATTTGAATGGACTGAGGAATGGGAGAAGGCCTTCCAAGAACTCAAGGTTCTCCTTGGGAAGGCCCCGCTATTGTCTAAACCGAAGGATGGAGCAACCTTGCTCATCTACCTCATGGTATCCGAAAAGGTAGTGAGCTCAGTATTGATCCAAGAAGAGGGTCCGATCAACTCCTAGTGTATTATGTAAGCAAAGCCCTACAAGATGCGGAGACAAGGTACCCTGACATGGAAAAACTTGCCTTATCCTTGATCATCACGTCTTGAAAGCTCCGACCATACTTCCAGTCGCATAGCATCGATGTCCTGACAAACCTCCCTCTAAGAAAGATTATCTAGAAGCTGGACACTTTGGAAAGACTGATGAAGTGGTCAATCGAGCTCAACCAGTTCGATATTTCCTATAAGCCAAGGCCCTCCATAAAAGGACAGGCTTTGGCGAATTTCATGGCTGAGTTCGTCCATATTCCAGAAGGCTTGCTCGAAGCTAAACCACATGAGATACCAACATGGAAATTATATATTGACGGATCCTCAGGTGAAGTCGAAGCTGGATCTGGGATTCTGCTGATCAACCCCGACGGCTATAATCTCAAATGCGTGCTTCGCCTGGAGTTCAAAGCCTCGAACAACACTGCCAAATATGAGGTGCTCCTAGCAGGCTTAAGGCTGGTGCAAGAGATGAAGGCAAGGAAACTCCAGATCCATAGCGATTCGCAGCTGGTGGTTAGCCAAATCAACATAACATTCACGGCCCGCGAACAGTCTATGGTGGCATACCTGAAGAAAGCCAAAGATCTCTTATCCCACTTCGAAGTATTTGAACTACTCCATATTCCACAGATCGAGAATGGTAATGTCGACGCCTTTTCAAAATTGGCGAGCAGCAAGAACTTCCACTTGATGAGGGCTATCCCAATCGAAAAGCTCAGCCGACCATCCACTGACAAAAATATACTGTCGGATACCATGATGATCTCCGAGTCTCCTAAATGGATGAAGAAAATTATCGCATACTTGACCAACCAAATTCTGCCGGACGACAGGGAGGAAGTGCGAACACTTTGTAGAAGGGCAACGAAATTCGTATCTGAGGATGGGATCTTGTATAAGAGAGACTAAGATGGGATCTTGTATAAGAGAGGTTTTAGTCACCCTATTCTACGCTGTATCACTCAAGGTGAGGCAAATTATGTGACGAAGAAAATACACGAGGGAATTCGAGGAAATCACTCAGGAAGAATGGCTCTATGCAGGACGAACTTGGACTTGCAGGATAAAAGACATGCAGACTCACAACTTTGCCTGGTGGTTTATCAAAGAAAGATGGCCAAATGCTACAACTTAAATGTTAAGAAGACGAGTTTTCACATCAATGACTTCGTCCTGAAAAAGGTGTTCCAGGCTAATAGAGAGGTGGGAGCTGGGACCCTCGGACCCATTTGGGAAGGACCATACAAGATCATCGAAGAAATTCGGCTTGGAACCTACAGATTGGAGGATTCAGAAGGAAGAGAGATGAGGCATCCCTGGAATGTCACTCACATATGCATATATTACCAGTAGTTTTCCTTTTCATTTCTCAGTTTTTTAGCATTATTTTCGGCCTTGCTCAGATGCCGCGTTGTTTTAATAAAATTCATTGTTTTTCTGAATCGTGATACTCTCTGCCCAATCAAACAAGTAAAAGAAATTCGACAGTGAGAGAGTGTGGTTCGTGACCAACTCTTTCAACTCGCTGGATAAAAATTCAACGCGAAATCAAACAAGTAAAAGAAACTCGACAGTGAGGATGTGTGGTTCGCGACCAACTCTTTCAACTCGCTAGATAAACATTCAATGCACAATCAAATAAGTAAAGGAAATTTAGCATCGAGTGAGTGTGGTTCGCAGCCAACTCTTTCAACTCGCTGGATACAACTTCAATGCGCAATCAAACAAGTAAAGGAAACTTGACAGTGAAGGTGTGTGGTTCGTGGCCAACTCTTTCAACTCGCTGGATAAACATTCAATGCACAATCAAACAAGTAAAAAAATTTGACAGTGAGGGAGTGTGGTTCGCGGTCAACTCTTTCAACTTGCTGGATAAAAATTCAACGAGCAATCAATCAAGTAAAGGAAATTTGGAAGCGAGGGAGTGTGGTTCGTGGCCAACTCTTTCAACTTGCTGGATAAACATTCAACGCGCAATCAAATGAGTAAAGAAAATTCAGCAGCGATGGAGTGTGGTTCACGGCTAACTCTTTCAACTCGTTGGATAAAAATTCAACGTGCAATCAAACAAGTAAAGAAAACTCGACAGCGAGGGTGTGTGGTTTGCGGCCAACTATTTCAACTCGCTGGATAAACATTCAACCCGCAATCAAACAAGTAAAGAAAATTCGACAGTGAGGGTGTGTGGTTCGCGTCCAACCCCATTGGACTCGCTGGATAAACAACTAACGCATTTTCATATAAACATCAACATGAAACAACATGCAATAAAAAATGCATATGGTAATTGTTGGGTATTTGTGTTTTATACTTACGAATCTTTCAGCCAAAAAACATAGTTAGTAAAACAAGTATGAAAAATATGCGTAAATATAAAGATAACACAAGATATGAGCGTCCCGTTTTAGGAGACAGACAGTTCACCCGTTAATGTCTACATCTAGCCTTTGAGGCTCTACAAACGTAGATTTGGCCTCCTTTTGCACTAATAGAAACTAAAATCGTTCAAGATTCAAGGTTACAACTCCAAACCACTCAGAATAGCCCTAATCTCACTTCATTACAGAATTCTTTTCAGAATCAAGACAATATCCTATCACAACAGATTATAGGATATAACACAGAGACATACAATAATCCACCAAAGATTACTGTAGCAACAACCTCTCAAGAAACTAGGGGAGAACCAACAGTTCACCCAACAGAAAGGAAGAAGAAAAATATTAGAAGAAGATGAAATGATAAAGTGACGCACTCACAGTGTTGCCCTAGAAATGAGAGAAGAAGCCTATTTATATGGCACATCAATGGCTGAGATCAAAGACACAAAATCAACGGATGACAAGCAACCAACTTCTCAGCAATAAACGCACATTATCAACAATAAGCAAAGGCGTACTTCATCAATTCTGGGCCAAACTACTGGGCACAATCAGCTTGGCAACGCTTTGGGCTTTTGTTCATAGTGGGCTATCAGAATTTGGTCACAACTTACAACAATCTCCACCTTGAACCAAATGTAACTTCACAGTGCAAAAAGAAAGGAATCAGTATATTTATATCATAGCCTCAGGTACCTGCAAAAAATTAAACAAGTTAGTGCAAAAACAAAGTTTAAGAAAGACTAATCTAAACTAATATATATATACTACATATACTATTTTATTAGACATATTTATACACTTTAAGCAAACTTAAATATGATTTAAACTTGTTTAAAGGCAGTGGTTTAGTTCCCATATCAGAAGGATTAGACTGTGTAGGAATCTTTTCAAGATTAATCAATTTCTTGGACACAATGTCCCTAATGAAATGTAATTTAACATCCATATGCTTAGTTCTATCATGAAAAAAGGGATTCTTGCAAAGCTGTATAGCAGATTGACTATCAGAAAACATAACAACAAGATTATGGAGTAAGTTTAATTCAAACAGCAAACCTTTCAGCCATAAAGCCTCTTTCACAGCTTCAGTGATTGCAACATATTCAGATTCAATAGTGGACAGAGCCACTATATGTTGTAACTGAGATTTCCAGCTTATGCAAGAATTACAGAGAGTAAACATTTATAAAGTAGTAGATTTCCTAATATCTCTATCATTAGCATAATTTGCATCAACATAACCTTTCAGTTTTACCCTTTCACTACAATGTCTAAAAACTAAACCAACACTTGCAGTACTTTTCAGATATTTCAGTAACCATTTTAAGGCCTCCCAATGTTGTTCCCCAGGGTTTGACATATATCTACTTAACACACTAACATAATAAGCAACATCAGGTCTAGTACAAACCATGATATACATAACAGAACCAATCACATTAGAATAAGGCACTTTATTCATGTATTCTAATTCTTCATCAGATTGGGGACATTGGTCTTTACTTAGCATAAAATGGTTAGCCAAAGGAACAGACACTCCTTTACAATCAAGCATAGAAAACTTCTTCAGAATTTTCATGATATAAGACTGTTGCTTTAGCATCAAAGTAGAATTAGACATGTCTCTAATTATATCCATTCACGAAATTTTCTTGGCTTTGCCAAGATCTTTCATTCAAATTACGAACTTAAAGCGCTTTAATATTACTAATTAAGTCAACACATGAACTAATTATCGACATATCATCCACATACAAAGAAGAAGAACACAAGAGTATTACTAGGAAGTTCGGATTTAAAATAGAGACAATGATCAAATTCATACATTGAAACCTAAGGATAACATGAAAGTATCAAACCTCTTGTTCTATTGCCTGGGAGATTGCTTCAAACCATATAAAGATTTCTTAAGTAAACAAACATGATCAGACATGTGTTTATCAATAAAGCCAATGGGTTGATTCATATAAATATTTTCATCCAATTCACCATGTAAAAAAGCAGTTTTAACATCAAGTTGTTCAATTTCCAAATTGGAATGAGCAACTAAGGCAAACATAACTCTTAAAGTAGTACCACAGGAGAAAAAATTTCAGTATAATCAACACCATGCTTTTAAGTAAATCCTTTAGTAACAAGTCTAGCTTTAAACTTAGGAGGGTCAGAAGAATTATTACCTTCTTTAACCTTGTATAGCCATCTGCAATCCACAATGGATTTATGTTGAGGTTTGGAAACTAATTCCCAAGTCTGGTTTTCATACAAAGAAGTCATTTCTTCCTTCATTGCATTCCACCACATATCAGATTCACTTCCATTCATTGCATCATCAAAAGTTTTAGGTTCATTATTACTTAAATCATCAAAGAATTACAACTAAAGTAGCAAGGTCATAATCAGAAAATCTAGAAGGAACCTTGGTAGTTCTCCTATTCTTATCTCTAGCTAAATGGTAATCATCTAACCCCAAGCTTTGAGTCTGATTTTGACTTTCATTTCTAATCTGATTGAGGTTAGAATCATCACAGAGACTAGAGGTTGAGAAACATCTGGAGAATTCTGTTCAGTTAGAGTGATAACTACATTATCAGGCTTCATCTCAATTTCTGTATTAGTGGGATTACTATGATCACTAGTCTCAGTAGTTTGTTTTGAACAAGGCAACTCATCTTCTTTGAAAACAACATCTCTACTGACAATGGTTTTAAAACCCCCCAAGCTCCTAACCCATAGTCTATAACCTTTTGTTCCTTCAGGATATCCTAAGAACATGCACTTTTGAGATCTGGGATCAAATTTATCATCTTTCAAATGAGAATAGACAGTACAACCAAAAATTTTAAGATTAGAGTAGTCAGTAGGCTTACCATGCCATATCTCTTCAGGGGTTTTACCACTTAAGGCAACAGAAGGAGATCTATTAACAAGATAACATGCAGTAACAACAGCTTCACCCCAGAAATGTTTAGATAGACCAGAACTGGTTAGCATACACTAACTCTTTCAAGAAGAGTTCTATTCATCCTCTCAGCAACACCATTTTGCTGAGGGAATAAGGAGCAGTTTTGTTTCTTTTTATACCACATTGATTACAAAAATCATCAAAGGCCTTATTACAAAATTCAAGACCATTATCTGTCCTTAAACACTTTACATTTTTACCAGTTTGATTTTCAAGAAGAGTTTTCCAGGTTTTGAACATATCAAGCACTTTAGATTTATTTTTCAAAAGAAAAATCCACACCTTTCTTGAAAAATCATCAATTATAGACAAAAAATATTTGTTCCCTCCATGTGTAAGTGTGCTTGATGGACCCCACAGATCAGAGTGCACATAATCAAGTATAGAGGAAGATTTATGTAAGTCATCAAAAATTGTACTCTATGTTGTTTTCCCATGATACAAGTTTCACAGAAAGGAAGATAAAAAATTTTATCTTTTCCAAAACAACCTTGATTTTGTAAGATACTTAGCCCCTTATTACTTAAGTGAGCTAGCCTCTTATACCAAAGATCAGTAGAATCATAATTGACAAAGTTAACCATAGCAGTACATGAAGAAGATTTTTCAGTTTGAATGAAATACAAACAATTTCTTTTATATCCTTTGATAGCAAGAAGGGCACCCTTAGATATTTTAAAACAACCATTACCAAATTTTCCAAAAAATTTAGAATCTTCAAGAGTGCCAATAGAAATTAGATTTTTGGATAAATCAGGAATGTGTCTCACATTTTCAAGGAGATAAACAAAACCAGTATCAAATTTAACTCTTATATTTCCTATTCCATGGACTTTACATGCAACATTATTTCCCATAACAATAATACCAGAGTTCACTTTAGTATAAGAGCAGAACATATCAATATTAGGAGTCATATGAAAAGTACATCCTGAATCAAGTAATTATTTATCAAATTGACAAGTTGAAGACACAAAGTTCACACAAATATCAGGCTCTTCATTATCAAAGACTAAATACAGCTCACCAAGAGTGTCAGTACTTGTGGTAGCAACATTGCTCTGTTCAGGAGGTTTATATTTCTGAGAATTGTTATTCAACTTATAACAATCTTTAATATAATGCCCCAACTTACCACAATTGTAATATTTTCTTCCTTTTACCTTTGATTTTGATCTAGACTTACAATTGCCTTTGTTTTTGTGACCTTGGCCATTTGGATTATTACCTTCTTGATTATTGGACTGTCTATGCTGTGATCTACCTCTAACGTATAAGCCTTCACCATTGCTTCTAGTTTCTTTATAATTTTTCAGCTCATGACTCTTACTTCTTAGAGCATTTATGATCATATCAACAGTCAGATCATCCCTACCATATTTGATGGCACTTTTGACATCTTTATAGGATTCAGGTATTGAGTTCAGAAGTATTATGGCTTTATACTCATCAATACCTTTGTCACCATAGTTCATAATATCTTGGATCAACTTATTGAATATATCAAAATTTTCATCAAGATCCTTTGAGGGATCTATTTTAAAACTAAAAAATTTTCCAAAGTAAAACAATTTATTTGGAAGAGATTTTTCAAGATAAGTTGATTCAAGAATTTCTCATAAAGATTGAGCATCATCAAGGGTACCAATTTTTCTAAGCACATAGTCAGACAAATGAAGTATAATAGAGGTATATGCTAACTCATCAGCCTCTACCCTTTGATCATCAGACATAGTATCAGGAAAGGATTTATTTATGGCCTTGGACACTTTTTGTTGAACTAAAATGCCTTTCATTTTTTGTTGCCATATAGCAAAGTCTCATTTTTCATTAAATTGATCTAAATGAAAACTTGAAGTAGCCATTTATCACAATTTTTCACAAAGATAACAGAAAAATGAAAACAAGAAAGAGGTATTTTATTCAATGACAAGAAAGTAAGAACACCAATAATCAGATACAAGCACATGCAAGATCTTTCACACAATTTGGGAGAGACCTATAATCAAGACCACCCCAGGATTCCGTGAGAATCAGGTTCTCAAGTCAAAGTGTGATCAAGAAAGCCTCAGGAGAGGGTGTTTCACTTAAGATGACTAGATTGGTTAATTAGTACACTTTACAGATATTCTATACTAAGAACTGTTTCATAATACTTACTGAGAGCAAATCATATAGCATGTAAAAGTCAAATTTTTCTTGTATTAAATACAAAACACAAAGCTTATATACAAGAAACTTAACATAGAAGATTATATTTACAGCCCTGAGATTTATCTCAGTAACAGAGGCGAAAGAATATTAAGCATCAAGAAACAGTTACCCGTGCTCTGATACCACTTGTTGGATATTTGTGTTTTATACTTACAAATCTTTCAACCAAAAAACAGTTAGTAAAACAAGTATGAAAAATATGTGTAAATGTAAAGATAACTCAAGATATGAGCGTCCCATTTTAGGGGACAGGCAGTTCAGCACGTTAATGCCTACATCTGCCTTTGAGGCTCTACAAACGTAGATTCGGCCTCCCTTTGCACTAATAGAAACTACAATCATTCAAGATTCAAGGTTACAACTCCAAACCACTCAGAATAGCCCTAATCTCACTTCATTACAGAATCCTTTTTAGAATCAAGACAATATCCTATCACAACAGATTATAGGATATAACACAAAGACATACAGTAATCCACCAAAGATTACTGTAGCAACAACCTCTCAAGAAACCATGGGAGAACCAACAGTTCACCCAATAGAAAAGAAGAAGAAAAAGGTTAGAAGAAGATGAAACGATAAGAAACTGCGCACTCACAGTGTTGCCCTAGAAATTACAGAAGAAGCCTATTTATATGACACATCAATGGCTGAGATCAAAGACACAGAATCAACGGATGACAAGCAACCAACTTCTCAGTCAATAAACGCGCATTATTAGTAATAAGCAAAGGTGTACTTCATCAATTCTGGGCCAAACTACTGGGCACAATCAGCTGGGCCAACGCTTTGGGCTTTTCTTCATAGTGGGCTATCAGAATTTGGTCACAACTTACAACAGTAACACATATAGTAACACATGTGGTAACACACATAGTAACACATGTTATTAATGACTTTTTCAATTCCATGTTTTGAAGCCACAAATTCAAAATGAACCAACACGATACAACATGCAATAAAAAATGCATATATTAACACACGTGGTAACACATATAGTAACACATGTTATTAATGACTTTTTCAATTTCATGTAATTCAAGATGAACCAACACAATACAACATGCAATAAAAAAAGTATATAATAACACATATGATAACACATATAATATCACATGTTACTAATGACTTTTTAATTTCATATTTAGCACATGGAGTCCCCTCACAAGTTAAAAAGGGGAAATGTTACTCTTATGCATGTCTGCTTGCTATGTTTTCTCTTTTCCTATAATAAGGATGAACGTGTACTAATTGAACTTGCATCTGGTGCAAGAAATTTCGTAGATAACTCAAAAGGCATAAAAAATAAAACTACACAACATGCATAAGAAATTATAGAACATTGTTGAAATTATAGATAGAAATATATATAAAATATAACAAACATAAATAGATATTTTAGCAAACAGAAAAATTATAGCAAACAAAAACTAAAAATATATTCACAATCTAGAAAACTATGAAATAGATAAATAAAAGCTAAATATGACATGCAGTTCGAACATGTTCTCGTTCTAACATTTAGAACACTATAAAAATTCGAACAATAAAATAAAGAAATAGAGAATCGGACATAAATTTCAAACATGTTCTATTCAAACATGTAGAACAATATTCAAAATTCGAAAAACAAAATAAAGAGAGAAATTGGACATGCACTCGTTCCTCAAAGTCTTCTTCGACAGAATTTTTCGAATGTTTACTCCTCTTAGTTCTATTTCCAAAGGTAAAAGTCTTCCTCTTCAACCATTTGGAATTAATGCATATTTCAAGCTCAATATTAACATATTGACATTTTGATTTCACCATTTCGAATTGAGATGATGAAATTTTGATTGTAATTAATTTGGAAAAGTTGCAGAAGATTCTAAGTTTTTTGGGAGGCACCTTTTACTTTATCTTGTGTGTGGGTATGTGTGGAGGTTTGTTAGTGTGGGTGTAATTTGCGTTGGGATGCGAGTGTGGGTGTGGATTTTTATACATTAGTCCTTCTAAATTATAGGAAAATTCGTTAACAGACTTATTAAAGAATGGTAAAAAAAAAAAAAAGATATTGAGGATATATCTCAACTTTTTGCGAAAAAAAAGGGAGTATTGGGGCTAATTATCCCTAAGAAAATTATAGTGCTCTAAAACAAACTAGCAATGAAAAGGGGAAATGAGGAGGAGAAAAAGGGTGAAAAATTTATCATGGGTTGTCTGACACGACCCGTCCTGAATCACCCTAGTGAACCCAAGACGTGCCGTGCGCCGATGATGGATGCCAGCTAAATACCGGACCCACCATTAAGGCTATTTGGACTTTTCTATAATTTATTGACTTTTCTTTGATTGAAAAGATTTTATAAAAATTTTGGCAAAGTTCTCCTTATAAATTGAGCAAAACCAAACCTGAAAAGCAATAATTTCTCAAACACAAGATATATACAAGATCAATTGGGGTCCATCTGCCTCAAATATGAATCAATCAAAAATATAAAGTATAGCCAACTCGATCAACTCTACTATCAAGTACAAAACAACCCAAATATATAATAATTACATCAAAAGGCGGCAAGTCTATCTAACTTCTACATGCCACAAGTAATGCTAAAATAAAATATACTAAACTGGTAAACATGAGACAAATGCATAATAATGCCTTGTTTAACAAAATGTAATCATACAATTAAATAGATCAAGTGGCTGTGGCTCTTGCAAAATCTCCCAAAAGCTGCTCAAAAGATCAACTGCGTCTTAATAAGAAAGAGTGATGAAATACGTGAGTTTATAACTCAGTGAGTGGAGAGTTTGCAAATAATTATACTTTTTCCTGATTAGAAACATTTACTGAAATTCTAAATTGTTTTATAATACTTGTAAGTAGTAAAGATTAAAATTTCTTTATACTTGATATAAGTAATATAACTACAAGCATAGAGAAACTGAGAAATGCTAGTATAGATGTAGTTTACAAATAAAATGTAATCTGATTAAACATAATCGTAATTTAAAAGTCCGAACCGCATGATCTATTATCTGAAATCTGATGTCTGATGTCTGAAATCTAAAATCTATATACTGATTATTCTGAAATATATAATACCACACCAAAAAGGTACCCTGAATAATTGATAATCTGTAATATGTAATCTGGTCAAGCGCTGCAGCAGAGCTGCCCCAAAGGGCTAAGAACCCCAGTGACACGGCCCAAAGCCTATATGTGTATGCAGTGGGTCCCAAGGACCTAATAATCTGGTCATACATCGTGGAAACAGATTCACACCAATGCAGAGCGGGTAAATCACCATAATCGGTCATACTGCTGGAAACACATTCTCACCAAAGGCGAGAAGGGTAAAATCACCATATCTGGTCATACACTTTGTGAAAACACATTCACACCAATGCAGCGGGTGCAGAGCGGTAAAGTCACTGGGTACTTTTTGGTAGTTTTAAAATAAACTTTCTTGAAATTCTCATTTATAAAAGCTAACTTGTACTAAAAATCATGCTTGTCAAATACTTGAAAAATAATTCATTTTGCAATTTACGTAACTTAGTTGAAGCCTTTCAAATAATGAAACAATTCATATAACTTTACTAACTAATATAATATAATAAAATACTTATTTCTGAAAAATAAGTTTTTCTACTCACAGAGTTTTTGACTAGAACTAGATTGGTCGGTACACAGCACCAACCTCCTCGTCACCCCTGAAATAAGATATATTTGCTTGAATCAATAAATAACCATCTCAAGAAACACTAAGAATAATTTTCTTAACTTTCTTAGTAAGGTCATCAAGCTATAAACCCATTTATATTAATTCAATACATATAAATACTCTTTAACATTCTCAACCATTCCTAATCTTCCATAAAGCTCAAAAAATAATCTCCTTTACATCACATTTACTTAAATGTCCCAAATAGAAATTTTAGGGTTTGTTAAAATCATCATTCTAAGCTTTCCACATAAATAAACCAACAATAGCCTTAATATCCTCAAAATAGCTTAAATATCTAAATAAACTCACTAAGTCAAGAACCCTAAAATTTCATCCATTAAATCCTTCATTTAACATGTAATATATAGCTCATAACACTAAAAATAACTTATCTCCTTCCATAACATTCACATTTAAGCTCATAAATAAAAACCCTAATTTTTAACTCATTTTAAAATAAGTGGGTTCTTGCTTACCTCTTGAAAATGGAAAAGAAATAAAGAACCCAAGCTTAAAATCAATTTCGGCCGGTCACGACCTTCTTCTTCCTTCCCTTTTTCCTTTTTCCTTTTTCCTTTTTCTTTTTCCTTTCTTTCCTCTCTGTCGCGGTCTCTCTTTCTCTCTGCGTCTTTCTCTGTAGAGCCAAGAAAATGGATCCAAATTCATTTTACATTTAGGCCCAATTGCAACTTAAGCCCCCAACTTCCATATAGTAACATTTAAATCCTTAAATAACCATAATTTATAAAATAGCCCCAAAACAATTTATTCATTTAATTAAAGTCCAACTTTGACTATTTGACTTAGACTTGACCCAAAATTTCATTGACTTTGATTAAACAAAATTTGACTTTTTCCTTTCTTTCCTCTCTGCCGCGGTCTCTCTTTCTCTCTGCGTCTTTGTTTGTAGAGCCAAGAAAATGGATCCAAATTCATTTTACATTTAGGCCCAATTGCAACTTTAGCCCCCAACTTCCATATAGTAACATTTAAATCCTTAAATAACCATAATTTATAAAATAGCCCCAAAACAATTTATTCATTTAATTAAAGTCCAACTTTGACTATTTGACTTAGACTTGACCCAAAATTTCATTGACTTTGATTAAACAAAATTTGACTTTGACTAAAATAAAACGGGTCGTAACAATCTTACCTCCTTCAAAGAATTTCGTCCTCGAAATTCAATCGGCTAGACTTGAAACAAATGAGGAAATTGAGCATGCATCTGATCTTCATTCTCCCATGTAGCCTCTTCTGTCGAATGATTCTTTCAAAGGACCTTAACTAGTGAAACGATCTTGTTTCGCTGAACTTGCTCCTTTCTATCTAAGATCCGAATCGGTTCTTCTTCATAGGTCAAGTTTTCCTTCAATTGCACTAGTTGAGATTCTAAAATATGTGAAGGATCCAAAATATACTTCAAAGCATAGAGATATAGAATACATCATGAATCCTGGATAACTCAACTGGTAAGGCTAAACGATAAGCCACTGGCCCAATCCGCTCAATGATTTCATAAGGCCCAATATACCGTGGACTCAACTTTCCCCGTTTGCCAAATCTCAAAACACCCTTCCATGGAGATAATTTAGGAAAACTTTATCCCCAACTTCAAATTCTAGATCTCTTCTCCTCTTGTCTGCATAACTCTTCTGCCTATCTCGTGCTACCTCCAATTTTTCTTTAATCACTTTCACATTCTCCGAAGTAATTTGAACCATTTCAAGACCTACTAACTTCCTTTCTCCAACCTCATTCCAACAAACTGGCGTTCTGCATTTTCTACCCTATAGTGCTTCAAAAGGAGCCATCTCAATACTGGAGTGGTAACTGTTATTATAAGCAAACTCCATCAAAGACAAATGAGTATCCCAGTTACCTTTGAACTGTAGAACACAAGCTCGCAACATATCTTCTAAAGTCTGTATGGTTCTCTCTGATTGACCATCTGTCTGAGGGTGAAAAGCTGTGCTGAAATGTAGCTTAGTGCCCATAGCTATCTGCAAACTAGGCCAAAATTTAGATGTAAACCGCGGATCTCTATCTGACACAATAGACACTGGAGCACCGTATAAGCTGACTATCTCATCTACATACAACTTTGCCAACTTGTTTAAAGTGTAAGTAGCTTTGATCGGTAAGAACCTCGCAACCTTGGTCAAACGATCCACAATAACCCAAACACCATCATGACCATTCTGAGTACGAAGAAGGCCGAACAAGAAGTCCATAGTAATATGCTCCCACTTCCATTCTGAAATAGGCAATGGTTGCAAAAGTCCAGCTGCCTTCTGACGAATTGGCTTTACCTGCTGACAAATGAGACATTTGGATACGAACTCCGCTATTTCCCTCTTCATACCTGGCCACCAGTAATGCTCTTTCAATATGTGATACATTTTAGTACTGTCTAGGTGCATCACATAAGCTGAACTGTGTGCCTCTTCTAAAATTTCTTTCTTCAATTCTGAAACGTCGAGAACACACAAACGACTTCCCATAACCAAAGCATCATCATCTCGAATTGCATAATCTGTCCGCAAACCAGCATTAACTTCTTCTTTTAGTAATCTAAGTGTCAGATCTCGAGATTGGGCTTCTCTAACCCTGTCAATCAAAGTAGGTCTCACCTGAAAATGAGCTAAAATCGCTCCCGAGGTAGTAGCTGACAACTGGGCATGCTGTTTTCTGAACTCACAAATCAAAGAAGCACATACTGCACTGGATTGAGATGAAAAATTACTAGTCTTTCTACTAAGAGCATCAGCAACTACGTTAGCTTTCCCTAGATGGTAATCAATTCTGCAATCATAATCCTTTATCAACTCTAACCATTTCCTTTGCCTTAAATTCAAGTCCTTCTGATCGAAAATGTACTTCAAACTTTTGTGGTCGGTGAAAATTTGGCATTTCTCACCATATAGGTAATGCCTCCAAATCTTCAATGTCAACACCACTGCAGCCAACTCTAAGTCATGTGTTGGGTAATTTAACTCATGCTTCTTCAATTGTCTCGAAGCATAAGCTATAACTTTTCCATTCTGCATCAGAACACAACCCAAGCCCTGTCGAAAAGCATCACTATAAATCACAAACTCTTCACCTGGAGATGGAAGAGTAAGTATGGGAGCAGAAACTAGTCTATTCTTCAACTCTCGAAAACTCTTATCACATTCTTCACTCCACACGAATTTAGAGTTCTTTCGAGTCGAGACTAGTCAAAGGAAGTGCAGTCTTAGAATCCTTCCACGAACTGCGATAATAACACCGCCACACCCAAGAAAACTCAAACTTCCGTCACATTTGTAGGGCGTTCCCATTTCATTCTTGCCTCGATCTTGATGGGATCTACATAAATGCCTTCTGCTGAAATGACATGGCCAAGAAATACCACTTTGTCAAGCCAGAATTCACATTTGCTGAACTTAAGTATGCAAAATAGTCTTCAAATGCTCGGCATGCTCCTCACGACTGCGAGAATAAACTAATATATCATCAATAAAGACAATCACAAATCTATCTAAGTATGGGTGAAGCACTCTGTTCATCAAATCCATAAATGCTGCTCATCACAAGGAACTCATAATGGCCATATCGAGACCTAAAAGCAGTCTTTGGTGCATCGACATCTCTGATCTTAAGCTGATGATACCCTGAACGTAAGTCGATCTTAGAAAATACAGTAGCACCCCGAAGTTGATCAAACAAGTCATCAATAGGAGGTAGAGGGTACTTATTGCGAATTGTCACCTTGTTCAACTACCTGTAGTCGATACATAATCTCATTGTGCCATCTTTCTTCTTCACAAACAAGATTTGGTGCTCCCTACGGAGATACTGTTGGGTCTAATGAAACCCTTATCGACTAGTTCTTGCAACTGCACTTTCAATTCTTTCAGCTCTCTTGAGCCATTCTGTAAGGTGCCTGAGAGATAGGAGTTGTCCCTAGAGTCAAATCAATAGTGAACTCAATTTCTCTGTATAGCGGTAATCCTGGAAGATCTTCTGGGAATACATCAGGAAAATCTCGTACAATAGGAATATCATCCAAATTCAGCTTAGAAATCTGACGGTCAATCACATAAGCCAAGTATGCCTGACATCCCTTTTTAAGAAATTTCCTAACATCAAGTGCAGATATTATACAAGACGGTAAAATTCTCCGTTCACCACTAAGAACAATTTCAGGCTCTCCTGGCCTTCGGAACACAACTTCCTTACGAAAGCAATCAACTGAAGTGCGATTTGCAGCTAAAAAGTCCATGCCCAAAATAACATCAAAGTCATGAATATCGAGAGAAATCAGATTAACCTTCAACTCCTGATCATTCACTTTAATCACACAGTCCTTATACATACTGTTAGCTAAAAGTGAATCTCCTACTGAGGTTGCCACAACTAAATCGTTGTCTAATGGTTCCAACATACAATCCGTATAGATAGCAAGTGCATAAGAAATAAATGAATATGTGGCACCAGAATCAATTAAACGAGCAATTTTGCCAAAAATAGACAACATACCCATAACTACATCTCGTGACTCCTCGGCATCCCGCTAAGTTCTTTGCAAAAACTTTTCCTGGGCCATGGGACGCCTGCTCGCAACACCACTACTACTAGCGATGTTCACATGCTCCAATGAAATGCCTCTCCCACTTATGCCAAGATTCGATTTTGATTACGAGCTACCTAGCAAAGACACTAATACTGACCGCACCGAGGTGCACCACTTCCCGAGGTCGATCTAGACAGTCTCTCTTCATGTGCCCAACCTGACCGCACTGATAGCAAACACCAACTCCTCTAAGGCACTCGCCCGGATGAAATCTCCCACACAACGGACACTGTGGAAATCTAGCATGACTGAAACTTCCACCTGTGTAGACTGAGTATGAGAGCGGCCCTCTAGACTTGGTCTTGAAACTGCTGGTATTGGCGACGCCCGGCCAAAACCCACGTCTATTCTTCTGAGATGACGTGCCTCTAGAAGTCCAAGTCCTCGATCGACTACCACCGCCCTCTAGTCATCATCGCTCTTTGTGACCACGTGTATCTAAAATACATCGCTCAACTCTCAAAGCGACTTCAACGAGTTTGCCAAAGTCTTTATAATCTCCACCATCACCGCTAATCTAATCTCACTCCTCAAACCACCTTCAAACCTCCTACACACAGCCGACTTCATTAGCTATCAACAATGCGGCAGATTTGATAGCTCCATAAACCTCTTCGATAATCAACCATCATCATAGACCCCACAGAACTAAATGCAAGAACTTATCTTGCTTGGCATCCTTATAGGCTCGAGGATAGTATGACTTATTAAAACATCCTTGAAGTCCGCCCAAGTAACAACACCGGGGATACATACTGACCGACTCTCAACCGTCGACCACCAATCATACGCCCCTTCCACTAGTAAAAAAGTAGCCAAGTGCAATTTCTTCTCTTCTGGGCACTCCATAACATCAAAGACTCTCTCCAGCTGGGTCATCCAATTATCTGCATCTAAAGGGTCACCCTTACCATTGAAGACACTCGCCCCCAACCTCTTTGCTCGCTCTATACTGAATCTATCTGCGTTCTGCTGCCTTTGCAATAAGGCATCAAGAGTTTCAGCGAGTCTCTCAGCATAGGGGTCATTTACAGCCTCATTTCTATTTCTCGGGTTTTGAGCAGTTTGATGAATTGACTCATCAGCTCTGCTAGCCTCTCTGTTATCTCCCTCATCAGGAGTATTTTGAGTTTGAGGCACTATATTTGGGAGTCTGCGAGTTCTTCCGCCACGAGCCATGACCTATAAAATAGGAATAATGTGTCTTAAAACAAGTTTATGATGCATGCAATGCAAGTCTATAGACATGTGACCATGCTCTGATACCAACTTGACACGACCCGTCTTGAATCACCCTAGTGGACCCAAGACGTGCCGTGCGCCGATGATGGATGCCAGCTAGATACCGGACCCACCATTAAGGCTACTTAGACTTTTCTAGAACTTATTGACTTTTCTTTGACTGAAAAGATTTTATAAAAATTTTAGCAGAGTTCCCCTTGTAAATTGAGCAAAACCAAACCTGAAAAGCAATAATTTCTCAAACACAAGGTATATACAAGATCAATTGGGGTCCATCTGCCTCAAATATGAATCAATCAAAATATAAAGTATAATCAACTCGATCAACTCTACTATCAAGTACAAAACAGCCCAAATATATAATAATTACATAAAAGGCGGCAAGCCTATCTAACTTCTACATGCCACAAGTAATGCCAAAATAAAATATACTAAACTGGTGGACATGAGACAAATGCATGATAATGCCTTGCTTAACAAAATGCAATCATACAATTAAATAGATCAAGTGGATGTGGCTCTTGCAGAATCTCCGAAAAGCTGCTCAAAATATCAACTGCGTCCTAATAAGAAAGAGTGATGAAATACGTGAGTTTATAACTCAGTGAGTGGTGAGTTTGCAAATAATTATACTTTTTCCTGATTAGAAACATTTACTGAAATTCTGAATTGTTTTATAATACTTGTAAGTAGTAAAGATTAAGATTTCTTTATACTTGATATAAGTAATATAACTGCAAGCATAGAGAAACTGAGAAATGCTAGTATAGATGTAGTTTACAAATAAAATGTAATCTGATTAAACTGTAAGCTGTAATATAAAGTCTGAAACTGCATGATCTATTATCTGAAATCTGATGTCTGGTGTGTGAAATCTAAAATCTATATACTGATTATTCTGAAATATATAATACCACACCAAAAAAGTACCCTGAATAACTGATAATTTGTAATCTGTAATCTGGTTATACGCGCGCAGAGCTGCCCCCAAAGGGCTAAGCACCCCGGTACACGGCCCAAAGCCTATATGTGTACGAGAGTGGGTCCCAATGACCTAATAATCTAGTCATACACTGTGGAAACAAATTCACACCAGTGCAGAGCGAGTAAATCACCATAACTGGTCATACACTATAGAAACACATTCTCACCAGTGCAGAGCGGGTAAAATCACCATATCTGGTCATACACTGTGGAAACACATTCACACCAATGCAGAGCAGGTAAAAGTCACCTTGGTACTTTTTGGTGGTTTTTAAAATAAACTTTACTGAAATTCTCATTTATAAAAGCTAACTTGTACTAAAAATCATGCTTGTCAAACACTTGAAAAATAATTCATTTTTGCAATTTACGTAACTTATTTGAAGCACTGAAATAATGAAACAATTCATATAACTTTACTAACTAATATAATATAATAAAATGCTTATTTCTGAAAAATAAGTTTTTCCACTCACAGAGTTTTTGACTAGAACTAGATTGGTGATCACATACTTGCACCAACCTCCTCGTCACCCCTGAAATAAGATATATTTGCTTGAATCAATAAATAACCATCTCAAGAAACACTAAGAATAATTTTCTTAACTTTCTTAGTAAGGTCATCAAGCTAGAAACACATTTCTATTAATTCAATACATATAATACTCTTTAACATTCTCAACCATTCCTAATCTTCCATAAAACTCAAAAAATAATCTCCTTTACATCACATTTACTTAAATGTCCCAAATAGTAATTTTAGGGTTTGTTAAAATCATCATTCTAAGCTTTTAACATAAATAAACCAACAGTAGCCTTAATATCCTCAAAATAGCTTAAATATCTAAATAAACTCACTAAGTCAAGAACCCTAAAATTTCATCAATTAAATCCTTCATTTAACATGTAATATAGCTCATAACACTAAAAATAACTTATCTCCTTTCATAACATTCACATTTAAGTCCATAAGTAAAAATCCTAATTTTTAACTCATTTCTAAAATAAGTGGGTTCTTGCTTACCTCTTGAGAATGAAAAAGAAATAGAGAACCCAAGCTTAAAATAAATTTTGGCCGGTCACGACCTTCTTCTTCCTTCCCTTTTCCCTTTTTCCTTTTTCCTTTTTCCTTTTTCTTCCTTTTCTTTTCCTTTCTTTCCTCTCTCCCGCGGTCTCTCTCTCTCTCTGCGTCTTTGTCTATAGAGCCAAGAAAATGGATCCAAATTCATTTTACATTTAGGCCCAATTGCAACTTAAGCCCCCAACTTCCATATAGTAACATTTAAATCCTTATATAACCATAATTTATAAAATAGCCCCAAAAAAATTTATTCATTTAATTAAAGTCCAACTTTGACTATTTGACTTAGACTTGACCCAAAATTTCATTGACTTTGACTAAACAAAATTTGATTTTGACTAAAATAAAACGGGTCGTAACATTGTCCCTGTGCAATCTTAAGCAGCAGTGAAAGTGGAAGCTAGGAAAAATAATAAAAAAATTAATTCCCAATTTTCAATAACAAAGTAAAACTTCGAAAATGAGGAAAAAATAAACCAAAACAATACTAACTCTATCCCCCCAACATAAAGTATACTTAAGAAATACCCAAACATCAAGGAACTAAATTAATAGTCTTTAACTACCGATTAGCTTTGAATTAATGCGATGATTTATCAAAATTAATAAATATCATATCCATCATAGCTTCCAAATTTCTCGTGCCAAAACACAATTTACAAAAGAACAGAAAATAATTAGATCTAATACTAAATCTGCATCTACAAAACCGTGTAAATATATGGGATGTACCTTATATTTCCTACACCTCCCGTACCAACAGCTGGAATTCTTCTTTGCAGCTCCATTTTTTATTACAATTTCCAAAAGGAGCACCTGATCAATTGTATTGAAACAAAATTTCCCATATGCAATCCGTAAATTGCCGATCCTCTTGAGAATGAAGATTTCTTGGGCCATTTTCTTCCACAAACCGAAAAATTGGAGTAAATCTGCTTTTGTGTAGTTCAAATTGGACCCTTTTTAGAGGAATCCTGCCCAATGAACAAGTTGGGTTGTCAGAATATGCTTGTTTGGTTAAGATTAACACATAAATTTATAAGTAAGATAAGCAATAATACTTGATCAAATCAAAAGCCCTCTTAGGACAAAAATATATGGGCCTTCTCAAAACCAAGTATATATCTTCCAATCCTCAAGGTTTGATCTTAAACATGTAACAAAGTTCTTATGGTACTAAAATATCATTAAATCCAAGATTAAAGTTTTAAATCATAAAATCCATAACAAGATTTTCCTCCATTTTCAATATATTGAACAGAACACTTCCATTCTTTGTCATTCATAAAACAGGAGTATATATATATGTTAAGGGCATTGTCAACATATAACTTAAATGGTCTAATTCTATATCCAACCAAAAACTTTAAAAGCCCTGAAACGAACTCTCAAAAATGTCAAAAACTTATCTCAAGTCAGAGTTCTTACATGGTTAAAACCCAAGCTTTTGATAGGTAAATGGAGGGATTTGAGAGAAGAAAATTGGACGTGGAAATTTCTCTCTGTAGAAGAGCGTGCAGAAAGAAATTGGTGAAAGAGAAGATTGGGAAAGCTTTAAAGTCGCAAAAAGGGCATTTTTGTACTTTACTTTAAAATTCTACTTTACTTCATAATAAAATAAAGGGGTATATTGACATTACATTTTTAATCTAATTGGTGATTGTTTCAATGTTGCACTTGGTGGATGTTACAATGTTTTGCTAAGTAAATGTTACGACATTCTCAATGTTAAAACATTCACAGAATGATTCACTTTTTCTTTTAATATTTTAATCAAGAAGAAATTTTTAAAATTTTGGAATTCCAAACTTATTTTAAATATGTAGTTGACGGTCGAGGTATTAGGTCTTAAGGCATCAGATATTTAATGTATCATATTTTTGTTATAGTGCCAAAAAAAAAAATGAATATTCTAACTTGACGACGAGGAAAAATAATTTTCTCATTACTTAGCGAACTCTATAAAAAGTAAAAACAAATACTAAGACTTACTGACGCTACTATAAATATATAGTGAGCATATTTGGTTAAGTTTTTTTTTAAACTCATTTTTTTCCAAACTCATTTTCAATCTATAACTTTTATCAATTTTTCAATAACATATTTTATCAACTTTTATCAAACTCTAAAAAAATTACTTTTAAACTTTACCAAACAGACACTCAGCTTGTAATATTTCATCGATATAATTCCTTTAACTAACAATTTTTAAAGCCTTACAAATTTTAAAATATCAACATAAAAATTCTCGGCATTACCCATTTTATAAAAAAAAAAAAATATGTCAATCATAAAAAAATGGACTTAAAATAAGAAAGGCTAAAACCAGTATAACTTTTTGCAGTGGCAAGTGGGAGGGGTTGTGGACGGTGATGAGCACGAGGCTTATACATTTTTTTTCTTTGTTTTTAATTTTTAGTTTTTGTTCTTATTTTTTTCACTTTCTAACTATTTCGAGAGAATTGATGTGAGCCGGCAAAAATAAACTTTAAAAAATTCATCTTACAAGATAGGTGACATTTAAACAAAAAAATAGAATGTTTCACCGAGGGGAGAACACCAATTCATGTTTTTGTTGTTATGGCCATAGTTAATTGACTGTAATCATATTCGACAAG
The DNA here is from genome assembly GCA_023638005.1 of Forsythia suspensa. NCBI lineage: Eukaryota > Viridiplantae > Streptophyta > Magnoliopsida > Lamiales > Oleaceae > Forsythia > Forsythia suspensa. The sequence goes on along the minus strand of CM042670.1, from coordinate 22,533,842 downwards.
CGAAGCTAGGAAATAACTCAGTGGAATCAAGATAAAATAAGAGTAAAAATTTCGAAATGAGATAATAAAAGTGTAATATTAAAAAATAGGGTTAATTTCACCAACGGTCACTAAAATTACCTTCAAATTATAAAATGATCACTGAAGTTCAAAAATTTCAGTAGTGGTCAATGAAGATAGAAATCATTTTACTAATAGTCACTCTATTAAATTTCTAATTTAAAATGGTGACGTGGCATGATGATGTGGTATTATTATAGTCCATGTACTTTATATAATATTCAATTTAGTCCTTATATTTTAATTTTAAAAAATTTCATTTTAGGTCCTTAATTTTTTACATCTTTACACTTTGGTCTCCAAATTTTTAATTATCTTTCAGTTAAGTCCTCCAAAAATTTCATCTTAGGTCCTTCAACTTTTTACATCTTTACATTTTGGTCATCAAATTTTCAATTATTTTTCAGTTAAGTCCTCTAAAAAATTACATCTTAGGTCCTTCAACTTTATACATCTTCAAACTTTGATCTCCCAAATCTTTCATTTTAGTGGTCAAAATAAGTGTAATTTTAGTAGTCAAAATAAGTGTATTTTCAATTAAAACCTTGACTTTACACTCGAATTTTCACCTAAACGAACAAAATAATATTGTAGGATCTGACCACTAAAATATCTACTTTTAATGGTCAACTCTAAGTGATAAGTGCGAATTTTACACTTATTTTGACTACTAAATAGTTTATTATTTAATTATATTATTTTGTTCGAAAATTCGAATGTAAAGTCAATGATTTAAATGAAAGTACACTTATTTTAACCACTAAAATTACACTTATTTGTTGACCTATGGTTAACTTTAAACCTTAATGTTTTGATTATTACAAACAAATTAGCTATGTTTTCTAACATTTTATTTTCAAGCAAAATTTCAAAGTGCTACAAATCGAACTCTCATGCAATGACAAGTTCAAGGTCAAAATCAATTCAAGAGTTCAAGCATCTCAAGATCCGCGAAATTCAAGATTCAAGATCAAGATTGAAGAATAGATTTTTTAGATAAAACTGTAAAGGTATTAACTCTTTAATCCTTAGCAATTAAATGAATGAAAGCTCAAAATATTTTTATGCACAAAACACATGTCATTATTACTTGCATAAAATATTTGTATCAAAGCCAAAAATCATTTTTCAAAACTGTGGAAACGGTCATCCGTTTGGATCATCCGTTTGGATCATCCGTTTGAACCGGTCATCCGTTTGAAATGAACCGGTCGACCGTTTGACTGTCACTGTCCAAAAAGTGTCCGTTCTGATTTTTGCAGCTCAACGGCTAGTTCTGACCAATCTGACCGGTCGACCGTTTGGTCATCCGTTTGGTCATCCGTTTGGTCAGAAAGTGACGAAAATTCATCTCTATAAATACCACTTCATTTATTATCATTCAACAACACTTACAAGAACATTTATAGAGAGAATCATATTGAAAAACTTCATCCAAAGCTTCATTGTATTTATATCTTCAATATCTCATATTGAAAAACTTTGTTTGATTAAATCAAACCTTTGATTCATCTTTCTCAACAAAATTTTCATCTAACACTTGAGCTTTCCTTATTCATTGCTATTCATTAAAGTGTTAGTCTCTCTTAGAACTAAACTTGTATCTATCATTCATCTAGAGAGAAATACTCAAATCAATTTCTTCATATATTTGGGTCATATTGAGGTCCCGTGAAAAGCTCAATATTGTATAAGGATCGGTGCTCCTTGTTTGTAAGTCACCGGATACATTGTAAGGGTTTGGATTGCACCATAAGTCAATCAAAATAGTGGAAAGGCCGTGCTCGTGTTGGAGAGCTTGGTAACGGGGACGTAGATCATTGGTTGGATCGAACCTCCATAAAAATCGTTTGCTCTCTCTTCTCTTTTATTTACTTATATTGTGCTTATATTTGAGTGAATCAATTTTATTTCTTAAATTTCATTTTAAGAATATTTTTCGAAAAAGTTTGAGAAAACCAATTCACCCCTCTTGGTTAGTTATTCTTGGGTTATCATTATTTTGGCCACTAAAATTAGGGATTTGGAGGACCAAAGTTTGAAGATGTATAAAGTTGAAGGACCAAATATGCAATTTTTTAGAGGACTTAACTGAAAGATAATTAAAAATTTGAGGACCAAAGTGTAAAGATGTAAAAAGTTGAAGGACCTAAGATGAAATTTTTGGAGGACTTAACTGAAAAATAATTGAAAATTTGGAGACCAAAGTGTAAAGATGTAAAAGATTAAGGACCTAAGGTGTAATTTTTGAAGGATTTAATTGAATTATAGGAACTAAAGTGAATATTATATAAAATATATGGACTACTATACAATAAATAAATGACACATCATCATGCTACATCACCATTTTAAATTAAAAATTTAATAGAGTGACCATTAGTGAAAGGATTTCTTACTTCAGTGACTACTACTGAAACTTTTGAAATTCAGTGACCATTTTATAATTTGAAAGAAACTTCAGTGACCGTTGGTGAAATTAACCCTTGAAAAATATTTGCTTGAATTAAGTCAAAAAATTTCAAGTTAAGTATATTACAATTATTATTTATGATTTTTGTACTTTGAAAATAATATATAATAACTTACCATTATTATCATTATATATGTTTTAATACGAAAACCCAGTGCACTAAAGACAAGATTTTCATCCAAGCTCATTGTAACAAAAAATTTCACCGCTCCATATAAAATCCACAGCATGTGGGAATTAATGGAACCCATTAAACTAAGAGTGCTAGTGCTGGTATTCATTAACGGATCAAACGTCATGAGCTCATTATTTTCATCTCATAAGACATTTTGTCTTTTCTTTATTTATCATACTTTCATTTTCATTTATATGCCACTTGAGACACTTTTGGTTATGAGTGTCTCTTATTTTCAAAGTAAGTAGTACTAAAGGTTTCGAAACTTTGAATCTTGTGACGATGTAGTTTCAAACTTTTAATATCTAACAACTAAGATCTCAAACCTTTTGAACTTTTGTGTCTAATGTCGTTTTGTGACCAAAAATGTCAATTTGACTATTAAATAGTTATTTTTATTGAAATGACAATTTTATCCTTGCTTTATTATTGTAAATAGCACTGAGAGTCAATAAGCTTTAAACTTTGTGAATGAAGAAAGCCAAAAAAAAAAAAAGAAGAAATAATCATCTTCCTCAATTTCAAACTACCCATCCTAACTTAAGCGGAAACGGTATGTCAAATAATTAGTTTGTATTTCTAATTTGTTGATGAAATTATTGGTTTGAATGTGTAGGGTGATAAATTTCAGTTTTTTCTTTTTTTTTAACTGTCAAATTGATGTTTTACGTCACAAAAAGACCTTAGACCCAGATGTTTGAATGGTTTGGGATCCCAATTTCTAAAAATCAAAGATTTGGGACCTCGTTGTCACAAATTTTTAAGGTTAAGGACTCCCAGTGATATTTGCCCTAAATTAAATAAAGAGTAGAACTATCATTTCAATAAAAAATTAATCATTTAACGGTCAAATGAACGAAATTATAAAGACTATGAACGGAATAACAACCTTTATAATAAAAAAAATGCCATATAACAATAGTGTTGCTTGCACTTCTAGTGTGTTACTTGCATGTAACACTTTTTTACTTGAATAGACATAATCACTGCAATCCTATCATTGAAAATAAATCCTCAAAAACAATAACATGACATCCCTTATTACTAATCCTAACATACATTCTTAATCATTTGTTTCAGACATTGACACTGTAATAACACTTTTTGTTACTTCTATACATCATATACAAACACTAAAATCTAACAACACTTTGTTGCTTAAATACATCATATACAAACATGAAATATGTGTTTTAAATTTCCATACTGACATCAACACTTATCAATGAGGTACCCTCTACCTTACTTTGTCTGATACCCTTTCATCACCAGTATCAAACCCTTCATCCAAATTTACCTTTGCATACTTAAAACAACTAAACAGAAAGAGTAAGCCGAGCTTCTTCAAGCTAGAATGCGTTCGACATTTCTCCCAATTTTTGATGAGTAAAGTACTCAACATACTTGATAACATACATACCACAATCACCGCCGTATAAAAACAAACAACTGATTATCACAATAACTTATTTTTAAGTTATAAAATCTGTTCCAATACATACACAAAATCAGTTTGTATTTTTATTCAAACAATTAGAAATCATTCATACTACTAACCTTTGGTTTTGCCGTGGTATATTACTCAATATATGAATGGCCAATTCATCAAAGGGATCCTTGCCATCATATGCACTCCAATCAACTACACGAGAGGACCTAGCTTTATAAAAACCACTATGGCTTCACTATTTTTACGAATATGAATCTCACGAATGATCTTACAATAAGAGTTGAAGACGTTGTTGGATTCGGTATTCGGCTTCTTTTCTTGCCATTTTCTTTTTCCTTTGTCATGTCCACTCTACTTTCTCTTCCCAGAAAAATCCTTATTTTGAGGAGCAAACAGATCTGAACTTGTCTTAAGGTACTAAACTATCTTGGCCCGAGCTAGCATTTCCCGATAAGAAGTGAAGTTAGGGGACAAGAGGATTAAACTCATGTCTGTGTTCAATCCTTACTCAAACCTTTTGATCTTTTTAGCTTCAGTATCAACAAGGTGAGGATCATACTTTCATAAATGTTCAACTTTCTATTCGTATTAGCAAAATGTCTCAAGGTCGATATGGTTTGGGTTTTCCTTCAACATTTCTTAATTATACTACTCATCTGTACTCCAAACGGGGTAAAGGTATGCAAAAGGTGATAAATAGCCTCAGCATTACCAATTCTATTCCCATAACTCGTCGCCTTTCGCCACAATTGAAGGAATTTCTCAATGTGTTGAGATAGGGAGATGTCTAAATCGAAGTTTTCATAGGCTTGTTTCTCTAAAGCTCATAGTCCTAGGTGACGCGGTAAATCGGTAGACTTTTTGGCGGTATGACTCACTTTAGCCATTCTATCCTAGGTCGAGTCCAACATAAGTCCAAACAAAATTTAAGAAACTTTCAAGCAAAATATATAGCATTCTCTTGATTGCAAAAAATAATTTTATGCAAACTCAACTTAAAAAATTAATGCTAGAAGGCTTGAAATAATTCTTTCTTGTCTCAAGTAAAATTATACATGAGGGTTTGAGGATGGTAGCCATCAGATGAAATAGGATAGTCATGGGAAGCCTTTACATCTTCAACATTCTCAATTATCAATAGAATACAAACTTGTATGTAATCATGTAACATATTTCGGTAAAACATGAGATCATCATACATTTTATTAAATACACATTAGGAGAAAAACAAAATTTTTTATACAGTGAATAGTGTTTTCTTGAGCGGACACAGACGAAATCCTGTCCGCTCGAGCGGACAGAGGCCTACTAGAGGGTCAATTTTTTTTTGACTTGATTCGTTCTCTATTGGTTCCTAAACTTTTCTTAGTTTAATGAATTGATTTAAAACTATGGACTATGATACCAAGCTATGATGCCTCAAAACTCATCTACGAGGCTCTAGCACGTTTCTCCTATTCTTATATTTTGAAGCCCGGAAGTGAACTAAAAATACAGAATTCTAGATGTTATTCTAAAAGTTTACAAATGTGACTTATCAACTATAAGGACTTTGAAGTTGAGGTTAACAACCTTAATGGTTTTTCTTAAAGTCGAAACTTCTAGTTAACTTAATTGTGACATAAGTTTACTGCCCTTTGATTTCTTATGCATAAAAAGAGTAACTCAACGGTCAACAAAACTTATGAAGCTTTAATTAAATAACTATAACTTATCCTTCTAACACATACTAAAATTTCATAATTTTATGAAATGGTTAAGGTAAGCTAAAGAGGATACAAAGTACACGAAAAGCAGAAACTAGACAGCTTTCAATAATCAGTTTTAATCCCAATTTTATCCTATCAAAAGACCTTGAAAAATTCTAATATTTTCAGAGATAAAACACACATAATGTATTAACTCATATCCAAATTCAGAATTTAATAAAATTTGTAAGGTCTCCAAATTAACTTCCATAACATGAAAGACAGATTCTCGAGTAGAACTGTCCATCATTACCAAAACTTATATATCTTGCTCTACAGACATCCGAACGAGGTGATTCTAAGTTTCAAATGACAAAATTGATAGGTCATCAGTCCCACCAAATTTCATCCCAAAAAACTGAAGTTACAATTCTAGACGTCCATTTGAAACGGGACTTGCAAGCAGGAAATTCTGGATAATTTTCATCTCGGTCAATAATAAACCATTTAAACATTCTCTAATACTCAACAAAATTAAAACTATCATTTTATAGAGACCCAAGCAAGTTTATGACAATTTAACAATTAACATTCATATCAAAAATCATCTCATAACATATAAATTCCAGAATTTATAATATCATAAAACAAACTGCCATTTATTCATCTTCTTGACCAAAGTCTTTCCCATGGCTCAATCCCTTCATCATCGAGTCTCCAGCCAACCCTACAATCAATCTATAAATGGAAGAATGGTGAGTTTGGGAAAACTCAATAGGAATATCATCATAATAATAATGCAAATCCCAATTTATATATTGCAATTAATGTAAATAAACCATGCAAACTTCAATTTTCGGTGACCTCAATGGTCGAAACCCCAATTTTTTTCAAAGGTTTAATCCCGAAGGATTTAAAAACCATAAACATTCTTTCTTAGGTTTAATCCCAAAGGATTTAAAATCATAAACATTCTTTCTATTACATCCAAAATAGGATGAACATCATTTCTTTTTCATTCCAATGGAATAAACAATATCCATATCCGGATGGCCACAAACATTAAATTCTTTAGCATAGAATACACATAACTACAATACATAAAAGGGATTAAATCAACTTTGCACATAGATATTCTTACCTTGCTTCCTTGATAAAAAATGATGAAAAGCTTTTTGAAAACTTCTTTGCAAAATTAGCTTAATGGTTTGTTATGAGGGGAGGGAGAGCCGAGTTTAGGGAAGAAATGGGAAGAAGAGAAAGGGAAAAATGAGGGTTTTTGGCTTCTTTCCTTCCTCTTGCATGCCCATCAAGGAACTTACTGAATTGAAAATTGGTAAGTCTTTGATATGGTGCAAAATACTATTTTTAAAATATTCTACCAATCTTGCCTTTTTTAGAAAATAATTATAATTAATTAAATTAATTAATTAATCAAAAAATTGTTGGATATTTTCTCTAGTGGACTTGGGTCGTTTATTATTATTTGACCTCAATTGGACTTTGGACGGACATGTGGCCACAAATACTTGCTAAAATTTTTACTTAGCCCGAATTAAAATTCTAAATTTTTGGGGCGTTACAATTTCTGTCAATTGTAATAATCAGTTTCTACTTCTCATTTATTTTGATATTCCTTTTATTTCTAATTATGTGGTTATATAAGTTATAATCATTTTATTTAAAGTGATCTAGTCAGATCTTGATATATCTAAGTGTTGATCTACTATTTTAAAACGAAATTAGATACAAATGGGACTAATGTTGTTACCCCTACAAATGTGAAACCCAATACGGTTCCATCAAAGACTATTCTCATTCGATCTACTCAAGTTCATCATACAGAGAAGTCAAAGAAATTTAGTGGGATTGATTTGAATAGATGGCAACAAAAAATGTTGTTCTATCTCACTATATTAATTTTGGCAAGGTTTCTGAAAGAAGATCCTCCTGTCGTGCAAGAAGGAGAGAATAATAGAGTGTCGATCATTACCTTGGATGCATGAAAGTATTCTGACTTTCTGTGCAAAAACTACATTCTGAATGGGCTGCACAATGCATTATATAGAGTGTATAGTGCCATAAAAACAGCAAAAGAACTTTGGGAGTCTTTGGAGGACAAAACTGAGGATGCCAGCACGAAGAAATTCATTGTTGGTAAATTCCTTGACTACAAAATGGTAGACTCCAAGACAGTCATCTGCCAGGTTCAAGAATTGCAGGTTCTTCTTCATGACATACATGCTGAAAATATGACTCTAAGCGAGTCATTTCAAATAGCTGCAATCATCGAGAAACTACCTTCTTTATGGAAGGATTTCAAGAAATATCTAAAGCATAAATGCAATGAGATGAATTTGGAAGAATTGATTGTTCGCTTGAGAATTGAAGAAGATAACAGAAGGTCTGACAAGAAGTCTGGTGGATACTCATTGCAAGCAAAAGCTAATGTTGTGGAATCAAATTCGAGAAACAACAAGAAAAGAAAACATTCTGGAGATGCTCCCAAAAAGGATGGCAAAAACAAAAAAAAAAGTTCAAGGGCAATTGTTAAAGTGAATGTCGCAGCGACAACAAGCCTAAAAAGAAGAATGCCCAAGTCAATGTGACTGAAGTAGATGGACTATCTGATAGTGTGCAAGAGTTGAACTTGTCAGCTATTGTATCTGAATGCAACCATGTTGGAAATCCAAGAGAATGGTGGATAAATACTATAGCTACTCGACACATTTGTGCTGACAAGACTATGTTTGTAACGCCTCGAATTTTCTCAATTTGAAGGGTCACTAAAATAATCTCTAAAATATATATGACAAATCCAAATAATATTTTCTATGCCCTTGAAGGGTTTAAAAAAATATAAATTTTGCCAAAATAACTAGTGCGCAAGGGAAAAAAAATTTCTTCAAATTTTCGTGGTTTTGCCTATACCGTGATAGGTGACGCCACAATTATTTGACCATTCAAAATAAACTCCAAATGACTGATTCTAATTGTTGTTATTAGATCACATATAGAGATTTCTGAAAAATTTAATCGATTTTACTCAAAAACTCCAAAGGCGTCACGGAGAGTTATAATAAATTCATACGATGAAATTTTTGATAATTGTTGTTAGTAGATCACATATAAGCTAAAATCAATCGATTTTACTCAAAAACTGGAACTAGGCTTTATGATTTTTTTGAAGTAGGGGCAGTAAGCTAAAAAATTCAGAAAAATGGAACTAGGCATTGCTAACTTGAAACTTTTAACGGCAAAGGAACCAACATCTCGATTGTTATAAATATTACATAATTAAATTCTGAAATCAAATACTTAAAAATATCGAATTCACATCCTAATTGACTTGATCATCTCGACGTCAAAACTTAAATTAAATAAGGAAATTTCACGTCATGCTCTCTAGCCTACGAAATCGCATCAACGCCGATCAATTCAGTCTGAAAATTTATTCCTTTTGGGTGAGCATTTCATAAGAAACACTCAGTAGCAATGCATACTAACATGCGGAAAAAATTATACGGAAACATAAATGCTCATGCTATCATTTTAAATGTAGATATGAACAATATAAATTGGTAACCGGCACCCATGAACTTAAATGTGATTTCCTTCAATCACCATCATGCATATGTGATTATCTTCAATCACCATCATAAAGTTCCTTCATAATTATATTTGCATAACATTTATATCACATAATAAATTTCCCTAAATCATTTTATAAATCATAACTTGAGTAGTAAATAAAACTACCTTGAAAAAGAGTTTTCGGTTGAATGTGATGGAGAATGAATTGTTACTGCACCTTCCAAAATCAAATCCACTAGCTTGCCTTTAATTTATGTAAAATTGAGCAAAAAGTGTGTGATTTAGGATAATATTGGAGTGGAACAAGAAATGAACCCGGAACCGAATTTGGGGCCAGAAAGAAGGTGGTCTTCGGGCACTTTTGTGGTCTAACTTTGTAAGGAAAAAAGTGGTGAATTTTTGGAAATGGAAAGAGGGGATAAAGGCAGCTTGTTGGGGGACTTTAGAGACCAAAATCTAGGAGAGAAAGTATGTGATATTTGTTGTAAAACATTTTGGAAGAAGAGCAAAATTGTTGGCCGAAATTTGAGAGACAAAATGAGAGGTATTTAACTATTCCATTGGCTGAGGAAATGGAAGTGAATTAGAGTGATTTTTCTGGAACCTTGTTGCTGAAATTCGAGTGCTAAAAAGAAGAAAAGTGCTGGAATTTTTGGGCTGAAACTAGGGACAAAACTGAAGTATTAAAGGAACACAAAAATGTTAACTTAACTCTGTATCTGAGGGACTGCATGGCTGAATTTCTGGGATAAATTGGAGCTTTTCTTGGCAGTTTTCTGGTAGTGGAGAATGATGAAACATGAGGGAGGAAGTGGGAAGAAAATGGGGTAGTTTTGGGGCTTCATGGGAGGTGGTTTAAGTGGTGGAGAAGTAGGGTAATTGGTTGAACATGGGAAGAACGGTTATTGAGCAGCAGGGAGGGGCAGTTTATGAGGTGGGAGAAGTGGGCAGTTTGGATATTATTGTGGTCTTTTGGGCTAAAATCAACAAAAAAGGGATGATTATTGGGGATGAAGGGGATGGTTGTGCTTCAGGGGTCGGGTTTGGACTAGAAAAAAGTAATTGAAAAGGAGCAGTTTTAGGCAGTGGTTTGGATTGGTTTTCTGGGCTATTTGGTTGGATTTTTAGACAGTAATTGGGTTGCTTACATGTCATGTCTTTGGACCGAAAATATGTTAGGTTTTTGGGTCAAAAGAAATGAAAAAAAATTGACCTAAAAATGGACTTTTGGACCAATTTTTATTGGGTTTTATAGGATCGGTTTTTGGACTAAAAATTAGGATTAGCTTGGGTCGAAATAAAGGTGGAAATTTTTTTCAGTTTTTAGATTAAATGTGTTGGCCAAAAGTTGACCAAAAATTAACTCAATATAAGAACTTTTCGATCTAAAAGTTTTTAACGGGGATCGGTAATAAAATAATATTCCATAATAGTCGAATCAAATATATGGCAAGCACGTGCAAAAATTAGTACGACAAAAATATTTTAAAACGTACTAGGAGGTTCTTATCGACGTCGAAATTAAAAAAAAAATTATCTATTTGAAATTAAGAGCTGAAAATTTTTCGATCATTACAATGTTCTCCACTTATAATACTGTTAACGGAGAACAACTGTTCATGAGAAATTCTTCAAGCTCAAAGGTTGAAGGACAAGAAAAAGTGGTCTTGAAAATGACTTGTGGCAAGGAACTCGTCCTCAACAATGTGCCGCATGTGCCCGACAATCGTAAGAATCTTGTTTCTGGTCTTTACTTAGCAAACATGGGTTTAAACTTGTATTTGTAGCTGATAAGTTTGTACTTACTAAAAATAATTTGTATATGGGGAAAGGCTATTTGAGTGATGAACTATTCAAGATGAATGTCCATACTATTGTACCCAAATCAATCAATAATAATAAAAATATGAATTCTTCTGCTTATATGATTTAGTTATCTTATTTATGACATTATAGATTAGAACATGCAAATTTTAAATCTGTGCGCAAATTAATAAATTTAAGTACGTTGCCTTCTTTAAATTTTGATCCTAATCACAAGTGCAAAACTTGTGTAGAGGCTAAGTTAACCAAAATACTGTTTCACTCAGTTGAAAAGAACACAATACCTTTAGAGTTAATTCACAGTGATATATGTGACTTAAAGTTTGTGCAAATTAGAGGTGAAAAAAAGTATTTTATTACTTTTATTAATGATTGCACGAGATACTGTTTTATATATATATATAATCTAAAAAGCAAAGACGAGACCTTGGAGGTGTTTAAACACTACAAGAATGAGGTTGAAAATCAATTTAGCAAACAAATAAAAATTATTCGTAGTGATAGAGGTGGAGAATATGGAGCACCATTTGAAGAATTTTGTTCATAATCTGGTATTATTCATCAAACAACGGTTCTCTATTTACCTCAATTAAATGACATTGCAAAACGCAAGAACCAAACTCTTAAAGATATGATGAATGCGATGTTGATAAGTTCTGGATTACCCCATAACTTGTGGAGAGAAGCTATCCTTTGTGCAAACTACATTCTTTATAAAATTCCACACAAAAGTAGAAACGAAACTCCTTATGAATTATGGAAAGGCCACAAGCCTTCGTACAAATACTTAAAAGTGTGGGGGTGCATGGCTATGGTTGAAGTACCAACGCCAAAACAAGCCAAAATTGGGCCTAAAACAGTTGATTTCATATTTATTGGATATGCTAATAACAATAGTGCATATCGGTTCTTGGTACATAAATAAGACATTCCTGAAATACATAAAAGTCCAACCATTGAATTAAGGAATTTGCATTTTTTTAAGATGTCTTTCCATGTAAAGACAAGAAAGAAGTAAGTTCGCAAAAACGAACTTATGATATTGCAAATAATGGCCATCAAAGTAATGATGAACCTAGATGTAGCAAAAGGGCCAGAACATCAAAAATCTTTGGTCCTTATTTTATAACTTATTTGTTAGAAAATGAGCCAAGGACATTTAGTGAAGCAATGTCCACTCTAGAAGCTCTATTTTGGGAAGAGGCTATAAATAATGAAATAGACTCTATCATGCAAAATCACACTTGGGAATTGGTTGATCTCCCACCGATAAATAAACCTTTAGGCTACAAGTGGATTTTCAAGAGGAAATTAAAACTTGATGGATCTATTGATAAGTATAAGACCAGGTTAGTAGCCAAAGGGTTGAAACAAAAGGAGGACCTTGACTTTTTTGATACATACTCACCAGTGACAAAGATCACTTCAATTAGAGTTCTCATTTCAATCATAGCATTGCATAATCTTGAAATCCATCAAATGGATGTTAAAACAACATTTCTAAATGGTGAGTTGGAAGATGAAATATACATGGAGCAACTTGAAGGGTTTATTGTTTCTCGACAAGAGAAAAATGTGTGTAGACTCGTTAAGTTCTTGCATGGACTAAAGCAGGCGCCTAAGGAATGGCACGAGAAATTTGACAAAATAATGTTGTCAAATTGTTTTAAAATTAACAAGTGTGATAAATGTGTTTATATCAAAAGCACACCAAACACATATGTAATAGTATGTCTATATGTTGACGACATGCTAATTATGGGTAGCAAGCAAGACGTCATCATAGCTACTAAGAAAATGTTGACAAAACATTTTGATATGATAGATATAGGTGTAGCTGATGTCATATTAGGGATTAAAATCTCTAAGACATCAGATGGACCTATGTTGTCACAATCTCATTATGTTGATATGGCACTTAGAAAATTTAACACCTATGATGAAAATCCGATTAAAACACCAGTAGATTTGAATCTACATTTAACTAAGAATAAAGGAAATCCTATATCTCAAATGAAATATTCTTAGATCATAGGAAGCTTAATGTACATTACTAACTACAAGTGGCCTGATATTGCTTATGCATTTGACAAGTTAAGCAGACACACAAGTAATCCAAGTAATGACCTTTGGAAGGCATTAAATAGGGTTCTTAGATATCTAAGACACACCTTAAAGGTTGGATTACATTATACAAGATATCTAGTTGTATTAGAAGGATACAATGATGCTAACTATATATCAGACACGAAGGATTCTAAATCCACTAGTGGTTATGTTTTTACCATTGGTAGTGCAGCCGTGTCTTGGAAGTCCTCAAGACAAACATGTATAGTTCGATCCACGATGGCATATGAGTTTATAGCTTTAGATAAAACTGGAGAAGAAGCAGAATGCCTTTGCAATTTCTTAGAAGACATTCCATGTTGGCTTGCAATAATTATACATTGTGGTAGTCAGTCGGCTATTGGAAGGGCACAAAATAGTATGTATAATGGCAAGTCTCAACATATACGTCGAAGACACAATACCATTAAACAATTGATCTCTAATGGTGTAATATCTATTGAATATGTAAAGTCAAAGGAGAATCTCGTAGATTCGCTAACGAAAGGTTTAGCTAGAGATCACATACATTATTTATCAAATGGAATAGGCTTAAAGCCTACTACGTAAGGATCTTTGTAGCGGTTACCCAACCTTGCTGAACGGAGATCCCAAGATCTTGGTTCAATGGGACAACTAAGTTATGAAGATTCAAATGAGCACTTAGGAGTTATCTCCTACCCATTCTCATGATAGAAAAAGTTCTTTTTTGCAAAGTGTGTAAGGTTAAACTATGCTTTTAATGATTCCTATAGCTTGGATAAACCAAGTGGGGGTAGATCACAATATTCTTAATAGGATATCACCTATATGAAGTGGGCCACTTCTATGAGAATTTTCAGGCTTGAATTCTCTATAACACTTATGAAATCCAAGTATTTTCAAGGCCAAAATGAACACAACCATTAGAACTAAAAGTGTTAGGGAAGATATTGTGTAGGTATTGTTTTCTTGGTTTACACTTAATAGCTGAACAATTCAATACGTGAAACGTTCACTGATTAGCCAACTAAATCCGATAGTGTTCTACTAAGAAAGGTTCAAGGCCAGAAGCTACATCTCCTGATGCAATACTTTTTGCATGTACTCTCTTTTAGTGTCTGCATTTCATTTGCATACTTCATGATAATTTCCATTCATGTGGGGGATTGTTGGAAATGGTTTTTAAATCAAATTTAATAAGTTGGATTTGACCAACTTTGACCAAGTATTTGAGTGGTCTGTTAACCAATTGAGGCGGGACATTGGTTTAGCACGATCTACTCCGAAAGCAGACGTTCTTTGTATATTTGGTTGTGCAAAACCATCTCCGGGTGAATGAAAAATTATAGCTAAAAGTGGGCATCTTAAACCAGTAATATAAAAGGTAAATTGGAGAGATAGTGGAAAACTTGTTCCACATTGGAAAATGAATATGATGTTTATCTATTTATATAACCCAATGATGGAATTGGGTTTGGGCCCCAAGGAGTACCACAAGTCTTTGGAAGGGGAGAGACCTAGACCCTATTGGGTTCGGTCCAAAGCCCACATGCGCGCGATGTCGCCTCTCACTTTGTGGGTCGTGGGTATCGGGATTGGGCTTGGCCTAATATAAACTTTTTGAAAAAATAAAATAAATAATTATTTTATTTTGTATAATTATCCTTCCAATTAACATGTGAATAATTAAATCTAGTTGACACGTGGCTCAAATGTATCTATCCTCAGAATGTGATACATGTCGTGTCTTCAAGAAGACAGAAAGATTCCAGAATCTGTCTTCTTCTTAACAAACACAATAGTTCAGACAATAACTGTTCAGAATTGATATTCCAAGTGTTGTGTCTTTTGGCATTTTATAAATTAGTCCCCATAGATTTCGAATTAAATTCAATTCAAACTATCAAACATATCATTCTGCACCCTACATTCTAAATAAATTTTGCATCCGTCTTTGCATAAAAGAGAGAGTAAAAAACATCTTTTCAGTTTTCTGTTTCTCGAGGTTTGAAGTGCTACTACTGCGAGAAGGGATCGTTGTATCTTGGGAGAAGTTTGCCATCCAATCGTGAGCACTTGTGGAGGGCAATTTTGTCTTAAGAAAAAGTGTTCACCTCTTGCCTCGATCCACCATTTAAGTCATTTTAATTTTTTGCACTTTTCCAGTTTTCAAGTAAGTCATTTCTGTTGATTAATAATTAGGATATAAATTGCACCACATATTAATTTATTCCAACAATAAGTGACTCTTATTTTCAATGTTGCAATTAGTCTAGTCACTAAGAACCTTAAAGTTGAAGTCAATCTAGTCTAGTCTGGTCACTAAGATCATCTTCAATGCAACCGTAGATTGAGGAAATTGCATATTTAGTCCCCAACCTTTCAAAAAAGTTGGGAATATACTCATAACCTTTAAAAAAAGCATCAGACATCCCCAATGTTTGAAAAAATAGGCATAGGTCATTTATGACGAAATTGTCCTTCTCTTTAATAAATAAAACAAGAAAAAAGAAAAACTTAATTGAAAAATAACCAAATTTACCTCAAAAAAATAAAAAGTAACAAAGTGGCCTATTCTTTATCAAACCTCAAAAAGATGAGAGGAAATCTTATTCAAAGCAAATCAAATCAGTACTAAAAATAGTAGAGTAGAATTAGAAAATCAAGAAACCCACGTCATCGGCCGCCGCTGCCACACAAATCGTCGGCCGCCACCGCCACCTAAACATTAGAAAACCATTTTCTACATCCTCCCAAAACACCACAACCACAATCCACCGTTCCCTCCATCGACCGCCAA
The DNA here is from genome assembly GCA_023638005.1 of Forsythia suspensa. Classification (NCBI taxonomy): domain Eukaryota; kingdom Viridiplantae; phylum Streptophyta; class Magnoliopsida; order Lamiales; family Oleaceae; genus Forsythia; species Forsythia suspensa. The sequence continues at coordinate 22,517,690 of CM042670.1, read as the reverse complement.
CCGCAAACCATCATTGGAAGAGAAACAAAATACAAAATGGGTGGGAGTTACTTTGGAGCAGAGACAGGAGGGTGGAAGTTTTTTTTACTTGGATGTGGCAGATGGAAAGGCAGTGTCAAGGTTGCCAGTGATGGAATCCTGTTTTCTCCGGCGACGAGGGGTCAGATCATGGTCGTAATAGAAAGGTAAAACAAACACAGCAACATCTTCCTTGATTTTAGTAGAAACAAGGTGGTGCCATTGAGTTGTCTTCCCCAGAATCAGTTTCAAGGTACCCCAATTTTCTAAAGTAAAGATCTTTGATTGATTTTAAGAATATCAATGTATTAATTGTTTCTTGTGTGCTTTTTGATTGAATTCTTAATTGGATTGTATGGAAGTATTCTAAATTGGGATTTTGATGGTTGGATTGTCTAGGCAGAGAATGGCTTTCTAATGTTTAGGTTTAGATTTAGGTAGCGGTGGCAGCAATTTGGGTGGTGGTGGCAGCCGATGATATGGATTTCTTGATTTTCTAATTCCACTCCACAATTTTTATTACTAATTTGATTTTCTTTGAAGAAGATTTTTCTCTCATTTTTTTGAGATTTGATAAAGAAGATCACCAATTTGTTACTTTTTATTTTTTGAGGGTAAATTTGATAATTTTTCAATTATTTTTTTCTTTTTTCTTGTTTTTTCTTTTTTTTTTAATTTAAAGAGAATGGCAATTTCGTCATAAAGACCTATCATACCTATTTTTTCAAATGCTGGGATGTCTGGTGTTATTTTTAAAGGTTAGGGGTATATTCTCAACTTTTTTAAAAGGTTGGAGGACCAAATATGCAATTATCCTAAAAAAAAATTCCGCTACGTAAGTAAAATACACAATGTCTAAAAAAGTTCATTTTCAATGCAATTTGTGATGCACTATGTCAAGCTGACGTGGTAGGAAAAAATTAGACAATATCTAACACTCCGTCTAATTTTAGATGTCCTGTTAGACATGTTGACTTAATAATATTTAAATTTTCTATGCATATTTAAATGTAATCTAGTATTTATTTTAATAAAATAAAATTCACCTAGACAACAACCCATAGAATGCATTGGAGACCAAATTTGAACTTGAATGTCTATTTATTAGACATCAATGCCACGTAAATCGTAAGTCTTCCAATATTTGTGCCATCTAGATAGCAATCTATAGAATGCATTGAAGACACTCTAAGAGATTTGTTAGAAATATTGTTGATCCCAAATCATATCAAATCAAATCAAACACAATCACCATCAAAATGTCATCAAAGATCACTACGATCTTTTCTCAACTTTTTAATTTCTTTTAATTGAGATTTGTTCAGTTAATTAATATTACATATATATTCTTTTCCTTGTACAAGAAGAGTAGAAATATGTATATAGTTTCTTTTATTGTTCTATGTAGTGTAATAAGAGAATTCCATATTTCTTCTTATACTCTAAATTTGTCATGGTATCATAGTGATATTTACCCTTTTTTTCTTTTGTTGAATGACATTAATATGGTGTTGTTCTTGAGGTTATATGCATCTCTGTCACGTTATGTTCTACCCACATATATAGTACTAAATGCTAGTTTATATGAGAATGTTTATTAAATTAGAAAATAACGAATGAATATGATAGAATTTGTACGAGACATCCCTTGCACGATTTCTATTTTTGATCGTGGAAATTCTCACGCTTCAGTATTTTTTAGTATTCAAGAAAGTTGATTAATGATCACTTTTGAAGCCAATAAGGTCTAAGTGATAAAATTAAATTAAATTGACGAGATGGCCTTGTATTAATTTAAATGGATGTTTACAAAGGGAAGTTAAGCAAAAAAATGTAAATTGTTATTTATGATGACTGAAGTAATTGGCGTAAAATTAAGGAGTGAAATTTCGATCTTTAAGTCGAGTGGTTTAATTACGCAACTGGGGTAATAACTCTAGCATGTAATAAGTGAATTAAACAATTTTGTTGCGCGATTGATGCATGGATCCAACTTGATGCACAAATTTTTAAATTTTGACGTTCCCGTTCTTTCTACTAGTTAGAAACGCGTGCGTTGTACGTGCTTTTGTAATCATATTGTTAATTTTTATTATTTTCAAATTTTTTATTTTTTAATTGTTAATAATTAAAATATTAAAGTAGTAGTTGCAATTAATATAAAAAAAAAAATATGGTTGTTGATAACATATTGTTTTGCATTCAATGTTGATATTTTATTTTCATTCATAGAAGTACAATTGCAATTAAAGATGAGTTTTATATAGTAGTAATACGAATAGTAACTTGAATTCAGTGAAAAGCTTTTGGCGATTTGAGCTTTGATAATTGACGAACCATTGATATCAAATCGTATGAAATTAATGGTGTACTAATTATGGATCTTCAGGGTTGTGTTTTATAAAAAAAAAAAATTATTAATTTTATTGGAGGGAATGTAATGATTGATGATACAATATTGTACATTTGTTGGAGTAGTGACTCATTGTAAAGAATATTATGTGTATGTTCTCTTTTTATTTAGCGCGTCTGATTTGACGATATAAATGATAACAACATAAATGTAAGTAAGAAACAAAAATTAAAGAACAATTCTCTCTCTCTCTCTCTCTCTCTCTCTCTATATATATAATTATTAATTAAATTAAAAATTAAAAAAGCTCCATATATTAATTGTCAACTATAATTACTATAATACAATGTATTCAAAACAATATTTTCATCTCCATGATTTGAATTTTAATCCGGTAATAAAAAAAGTTACAATTTTTCCATTATTTTTTTTTAAATCCATTTTTCATTTCTTTCATCTACGTAAGGGAAAAAATTTGAGATCATCTTTTCACCTTCATATTTAATTTAATATATTAAATATTTACAAATTTTATATGTATATTTAATAGATTAGTAAAAATTTAATATACGATAATAATAAACAATAAAAGAGTAACAAATAAATATTAAAAGATAATTGCATTCATTTAAGTACAATTACAATTAGATATGAGTTTTATATAATGATAATCCTAACAATAACTTGAACCCAGGTAAGACATTTTGGTGATTTAAACTTTGATGATTGACGAACAATTGATATCATAAATTTGAGTAAGAAACAAAAATTAAAGAAGTGTGAATATTTGTCTATGTTGTAAGAATATCGTTGATGGATAGAGTAAGAATATTGTTGACGGACAGAAGTAAAATGAGAAAAACGTTCTATATATATTAATTAAATTAAAAATAAAAAAAGTTTCACACGTTAGTTCTAAACTATAGTATATGTTTAGTAGGGGTTTAAAGATTTTTAAAAAAATTGGTAAAATGTGTTGTTGAAAATATGATAAAAGTTGTAGGTCCCACAAAATATGTAGTTGAAAATGAATTTGAGAAAAAAAAAAAAAAGAACTGAATCAAACATGCTCGTAATCAATGTAATTTAATGTATTAAAAATAATATTTTTATCTCCATTTCAGTTTTGACAACTATGATTTGAACTTTAATGCGGTGATAAACAAAGTTACAAGTCATTCATTTCTTTTTTTGATTGAAATTCATTTCTCATTCTTTTTATCTACTTAATGTAAAAATAAAAAATAAAAAATTGAGATCATCTTTTCACCTTCATATTTAATTTAATTGATTAAATGTTTAAAAAATTAATTGTATATTTAGTAAATTGTTGAAAATTTAATGTACAATAAGAATAAACAATAAAATATTAATAAATAAAATATTAATTATACATTAATGAATACTAAAGGTGAATATGGAATTTTAAAAAGTTTGTAAGGGTATAATGGTCCAAAAATATTTCTCCATTTAAGCCTCTTTTAGATTAGTACTAGTTAGACACGTGTGCGTTGCACGTGCTTTTGTATTATATTGTCAATTTTTTATTTTTTAATTGTTAATAATTAAAATATTAAAGTAACAATTACAATAAAGATAAAAAATATGATTGTTGATAACATGTTGTATTGTATTATTCGATACTAATATTTTATTTATATACATAGAAGGACAATTGCAATCAAATATGAGTTTTATATAGTGGTAATACGAATATTAATTTAAACCATGATGGACAATATAATAGTGGTAATAATTGACTATATAATATTGTACATTTGTTGGAGTAGTAATTTCTTGTAAACAATATTCTTTGTATATGTTCTCTTTTTATTAAGCACGCTAATTTAACGATACAAATAAAAACAACATAAATGTAAGTAAGAAACAAAAATTAAAGAATTGTCAACGTTCTCTGTCTCTTTCTTTCTCTATATATATAATTATTAATTAAATTAAATTAAATTAAAAATAAAAAAAGTTTCAAATATTAGTTGTGAACTATAATCACTGTAATCCAATGTATTAAAAATAATCTTTTTATTTTCTATTTCAGTTTTGACAACCATGATTTGAATTTTAATGCGATAATAATAAAAAAGTTACAATTTTCTCATTCATTTTTTTTTTTAAAATCCATTTCTCATTTCTTTTACCTACGTAATGGGAAAAAAAATTGAGATCATCTTTTCACCTTTATATTTAATTTAATATATTAAATGTTTACAAAATATAATTATACATTTAATAATTTGTTAAAATTTAATGTGATAATAATGAACAATAAAAAATAATAAATATATATTAAAAGATAATTGCATTCATGTAAGTACAATTGCAATAAGAGATAATTTTTAAGATGATAATACTAACAATAACTTCAACCCAGTGAATATCTTTTAGTGATTTAAACTTTGATGATTGACAAACTCTTAATATCAAATCTTATAGAATTAATGATTTCCAGGGCTGCATTTTACAAAAAATAAAATTAATAATTACTAATTTTATTATGAAAGAATGTAATGATTAACTACATAATATTCTACATTTGTTGGAGTAGTAGTTACTTGTGAACAATATTCTTTGTGTATGTTCTCTTTTTATTAGACGTGTTTGATTTGACGATATAAATGAAACGTCATAAATGTGAGTAAAAACAAAAATTAAAGTAGTGTCAATGCTTACATATGTTGTAAGAATATTGATGACGAATATAAATAAGATGAGAAGAATGTTCTATATGTATATTAATAAAATTAAATTAAATTAAAAATGAAAAAAAATTCACAGGTTAGTTCTAAAATATAGTATATGTTTGGTGGGGTTTAAATATTTTGAAAAAAATTGATAAAATGTGTGGTTGAAAAGTTGATAAAAGTTTTAGTCTTTTAGATCCCACAAAATATGTAGTTGAAAATGAATTTAAGAAAAAAAATGAATTTAAAAAAAAATGAACCAAACATGCTCGTAATCACTGTAATATAATGTATTAAAAATAATATTTTTATCTCTATTTCAGTTTTGGCAACTATAATTTGAATTTTAATGTGGTAATAAATAAAGTTACAATTTTTCCCATTAATTTTTTTTTAAAACTCATTTCTCATTCCTTTCATCTACGTAACGCAAAAAAAAAGTTAATTTAATGGATTAAATGTTTAAAAATTTTAATTGTATATTTAGTAAATTGTTGAAAATTTAACATACAATAATGATGAACAATAAAAGAATAATAAATAAAATATTAAAAAATAATTATACATTAATGAATACTAAGGGTGAATATGAAATTTTAAAAAATATATAAGGATAGAATAGTCCAAAAATGTTTCTCCTTTTAAGGATCTTTTAGATGTAATAATATAGATATAGATATAGATATAGATATTGATTAATAGATGAGGTATATCTGAAAAATAATTTAAATATTGAAGGCACATAGAAAATTCGTTTATAGTAAATTTGACTGTAATTCTTAAATGTTTAACTAAATTTAGATTAAATAAATTCTTTCAACTTAAAATAATTAATTTTATATCCACAATTCTTTCTATATCTTTAATCTGAAAAATGCATTTATTAGAAATTAAATTTCACATCTTTAATTCTATTTGGTAATTAAGGAATTCTCATTGACTATAATTAAGCAGCAACGATTGAAATTGAAATTAATTTATAAAGGATTCTAAATTTATTGGTGCAGTTTGTTGAAGTGTTAAAGCAATTCATGTAGAAAAAATTGAGTTTCAATTTAAATTTCTCCACTCATCAAATTAAGTCTTTGGTGAAAATTGAAGAAATCCAATACTTAGAATTTAACTGTTATTCACGTTTTGAAATAAAAAAGAGAAACTTTATATTACATGAACAAGAAACAAAAATTAAGGAAATTGCAGAATTAAAATTGAAGAAGAAAGTGTAAACCGAGGCCTCTACGTGTACAGTTTCATTAAAACAGATTAAATCTCTCTACCAGTAGGTTATGAACGTCTGTCTCCCAAGATACAACGGTAGAACTAGTTATACTTAAATGAACCGACCTAATGCCCGAACTTTATCACCTCTAAAAGAAAACTTAGAGAAACAGAAAGGAAGAGAGAAAATGCTTGAATTGTTATGTAAAGAATGATGAAAATTGACATCCTTATATAGGCCTTAGAGTGACCTTCCAATTCCAAATCCATCATTAACAAGAGAGTTACTAAAGTTTCAAAATATGAAAGGATGAGAAGATGGAAGGTCTCAAACAAATGAAGAATTTAAACTTTTCATTCACTTACTTATTTTCCAAACATCATTCAAAAAGAACATGATTTAATGTTTGTGATAACAGACACAATTACCCAAACAAAATCATTGGAAATATAGAAGCAAACCAATGTAATTAATCCAAAACAAAAACAATCAACTACAATGTGGAGATGAACATAAATAGTTATGATTTATGAAAGAGAATTAATTCCTAAAGCTAGGTCCAACGGCTTCATTCTCAAGAGGATTGGAGCTAGTTCCAGCATGAGTATTCCCAGATGTGGTGCTAAAACTTGGTCCTGCGACGGCTACGTAGTTGAACCCATTGAGCATATTACCCCAGGTGGAATTGGAGCTAGTTCCAGCATTAGTATTCCAGAGGCCGCGGGGTGCTAAAAATAGGTCCAAATAACCTGCGTTGTCGAACCTATAGGGCACATTACCCTATTCAAATCTAGCCTATAAACTCTGGTTCACCAAAGAAAAATTCAGCATCTGATTCCCACCCATTTGTGAGTTCACTGCCCCAATTTTTGTAGTTCCTCCATTCGGGTCACGATGTATTGCATTTTTTGGTACGCCAAACGTACCATTTCAGTCATCTAATTTGGAAGGACATTCTGCAGATTCAATAAACCAGTCATGCATTGGTGCATGAGAATTTCCGTGTCTTCTATTTCGTTCTCCCTCTGCAGCTTCTGGGCTTGTTTGAACATTCTTTGAGTCCGTTCCATTTTTGGCAATTCCCGAAATCTGGAAATAACTTGCTGAACATCATGTAAGGAATTGAGGTATACATGCACAGCGGAAATTAAATGTTCAATTCCTATAAGCCTGGATCAACCTTGTACTTAGAGAGAATTCGTGATAGGAGTTTACCTTTGATGAACACAGTGAAATCTGATTTCTGATTAACTGGATGTGCGATCTTCAATACCACAGCTGTCCAAATGTCCAGCCTCCAATGGTGATCCACACAGCAAGAACAGATCTGGACTTCCACGATCATGAACAGATGAAAGCGGAACTTTTGGGAGAAATTGATTGGGTTGTCTTTTACAAGTGCTAGCAAGTAATGGAAAACAACTCATATGATTAATCTGTTGTGGCCTTGTATATATAGGTAGGGCTAACCCTAGCCCTAGTTCTAGTCCAACTAGAACCCATCAACAAACGGGCCCAATTAATTAATCTAATTAATTAATTTAGTCCAATAAGTAATTAAGTCCGACCCAACTATTTGGACCTTGGACATTAATTCTTACAATCTCCCACTTGGACAAGGTCCAATTCCAGATGCTCAATTCTCACTTTATGTGTGTGACCCATTAGGTTCCCTTTCACGATGGCAAACGCGCGATATTCTCATCAATTCACCAAGATCGATCAATTCACGTCGCCCAAGATTGACATCTAGCAATGTGTCAAGGCAATCCATGTGAAGGAAAATGTCATGTGGTATGATAGAATCAATATATGTGCGGTTACTGGTGGAAATATAATCCTTCATCAATATAACCCAATTGGTTAAGAGATATGGATCGTCAATCTCATTTCAACCAATTATGTTATTCACCTCAACTCTTCGTTGATCTAATCTAGGTATGATTGAAACATTTTCAACTCATAACTCCACCCCGCCGAGGAAATTTATATCAACTTAAGTGGGCAAAAATTAGGTTATAATCTCCTACTTTCCGGGTAGACGAATCCTCATATTAGACATTCACAATCTTCATACGATTCTCACTTTGTACCGTCTGACGTCTTCACGGTGACTCAAATCTTGAGCCCCATCAAACGTTCGCTAAAAGTACAAGTGGTCCTCATATAAGATTCTATGATGTCCTCAAGTCAAAGGACCAAATCCACAACAGCGCGCATAGAGATTTACCACCGGCGCTTGGATAGTTATCCATGTGGAATCTCTAGGCGGATCATCTAATGTCATGTTCTCATAACAATGCATTCATGTGTTCATTCGGATGTCCTCTACATCTTAGCTCGTGAGATCGCCTACTTTCTTTCAAAAGAAATGCAACACATACTAGTCTATTCGCAACAATGATATCCGTATCTCATTATTACTATGACTAGGGATATTTCAAGAATAAGTTATTTATAACTTGTATCTCACAATCACAACGCCTTGTGATTAACAAGTTACTGTGAACTTTTCTTCGGACTCTATTATTTTAATTAATAAAATTTTAAAAATAACAGATCTGCCATTAAAATGTAGACAAGCATTTAATTAATCAATTTGTTCATATACTTCACTGTCTAACAAAAAGTATATCACAAAATGTCCCATACAAACTAGATCCAATCACTCAGGTATCTTAATACCATCAAATTTAGCATGACCATCATGCTTGTGCTGGGACAACAACTTTGTCAAAGGATCTGCTACATTATCGTATGTTAGGATTCGTTCTATCTTTATATAATTTCTTAAGATTATCTCTCGATGAGATGTATAATCTTGCCTCAATATATATCTCGGATCATTGATGAGACCTCGGTTCCTTCGCTTGTGCGATGGCTCCATTGTTATCACAATACAAGTTATTGGATCAACAATGTTAGGAACTATTCCAAGTTCAATAATGAACTTCTTGATCCAGGCTCGCTTTTTTCTTTGCTTACGAGCGACAATATATTCGGCTTCTGTAGTTGAATTAGCAGTCGTTTCTTATTTAGAACTTTTCCAACTGACTGCACCACCATTTTGAGTAAACACATATCCAGAACATGTCTTTAGTTCCATACACCAAGAACATGTCTTTATCAGATTGAAAGCTGACATCGGCATAACCTTGAACTCTAAGTTCATTTCCTCCATATACAAAGAACATGTCTTTAGTCCTTCCTAAGAACTTAAGGATGTTCTTGATCATGATCCAATGTTTCTCGCCGAGGTTCGCTTGGAACACGCTTGTGACACTCAAAGCATATGAAACATCCAATCGAGTACATAGTATTGCATGCATGATAGATCCTATTGCTAATGCATAAGGAATTCTATCCATGCGATCTCTTTCAATTTGTGTCTTTGAACACATCTCTTTTGAGAGATAGATCCCATGCCTGATGGGACAGACTCATCTCTTGGACTCTTCTATGCTAAATCTTCTTAAGATTTTATTTATGTACATATCTTGAGATAGGCCAAGCATTCTCTTAGATCTATCTCTATAGATCTTTATACCGAGAATGTACGTTGCCTCTCCCATATCCTTCATGGAGAAATTTTTAGATAACCACAATTTTACTGATTTTAGCATTGGGATATCGTTTCCTAATAATAGTATGTCATCCACATACAAAATTAAAAATACGACTTTACTCCCACTAACCTTTTTATACACACATGGTTCATCTTCATTTTTGATAAAATCAAACATTTTGATTGTCTCATCAAAACGAAGATTCTAGCTCCGAAAGGCTTACTTTAAAACATATATGGATTTCTGTAGTTTGCATACCTTGTTTGACTCTGTGGATTCAAAACATTCAGGTTGTGTCATGTACACATCCTCGCTAAGATTCTCTTTAAGGAATGCAATCTTGACATCCATTTGCCAAATATCATAATTATGGTATGCTACTATCGCAAGTGGAATTCGAAATAACTTAAACAAAGCTCTTTGGTGAGAAGGTTTCACAAAGTCAACCTCTTGTCTTTACTTATAACCCTTCGCAACCAATCTTGCCTTTAAGTATGAACATTACCATCCATGTCGACCCTTTTAACGTAAACCAATTTACACATATAGGTTTTACCCATTCGGTGGGTCAAGCAAAGTCCAAACCTTGTTTTTGTACATAGAGTTCATCTCGATTCCATGGCTTCCTCGCCATCTCTTTGAGTCAACACTTGACTTCGATTACTGCGTAAGTAGTAGGTTCATCTTCCTCGATTAGTAATACATTACTAGTAATCGGAGATCGTATCTCGAGAGGAAAATGAATGACTCGCTTTCGACTTTCTGCGCGGAGTCGGGTGTGTCCTTGGGGCGGTGGTTCCCACTTTCTCAATCTGTGCTTTATCGGATGCAAGCTCGACCATTGGAATATCTAATTGGTCAATTTTATTTGTGGTTTCTTGAATCTCTTCAAGATCTACATTTCTCCTACTGTCTTCTCTAAGAATACAGCAAGTCTCGATATGATGACCTTCATCTCGATAGAATTGTAGAAATAATATCCAACACTTTCTTTTGGATACTCCACAAATAAACAATTATCAGATTTAGCTCATAGCTTATCTGATTCAACGCGCTTCACATAAGCGTCGCATCCCTAAACCTTCATGTATGAAAGATTAGGTAGTTTTCCCTTTCCATAACTCGTATGGAGTTTTATTGACCGATTTAGATAGGACACGGTTTAGTGTATAACATGCGGTGTTAAGCGCATACCTCAAAACAATTTTGGAATAACTACGCAACTCACCATTGATCGCACCATATTAAGTAAGGTGCAATTTCTCCTTCGGATACACCATTTTGTCATGGTGTATACGGTGGAGTCCAACGCGAGAGAATCCCATTCTCTTTTAGATAGTCTAAAAACTCACCCTTCAAATATTCTCCACCTCGATCAAATCTAAGTGTTAGAATATTTTTCTCGATTTGCCTTTCTACTTCTTGCTTGAATTTCTTGAACTTTTCAAGGGCTTCACTCTTGAATTCCATCAAGCATATAAAATCATATCTAGAATGGTCATATGTAAATATGATAAAGTAAGAAAAGCCACTTTTAGCATCTTTAGACATTTGTCCATATACATCGGTATGTACAAGACCCAAAATATACTGTAGAATGTCTCCCTCCTTTTTCGGAAAAAGAGGTCTAGGTCATTTTGCCCCAACGGGCATGATTCACACTTATCAAATGATTCATAATCATTTGAATCCAAGTATTCATTTTTATGTAACTTGGTGATGCGTTTTCATTTATATGACCGAATATGCAATGCCAAGATATGAGTATTTTAGTTTTATCTCTTTTATGCCTTGTGGTTCCACTTCTAATGCCATTTGTTTCCACATTGAAAACACGGATCATCGATTTGGATTCGTCTTTTCTTAACTGTTTCCAACAGATTCGGCCTTCTTGGATCCTTTCTAAAAGGTCAATTTAGATTTCCTCTCAGTGCCCTTAGAGGTATCAATGGCCAAAGTTTACCCATTTCCTTGGGCTTATCAATTTTTCAGCATGTTTAGCAATTTAAGTAGGGTACACTGAATCTTATTCATGTTGAAGTTCATAATGAACTGCGAAAAGTTATTAGGTGGGGACTGCATAACTAAGGCAACACTTAGCTCGTTGTCCATGGTAAAACTTAATTGATTTAATTTTTTCAATATAATCAATCATCTTCAATACATGAGCACTGACTGAAGATTTTTTTACCATCAAACATCTTTATAACCTTTTGGATGTCTCATACTGTTTCTATTCGATGCGTTGTACATCATTCAACTCCTTGAAATGATATATTTTGGTATAGGCATCCATACCCTCGTCTTTGCTTTTCTAACTCAAGTGACATCTTTGCAAGCATCATATGTTGCGGTGTTACTATTATCACCGTGTTCTTGTAAGCTGCCGCACGTTCTCCAAACAGAGCCTCCTCAATAGGAGCTTAGGCATTGGTGCTTATTGACATATCCAATTTTTCTTTTCATGCTTGAGAACAATTCTCGGATTATGGTGCCACCAAAAATTTTGTCCGATATGTTTGTTGGTATCCAATATGCCTCTCAAACTTATATGGTTACTCATGATTCAACCAATAAATAATAAGATAGAACAATTAATTAAATGCATAAAATTAATTTAACATGGACTTATATTAAATTAATTATACTCCCACTGTTTAAATTGAATTAATGACCCTCAAACATTAATCAATAGAACCATTTAGATTCCCAGTGGGCTAGGATCCCTTTTGTTTTATTAGAACCTTGAGTGACTCAACAAATCCTAATAAAACATCCAGGTAAATACTTCTATCAATCACATCTCTATGTGACTCCTAGATCATCAAGTAGACAACTTATTGTCGTACACATCATATGTGTTTACTTGATTGTGCCCCTAAAATTTTATTTCTTTGAGTGACTCAACAAAAAATAAAATTTTAGTTAAATTCGACCTATTGTTCAGAAACATCAAATGTTTCATAGTAATAAACATATTCATGAGCGAGCAGCCTTGAGTGACTCAACAAACTGACATCGATAATGGACTCTGGTTTTTCGCTATAACAATAGAAGGCACGTTGTATTAACCATTTAATACTGAATTTAATATTTTTGATAAAGAGGGTTTGTCTCATCATAATTATGTATATATATTAATTAACATCTAACATGCAATAAATCATACATAATAATAAGCGTGGATGATTATGGAATTTATCTATCTAATCTTCTTGAGCGAAAAGAAGATTAGTTGGTCAATTCCTAAGGGACGTTGCATTTGTTCATCGAATGCTAAATGCAATCATCTCTATCTTCTGCGCAACAACTGTATCCTATACTAGTTGGCACGCAGTTCCACGATCAATGGACACGCAGGCCCATAATAAATAAATAACTCGAAAATCTAATTAAATAAATAATAGGCTCATGAGCCCATTTAATTAAATAATAACAGCTCATGAGCCCAACCAATAAACAACAGAAATAATTAACCATATAACCAATCACATGGGTCGAGTCCATAATCATCTACTAAACATCTATTTTAATAGCTAATATTAAAAATATATTAATTTCTAAATTTGTAGCTTTGACAGTATAAGTCTAAACCTTTTAGACATTTTGGAACGGACTAGACAGAATTAAATAATTAATCTAATTAATTACTTAATTTTTCAATAATAAAATTAATCAATTAATTTTATTCATAAAAGGGGCTTTTCAAATTTTATTTCATCTACCAATTTAAAGTCATACTCTAATTGAAGATAAAATTTGTATGTGGTCAAAATTATAATTTTATAAAGTAAAGTCAAAATTTAATCTGGTCAAAAATATAATTTAAAATAAATTTTAGTCAATACTAAATATTTGACCAACATTAAATTTAAATAATTACAAAATTTTCAAAAATTTAAAATTACATTTAAGACCATATTCCTAGAAAATAAAATTTGAGGACTTATTGTGTAATTTAAAATTACACCTTGATCAAAAAGAAATCGGTGGACTTTATGTGCAATTTCCGAAATTGTACAAAAGACCCATCCCTTTAATTCAAACAGCGGGTCTTCTCACGCAATTTGGAAGTGCATAAGAGACCCTTTTCTTTCTTTAAAGTTGGGGGCCTCTCATGCAATTTCCAAAATTGCACAAGAGCCCCATCTTCATCTACCAAACAGAAACGCAGAGACCATTGGTTTCGCAAATGGCGCCACTTTCAATGAAAAAGAGGGGATGGAGGGAAGATGGTAGTGGCACGCCGTGTCAAACATCGGCGCCATCGATTCTCATATAAACAGCAATGACTACCGCTGTTCATGAGAAGAGGCGGTGGCGGCGCTCGTCTTGCTCTCGGCAATGACATCTTGTCATCATTGCGAAGATCACCCTGGCCGATCTTCGCGACAGAATCTGGTGCCTTCAAAAGCGTTGAACCGTGGTAGCTACTTATCCGGCGTTGGCAACTTCGAAAGCGCCGCGGTCACCACCTATCCCACGACTTTCCGACCTTTTGATTCATTCCAAATAAACCCAAAACAATTTCAGATTTTAGTTTTATAAAATTCACAATTTTATTTTAACTATCAAAACTCAAATCAAATTAATATACCAATAACGATTATTGTTCAATTCATCAAAGCAGTTTAACAAACTCTAACAAGTAACAAGGTAGTCTATGATACCACTGTAAGGAATTGAGGTATACATGCACAGCGGAAATTAAATGTTCAATTCCTATAAGCCTGGATCAACCTTGTACTTAGAGAGAATTCGTGATAGGAGTTTACCTTTGATGAACACAGTGAAATCTGATTTCTGATTAACTGGATGTGCGATCTTCAATACCACAGCTGTCCAAATGTCCAGCCTCCAATGGTGATTCACACAGCAAGAACAGATCTGGACTTCCACGATCATGAACAGATGAAAGCGGAACTTTTGGGAGAAATTGATTGGGTTGTCTTTTACAAGTGCTAGCAAGTAATGGAAAACAACTCATTTGATTAATCTGTTGTGGCCTTGTATATATAGGTAGGGCTAACCCTAGCCCTAGTTCTAATCCAACTAGAACCCATCAACAAACGGGCCCAATTAATTAATCTAATTAATTAATTTAGTCCAATAAGTAATTAAGTCCGACCCAACTATTTGGACCTTGGACATTAATTCTTACACATAAGTGATCATGAGGGCCAAACGCTCAGGTTCATAGGCACTGTAAATGATTGCACAAGCTTCTACACCACATATGAGCCTTGTTTAGAGCTGCCCCTTCTTTCTCTTTTTAAATGATGCCTTCCACTCTGCTCTGCGTCATTTGCAATATACTCAAGCTTAATTCTTCCTCTCGTCATGTTTGGGGATGATTTTTGGTAGGTGAAATGGCAATTGATACATTATTGTTTACTGTCAAAAGATGGTATTTATAGGTAAAAAAAAAAAAAAAACAAGATTGGGTTATTATTCGAATTATGATACATAGCAATTGTTTCTTTT
Source organism: Forsythia suspensa (assembly GCA_023638005.1). Classification (NCBI taxonomy): domain Eukaryota; kingdom Viridiplantae; phylum Streptophyta; class Magnoliopsida; order Lamiales; family Oleaceae; genus Forsythia; species Forsythia suspensa. The sequence goes on along the minus strand of CM042670.1, from coordinate 22,502,351 downwards.
CCTTTTTGGATTTCCGCATTGAATTTCAATTACCATAAAAAATAAATAACGTGGATACTGATAGTAATTGTTCTATATTTTTATACATATATTATTTGTCAATTTTGGAAAGTGGCTAACGGTACTGTACAAATGAATTCAATAATTTGTCAAAAGGGGATTATCATTATTCCAATTTAAGTTTAGTCAAAGAAAGAAAATTATCCAGTAATATTAAATACATAGAAATGGTTAAAAAAGAAAGAAAGAAAAAATCTCCTTTGATAGTCAGTACATTCACTACAAGGAAAGGTACTTATAGCGACGACAACATTAGCGATGACACAGTGTTGCCACTACTTGTTGTATATTGTAGCGATGATACTAAAAAATTGTCGCTATATTTTCTAACTGTGTAGCGGCGACATATGTCGTCTCTATATTTTATCTGTCGCCGCTAATATTGTTAATTTATAGTGATGACTCTGCTGTAGATTGTAGCGACGATACTGAAAAATCGTCACTATATTTTCTAACTGTGTAGCGGCAACATATATCGTCTCTATATTTTATCTGTCATCGCTAATATGGTTAATTTATAGCAACGACACAATATGTCATCGCTATATATATCATAAATGGCGAAAACTATTCATGCCATTTTTGTGTACATATAGAGATGATAAATGTAGCTGCAATAGAGTTGTAGCCGTAGTTTGTAGTCAAACGATACAACGGATCATCATGATTCATCTCGTAATATGTATTCAAGGCTATTGAGACAACATACACTACAAGAAAATGAAGTCGGTCGTTATGTGTGTGGCGCCAAAACCTTGAAACCTTCCAAAACAATTAATGACTAAAACAATATATTTGACGACCGAATAAATGGTTGTATTCGAGAATAAATTAACGACCATCTTATTTCGGGTTGTTGAAATTGATAAAAACCTTACAATCAATATTAGATGGTCGTTAAAGGAATATTTGACAACCATATTAGATAGTCGTTAAAAATATTATTCACGATCAATAAATTTGGTCATTAAAACTATTTTAACAACTAAATAACATGCTTGGTTGTTGACAATTAATCGTATACAATCAAATTTTGAGTTAGCTAGAAATATGTTGTAATGATCAAAGTATTAGTTGTTAATCCTATATTTCTTGTAGTGGCCAAAATGAGAATTAACAACTAATGTTTTGACGACCAAATAAATATGATCGTTACAAAATGTTTATCAACGACCAAAATAAATCTTTAGTCGTAATTAGTGAGTCACAAACAATTGTATATTAACAACCACGACATTAGTTGTAAATGTTTTATGTTCTACGACCAAGTTAAAGTTGGTGCGTTGTATGTGCGCCAAAACAATCAACGACTAAATAATATATGTGACGAATAAATAATTGGTTGTAGTTAGAATAAATGAACGACCATCTTATTTTAGTCGTTAAAAGTGATAAAAAATTTTTTAGTCTTTAAAAGGAATAGGGTTGTCAAAATTGGCAGCAATATTGTCATTTGTTTCTTATCTATAGAGACGACTTACTAACTCTATTGAGACGACATTGTCACCACTATAGAATATCTTTTTTAATCTCTTCTTATTCATTTTCTATCTTTATATTTTGTAAATTCAATCTCCTATTTCAATTCTTCTTCTTCCATTCTTCGTCACTGCATTTCTGCAAATTCTATACCCAACTACAAAAAATATAGTCTTTTTCAGTTATGGATATTGATAAAAATTGGACAAAAATTAGAAATTGCACAAAATCGTCAGATTTTTGGAACAGTTTGAAAGTATTTATAAACAGGGCTAGGTCATTTGTAAACGACAAGAGAGATTAAATGTCCGTGCACAAGATGTTTAAACGGTCTCACACATCCAAATGTTCAAACATGAAATTACTTATTGCAGCCATTGTACAATTAAATTTTGTTACAAACATTGATGAGAGAGGTGCCATCTTATTCCCTTACTTTGAATTTAATAAATAAATTAGCTACTAAAAAGTACAATTTTGTATTGATCGGGACCCATAAAAAGGGACAATTATGAGTAGAGATGGCAAACAGACCGGGCCGCGCATCGGCCTGTTTCGTAAAAAGACGGACCCGGACCGTAAAATAACACACGGGCCGAGTCTGGCTCGACCCATGAAGTCCACACATTGGCCTGTGGATCCGGCCCGTGGACTGGTCCGTAGACCACGGACCAAGCCCATGGTCCATTTAGGACCAAATGGCTATAATTTTTTGTATAAATTTGTTTCAAACTGCTATAATTTTTCTTTCTTATAAATATCCCATAAATGTAAGTATATTTTGTATAAATTAATTTTATTTTTATCCATTTTAACTTGTAAGTTTTGATATTTAAATTTACAAAAACTTGTACACATAACAACTTGTTCGTGTATCATTTTAACTCCACCTACGCTAATAGTAGCCGATCCCAAACCCGAAAAAATGAGGAGGGTTTGAATTTTAAATTTTATCTTAACTTATTTCTTATTTTTTTTAAAACTTTACAAAAAAAAAAAGAATTTCACGTGGGTCCGCGGACCGGCTTGTGGCTCGGCCCATGTGGCCTGCATGGACCACAAGCTGGTTTGGACCTAGGTTTTTGGGAAGGGCGAGGGCCGAGACTCGAACCCGTTATGGCACAGGCCGGCTCGGCCCATTGCCATCTCTAATTATGAATACTCTTACATATTTTCAGCATAATGGCGTATTATTTTTTATCATTATAGGAAACTAACCAAATTAAAGTGTCTATCAAACGAAGAGAAAACAAACAGAAGAAAAAGGAACTCAATTGAACATACAAAGAGAATGGAGCAAATTGTCAAGTAAATACCAAAGAGAACAATTCAGGAATTGGTTATCAAATAACCATGCAACTGCATGGTTAAGAATGGATGCGATCGTAAGGGATGAATTTTCCATGCAGAACCTTATTCAACATTACCATGCGATCGCAAGATATTGAACCAAGCGATCGCATGGCTTTCCGCGGAGATTATTTTGTTGTTTCCTGATGGAAATGACTCTATTCAGGCTAGGATAAAATAACAACTTATAACACGTTTGCGTAGAGTTTTAAAGCTTAAATCGCGCGCGCGCGCACACACACACACAAATATATATGTATATGTGTATAAGATTAGATGTTAATATGTATAAGATTTTATATATAAATATACAATTGTGTGATTAGCTTAAATCATGCATATAATTTAAACTTTGAATATATGTGTATATACAATATGATTTAAGATAATCACATAATCATATATGTGCATATACAATCATTTACACATCAACATCTAACCAACAATTTTATCTATCACATATATGCAATAGGACATTAAACATATCTACTTTTAGAAAATTATTGGAAGGCATGTAGTTCACGACACTATTCATGGGACAAAAATCTGCATATATCTAATAATTGCAGTTAGGTCCTCAACTTTGAACAAACCTATAATTTGGTCCCTAAACTATCATGTTTGTGCAATTAAATCTTAAATTCTAATTTAACACATAGCAATGAAATTTTAGGGTGTTACAAATAACCCCTCTTAAAAAAAAAGTTCATCCTCAAAATTTACCTTGGAACTCTTCCCACTTATGTTTTTCTAATTGTCCATGATGTTGCTTATTCACCTTACTAATGAAAATTCTTTTCTGAAATAGAGGTTTCTAAATCGTAAAATAGAGATTTCTTGAAATAGAAGTTTCATAAATGTTTCCAAAATTAGAATATTCTTAAAAGTTTTTGGAAATAGAATTTCTAAATATGTGAATTTTTCTTAAATTTGTAGTGGGTTTGTAATATTTCTTTTCGTCTTGTTGATTTGAATAACATGAAACTAAAAGGCTTCGAGGTGAGGAGGCGTGTCAGAAGTGGATCACTTAAATTCCAAGCTCTCCTTAGACAGTTTAGGTCCTTTTGACAAAACCTTTTAGTCTTGCGAATACACAAATCAAGATAACTCAAACAATAAGTGAAAATGAAAGCGTTAAAACTACAAATTATCCTAATTAGACCTTATCATCTAAACTAGAGATTCTTTTTGGTAGACTGTTCTTATAAGCGATATGTTCTCTAATGTAGTCATTCCTATCAAAATTGAAGACTAGCCCATAACTAAGTAATATCGTATACAATAAGTAAACATATAATTTCTATAACTTACAATCTCTATAACAAATTTTTTGTAATTTAACATGCATTCATAGAATCATAAGTCACATCCATATCTTGCTACGTCTCTATTTTCTATAATGTTACAAAAATTCATTATTGTTGTTTCACATAAATAACATGTTATTAAAATAGCTACTATAAACAATTATAAAGAATACTAGTTCGAGGAATCGACATAGAGAATGACATAGCGAGTGGTGACTAAAACCCCTTTATTTCTTATTAAAAAAATGATCCATATAAAAAAAATTATTCTTTAACCCTCCACCACACACACACACACACACACACACACACACACACATATAGTTTTAAATAAAAGCCAAACTTATAGACCTTTTTTAAAGAAAGAGGTCCAATCCTTACACTATACTATTCTCATGAACAATAACTGAGGTACTATTTATAATGTAAAAAAAAACTTCTTTTTGTTGAAAATTAAAAATAATATTAAATAATGTAAAGTCTACAAAACCGATTTAAACTCGGGCTTTGATACCATTTGTGACGACCAGAATATTTATAGATTCGAGTGTCACTAAAACTTAAAACAAACTTAAATAAAAAGAATGAAAAGGAAATAAATAAGATATCCAATTGGTACCAGCATTCAACTTAAGTGCCCCATAAGGTGGAGGTCTTGGGTTCGAATCACTAGGGATGCGAAAGAAATCCGTGAATGAGAAATATGGGCTCAGGCTTTTCTAAAGTGGACAGTATAGTTGAGTAATTGTTGGGGGTAAGACCTTGATTACAAGGATCCCGATCATTACAGAAAAATGCACTTTTTTTTTTTGTAATTTGTGATGGCCGGAATCTTTAACGATGCAAGTGTTACTAAAACTTAAAGTAAACTTAAATAAAATGACTGAAAAGAAAATACATAAGATTTTATTTATAAAATAATGAAAATTCAACATTATTCGTAACACATATATTTAAATATATGGTTCTACATAACGAAATAAATCAAAAATAGATAGATGGTGTTTCATAAATTTTATGAAATAACTCGCAACTGTAACCATCTCTGTACCGACCACTTCAAATTGCTAATTTTTTGAAAATGTGAAACAAACATAACGTGATAAAATCTCAATAAATGTGTGAGTAATATTCTTTTATTGTACATGTATTTCAACGGAAAATCATACTTGCATAGGAAGACACAAAAATTGGACCAAATTTAGATGGTACCAAATTCTCATGCATAGCGCTAGTAAACTCCGATCCGTTCTTAACGTATTTTACATAATGTGGACAATAATATAAACATAGCCGTGAAATAACATATAAAAAGAATTACTCGTAGTCAATATAACAACACACTTACTTTTTGTTTGAAACTTAAAATAAAGTTAGATCACTTGAAGAACTTGAAATTCTTTTCTATTTTCTCTCTTATTCTAAAAATAAGAAAGATATTGTGTATTTGTGTGTTTCTTTTTTGCATAAAGGGCATGTATTTATAGGGAAGGTTGATGTTTTCCATGTATGGAAACTTTATATTTCATTAATTAATTTCCTATGTTATCTATATGCATTATTAGGAAAATATAGACTCTTACCTTAAATTATATGCATGATTAAATACTAATTTAAGCTAATCACATTATCATATGCAATCGTATACATATTAGTATCTAATTACATGCATGATTAAAGACTAATTTAAAATAATAACATAATCATATGTAATCATATACATAATCACTATTTTATCTATAATCATATAATCATATGTGTATATACAATTATAGACACATCAACATCTAATCAACAATTGTATCTACCATATATATGCAATAAGGCATTATTGGCAGGCAAGATTACTGTTCAAGACATTATTCATAATTGCAATTAGGTCCTCAACTATGAGAAAACCTAGAATTTGGTCCCTAGACTTTCATGTTTGTGCAATTAAATTTTAAATTCCAATTTAACATCTAGTAAAAAAAAATTAGGGTGTTACAATAGTCATTGAACAAACAATGGGAGAAAATTAAGTTCATGATGTTATGTATACATAAAAGTACTTCAAGATTGCATTGAAGGTTGAAGTTGTAATTGGATTGCAAGTATAGTAGAAGAACATATTATATAAATATTCATTAAGTAGAAATTACAACATTGCATGGAATGCTCAACCTATTGTTCTATACATTTGACAAAAACATAGATTTATTTAGATTATCAACAAAGTAGAGCTGGGAATCTTAAAGATGGTTTTCAATCATAAACAAAAGCATCCAATGCATAAAACATATATGATTATTTTCCTCTTGGACCTTTGTTTTTTTCTTTGGAGCTGGGTGACATTCCATAATTTTTCTTTGTAACCAGTGTGGTTGTTGAGCTTACATATTCTTCATTTTGTCTTTTGTTGGAGGTCAATAGAGTCGTGGGTTCAAAAGCATCATCTTCACCGTGTTTGTAAATATTTGTCCATGCACAGCCCTAGTGTTTTAGTGTTGTGTGATGTACCTTTTCCTTTGTCAGTTTCTGGTTCTTTTCCTTTGCATTTGGAAGGAGCTGGATCGTTCATGAACATAATGTCATAATTATATTTATCTTCAGATGATTCCTTCTTCATGCCTTTGATGTAAAAGAACTGATGTTCCTCTATTGTGATTCTGATTTTGTCTAAGGTTTGTGGTCCATTGACCTGCGTAACAAGTAGCATTTGCATTAGTTTGGTTAGTGAAATCATGTAGAATGAATTTAAGATGTGACGTGTTTGGTGTATACCAATGATTATAGTTCCATTAATTTGTTGGTAGAATTCTGTAGAAAAATCTCAAATGTTTCCCCAATCATTGTCCCACATAATGATCCTATTGAGTCCTTCAATTCTACATATGATCATGCTCTGTCGATTCATATTTGTAACAATAAAGATAGTACACCAATGTTATGTAAGAGTACATAAAATGTGTAAAAGAATTTAAACAAGTTGCATGGAATTAATTGTAATGAAGATTGTACCTTGGTATTGCATGTGCATAGGAGAATTTGTAGAAGACGTGGTGGTAGGTCTCTTTGAAGTCAGCGCTTGAGACTTTATTGCAAGTCTCACATGACATACCAAAAGGATTGGTTAAATACCCTCACATATGCACGTGCCTTTACCTAGAAATAGCCCTGCTTGCCTGGTAACTATTTGGGAAAACAGTTTTATAAATATATGGCAATAATGTAATGCATATTGTTTAATTAGAATGAGACTTACCCTAGAGAGCAGCCGTTGGATATCTTTGATTTCTATTATGTTGTCTTTGGCTGGAGTTGAAAGCTTTGTTGGTGTTGAGGAAGGATAGTACTTTGTCAATATCATTTCATCAAATTTGTCAACATTTGCTTCAACCCTTTCATAAAGTATAATTATATTAGAGATACATATGTAATAGCTAAAACTTAAATGTAACAAATTAAGTTTTTCATGATTGCAACCTTTACCAAGTGGTCAATTGAGCCACTTGTTCTAAAGGAGTGTTGAAAGAGAGATGCTATTGGCCTTTGTTGAAATTGAAATACATGTACATGAAATAAATGTATAGTTATATTGATAGAGATAATGTCAAAAGTATCTATATGGATGTTTGTAAGTGTAATAAGAATCTGTTGGTGTAGAAAATATTGACACATCAATGTTTATAGTTGAAATACTATTACCACTAAAAGATGATACTTTTAGATTATTCCAGACAATAATTTTTTTCTTGGTTAAGTTCTCACCAATGTAATGGCATTCTTTTTCCACAAAATTATCCCACATGGTCAATAGTACAGTGTCGAACCCAACATATGAATAGATAAAATGTGTTAGAAAGTAGAGATAGATAAATGATGTAAAATATTGTAATTCATGAAGTAAAGTTTAACTCTAATGTTTATTTGAATATATATATATATATATATATATATATATATATATATATATATATATATAGAGAGAGAGAGAGCGTAGGCAAACCTCTTGTCAATAAGAACTATATCTTGAATATAGGATTGTGTTTCGAATCGAGTTTGAATGAGTCTTTTACGATTTACGTCAACTGCAACTCCTATGATACCTGAACAAGACAATGGAAGTCCAACTGGTTAGATGAAATGTGTTATAAATATACTATGTCTAATTTGAAATTTAGAACCATACCATAGATGATTTGTGTATGTGCATAGTGTAAAAACTTAGAGAAAAGAAATAATTTTTTTGTAAAATGTGAGATGGATTACTAATATCAGTCTTTGAGTCCATATATTCTTCCAATCTGCTGAAATGTGTGAAATTGTATGTAAAATACTACGGTCTTCATTTATTTCTCGTACTCTAGTTCGTCCGGTATCATCCATTGTACCTCACCCATAGAGGCTCTATACTCAGACTTTGTAAGCTTGACAACTGCGTTTGAGATTAAGTAGGTATTCCCGAGTAATAACTAATCTTCGTATGCTTGGATGTTGGCATTATAAATAGTTACATGTGTAACACCCTAAAATTTTGTTACTAACTGTTAAATTGAAATTTAAGACTTAATTGCACAAACATGAAAGTTTAGGGACCAAATTATAGGTTTTCTAATAGTTGAGGACATTACTGCAATTATCAGATATATGCAAATTTTTGTCCCATGAATAGTGTCGTGAATATTAATCTTGCCTACCATTAATTTTCTAAAAATAGATATGTTTAATGTCCTATTGCATATATATAGTAGATAAAATTGTTGATTAGATATTGATGTTTATATGATTATATATACACATATATGATTATGTGATTATCTTAAATTATGCATGTGTGTGTGTGTGTGTGTATATATATATATATATACTGTTAAATTGGAATTTAAGACTTCATTGCATTGCACAAACATGAAAGTCTAGGGACCAAATTACAAGTTTGCTCATAGTTGAAGACCTAAATATAATTATCATATATATGCAGATTTTTGTCTCATGAATAGTTTTGTGAACAGTAATCTTGCCTGCCAATAATTTTTTAAAAATAGATATGTTTAATGTCATATATATGACAGAAAAAATAGTTTATTAGATGTTAATGTGTATATAATTCTATCACTACAACAAAAAGGTTCTATAGCGGCGACACTTATTGCGACGACACAAAGTCGTCTCTATTGATTCTATACAGTAGAGATGATAAAAAAATGTTGTCGCCACATATGCAAAACTTATAGCGACGACATATGTCGTCGCAATAGATTATATGTCGTCGCCATTAAATAGAATCTATAACGACGTCTTTCAATGTCGTCGCCAATTAGTTTCAGAAACGACGAGAACAAATGGCGGTATTTTGATCCATAAATAGCGACGACATATGTCGTCGCAATTGAGTTGCGGATGATGTTGTAAGACACGTGAATCATGAATGTTCTCGTAAAATGCACAGAGATCTATAGTGACGACCTATGTCGTCGCTATATACCTACATCAATTTAAGCGAGAAAATTGGCGCCCAATTTTTGTCTGTAGCGACGACACATGTTGTCGCTATATTCATATTGATCATTTTGGTAGGCACGTGAGTTATTAATTTCTTCGTAAAATGGAAATGATCCTGTAGCGACGAATTTTATCTATAGTGACGACATTGTCACCACTATAGAGTCTTCTTTATCTTCTCCCCATCTCCGCATTTCTGTATTGCAGACTACACGCAAAAAAATTTCTTCTCCATCTCCGCATCTCCCCGGTCAATTGCAATTCTATTGTTTTTCTTTATAATCATCTTCTTTACATATCATTTCTTCATCTCCATTTATTATCCATACTGTATTTGTAAGAATATAGTATTTTTCAAGTATGGATATTGATAAAAGTTGGACAACAATTAGAAATCGTACAAATTTGCAGATTTTCGGAATGGTTTGCAAGCATTTATAAACATGGCGAGGTCATACGTTAATGACAGAGGAAGGATTAAATGTCTGTGCAAAAAAATGTTTCAACGGTCTCACACATCCATTGGAAATTGTCGAGGCTCACATATTTTGTAATAGTTTTGCGAGAGTTATGTCACTGGATATATCATGGCGAGACCGATGTTCATACTTTGCGAATGTGTATAGACGAATGAAGCGAGCTAGTGTGGAGGATGAGATGATGGATGTTATGCACGCGACATAGTCGGTGATGAGCATGCGGTACAAGCACCGATGGTTACTATGATGACATCTGCTTGTGCTATCCATTCAAAATCGTGCACCTTGAGTTTCATCATTTTCATCCCTAAATTTTTAGTCAAGTTGATGCATATTAAAGTTATGAACAAATAGACAAACAATTACATCGATGATCTTTTGAAATTCTTGAAGTTAGCATTCCCAAACATGAATCTGGTTGACTCTCACTCTGAAGCTAAAAAGTCGTGTGAAGCTTGGTTTGGGTTACAAATCCATTCATGCACGCAAGAACGATCGCAGCACGTTTTGGGATGAACATGCCGATAGACAAACTTGCCCGATTTTCCAAAAAAGTCATTGGGTGCACACTTCTAGGAAAGTGAACGGGAAGAATGTTACGCATAAGGTGTTGGGATATTTTTCCTTGGCCCCAGACTAAAACGCATATGTTTGCGACGAAGGATACCGTAAAACTCATGAGGTGGCACAGTATAGAAAGGTCTGGGACGATGATCAAATGCAGCATCCTGTTGATGGAAATGCATAGCGGGATTTTGACATGAAACATCCATTGTTCGCAAGTGAGATCAAGAATGTCAGGTTAGGTTTGGCCGCAGACGGATTCAATCCATTCGGTGACATGAGTCTATCGTACAGCATGTGGTCAGTAGTTGTAATAGTTTACAACTTGCCACCATGGTTATGCATGAAGTCCGAATACCTCATGCTTACTCTGTTGATACCTGGTCCTAAAGGACCTGGTAAGGACATTGATGTATTTTTACGACTATTAGTGGATGAATTGAAGGAGTTGTGGGCCGATGGAATTGACACGGGTGACGGTGGAACCAACAACAAGTCGGTATTCAGATCACAGCGTGCGGCGTTGTTGGGGGATTAACGATTTTCCAGTAGTAGTTTGTCGGGTTGGAGTGGTCAAGGGTACAAGGCATGTCCGACGTGCAACGAGGATACTCCTTCAATCCGTGTGATAGGTAAGACAGCTTATGTGGGTCACCGTCGGTTCCTGCCATCCATGCATCATTTTCGGAGTAATTTAGACTTCGATGGGAGGACAGAGAGGCGACCACCCCCGCGTCGGTTAATGCATACAGACATTTTAGCACAGTTAAGTCATGTCAGATATAGAAGTCCAGGAAAGCACCCTAATTACGGTGGTGCTACAATTCGAAGAATTGATGACGAGCTAAATTGGAGAAAAAAGAGCATTTTCTATGAGTTGCCGTATTGGACTTCTACAGAGCTCAAACATAACATTCTTGTCATGCACGTAGAGAAGAATGTTTGTGATAGCTTGCTCGGCACAATTATGGTCGATCCATTCAAATCGAAAACACATAGTCAATGCGAGGCGCGATCTGATGCAATTAGGGATTAAAAGGGAGTTGCACTTGTATCAGAACGGAATAGGTGGATGTAGCCTACCGCATGTTACACCATGTCATCTTCAAATCGTAAGAAGTTTTGTAAATTTATCCGATCGGTTAAGTTTCCAGATGGCTTCGCTTCTAATCTTCGGAAGAATATTGCTCCTAATAACAGCCGTATTATCGGGTTGAAGTCACATGATTGTCATATTATCATGCAAAGCGTTATTTCGATCGGATGTCGGGCGTTCTTGAATAAAACAATTTCCACGGCAATTATTGAACTGTGCACGTTCTTCAGAAAGCTTTGTGCAAGAACACTAAAGGTTAGAGACATGATAGCTTCCCACGATCACCTTGTACTCATTCTCTGTAAGTTAGAATGGATATTTCCATTGCCACTTCTTCGACATCATGATTCACCTCGTAATGCATTTACCGTAAGAGGCAATCTTTGGAGGTCCGGTACACATGAGATGGATGTATCCATTCGAGCGATACACGAAGAAATTGAAGGGCTATGTCGGAAATCGAGCTAGGCCGGGGATCAATAGTCGAAAGGTATGTTGTGGACGAGGTATTGACTTTTTGTTCGAGGTACTTGAGGACATAGGGACAAGGTTCGACCGACCGCATAAAACGAGGATGCTCTTGTTCCACGAGACACAACTTTACTTTTTTTGATCGCAGATGTCGCCCACTTGGAAAGCGATCACCAACGACGTTTCTACTCAAGTTCGAAATCAAGCGATTTTTTATGTCATGAACAACTGTATTGAATTTGAGCCATTCTTGCATTAAGATGGCGTTAATTCCTGATTATTATTCATTTATCTTGAATTAACTTTATCATTTGAAACGAACTAATGAACTTTGATCTTCCATACTTTGTATAGAGAACATAGGCAGGAACTATTGAACAATGGTCATGTCCAAACATCGAACTAGTGCACGTAAGAGACTTTCACGGTTGGTTCTACAGAAAGGTAAATGAACATCGATCGAATAAAATTGCAAGATTTCAACATATTTGCTTCCAATAACTAAGAATAATTTTCTCGTCACGCAGCTATATGCAATGCGCCAAAGCCACAACCATCAAGTTTCTCATGAGTTATTTGCGTTGGCCAGTGGATGTTACTAGCAGGTTATGTCATACATAGCTTGTGTTGTCAAAGGAGATCGGTTCCTGACATATGATCGTAAAAATTCAAGAAAAACTCGTAGCGATGGTTTGTCCGTCCCAAATGACCGGGTGAGATTTACTCCAGGCAGCTGCAAGATATACTGGAGCTATAGTATAGACCGAAACTTTTAGTTTATCTGTTTAGATGCAAGTGGTTTAGGTGTGATGGGAGACGGATGGTAACTGAGAATAACGTTACCAGTATTGACATCAGTTCAGAGGCGTTCAAGGATGATGAGTTCATACTTGCAAGCCAAGCACAACAAGTGTTCTACATTGAAGATCCATCTCGTGGTTCGAACTGGCGAGTAATACAAATTGTCCATCACAGGAGCACGTGGGACACAGTGGGCGCTAACATCACAGAGATTGACCTGCTCCACAATAACTACTCTTCCGATTTATCTCTAGTCGTTGATCTTGGCAACATAGAACACGTATACTTGCACCGGGATGATGATGAAGCTGATGAGATAGAAGCATCGGTTATCAGGAGAGCCTCGTCTGATACTGTAGGAGAAACTTCGTTTATAAATGACGATGATGTGGAAGACGATACAAATATAGAATACGAGGATGACGAAACATCGAGTGAACTCAATGAGGACGACAGTGACGATGATGAGGATCAATCGTATCATGATAGTGAATCAGATTGAATGTTGCAAAAAAATACGTTTCGTTTGTCATTATGAAAAACTTTATGAAATTTTGACAAATAATTTTACGACATTTTATTCAATTAATTGGTTATTCATAGAATAATTTTATAAATCTTCTAATAATTTTTTTTTTCGCTACAAAATGAGATACAAACAAATAATAAATTACCGAATAGAAACAAAATGTAATGTTGTGGATTAAGAATATTAATGTTTTTTTATTCAACTAAAATTTTTTAAATTCCTTTTTTTAATAACCAATAAGAGTTTTAACTATTTTTAAATCTTCTAATAATTTTTTCCAACATTTTAGAATTAAATATTTTAGAAATTTTAAATTTTGAGAATTTTTGAACTTAAGAATAAGAATGTAGATTATTTTATTTTTTTTTGAGTATCATGATGTTTTTAGTTAAAAAGTTAAAAACTTGGTTTTATTTTTATATTATAAATTTAATCTTATTTTCAAATATGTATTTTCAAAACAATATACCGAACAAGTCTTGCTTGTTTTATTGAATGAAAATTAAGATGAAGGACTTCATTGCAAATAACCAACAGAGATGACTATTATAGCGACGACATGTCGTCGCTATATGCATAAAAAATTTGGCGCCACGTTCTGAGCGCGTGCACAAATAAATTAAAATTTATGTTGCCACTAATATGTCTATAGAGACGACATTTGTCGTCGCTACAGACAATACCCTTATTATACGCGTCTAATCTTCTTCTTCTTCTCCACTACGCTTTTTCCTCCTTTTTCGCCGTTTTCTCTCTGTTTTTCCATCCGTTTCGCCCAAGGATTGTGCTTTGCCTGTGGATTGTTGCCACGAGTTCATCTCTTTCTTCATCTCGCTCTAAAATCAGGTTACTCTCTAAACTTGGTTAACCCAATGATATGGTGAAACCAGTGGGTCTCATTCCTGCCGCATTTTCCATCCGTTTTGAACTCATTATCTAATGAACAATTTCGGTTGAACATTGATTTTGTGCCTGTTTTTGTGAATGTTTCTTGTGCCTGTGAACAATTTGATTTTTGTGCCTGATTTTTTTTTTTTTTTTCGATTGAAATTTGATTGCGGTTGAACTGATTTTGGATAATTATATGTTAAAAAATTTGGATAATTACATATTTTGTTTGAATGTGTTGGTTGTCTGTTCTTGAGGTGTATTAGATTGATAATTAAATGATTAATTCATTTTAGGTTAGATGATGGTTGAATGAAGGTTGTTTTTTAGGGATGAATGTTGGACGAAGGTTGAATTTTAGGTTGAATGAGGTTGAATTTTAGGGGCATAGTTGACATTATCTTATTCAAATTTTGACATAAATACAAATTTTAGGGACTTATTTTACATAAAATAAGTTTAGGGACCAATTCATCAATCAAATTAAACTGATTCAAATTTTGACAAAAATTCAAAGTTTAGGGTCTTATTTGAAATAAAATAAGTTTAGGGACCAATTTGACATAAAATATACTTAATTTAAATTTTCACTTAAATTCAAAGTTTTGGGACTTATTTGCAATAAAATAAGTTTAGGGACCAATTTGAAATAAAATATAATTAATTCAAAATTTCACCTAAATTCAAAGTTTGGGGTCTTATTTGAAATAAAATAAGTTTAGGGACCTATTTGAAATAAAATATAATGAATTCAAATTTTCACATTAATTCAAAGTTTAGGGACTTATTTGCAATAAAGTAAGTTTAGGGACCAATTTGAAATAAAATATAATAAATTTAAATTTTTACCTAAATTCAAAGTTTGGGGTCTTATTTGAAATAAAATAAGTTTAGGGACTAATTTGAAATAAAATATAATTAATTCAAATTTTTACATAAATTCAAAGTTTAGGGACTTATTTGCAATAAAATAAGTTTAGGGACTTATTTGCAATAAAATAAGTTTAGGGACCAATTTGAAATAAAATATAATAAATTCAAATTTTACCTAAATTCAAATTTTGGGGTCTTATATGAAATAAAATATGTTTAGGGACCAATTTGAAATAAAATATAATTAATTCAAATTTTTACATAAATTCAAAGTTTAGGGACTTATTTGTAATAAAATAAGTTTAGGGACCAATTTGAAATAAAATGTAATAAATTCAAATTTTCACCTAAATTCAAAGTTTAAGGACCAATTTGAAATAAAATAATTTTAGGAACCAATTTGAAATAAAATTTAATTGATTAAAATTTTCACATAAATTCAAAGTTTAGGGACTTATTTGCAATAAAATAAGATTAGGGACCAATTTGAAATAAAATATAATAAATTCAAATTTTTACCTAAATTCAAAGTTTGGGGTCTTATTTGAAATAAAATAAGTTTAGGGACCAATTTGAAATAAAATATAATTAATTCAATTTTTTACATAAATTCAAAGTTTAGGGACTTATTTGCAATAAAATAAATTTAGGGACCAATTTGAAATAAAATATAATAAATTCAAATTTTCACCTAAATTCAAAGTTTAAGGACTAATTTGAAATAAAATAATTTTAGGAACCAATTTGAAATAAAATATAATTAATTCAAATTTTCACATAAATTCAAAGTTTAGGGACTTATTTGTTATAAAATAAGTTTAGGGACCAATTTGAAATAAAATATAATTAATTCAAATTTTCACATAAATTCAAAGATTAGGGACTTATTTGTAATAAAATAAGTCTAGGGACCAATTTGAAATAAAATATACTAAATTCAAATTTTCACCTAAATTCAAAGTTTGGGGTCTTATTCGAAATAAAATAAGTTTAGGGACGAATTTGAAATAAAATATAATGAATTCAAATTTTCACATAAATTCAAAGTTTAGGGACTTATTTGCAATAAAATAAGTTTAGAGACTAATTTGATATAAAATATAATAAATTCAAATTTTCACTTAAATTCAAAGTTTAAGGACCAATTTGAAATAAAATAAGTTTAGGGACCAATTTGAAATAAAATATAATTAATTCAAATTTTCATATAAATTCAAAGTTTAGGGACTTATTTGCAATAAAATAAGTTTAGGGACCAATTTGAAATAAAATATAATAAATTCAAATTTTCACCTAAACTCAAAGTTTAAGGACCAATTAGAAATTACGATAACATTCAAATTGTCGGGACCTATTTGACATAGGAATAAGTTAAGGGACCAATTTATCAACAAATTGAAACTCATTCGAAATAAATAAAAAATTCAAAGTTGAGGGACATATTAGATAAAATGTCAACGTTCAGGGGACCTATTTGAAATATAGAAGAAAGTTTATTAGGATCAATTTCACTAAATGTAGGGACCTATTCCGTACTAATTGTGTTCGCAATTATTTTATGGCTGACGTGATGTCGCACGGAGGTGATGGTGCAAGAGATCCTCCACAGCAGCCATCTCACCGGTTCGCTTCGGCTGCGAGCCTAGTAACACTTTTTGTTCAAATTGTAATTATTTATTATTTTATACATATCGTTGAAAATCGTATGATAAATACAATTTCTAATTTTTTCATTTTCAGCACTCCCGCCAAAGTGACGGGGTATCTCTCGAGGCATCAACCTTGAGAAGGTTTGGCAGGCTAACGGGAAGATGTCACTTCCTATCGCGTTCGACAATGTCGAATGCACAATGCAACCGATCGAAAATAACGCTGGCATTTCACGCGCTTGGTTGGGAACCAAGTGAGATTCAAGATGCCCCGTGCTACCCTTCATGGACGAGAGGTTCCGGAGGAGCGGCGGGCGCGATTACGTAGCATTATCGAGGTATGAACTTAAAGTAGTTTTGTTATTGGTACATTTAATAAATAATTGTTCCATGACTTCTACATTAACGTAATTTTTTCACTCTTGCGAGCTACTTGATCTGCAGGGCGATCGGTCGCCCAACGAGTACCGGCGATATGTCTTCAGAGATCGTCTGCGTGCCGATCGTTATCGCGATTACAAACTCAAGGCACATAATCATTTAAAAGCGCATGGATCGAGCCGACCATACGGCGAGATGTCCGCCGAGAATTGACGTATGCATTGACTTCTTCACCATCATACTTTCGTGGTACGTATTGTTTAAATATTTGTTACGATATTTTATATACTTTTTAACTATTGCATTTTTGCTAATCAATTATATGTTATACTTTCGAGAACGGTCCTCCCAAAATAAGGCCAATCGGGTAAGGCTAAATACTCGAACGCAGTGCAGGGGGAAGAGCTTCTCCGCCACGCTATTACGATGAGGTACAACATATAAATTTTCAATATCATTATACATATCTTCACTACATTACATAAAAATGTCTACTAACTACATTTCAAGTTTAAATTGTCGTAGCGGGACCCCGAGACCCAGAAGTGGCTAGGGATTATTGATTCGTTTCGGACGTTTCACACCTTTCGGGATGGCAATTGGGTGAACTCGCAGGCGGCTGGTGACTATGTGAGGATTTTTAAATTATGTTAATATGATTTTATCTGACATGCATGATATTATTATTTATTATTATTTTTTCATTGAACAGGATAAATTTGTTGAATTGAGAGAGACTCAACATACACAGGTCGCCTCCAATGGCGCGTCGTTAGACGAGCGTGTTATTGCAAATGAGGTTCTCGGAGAACGATGAGGTCACGTCCGTGGGGTTGGCCGGGTTCTGAAGGGCACCTCTCCCTCACTAGATTCGACTGCTGGAGACCCCCAGAATAACGATTTTCGGTTTGCCATGTACGAGGATCAGCTACGCCAAATGCAGCGTGAAATTGAGTTTCTGAAAAGTAGAATACCAGTTGTGCCTGTGGAGGAGGTGGAGAACGGGGACGAGGACGACGGTTTGGAGGGTCCGTAGATTGTTAGAATTTTTTATACATTATTTATATTATTTGAAAATAAAAAAAAAATAAAAAAAATTCAAAACATTTATAGCGGCGACATTTCCGTCGCTGTAGTAAAAGAAAACAATTAGTAATAGCGACGACAAAGTCATCGCTATTAGAGAAGGACGTATGGCGACGAGATAATAGCGACGTTTTTCACGTAGCTATTTTTTTGTATAACAGCGACGACTTTGACGACGACTTTGTCGTCCCTTTACATCTGTTTTCAAGATATAGACCATGACAATGTTGGGACGAAAATGTCGTCGCTATAGATTCAAATATATATAGCAACGACATAAATTCATCGCTATATATCTAGAGACACTAACATATTGCGGCGACATTGAGCGACGACTTTGTCGTCTCTAAAAATTTAAAGAGACGACTTTTGATGATTCAATGAACGACAAATGTCGCCGCTATTGACCTCATTTCTTGTAGTGTATATACATATATAATCGTGTGATTAGCTTAAATCTTGCATATAATTTAAGGTTTCATATATATATATATATATATATATATATATATATATATATATATATATATATATATATATATATGCTCTCTTGCATATATATGATACATATAATAGTGATTAAATACTAATATGTATATGATTGCATATGATTATGAATTAGTCTTTAATCATGCATGTAATTAAACACTAATATATATATGATTGCATATGATAATGTGATTAGCTTAAATTAGTCTTTAATCATGCATATAATTTAAGATAATAATCTATATTTTCCTAATAATGCATACAAGTAATATAGGAAAGTAATTAATAAAATTTAAAGTTTCCATACATGGCAAACTTCAACCTCCCCTATAAATACACACCCTTTATGTAAACAAAAAACACACAAATACACAATTTCCTTCTTATCTTTAGAATAAGAGAAAAAAGATAAAGGAATTTCAAGTTCTTCAAGTGATCTCACTTTATTTCAAGTTTCAAGCAAAAAGTAAGTGTGTTGTTATATTGATTAGGAGTAATTATTTTTATATGTTATTGCACAGCTATATTTATGTTATGTTCCACATTATATATAATATGTTAAGAACCGGATCGAGTTTAGTAGCGCTACGCACGGGAATTTGGTATCATCTAAATTCGGTCCAACTTTCAAGTCTCCATATGCAAGTATGATTTTCCGTTGAAATACATATACAAGAAAAGAAAATTACTCATGCACACTTATTGAGATTTTATCTCACGTTATGTTTGTTTTACCTATTCAGAAAATTAGTATTTCGAGGTGATCGGTACGGAGATGGTTACAGTTGCGGGTTATTTTATAAAATTTATGAAACATCATCTGTCTATTTTTGATTTATTTTGTTATATAGAACCAATCTATTTAAATATATTTGTTACGAATAAGGTAAATTTTCATTATTTTATAAAGAAAATCTTATACATTTCATTTTCAGTCCTTTTATTTAAGTTTACTTTAAATTTGGGAAAAATTGATGTTCCCTACAATTTACAAAAACGTTGAAAAATACCCTCAAAAATAGTTTTAAAATTTACCCAAAAACTAATCAACCTAATAAAAAATACCCTAAAACTACTTAAAAACAAAAAGAAAAGAAAACATCTAAAAAAACGAAAAGGGCGCCACCAAATTGAAAACAAAACCGTCCAATCTATGGAACACAAATTACAACCAAAATTATCAAATTTCATGTTATCCAATCCCTAAAACTACAAACACCAATTTTATACCATGTGTTTCCGTTAAATCTGAACAAAATCAAATTTGTTGAAATTTTTGAATGGAAGGTGAAAACGCATTGATGTGTTCAATACAAGCTCAAAACTAATTCAAATATACAAACGAGCTACCGTCATTCCAAAGATTCTCAAATATTTTCAAAATACTAAGAATTTGATGGAGTATTTACATTAGTTGCTAAAAGCAAATTTCTAGATATAAGGTGAGCAATATTTAATTCTGTTTGAATTTCTTTTTCTTTTTCTTTTTTTATTTTTGGATTTAATTTATGATGATTTCATCATTCTAATGTTTGTATATTATGAATTTCAGTTTATGTTTATTAAATGCGGTTGATTTTGCCTTCAATTTGAATAAATTTGTTGTTGATTGTGCCTTCAATTTTTTGTTATAATTCTATTCGTAGTGTTGTTATAAGTAGTTTTTACTTGCAAAGAGAATTTGATATATGTTTTCATCCTACCACAAGACTTTGAACTAAAATTATATTGTTGATAGTTTTGCTTAGAGAATATGTGTAGAAGCTTTTTAATTCAACTGCTTGTATGAGTTGCTAAATTCCGGTGCTTTGCTTATGCTTTTACTTTAGAATGTATTTGTGCAGAACCATATGCTTTTTAAGGTTTCTTGTTTCTTCTTCTTCTTTTTTTTTTTTTTTTAATATTGCCTATCACTCTACATTCTAACATACATATATGACAAAATGGGGCTCCTCTTTTAAGTGAAAATACAAGCCAATCTCTTTAATATATCCTTCTTTCCATTTAATTTATATGTACGCTGATCAAGCCTCAAAATAAATCTTGTTCTGATCAAAAAGTTGCAGTAGTCAATGTGGTTGCTCGAGATGTTGAGTTTTCCCTTTTACGTTTGTAACATGTTCGGCTGAGCTTTAGAAGTTCACTTATAAGTAACATAATTTGTTGATACTATGGTAGCTAAGAGTTACTTTTGTCGAACTAGATTTAGAAGTTCACTTATAAATCATGTTCTGATAAGTTTTTTTAAAAGCTTAGCCAAACTAGCTTTCGAAAGATAGGAGCACAAACTCAACATTCACTATAATAAGGCTACACATGTTTTGCTTCTAGTTTTTCCATGAGATCATTCAAATGACAACATTAGGAATAGTAAGTTGTGATTTTGAAATACCCAAGTATTCTCTTAAAGTATGGCTAGCTAATTAGCCATTTAGGAATTTGATTGATGAGATATAACGTATGTTTGGTCACTTGAATATGGTGAATATTGTTTCATTTCTTCCCACAAGGTGCACGCAAAAAGCTTTAGCTCAGAGCAGTAAATCCAAAGTCCAGACCAACAAAGAGTCACCGAACTTGTGTTTTCACATGGTCAATCCACTAGATATTAACTAGCTAAAAGACCACAAACTCTTGCATAATAGATGACCATGCACAAGAGATGAGCTCAAACTAGGTGATACAATGACACTCTTGAGGTTGGAAGCTCAAGTTTGCGTTAAGAGACTATCGAAATTATCTTGATAAACATATCGAAAACTATTTAAATTATCAATTTAAATTATTGAAGTACTTTGTAGACTTTTCTAACAGAACCACAGGGTTGGGGATGGGGATGGGGATGGGGATGGGGTAGGGGTGAGGAAAGGAGGTAGAAATGGTCTAAAGAAGGAAACAAGACCAAACAATGTTAATTGTTAAAATAAACATTTATGCCTAGGCTAGCCAAAATTAGTTAATACACTTGCTAAAAATCTGACCTAGCTGGTTTTACAGATTTAGCAGAGTCACAACATTAACCAATGATTTCATATCATGTGGAGCACCTCTTGCTTTAAACACAGATGGGGAAATTTCTGTGTCTTGTATTGTCAATTCAATTCCATTTGCAAAACCCACATTTGCTATTATACAAGCTGCTCTCTGGGCTTCATGTGCAATTGGACATACACTAATAATGCATTGTTAAGTCATGTCGAACCACGCCAATCCATTGTCCTTGATCAGAACCATCTAAAGTTAAACAATAATTATTTGTTTCATGTGCAATTGGACCTATACTAATAGTGCATTGTCAAGTATTTCCTCAATTCAATTTGTGCTATTGATGACCAGAATTTGTATCCCATTGCACCAACTCCACCCCCTTTCCAGGTTCAGAAATAGACTGGTTGATATTTTTCCAAAGATACCAATATAAAAATCTTTAATCCCACATCTAATTGTTTTATTTCATGATTACTGTAATTTTATATTATATCTATGCAATAGAACTGTTTTACTTGCTTATTTTATTCTTCTATGTCCCTGTGTATTAAGAAGTAAGACACAAGAGTTATTGTTTATGAAAATGTTCATATTGTCCCTTTTTCAACTTAGAGAAATATTTTGAATATTAGTAACACATATGTCACTCTGAATTACAATCCATTTTGGTGCACATTAAAATGAGTAAAATATATATTGTCTATCATATGTTTTGTGCAAGTGAATTTGAGTAACACATGTATGTGTTACTATATGTGTTACATATAGCATTAAATTTTATAGTAACATATGTGTTACTACATGTGTTACTCTATGTGTTTCAATTACATTATCACATTGTATGTGATATATTTTTTTTGTTGAGTTATTGAGAAGTAACACAAATGAGTAACACATATGTTACTTGCTTTATTATAAAGTTCAGTTTAATAACTTAATACATATTACTGTCTATTGAAATGCGTTAATCATGTGAATTATGCTTGTTAAAATAAGTAACACATATGTCTAACATGTTTCTTCATGCATATTGTGATCATCTTAACATAGTATGTTACTATCTGATTTTTTGCAGGGATGGGACCTATCAATATCTTCTTACATTACAGTGGTGAATAGAATGAAACCTATGAATACAAGAATTTCAAGAAGGCCTCTAGAATGCACATTCAACATGTTTGTTGAAGAAATTTATTTGGAATTGGAGTTGAATCAGACAACCATGAAGATAACAATTCAATATCAAGAGAAGCATAATGATCCTCCAATAAAGATTAAAACCACTAAATCCCTGGTGTTCTATTTGGAATTGAAGAGAAAAGAAAAGGATTTTATAAGTTATCCCTTATGCATTGATTTTTCAACATTAACAAATAGTAGTGCATCATTTAATCTTCATGAAGGTCTTCAATTGCAAAAAACATCTGCTGCTTCAAGTTTAGACATGCTTCAACTCTAGTTATATGAAAAAAATAATACTACAGTCATAACCCCTCCAAGATTACCAACTGTTGAAGATATTGCTTATGAAGTTTCTCATTGCTTACCTAGAGTTGACAACGTGATTATGGAAGTTGAAACCACTGTGATTTTTCATCCAAATGTTGATAAAATTAAAAGAAATCAGATTTTCTGCAATAAAAATGTCTTGTTGAATAGTGTTGCAATATATGCCATGCGGAACCACTTCCAATTCAAGGTGAAAAAATTCGACAAAAAGGTGTACATCTTAAAATGCATGGATTCTAATTGTCAATGGTCTTTTAGAGCTTCAAAAGTTGGAAAAACGGACAACTTCAAGATAAGGTACATTAGAAATGAACATGTTTGCTCAATAAATGTGATATTAGGAGATCATCGGCAAGCATATAATTCATTGGTAGCAAGTTGCATCAAATATAAGTACAGCTCTGCAAAAACTATATACACTCCAGCTAACATAATAAATGATATGAGGAATGAGTATGGGGTCTCACTAAGTTATAATAAAGCTTGGAGGGCGCGAGAGCATGCATTTGTGGAGTTAAGAGGTGATCCGAATGAATCATATGGAAAACTTCATATGTACTTGTATATGTTGAAATTAAAAAATCCAGGTTCAAAAAACTGGAAACTTATTTGAAGAACCGATTCAAGTATTGTTTCATGGCTTTAGGTGCTTCTTTGCAAGGATGGAGTTTCTATAGACCTGTAATTGTAATTGACGCTATGTTCTTAAAGGGATATTATGGTGGTACGGTATTCACAACATGTACCCAAGATGCCAACAACTATATTTTTGTTTTGGCTTTCGGAATTGGAGATAATGAGAACGACAACTCATGAGAATGGTTCTTACACATGTTGAAAGAATTTTATGGACAACGAGAACACTTGTATATCATGTCAGATAAACACCAGAGGATAGGAAATGCAATACAGATTGTATATCCGAAAGCCATGCAGGTGTTTGTTCTTACCATTTGTTGCAAAATTTGAAGAAAACTATTGGCAATGGTAATAAAAACATAACAACTCACTACAATGCAGCTGCTAGAGCTTACACAAAGGTTGAATTTGACAACCACATGACCCAACTTGAGAAAATTGACAAGAGAATCCGGCCTTATTTGGTAAGTTTTAATGTTTATTATTATAATTTAATGCATTTAACAATCTTAATACCCTAATTGACAAAAGTAATTGTTCTTCATGTAGGAAGATGCGGGATATCATACATAGTCAAGCACATACATGACAAAGAATAGATATTCAACAATGACGTCAAACATAATTGAATCAGTAAATTCAGTTACAAAACCGGCAAAGAGTTTTCCTATAAATTATTTGTTAGAATTCTTGAGATGCCTTGTACAACATTGGTTTTCCAAAAATCGGGATGATGCACAAGCAACATTCACTACACTTGCAACAAAATACAAATGTATGATGCGTGAAAATTCAAAGGATACAATGAAATTTAAGGTAACAACTAAAACTATGTTTAATTTATTGTTTAATTTTTGGGTAAATGATGGTTACTCTTTTGTCACGTTATGAATGAATATAAAATATTTGATGATTCTAAGGATGAACTATTTGTGGTGCATGGTGATCAAATGCATTGCATTAGTTTCACTAGGACATATAAAGCTGGTTGCTGGATATGAAACATTTCTGCTTGGCTGGCTTGTGTTTGTAAATGTTTTAAGATTTTATAAATTCATTAGGAGATAATATTTTTTTAGTTAATTGCATGACCATTTTTATATTGCAAATTGGTTATAATACGAAGCATAGGTAAGCTACAAATTACAATGCATTGAATAGTTATCATATTGTGGAATAACTAAACGGCCTTTGACACTCGAAAGCAATGAAAGTGCCATACGTTAGTCTTCACGTACGTTTAAACCTTATATAGTACAATATGAAATTTTTAATGAAAATGCACATTGACTCATTGACTAATTGGGCTCTAACGGCACCTCACCTAGAGACTGTTGCTAACTCTAGCGGTAGTCTGGTGCTTGAAAACTTTGGCTCGAATTTGAAATGGCTCGTTTGAAAAGACAAATGTGGTGTACTAGAGGCCCGTGATTACATTAAAGAAAAAAGAAAAAGGCTCTATACATTGCAGAAAGCACAAGCTCTAAAAATGTATAAAAAGTTTTAAAAAGAAAAAAAAAACCTGCACTTTTGATTAAATGTTGTAGATTGGTAATTTTCATTGGGAAATTCTAAAGAAGCATCAATTATAATCCCAGTATAAAAATCCATCTTATGAAAACGGGTTATGCTATTTTTAAGTTAACAGACTTGTTATTTTCGTTTGTTATGAATCACGTACAATTGTGATTTTCATTTGTTATGTCATCTAAAGAAGCATCAGTTCATATCCCAGCATAAAAGTCCATCATATGAAGACCTACTATGTTATTTTGAGTTAACATACTTGGAAATGTTATTTCTAATAAATTTTGGTTTGAGAACTTAAAAGTTATGTTTGAAGAGGGATGAAAAATGTTGTGAAGTGATAAAGAATAGGATCTTTATTAGCAAATCTTTTAGCATTTACAATTCCGCTCCTTTGTTCTAGAAACTAACATTACAATCATTTTTTTTTTTTTGTATTTTTTATTATCTATTAGATACAAGCATATATAAATGTGTAATTTAAGCTAACATAGTAAGTTAATTCATTCCTTGTGTAGGTGTCTTCGTCTAGTCAAATCATATGCCAAGTTAATGACGGTGTATCTTCCTATATAGCGAACATGCATGAAAGGACTTGCTCATGCAATATATTTCAAATGGATGATATTCCATGCAAACATGCACTAGTAGTAGTTGCAGTCAAACATCTCAATTCTTACAACTATTGCTCCAAATTCTACACAAAAGATTCATACATGAACGCATACAAAGAGACAATCTTTCCACTTGGGAATTGTAAAGATTGGGTTGTGCGGATGATGTTTGCTTTAGCATTGTACTACCACCAATACCAACAAGAAAATATGGAAGATCGAAAGAAAAACGACATCGATTGAAGAGTGAGGGGAAGCAAGTAACAAAATGTTGGAGCTGGAGCTATGAGCACAATCAAATAGAGTGTAATAACCCAACACCATTGAATCCGAACAAAAAAAGGAAATTGTTTACCAATTTTTGAATTTTTTTTGTATTGAATTTCAACCTTAAATTGCTTTAATTTTGTTTTGATAAGGATAGATTCAAATTTGTACATTCACTTGTGAGATCTTCTTATCTAATTTTGTATTTAATTTTATCCTTAAATTGCATCATGTGATTGTAAGTACTGTTAATAAACTAAAAAGTCAAGTGTAATTTTATATGCAAAACATTCATCATCAGCCTGCGCTCTGGAGTACTAATGCAAATATTAAGAGAGACATTAGGCTAAGAAAGAAAATGAGTTTGAGTTCTCTAGAGATGGAGTGGAGTTTCATTGTTTATTCCAGCACCATCTTTTTACCAATCTTGACCATCATATTTTACAAAAGAAGGTCAAATTACAACAGGCTACCTCCATGACCACCTGCGTGGCCACTATTTGGTCACATTTTCAACCTTGGAACCATGCCTCATAGAACCATAGCAGGGCTTAAACAAAAGTATGGCCTGTTGTGTGGCTAAAGATAGGTGCAGTTAACACAATGGTTATACTCACTGCAATATAGCCAATGACTTCTTCAAGAACCATGATCTCTCATTCATCGACCGCAACATTATTGACACCATGAGGTCGAAGAATTACCCCAATGGTTATCTGGCGTTGGCTCCATATGCTATCTATTGGCGTGTGATGAGGCGGCTTTGCACAGTGGAAATGTTTGTTAACAAAAGAAATAGCCAAACACAGTATGTAAGTACAAAGTGCATTGACAATATGCAATTGTGGATAGAAAAATAAGCAAATTCTGTGGAAGGAAGGATGAATGGTATTCAGGTGGCACGCTATATTTTATGTGGAAGCAAATTCTATGTTACTTTCTCATTTTCAATATGTGTTACCCTATGTTACTTCCTCATTTTCAATACAATTGCTATTTTATAATTTATCTCCTTGTAAATGTTTTTAAAAATACATTAATTTCATTAAAATCAACTATTTTCAAATTTCGTTTTTGAGAACAATACTTTTATGCGGGTAACATATATATTACCGTATTTGTTAACCTATGTTACTTCCCCAATTTTATTAAAATCAATTTTTTATGAATTATATCCTTCTATAATTTTCTAAAATACACATTATTTTAAATAAAAATCAAATATTGAATTTGTTCACTTTTAATAACAACAATTTTACACGGGTAACAACACATATGTTACCACATGTGTTACCCTATGTTTCTTATTCATTTTCAATACAATTGCTATTTTATAATTTATTTCCTTGTAAATATTTTTAAAAAATACATTAAATTTGTTTAAAATCAAATATTTCCAAATTTTATTTTTGAACATATATGTTACCGTATTTGTTAACCTATGTTACTTCCTCAATTTCATTAAAATTATTTTTTACAAATTATATCCTTCCATAATTTTCCAAAATACACATTATTTTAAATAAAAATCAAATATTTAATTTTTAAATTTTAATAACAACAATTTTACACGGGTACCATATGCGTTACGCTATATTACATCCTCATTTTCAATACAATTCTTATTTTATAATTTATCTCTTTGTAAATATTTATAAAAAATACATTAATTTCATTTAAAATCAAATATTTCCAATTTTTATTTTTGAAAACAATATTTTTACGCTGGTAACATAAATGTTACCATATTTATTAACCTATGTTACTTCCTCACTTTCATTAAAATCAATTTTTAAAAAATTATATCATTCAATAATTTTCTAAAATACACACTATTTTAAATAACAACAATTTTACACGGATAACACATATGGTAGCTATTTTACTTTCTCATTTTCAATACAATTGCTATTTTATAATTTTTGTCCTTGTAAATGTTTTTAAAAAATGAATTAATTTATTTTAAAATCAAATATTTCCAATTTTTATTTTTGAAAACAATATTTATATGTTAACCTATGTTACTTCCTCATTTTCATTAAATTTAATTTTTTTCAAATTATATCCTTTTATAATTTTCCAAAATACACATTATTTTAAATAAAAATCAAATATTTAATATTTTAACTCTTAATAACAACAATTTTTCACGGTTACTATATGTGTTACGCTATGTTACTTCCTCATTTTCAATACAATTCTTATTTTTTAATTTATCTCTTTGTAAATATTTTTAAAAAATATATTAATTTCGTTTAAAATCAATTATTTCCAATTTTTATTTTTGAAAAAAAATATTTTTAAGCTGGTAACATAAATGTTACCGTATTTGTTAACCTATGTTACTTCTTCAATTTCATTAAAATTAATTTTTAAAAAATTATATAATTATATAATTTTCTAAAATACACATTATTTTAAATAAAAATTAAATATTTAATTTTTTTCACTTTTAATAACAACAATTTTACACGGGTAGAACATATGTTACCATATGTGTTACCTTATGTCACCTCCTCATTTTCAATATAAATATATTTTATAATTTATCTCCTTGCAAATATTTTTAAAAATACGTTATTTTCGTTTAAAATCAAATATTTCCAATTTTTATTTTTGAAAACAATATTTTTACTCGGGTAACATTTATGTTATCGTATTTGTTAACATATGTTACTTCCTCAATTTATTTAAAATCAATTTTTAACGAATTATATTCTTCAATAATTTTCTAAAATACACATTATTTTAAATAAAAATCAAATATTTAATTTTTTTCACTTTTAATAACAACAATTTTACACGGATAACACATATGGTAGCTATTTTACTTTCTCATTTTCAATACAAATGCCATTCCATAATTTTTGTCCTTGTAAATGTTTTTGAAAAATGTATTAATTTCTTTTAAAATCAAATATTTCCAATTTTTATTTTTGAAAACAATAATATTTATATGTTAACCTATGTTAACTTCCTCATTTTCATTAAATTCAATTTTTTTCAAATTATATCCTTTTATAATTTTCCAGAATACACATTATTTTAAATAAAAATCAAATATTTAATTTTTTAACTCTTAATAACAACAATTTTACACGGTTACCTTATGTGTTACGCTATGTTACTTCATCATTTTCAATACAATTCTTATTTTATATTTGTCTCTTTGTAAATATTTTTAAAAATTACATTAATTTCGTTAAAAATCAAATATTTCCAATTTTTATTTTTTAAAAAAATATTTTTACGCTGGTAACATAAATCTCACCGTATTTGTTAACCTATGTTACTTCCTCAATTTCATAAAAATCAATTTTAAAAAAATTATATCACTCTATAATTTTCTAAAATACACATTATTTTAAATAAAAATTAAATATTTAATTTTTTTCACTTTTAATAACAACAATTTTACACGAGTAGAACATATGTTACCATGTGTGTTACCTTATGTTACCTCCTCATTTTCAATATAAATCATATTTTATAATTTATCTCCTTGTATATATTTTTAAAAATACATTATTTTCTTTTAAAATCAAATATTTTCAATTTTCATTTTTGAAAACAATATTATTATGCGGGTAAAATATATTTTATCGTATTTGTTAACCTATTTTACTTCCTCAATTTTATTAAAATAAATTTTTACAAATTATTTCATTCTATAATAATTTTCTAAATACATATTATTTATAATAAAAATCAAATATTTAATTTATTTCACTTTTGATAACAACAATTTACACGGATAACACATATGGTACCACATGTGTTATTTTACTTTCTCATTTTTAATACAATTGCTATTTTATAATTTTTGTCCTTGTAAATATTTTTAAAAAATACATTAAATTCTTTAAAATCAAATATTTTCAATTTTTATTTTTGAAAACAATATTTATTTGTTAACCTATATGTTGTTACTTCCTCATTTTCATTAAATTTCATTAAAATTTTTTTTTTAAATTATATCCTTTTATAATTTTCCAAAATACACATTATTTTAAATAAAAATCAAATATTTAATATTTTAACTTTTAATAACAACAATTTTACACGGTTACTATATGTATTACACTATATTACTTCCTCATTTTCAATACAATTCTTATTTTATAATTTATCTCTTTGTAAATATTTTTAAAAATATATTAATTTCATTTAAAATCAAATATTTCCAATTGTTATTTTTAAAACAATATTTTTACGCTGGTAACACAAATATTACCGTATTTATTAACCTATGTTACTTACTGAATTTTAATAAAATCAATTTTTTAAAAATTATATCGTTCTATAATTTTCTAAAATACACACTATTTTAAATAAAAATTAAATATTTAATTTATTTCACTTTTAATAACAACAATTTTACACTTGTAGAACATATGTTACCATATGTGTTACCTTATGTCACCTCCTCATTTTCAATATAAATCATATTTTATAATTTATCTCCTTGTATATATTTTTAAAAATACATTAATTTCTTTTAAAATCAAATATTTCCTATTTTCATTTTTGAAAATAAAATTTTTACGCGGGTAACATATATGTTATCGTATTTGTTAACCTATGTTACTTCCTCAATTTCATTAAAATCAATTTTTAACAAATTATTTCCTTCTATAATTTTCTAAAATACACATTATTTTAAATAAAAATAAAATATTTAATTTATTTCACTTTTAATAACAACAATTTTGCACGGATAACACATATGGTAGCTATTTTACTTTCTCATTTTTAATACAATTTCTATTTTATAATTTTTGTCCTTGTAAATGTTTTTAAAAAATGCATTAATTTCTTTTAAAATCAAATATTTCCAATTTTTATTTTTGAAAACAATATTTATATGTTAACCTATGTTACTTCCTCATTTTCATTGAATTCAATTTTTTTTTCAAATTATATCCTTCTATAATTTTCCAAAATACACATTATTTTAAATAAAAATCAAATATTTAATTTTTTAACTCTTAATAACAACAATTCTTCACGGTTACCATATGTGTTACGCTATGTTAGTTCCTCATTTTCAATACAATTCTTATTTTTTAATTTATCTCTTTGTAAATATTTTTAAAAAATACATTAATTTCTTTTAAAATCAAATATTTCTAATTTTTTTTTTTGAAAAAATATTTTTACGCTAGTAACATAAATGTTATCGTATTTGTTAACCTATGTTACTTCCTCAATTTCATTAAAATCAATTTTTAAAAATTATATCATTATATAATTTTCTAAAATACACATTATTTTAAATAAAAATTAAATATTTAAATTTTTTCACTTTTAATAACAACAATTTTACACGGGTAGAACATATGTTACCATGTGTATTACCATATGTTACCTCCTCATTTTCAATATAAATCATATTTTATAATTTATCTCCTTGTAAATATTTTTTTAAAAATACGTTATTTTCGCTTTAAAATCAAATATTTCCAATTTTATTTTTGAAAAAATATTTTTACTCGGGTAACATCTATGTTATCGTATTTGTTAACATATGTTACTTCCTCAATTTATTTAAAATCAATTTTTAACGAATTATATTCTTCAATAATTTTCTAAAATACACATTATTTTAAATAAAAATCAAATATTTAATTTTTTTCACTTTTAATAACAACAATTTTACACGGATAACACATATGGTAGCTATTTTACTTTCTCATTTTCAATACAAATGCCATTTCATAATTTTTGTCCTTGTAAATGTTTTTGAAAAATATATTAATTTCTTTTACAACGGGCTACCTCCATGACCACCTGTGTGGCAACTATTTGGTCACATTTTTAACCTTGGGACCATGCCTCAGAGAACCATAACAGGGCTTAAACAAAAGTATGGCCCTGTTGTGTGGCTATAGATAGGTCCACTTAACACAATGGTTATACTCACTGCAGATATAGCCAATGACTTCTTCAAAAACCATGATCTCTCATTCATCGACCGCAACATTATTGACACCATGAGGTCGAAGAATTACCAAAAGGGTTATCTGGCGTTGGCTCCATATGCTATCTATTGGCGTGTGATGAGGCGGCTTTGCACAGTGGAAATGTTTGTTAACAAAAGAAATAGCCAAACACAATATGTAAGTACAAAGTGCATTGACAATATGCAATTGTGGATAGAAAAATAAACAAATTATGTGGAAGGAAGGATGAATGGTATTAAGGTGGCACGCTATATTTTATGTGGAAGCAAATTCTATGTTACTTTCTCATTTTTAATATGTGTTACTTTATGCTACTTCCTCATTTTCAATACAATTGCTATTTTATAATTTATCTTCTTGTAAATGTTTTTAAAAATTACATTAATTTCACTTAAAATCAAATATTTTCAAATTTCGTTTTTGAAAACAATATTTTTATGCGGATAACATATATGTTACCGTATTTGTTAACATATGTTACTTCCCCAATTTCATTAAAATCAATTTTTTATGAATTATATCCTTCTATAATTTTCTAAAATACACATTATTTTAAATAAAAATCAAATATTGAATTTGTTCACTTTTAATAACAACAATTTTACACGGGTAACAACACATACATATGTTACCACATATATTATCCTATGTTACTTTTTCATTTTCAATACAATTGCTATTTTATAATTTATCTCCTTGTAAATATTTTTAAAAAATACATTAATTTGGTTTAAAATCAAATATTTCAAATTTTTATTTTTGAAAACAATATTTTATATGGGAGTAAAATATATGTTACCATATTTGTTAACCTGTTACTTCCTAAATTTCATTAAAATCAATTTTTTACAAATTATATCCTTCTATAATTTTCTAAATACACATTATATTAAATAAAAATCAAATATTAAATTTGTTCACTTTTAATAACAACCATTTTATATAGGTAACACATATTTTACCACATGTGTTACCCTATATTACTTATTCATTGTTAATCCAATTACTATTTTATAATTTATCTCCATGTAAATATTTTTAAAAAAAATACATTAAATTCGTTTAAAATCAAATATTTTCAATTTTTATTTTTAAAAACAATATTTATATGCGGGAAACATATATTTTACAACATTTGTAAACCTATGGTAATTCCTCAATTTCATTGAAATCAATTTTTTACAAATTGTATCCTTCTATAATTTTCCAAAATACACATTATTTAAATAAAAATCAAATATATAATTTTTTAACTTTTAATAAAGACAATTTTAGACGAATACCATATGGGTTACGCTATGTTACTTCCTCATTTTCAAAACAATTCTTATTTTATAATTTATCTCCTTCTAAATATTTTTAAAAAATACAATAATTTCATTTAAAATCAAATATTTCTATTTTTTATTTTTGAACACAATATTTTTGCGCTGGTAACATAAATGTTACTGTATTTGTTAATCTATATTACTTTCTCAATTTTATTAAAATCAATTTTTAAAAATTTATATCATTATATAATTTTCTAAAATACACATTATTTTAAATAAAAAATTAAATATTTAATTTTTCCACTTTTAATAACAATTTCACACGGGTAAAACATATGTTACCATATATGTTACCCTATGTTACTTCTTCATTTTCAATACAAATCCTATTTTATAATTTATCTTCTTGTAAATGTTTTTAAAAAATACATTAATTTCGTTTAAAATCAAATATTTCTCATTTTTATTTTCGAAAACAATATTTTTATGCGGGTAACATATATGTTACCGTATTTGTTAACCCATGTTACTTCCTCAATTTCATTAAAATCAATTTTTTACAAATTATATCTTCTATAATAAGTTTTAAATACACATTATTTAAAATAAAAATCAAATATTAAATTTGTTCACTTTTAATAACAACAATTTTACACGGGTAACTCATATGTTACCACATGTGTTACCCTATATTACTTCTTCATTTTCAATACAATTTCTATTTTATAATTTATTTCCTTGTAAATATTTTTAAAAAATACATTAAATTCATTAAAAATCAAATATTTTCAATTTTTATTTTTGAAAACAATATTTATATGGGGTAACATATATGTTATCGTATTTGTTAACCTATATTATTTCCTCAATTTTTTTACAAATTATATCCTTCTATAATTTTCCAAAATACACATTATTTTAAATAAAAATCAAATATTTAATATTTTAACTTTTAATGAAAACAATTTTACACGGGTACCATATGTGTTACGCTATGTTACTTCCTCATTTTCAATGCAATTCTTATTTTATAATTTATCTCTTTGTAAATATTTTTAAAACATACATTAATTTCGTTTAAAATCAAATATTTTCGATTTTTTTTTTTTGAAAACAATATTTTTACGTTGGTAACATAAATGTTACCATATTTGTTAACCTATCTTACTTCTCAATTTCATTAAAATAAATTTTTAAAAAATTATATCATTCTATAATTTTCTAAAATACACATTATTTTAAATAAAAATTAAATATTTAATTTTTTTTTTCACTTTTAATAAAAACAATTTTACATGGGTAGAACATATGTTATTTTCCTATGTTACCTTCTCATTTTCAAATTTCAATATAAATCATATTTTATAATTTATCTCTTTTTTTTTAAATAAATTATTTTCGTTTAAAATCAAATATTTTCAATTTTTATTTTTGAAAAAAATATTTTTACACGGGTAACATATATGTTATCGTATTTGTTAACCTATATTATTTCCTCAATTTCATTAAAATCAATTTTTAACGAATTATATCCTTATATAATTTTCCAAAATACACATTATTTTAAATAAAAATCAAATATTTAATTTTTTTCACTTTTAATAACAACCATTTTACACGGATAACACATGGTAGCTAATTTACTTTCTCATTTTCAATACAATTGCTATTTTATAATTTTTCTCCTTGTAAATATTTTTAAAAAATGCATTAATTTCTTTTAAAATCAAATATTTCCAATTTTCATAACAATGGCAAATATGGCTACCAACGAGAGAGAGATGGGGCAGAGACCAAGCCTAAAGTCTGGCATGTCCATCCCTGTTTCCATTCCGAGCCCCTCTTTTACATATAAAATGAATCCATTTCTTTTCAATTATCTTTAAATCTCCTGTTTCCAACATATGGTATATATATAGAAAAGGTCGAGGTAATGTAACTTGATTGCTAATGTGGTTGTGGCATGAGGCATATGTGCTTTGAGTGTGGAATTCCCCTAATGACCTTTTATTGATGGATTACATCCCACTCAAGCAATTGATACCCATTTATATCCACCATTGAGAAATCTGAGGCATGTTAAACTAGTATACCGCTTTTCTTTGTGGTGAAATCCGACCGTAGAGAATTTTAATTGATTGAGGAGTTGAGAAGAATGAGAGAGAGAGAGAGAGAGCTGTTTGAGGAGAGTTTGAATGTGATGAATATAGAAAAAATATGGAGAAATTGAGGCATTGAGAGAAAGAGTTATAGATTCTGGTTTGAGAGGATGAAGACGTCGTGACGGATAAAGAAGTACTTTTTTCTGTACTTGTAGCAGAGTAAACCTCTCTACGATCGGTGATTAATGCATTACCCTCACCACCTATGTCATACTACAGCAACAACAATGTTGCTCGCATTCCTATTGTGTTGCTTGCATATAACACACTATTTTACATGAATATACATAATCACTACAATCATGTTATTGAAAATAAACCATAAAAAACAACCACCTAATACCCCTAACATACATTCTTAACCATTTGTTTCAAACACTATAATAACACTTTTGTTCAATACATCATATACAAACACTAAAATCTAACAACACTTTGTTCCTTCAATACATCATATACAAACATGAAATATGTGTAATGTGTGATAAATTTCCATACTGACATTAACAATTAAATGAGGTACCATCTACCTTACTCTGTCCGACACCCTTTCATCATCAGTATCAAACCCTTCATCCAATTTTCTCTTTGCATCCTTAAACAACTGGACCGAAAGAGTAAACCGAGCTTCTTCAAGCTTGAATGTGTTCGACATTTCTCCTAATTTCTGATGAGCAAAGTACTCGGCATACTTGATAACATACACACCACAATCACTGCTGCATAAAAACAAACAAATGATTATCACAATGCATTATTTTTAAATTATAAAATCCATTCCAATATATACACTTTCCATCATTCAAACAATTAAAAATCATTCATACTATTAACCTTTGGTATTGCTGTGGTATATTACCCAATATATGAATGTCCAATTCATCAAAGGGATCATTGCCATCATATGCACTCCAATCAACAACACTAGAAGACCTAGCTTTATAAAAACCACTATGGTAGAAAAGAGAAGAGATTATTTCAGCATATGGCTTCACTGTTTTACAAATATGATTGTCATGAATGATTTTAAGACAAGAGTTGAACACATCGAGGCATCGATGTACAATATCGAAATGTAAAATGATCCAATGTGCTCTATCTTGCATCATAACATGAAGTAATACATAGTCAACGTCCCACCATGGTGTATTACAAGCCATTCGATATCTTCAAACGTAAGATAAAAGAGTTTTATTCCAACCAACCATACCTTCATTGCTAAAAAAAAAAAAAAAAATTTAGTCATTCGAATGAAACAATCAAATGCAAAATCCGTTGTCATCAAACGAATTGAAGTCTAATCAAATGTTCTAAAAAGTGTAAAGCGTGGTTAAGCGTGGAGGTCGAGCTTCAAGCTTTTCGGACCTAAGCGAATCTTGAGAGTCTATCGATGCGTGATGCATAGCTAGGCGTGGAGGTCGAGTTTCTTTAGGCAAAGTTAGACGAGACTTAGATAATTTTTAAACAAAAGATGATCACACTGCGAGATAATAAAACGGCACATCGATATGCTGAAAAATAAAAACAAAATAGTGCCCAATGAAACAGTCAAATGCATAAATATTTAATTAAAAGTTGACATAAATTACAACAAGGAAAACAAAAATTATACCGTGTCTGTTAGGCACTATTCAAGTGTACGTAAGTCATAAAACCATCTCTTGTCCGCCACTTCAAGTATTCCAAAATTAAATGGTGGATTGAGTACCTTGTTGTTATCTTTATATTTCTTTTTCCTACAAATATAATACTTAAAAATAATTAAACATTATTAGATTATTAAACTATCTATTTAGGAATAAAAAGAGTGCAACTTATTTGTTGTTCTTGCACAACCCTATATTAAACTATTCTTCAAAATCAACAATTTCATTAACATCAACAACATTAATCTCGTCACTTAATACAAATGTACTACTCCGTATCTCTCAAATAATAGCTTTACTCTTTCCTAATGATCCGAAATCTATATATAAGGAGATCTGTACACCGCTGCTGTTTTTCTTGTCCTTCTCCTTAGTGCACGCTGGGAATAATATCATCAATTTGAATAACATCACCAACTTCCTCAATTTTCTGAACGCTCACAACAAAATTTATAAAATTAATTAACATTATCAACTTCCATAAAATGAAAGATAGCAATTATTTGTGAGTAAAGTAACTTGCATTGTGAAAACTCTACATCTGTCTTCTTATAAGTTGACATATTTCTCAAGTAAATAGTTTCATCAATCAGTTTTAGATCATGGTCAGTAAATTACATATCATCTAATTCAATATTAGGAGCAGTAGTTTCCAAGTCAATAAAACTGGGACTAAAGCTAAGCATATTGCACATATTTTAGACTAAGAAGTGCATCATCGATTAATTTTTTTTTTTGTCCTTCAACCTAAAAATAGAAATAATGAAATCATGATACCTTAAAAAATAAAAATGATAAACTGAAATCTAACACCTTACTAAACAAATTTTACTAAAAATATGTTAAAATTATTAGGTGTACATCAAACTCAGTAACACCATGATGAATATTTTCATTGTTGGCTTTGTCACAAACTACTGCTTTCCCTTTCCTAGTAATCGGGGCAGGGCAAGACGGGGGGCGGATTTTTTTGCCATCTCTACATACCTGACTTTCAACTTCAAAATCTTTCAATTGGGACCCATCATTGTCCTCAACTTGAACCGATAAAAACAATTATAGTGCTTATTATTTAAACACAGTATTTGGGAAGAATCTAAAAACTAAATCAAAGACCATGAAGAGACTATGTGAGAGACGTTCTTCTAGACCATAAAGAGAGTACATAAGTGATATTACTATTAAAGCTTGTTACTCAATAAACCATTCAAGAAAAATCGATGTCAAGAGTACATGCAAATAAGCAGCAACTTCAAAAAGAGTGCCATAAGCTCCATTAAAAAAAAAACAAGCACTCTACTAAAGCTATCATAATTAAAGTTAAAAAAAAAAAAGACCGTCTTTATGAGCCTAGAGAAACTTAAGCCAAATGAAGCATGTCAGCATGTGTTTCTCTTTAAAAAAAAAAATCAAATGTGGCTTACATTAACATGTGTGTTACTAGTTTGAAAATGAGCTAAAACGTCATCTTAGTCAAATAAAATGCATTTTACATGATAGTTATTACTCATTCATTTAAAATGTCATTGTCATATAATCATACAATGATTCAAGAAATTTAATACATAGTAACATATATGTTACTGGGTACAACATGCACCGAGAAGCATGAAATACATGGTACTAAAAAGAAAAAATAATTTTAGAAAACGTACCTCTGTCTCAAATTCAGTATAGTTATTGACATCATCATTCTCAAATTCATCCTACACCAATAATAACAACATAAAAACAATCATGACTCCACATAAAAATAATAAAATATGTGTTACTATTTCAAATATAATGTTTTATTTACATACTAAAAAGAATTAAAAACACATGAGAAAAAATACCTCTGTCTCTAAAATTTGAGAATATAAGACAATCTGTCGATTCAAAACCACCTCTTCTATGTTAGAATTGAATTTTTTCTCCATTTGATTTAAAAAATCAGTAATCATAGATTGGACATTCCCACTTAGGTCATTTAGCTGACTTTTCAAATCCCGCTGAAAAAACAAAAATACACCTTGCTCAGCTTCTATTTCTGATTGCTTCAATTCTGTTTTAGCAGTTCAATTCATCACAACTTGATTTAAGTTGCAACAACCCTAGAAACACAAACAAACAAGCACAAAACTCATATTAAATTATATTTATGAAAAGAAGATCAGACACTTAAATTGAAATCCTTACGACACAAAATTAACTTCAATTGAACTTGACAACAAAAAAATATGTAAAACCTGTCAGCTGTTTATATTCCCCATCCCCAGTAAAATCCCTTGAAGTACTAGCACCATCAAATGCACCAGTCAAATTTGATTAAGGATCGACAGAATGAGCATTGAATTCAACGTGTGCCTGGTTCTTTTCAAACAACTTAGAAGCATATACCTCAAGCTTTTCTTCATCAGTTGCCTTGAAATTATTAACTTGAAACTAGAAAACAAAATAATTGATATAATTGTCAAAAATGTAACATACAATGTATCAAAAAAGAAATGAAAAATACATATACAAAAAGACATTACTTATAATCAAAAGATCAAATACATCTTTCTCCAATTGTGACCCTCTAACAGTCACGTCGACTTCCCAGTTCAGCAAATGAGGTCAGGCACTTCCCTCTCCAACCCTCGTACAAATGGTACCATTAAGGGAAGGTATAATCTCATAAACCCAAATCTTGGGAAATTGAAAACCCATTCAGCCTGTAGGACCAAGACTTTTTATCACCATCCAGATTCTTGTTTTCAGAATTCAATGTCGACTTCATGTGCCTGATTGTAATTTGGAAAATATCATAACCCCATGCAAAATTTGTCGTGTCATTAGAATCAACCAATCTCAAGTGAACGTCATCTACACATTTCTTGTACGAATTTGTATACAAGAAAAATGATATGAGATGAAGAATGGCCAACTTTACAACGTCCACATCAGGCACTTCATCATTTAGGTTTAGAAATACCTTTCAAAGTTCTACCTTTGACATACTTCGAAGACTTCTAAAGTACGTGTCCTTCAATCTATTTGGCCCCCTATCATATTTTGAAATATGTTCACCACTTGAGCATTGAAGTCCAGATAAAAAGCCGGAATTCTTCAATAGAAAACTTAGTAGCTTTTCATGACAATTTGAACCAAATCTCATTGTTGTTTAGATGTTGAATCTGCTTAGAAGTAATGAGTGGATCAACTGGGGTTGTAGTGATACACTCTTCATGTCCAAATGAGCATAGAAAATTGTCTAAAAATATCTTTTTGAACATCGTTCAATTTTCCCCTGATGTCATAAATGACATCAAAATAGTATGACACCAATACTTTACCATGGAGCCTTTTGTGGGGTTGCTAATGAATTCCCCACCTTGTAAAATAAAAACAAAACAATAAATTACTATTTGCATTTGTGTAACATAACAACTATATTAAGAAAATCAACAATAATAGCTGATAAATATTAAATAGCTTATATACAATGCAAGGCTCATCTCAGTCATACATAAAAATAAAAAAATAAAAAAAAAAGAACTCTTCCATTTAAGAAAATTGAAACAAGAGAACTCAAAATGGCTTACTGCAATATCATTTCACTTTCTCATTATCAAAACCAAAATAGAGCATAAAACCTATACATTTTTCACCAATAATATATTTGAATTTTTCTTCCAACTCCCAAAACAATTATTCTAAACAAACATGCAAATAACTATGATGTTATAAAACACATATAGTAACATATATGTTACTAAAAATGAATAGTTTATCTAGTAGATGATGGCTATGTACTTAATTTGAAGCAACTCAATTTTTGTTTAGTCAAACTGGGGACTGAAGAAAGGTACAGCTCACGCCAGGGACTGCACAGGTTGGGCTGTGAAGGTGAGTTACAGGGGACTAGGTTGGGAACTGCAGAGGGGGATGACTTATCTCTGTGACAACGTACAAGGTCACATAATGGTACTTATGAGAAAGCCACAAATGAGACAGAAAATTCAATGTGCACAAAGTAGAAACATAACACAACATAAATGTTTATCTTGCTTCTACTTTTGGGAAAACAAAACAGTTTTTCTTTAGTTAAAAAAGGTCAAATGTCAAATGCTACTTCTTCCTAAAAAAGTAATCAAAATTGGGTACTTTAAACATCAACTCTGGTCTACATATGAAACAAACAAATTACCCTTTTTCAAGAAAATCATTTATAATTTGCTCTCAAATCCCATAAATGAATAGTGGCATTAGCAGAACATTCAGCCACCTGCCTTTCATCTGGGACTATGGCATTGTATTCACCTTTTTTCTCCCTAAAACATTGTCAAAGTTAGAGATGTATGGTGTCAAGTGATTTTTTGTTCCTTAACAAAAATCATTTAGGTGTGTTTGAGCATTCTCGTGTTATTATCTTAACTGAAAAGCATTTATTTCCAGTATATGTCTCTATGGTGAAAACATGCTCAATATGGGCTGAAGCCACAACATGCAATAAAAAACGCATATAGTAACACACGTAGTAACACATATAGTAACACGAGTTATTAATAACTTTTTCAATTTCATGTTTTGAAACCACAAACTCAGGATGAAAAATACGATACAGCATGCAATAAAAAATGCACATATTAACGCACGTGGTAACACATAATAGTAACACATGTTATTAATGACTTTTTCAATTTCATGTAATTCAAGATGAACCAACACGATACAACATGCAATTAAAAAAGCATATAATAACACAAAGTAACACATATATGTTACTAATGACAACTAATGACTTTTCAATTGCATGTTTAGCACATGAAGATCCTTAAGAAGTTAAAAAGGGACACTGTGACTCTCATGTATAGATTACAAAGTAGTGTGACTCTCATGCGTGTCTCCTTGGTCTGCTCTCTCTTTCCCATAAAATAAGGATGAACGTGTACTAATTGAACTTGAATCTCATGGCATGGAATTTCGTAGATAACTCAAAAGGTATAAAAAATAAAACTACAAAACATCCATAAGAAATTATAGAACACTGTAGAAATTATAGATAGAAATATCTAGAACAATATAGCAAACATAAATAGATAAATTATAGCAAATAAAAACTAAAAATATCTTCACAATCTAGAACACTAAACAAATTTGAACTATAAAATAAATAAATAAAAGATAAATATGACATGCATTTCGAACATGTTCTTGTTCCAACATTTAGAACACTATAAAAATTCGAAAAATAAAATATAAAATAAAGAAATAGAGAAATCGGACATAAATTTCGAACATGTTCTCATTCAAACATGTAGAACAATATAGGAAATTCTAACAACAAAATAAAGAAATAGAGAAATATGATGTACATTTCGAACATTTCTCGTCCCTCAAAGTCTTCTTCGATGGAATTTTTCAAATGTTTACTCCTCTTGGTTCTATTTCCAGCTTGTAGAAGTCTTCCTCTTCGACCTTTTGGAATTAATGCCTATTTCAAGCTCAATATTTAACAGATTGACCTTTTGATTTCACCATTTTCGAACTGAGATGAAGAAATTTTGAACTGAAGATGAAGAAATTCGAATGTGATGAAAAAATATTGACAGAAATTTTAATTTGGAACTGAAGGTGATGGAGATTTCTGGAAAGGATTTTTACTTTCCGTTGCAAGTGGGTGGGTGTGGGGGTTTGTGTGTGTATAGTTACCTTGGGATGTGTGTGTAGGGGTGGGTATTTACAAATTAATCCTTATAAATTATAGGCAAATTTATTATTAGAGTTATTAAAGAAGGGTAAAAATTAAAAAATAGAAATTGAGGGTATATTTCAACTTTTTCCCAAAAAAAAAGGGTATTGGATCTAATTATCCCTTTAAATTTTAGGGACACTTGGATCGTTAAGGATTCCGGTCGTCACAACTACAAAAGTACCTTCCATTCAATTACGTATTTCTTAAGTACCAAACAATTACTCCAACCAAATCTACAATGTTACTTGTCAACGCATACTAAACAAATAAAACATGGGGAGCATTAGACATGCAACGCATTTATCTAAACTAGTATATATATATATATATATATATATATATATATATATATATATATATATATATATATATATATATATGGATAACTAAAGATCATTTGAGTAATTAATAGTCTTTACCTACTTGATTAGCTTTGATTTAATGCAATGATTTATCAAAATTAACAAATAGCATATCTACACCTTCCAATATTTCTAGTGCCAAAACCCGATTTACAAAAGAACATAAAAAAATTAGTTCTAATATTTCCCTAAACTAATTTTCTAAATCTCCATCCACAAAACCGTATAAATATGTATGAGCGTACCTTATATTTCCTACACCTCCCGTACCAATAGCTGGAATTCTTCTTTGCAGCTTCATTTTTTATTACAATTTCCAAAAGGAGCACCTGATCATTTGTGTTGAAACAAAACTTCCCATATGCAATTCATAACTTGCCGATCCTCTTGAGAACGAAGATTTATTTGGCCATTTTCTTCCACCAACCGAAAAATTGGAGTAAATCTGTTTTTGTTGTTTTCTGGTAGCAAAAATACGCACTTCTTGTAGTTCAAATTGTGCCCCTTTTAGAGGGAATCCTGCCCAATTAACAAGTTGGATTGTCTGAATATGCTTGTTTGGTTAAGATTAAAACATTAACTTATACGTAAGATAAGCAACAATACTTGATCAAATCAAAATACCTCTAGGACAAAATTATATGGGCCTTCCCAAATCCAAGTATACATCATCCAATCCTCAAGGTTTTGATCTTAAACATGTAACAAAGTGCTTAGGGTACTAAAAATATCATTAAATCTAAGATTTAGGTTTTAAATCATAAAATTCAAATCAAGATTTTCCACCATTTTCAATATTTTGAATAAAACTCTTCTATTCTTTGTAATTCATCAAACAGGAATATAAATGTATGTTGAAGGACTTCCAACATAAAACATAAATGGTCTGATTCTATACCCAACCAAAAACTTTAAAAACCCTAAAAATAAACTCTCAAAAATGTCAAGAATATACCTCAAGTTAGAGAATACGGTTAAAAGCCAAGCTTTTGATAGTAAAATGGAGGAATTGAGAGAAGAAAATGTAGAAATTTCTTTCGGTAGAAGAGGCGTCAACTCGTCAAGAAAGAATAGGTTAAAAAGAAGATTGGGAAAGCTTTTAAAGTCACATGAGGGGCATTTTTGTACTTTTGCTTAAAATTCTACTTTGCTTCAAAGAGTTTTTTTACATTACATTTTTTTTTTAAAATAAATGTACATCATTTTAATTGTATTAAATGTTCTTGATATTTATTCATTATCACATTTATGTTCTTAACTTTTTTTCATCTTATTTCTATCTTC
Source organism: Forsythia suspensa (assembly GCA_023638005.1). NCBI lineage: Eukaryota > Viridiplantae > Streptophyta > Magnoliopsida > Lamiales > Oleaceae > Forsythia > Forsythia suspensa. The sequence continues at coordinate 22,457,414 of CM042670.1, read as the reverse complement.
AACTTTTAATTAATTAGCACATATTATCCTTCATGACAATTTTCGTAAAGAACTATTGTAAGAGCATCTTCAATAAACTCTTTAAACATGGATTACTATTTAATTTAGAGAGTCAATGCTTAAAATTATGCTATAATTGACCATCTAATTTAACATTTTAATTTAGAGAATAGGTTTGGCTCTCCACATTTGGAGAGCCAAACTCACTCTCTATTATTAAATGCTTTGAAATAATTTCAATTTTCAATACTTGATATGTTGGTTTTAATTAAATAATATATACAAATTTGGAGGGAAATATATGATAAAAAAGAGATGGGAGGGAAATATATTTAAATGCTTCTTGAAAAAAGTAAAATAAAGAGTATGAAAATAAAGAGACTATTGGAATGCTTAAAAAAAATTGCTCTTTAAATTTAATGATGCTCTTTAAAATGCTAAAAATGATCTTTAAATATACATAAACTATTGTAGATACTCTAAGTGTGTAGTCACAATTTTATATTTAATATTATTTTTTACTTATTTAAAAATACGATGGATCAATAAGTCATTTTGCTCTCTCTAAACAAAATTTTTTGACAAAAATGTTTACCAGGGACAAGATGAGCTAATTAATAAAAAATTGATGATATGATTACGATTAAAAAAAGTTGAGGACATAAGTGTGATAATAAGTAAAAATTATAGACCTTTCATGCAATTAAAATATAATGCATTTTTAAAAATATAGTGTCAATATATTTAGCACTTGTTTCGTTAAGTTTTTTTTTTTTAAACTCTTTTTTCTAAAATTCATTTTCAACTACATATTTTATGGGACCTACAACTTTTATTAACTTTTTAACAACACATTTCATTAACTTTTATCAAAAACTCCTAAAAAGGCTACTTTTAAACTACACACAAACAAACACTTAGGCTTGATTTGATATTGTTGTGTTTTTAAGAGAATCAACTTTTGTTGTACTGCATAAAGAAGCAGCTGTGAAAAGAATCAGATAAGTGTTTGGTAAACTCTTGTTTCATAATTGCTGTACGTTTCAAAATCAGTATTTAAGTGTTTGGTAACAAAAGTGATTTATTGTTGTGATTATATGAAATTACTAAAATATATTATTATTATTATTATTATTATTATTATTATTATGAGTTGTATTGTAACATTTATTTTGACTTCTTTAATAATTAATATGTAATATTATCAAATATTTTTTCAAGAGAATGCATTTATCATAATTATTTTAAAATAAAATAATATATATATATATATCTATTAAATCTTCAAATTTTAAAACAATAAAAATAAAAGCATACTAATATTGTACAAAAAATTAAATTAAATTTAAATTATTTGTGGAGATGTATTATAATTAGAATACTTGACATAAAAAGAATTACTTTAATTAATTAAAGTCAAAATTTGTATTTTAATAATAGATAGATAGAAAAGCTAAAAGCAAAATCAAAAAGCCTACCATTTTGTTCTTTCAAAATCACTGCTATATAATACAGATTCTTTTTAAAATCACTTTTTAAAAATTTACCAACGCGCTTAAACAACTTCTCGATTGTTTGACAATCGTGTTTGACTCAAAATCAATCTCAAACTGGCCCTTAGCCTTCTTCAAAATAAAAGATATGTTAAATATATTGACACCACATTTTATTATAAATGTATCATGTTTTTTTTTTTTTTTTTTGCATAAAAGTTCAATCATCTTTACTCATTATATCTCTAACTTTTTTTCATTGCAATTATTATTCTCAACATTATATTAATTAGCATATTTTGTTTTTGGTAATGATTTTCATCCAAAAATTCTATTAAAATAGAGTGAAAGACTTATTTTTCCTTCTTATTTTAAAATAAATAAAAAAATAAAAAATAAAAATTGCAACTAAAATATTTGTCCTCATTTTAAAGCACGCTAATAGAATTTTTGGACGAAAATAATCATTTGGGACACACTGTGCTAATTATTAGAATGATAAAAATAAGAATGTGATGGAAAAGTTAAGGGATTTTGGCATAAATGGTCCCTAATGTATGCACTTAGTGCATTTTGGTCCCCTAACCTTTTATTTTTGGCTAGAAGGTCCTAACCTATGCATTTGGTTGCAAAACTGGTCACTATAGACGGAATCCGTCCAATTGTGCCTTTAGCCATTAATTTGTTTTGGGATTTTGGCGCAAATGGTCCATAACCTTTACCCTTAGTGTGTAATTGGTTCCTAACATTTATTTTTGACATATATGGCCATAACCTATGTGTTTTGGTGCGAAATTGGTCCTTATGGGATGAAAAAGATAAATATGTCCTTAGTTAATTATAAGAAATTGTATGTGGATTCCTAATCATTACAAAATGTGCAAATAGGTCCAATACTTTTATTTTTTTATAAAAAATTAAGGAAAACTAATGATTTTTTTTTTTTTGGAATTAACACTTTAGTTATAAACATGTCAAATAAAATTATTATTTTTATTATTAATTAATTATATTATTTAAAATTTAAACTTTTATTTTATTGTTGTATAAAAAAATAACTTTGTCACAATCTTGATGTACAAATACTTTTATTGAATTGAGTTATATGTTTCAAAATTAGTATTTAAGCGTTTGGTAACAAAAGTGATTTACCAAACGCTTAAAACAACTTTTGATTATTTGACAATCAGAAGTTGGACTCTAAAATCAATCCCAAAAAATCAGAAGTTGGACTCCAAAATCAATCCCAAACGAACCCTAAATCCATTAGCATTTATGTAAATTTTAATGTTTATATCACTTTTGTATATTTCGGTTTTGATTTTCTAGTTTTTTTTTGCTCCCTGGTTTTTTATTTTATTTTTTCAGAATTTATATATTTGTTAATTGTTATTAATAATAGCTTATATGTAAATGAAATTGTCGTATGCTTGTTGTTATCTTGCCGGCTTATTTTATTACATTATCCGCCTATTATAATAGATAGGATCGTTGTGTATTGATGGTCTATTTTGTTACCTTGTCGACTTATTATTAGATTGTTGTGCCTTGCCGACATATTTGTTGCTTATTTAAATATTATTGAATTTGATGTCAACAATTATGAAGAGATTTTATAAAAAGAAAGCTTCATTTGTTATTGAAGAGAAAAATATAGATAGAAAGAAATCAATCGAACGAGTGTTTGTACATTCTACCTCAAACAATCGAACGACATTTGTACGATTTGACAACATGAACAAGTCACACATCTACCGACCGACAAAGAGACTAATAGAACACTCTTACCATATATACTAAAGATAAACATAGACAACCAATTCAAACTTGATGAAGTGATCAATTTGAGAATTTTTTGAGCATGATCGAGTTATACCATATCTCAGGTTGAGCTTAATATAAAGTGTTCATTTATACACATTCTCGATATCCCATCTCGGAATGCTCTCATCGTGTTAATCCATTTAACTTCACATAGAGAATTATGTAAAAAAAATTCCTAGGATATACGTTCGACGTGACAATTTTGGTTGTTGGGGGTGGGGGTTGTTCAAGAATTGACTGATTATTCTGGCAAAAAAGTTCCAAAAAATTAGTCTGGTAAATTAATGTAGACAAAATTTCAGCTATTAAATGCCTTAATAGACTAAGATGACAAATATGACAATAGTGATAGAGGGTTAAAAAATTTATATGCATTGAATTTAATCATGAAAAGAGGGTTAATATTAATATTTTTTTTGGCATTATTAAAAGGATTTTCTGGCAGAAAAGATTGAGGATAAGCCAAACTAATCTGCTATAAATATTACCAATTAGTTTGGACCAATTATTTCATTTGACAAATCCTAAAAGCCTCTTCATAGGTAATATTGAATATTTCTCGAGCTTAAGAGGAGAGGTTTGGGTGATATTTAGAGGTTTGATATTCGTCAAAAAAAATTTGTTGAAAGACATAGATACATCTAAAATCCCAACACGGCCTTAATTGAGGATTAACGTTAGGGGCAGAGTTGGGGGATCCTTGGGAACTTTCTGAGATTTTTTTGTGTTTTATAATATGCAATTTAACTTTGACCTAATATCAATTTAATGGATGACAATTAGATTCATTAACTCAATATGAATTTAATGTGAGACAATTGACTCATTGGCCTAATGAAATTAATAATACAAATTATGAATGATTGGCCCATTCTTCAATTTCAATGCACGTTCACCCATCTGAAATCTGAATCTCATATTTCTCCTCCCCGTTTTCTATATTGAGTAAAGTAGAAGTTAGATTACGACATTCCAATATCTACAAATTTCTCCCAAATCACTCAACAATCACCCAATATTAATTTCTCCCAAATTTTTAAATTCAATCCTTAAATTTTACCATAAAATCTTCAATTGCTAGACCACCGAAAAAATCAAGACGTTAAAGCATGAGATAAATTTCATGCCCGTCACTCCATTGGTTAATTCTTTAAGGTAAAGGAAATTCTAAAAATAAGTTTTTTTATAAATAAAAATTAATAAAGGCACTTTACTTGTGAATGCATATCGTGTTCAATTGATTTTTTTTCTTTTTTCTTTTTTCTTTTGAGCTTTAGTAATATTTAATTTCATTCGTGTACTAGATCTTCCTATTTTGGAGGATAATTTTGTAGAACGCAACGTGAACAATAAGAATTTGATATTTGTTTATTTTGTGGTCCTATTTTAGACATTGCACATTAGTAGTATAAGTTATATCTTTAGAAGAAAAACTAACATATTGATCCGAAATCAGGTCAAACAATAGTGTGAATGAGTTTGTTTATCTGTTTGTGTATAATATAGTGTATGAATAAAATAAAGTATGAGAACTCGTAAGGAAAGTTTGTAAAAAAATTCATTACTATTATGTTGTTTCAAATTTTTTGCAAGATAATTTGGAGATCCCCAACTCAAAATGTCTAGCTCTACTACTGGTTATATCTACTTTCAAATTGTTAGATTGAAAATATGGTAAATTCAAGGCCGATCAATGTTTTGGTAGTTATGGGCTTTAAAGTCATATAGTCAAAACTTAATTCAATTAAATTCACATTTTAGAGCTAAAAGACCAACATACCCTTAATTGTAAAAAACGATAATTTAATGATATTGTTTTATTGTGATACTGTTTTATTGTGATACTATTTTGTATGATACTGTTTTATCTAGATAATATACATTGGTGTATTTATTTCATACTTTTATTTTTGATAATGTTTTATTATGATAATGTTTAAACATATGATCTTGTACTACTAATGAAGTATTTTAAGAACAATATCATTACTTCAACTATTAAAACATCTTGTACTTAATTTTATATATGATACTGTTTTATATAGATAATGTGCTATAGTACACTAATTATACCAAGCTTTTATCTTTGATATTGTTTTATTATGATAATGTTTCAACCTATGATACTGTTTTAATCTATGATAATGATTGAATGTAAACAGTATCAATGATCTTATACTACTAATGGAACATTTTAAGAATAATATAATTACTTTAATTAGTAAAATATCTATAATACTGTTTTAATCTATGATAATGTTATTGAATGCAAACAATATCAATGGTCTTGTACTACTAATGGTGCATTTTAATAATAATATAATTACTTCAACCAGTAAAACAGATATATGATACTATTTTATTTAGATAAAATGATATAGTATACTTATACCATATTTTTATCTTTGATAATATTTTATTACGATAATGTTTCAACTTATGATACTGTTATTTTTTTGGGTTGTACTTTGTGTATATTAAGATACATTTATCTGTGATATTGTTTTAGTATGTGTGATACTGTTTTGACAAAAAAATTAAAGATTGCCATTTTAAGCTAAGGAGACGACTTCAAATGGCTAAAATCCATTGTACACAGTAGGATAGCAACTAGTCTTGACTGGCTTGTCGAGAAGATTCCGAAAATATATAATGATAAAAATTCTGAGCACGTATGGATTCTATACCATTTCTGCTCTGATAATATTTTGTGATACTGTTTTGTATAATACAGTATCAAATAACACACATGACTAACAACACTAATATAGTATCAATCTACACTCTAGTAATGGTATTGAATCAATATATTTCACTTCTCTCTATTTTTCCCAATTCAATCAAATGGTGGAGCATTATCACCTATCTTTATTCCATATCTTCATTTTTCATAATCTTTTTCACATACAATTCGATTCTTTTTAAAATCCAAATATTAACCACTTGTGTATGTGAAGCATGTGAATGTATACAATCCAAGGTCTACCTCTGCCTCAATATCCACCGCCACCGCTGGACGAGACCAGAATTAAACCTTGAATGAATGTAATTTTGAACTTCTATTTCCCTGCTTGCAATTAGAAATTGGAATTCAACAAGAACAGAGTATTTCCAACTAATTGATTCACGTAAGAAACACCAGAAAACCAAAAAGCAAGAAACACCAGAAAACAAGAAACCAGAACCAGGTTTTTTATTGTAGACCTGACCCCAAAACTACCCGACCCGAACTTCACCATGGATGGACCACCTTCGGTCACCCTCGTCGCACCCATACTCGGCCTCACGCCATTGAATTCATCCCCCCATGCAAAAAAAAATACAGCACCTAAATCATGGCGGACCTATGTTTAGCCGTTAGCACCGCCGTGACCTCCTCTACCGAACGCACGACCACCGGACGGTCACCGGTCGACTCGCCCATGCCCAAGTAACCGATGGAGGGTAAGGTTTGTAGAGATGTGGAAAAGGACACCAAGGTTTGTGGAGGGTAATTTCAAAATTAATTTAAAATATTGGTGAAAGTATGACTTAATCACAATTTTGAAAAATGTTTTAACCTAATTTGAAACAAGTCATGTATAAGTGACTTATAGGCAATTTCTCCTAGAAAATAAAATTTTCTTAATTTTAGCATTATCTTTGGGTAGAGTTGGCTAAATGGCTACACTTGAAATGGGTCAATATAGCCCCGATTTGACGGACCGCCAGCCAAATAAAAAAATTCGTGGGGCCGAACCAATTTTGCCACATCTAATGTCGGGTGAGTATTGCAACGTTCTACTTGGTGAATGTTGCAATGTTTCAATCGAGTAACGCCGATATTCTTAATGGTAAAATGTTCCAAGAATTTGGTAAAGCATTTTTTCAAGCGTAATCAATCATTCACTTTTCCTTTAAAATTTTAAACTTTTTTTGACTTCCAAACCTATTTTAAATAGGTCTTTTGCAGAGCCGGTTGAGGACCCATCTTTTCATTTTTGGCGGTTTAACCCCATTTCAAATGCTTTTGATCAATATAGTCCTTTCAACAATTTCCATCCAAATATCGTGATTTGATGATGGTGGAAGAATTTTTATTTATAAAGACTTATTTGCACAAATGGTCCTTGACTTTGTAAAGAAAAATTTGCCAAAAGTGTTGAAAAGTCCCATAACCTTCATCTAACACATATGACCCTAAACTTTGACACACTTACCCCAACATAACAATTCTCACAAACCTTTTAAAAATACAAAAAGTCTAAAACCAATTTTGCCTATAAAATGATATTTAAAATGTGTTTGATTAAAATCGATATTTTAGTAAGCAATTGAAAATCAGGACCATAAAATGCGTGCAACGACTTTCTAAATCTTGAAATAACGAATGTTTAATCAATGTTTCAAAAATTGATTAACAAAACCGATAAAACTAGTCAACGACATTCTTAATGGTAAAAATTATCGTGCCACCGATCAAGCTAAATGTTCCAAGAATTTTAGAATTGAGCAAATAAATTTTTTTAAATTAGTCAAATTTTGATCATGTGTATAGTTTTTTGTTAATTAATAGTAATCAAAATCAGAGACTCTAAGAGCTTTTTATTTTTTCTGACTTTGTTTTCTTTAAAATTTTAAAAACTTTTTACCACACATTTTTTCAATCACTTTTTCTAAAAATCTAATTTTAATCAAACACATTTTAAATATCATTTTGGTGAACAAAATTATTTTGGGAAATATGTTTTTATTATTTTAAGGGTTTGTGAGTTATTTTAATTTATTTAAGTTAGTCTTGGGGTTAGAAAGTTATGGGACTTTTCAACACTTTCTAAAATATTAGTGTCTTTAGATTTGGCAAATAAGCATCACATATTTAGTGAAAATTGTATGAAAAATTTGAAATAGGGTAAAACATGAAAAGATGGGTCCTCATTCAAAAGTCTAACTTGAGGTGAGCTTGGGGTACTATGATGAGGAAAAAAATAAAATTTTTTGACAAAGCTAATTTTTCAAAGCTTAACGAACTCTATAAAAATAAAGGGTAATTTACAATTTTGGTCTCCAACCTTTCAAATCTATTACTAATCTAACTCCACCCAATTTTTTTAGCATCAGACATTCCCAACCTTTTAGTTTGTTGTAAATCACGTCCATATTAACAAATTTTGAGGAATTTCCCATCCTCTTTAAATAAACAAGAATAGAAAAAAAGTTAAAAACAACAAAAATTAAAAGAAAATTACAAATAAAGTCTCATAACTTTTAAAAAGCACAAAATAATTTCATCTTCCCCACCCCACCCCCCCACCCCACCCCACCCCACCCCACCCCAACCCAAAAAGAACAAAATAACTTCATCTTCCCCTACTCTAACATCTCTTTCACCACCATTGATAAAAAAAATGCATTAAAGATGTGCCCAAGAAAACACCCCAAGTAAATTGAGTCCCCAGCAAAAGAAAATACCCGGCAAATGAGTGATCCTAGCAGCAATATCCCAATCACAATTGTTTTTAGGAATAATGTACTTTAGTACTGCACTAGAAAATATAACTCCAGGTTGATACATGGGAATTTCGTGGCAAAATGATAGTATCTCCGGGCGAATAAGTAGCCAAAATCGACACCTCGAGGCAAAAAGCTCTGCTGTTTGCCTCTTTGCTTCAAGAATAGGTCCAACCGGGGCAAAAAATCTATCTAGCTCTGGAAGTTTAGTGGCATAATGAAGAAATGGTTCGAAGACACCCACGCTTCTTCATTTTTAAACTTAATGCATACTTGAAGAACTTAAGTGTGAATCGGAAAAGATCCTCTCCCCAAACAATGACCTAAACTATGTACAACACACATCCAATAGTCTAAATGAAGCCACAATCGCCTAAATGCAGCAAAAAAAAAAGGCCATGAAGAACCGTACATTAAAGAAGCCATAGAAAAGCTATACTACAAAATCAAAAAAAAAAAAAAAACTTTGAAAAAACACATATAATGAAGACCAACTTAAGCTACCAAAAAAAACACATATATCACTTCATTTATTGAGTTGAGTCAAAAAATCATGAAGAAAAATCATAAAAGCCTAAGCTACAAAATACAAAAATAAAAATAAATAAATAAAGGAAAAAAAAAACTAGAATTAGCTCTAGTATATGATTCAAATGAAGCACATACGTTTAGTCATATAGGCCTTCCATCATCCTCTTTTGATTTCTTCAATTTCTTCGATTTCTTCTTATTTCTTCAAGTTGAAATCTTAGTCGCCGCTCTCTTTCTCCTCGTAGGTGCCATATTTATTTGTAACTCAATATTTACTGATTTTCCACAAGTTTTCACCATAGCTTGATTGAAGAACCGATTATCAAAATTGGAGAAAAAGAAGTTGGTGTTTTGGAAAAGTTTGAGGTGTTTTGCCCTAAATGGGTTATACTATTTGCTGCGATGGAGGTTTGGATAGAGGTGGTATTTAGTCAAATATACCCTTGAGAGGTCCCAGTGAATTGCAGATTATGAAAATAGCAAAAATAGTAAAGAACACTAGATTTTTCACCCACTAAAGGGTCACGTATTCTAAACGCTAGTCATCCGTTGAGCATCTAACAAAAGTAGATATAGCTCCAGTACTAAAAATACCACACTTTCGATTCTTTACATTTACACAAATCTCTAAATAATGTGGACAATCTTCCCTTCATATTTCTTATACAAAAACTACTCAGATTTGTATACACAAAGTAAAAAAGAAAAGAAGTAGAAGATGAAGTTCTATTCTACAGAAGAATGTTGAAGAGTTAAAAGCGCAGCCATATTTTCTCTATTTCCATCATCTGAAAAGAAAACTAGGGAGTATATAAAAGGAACAGCCATTAACCCTTCATCCAACGGTGCTTACTAGGTCATGTGTCACCATCTGATATTAGGTAGCCCAATTACATAAAAAAGGTCGGATCAGATAATAGATGGGCCTTATCTTGCACAGTAAAACACTCTTTGATAAAACAGTGAGGTCCAAAATATATCAGCCCATCTCTGAGGCATGATAACCCAACAAACTCCACCTTGCTGAGGATATGGATGATTCTTATTGTAGTATTCCTTAGTGCATGAAACTATACCATGTTTTGATTTCATTTGCTCGATTGTACCTAAAATAATTGAAGTTAGTTTTCAAAACTTAAAACAAGATTAAACAGAAAAACTGAAAAAAGAATTTATTACCTTTAGGATTCATACATTAGAAATATTCAAGATACTTAAGCAATACTTGAATTTATTCAAATGAAGTATTTTTGTACCAATATCCGAAGGATTGAATTGAGTAGGGATTTTAATCAAATTTACTATATTCTTTTCAACCATATCTCTTACAAAATGGAATTTTATATCCACGTGTTTGGTTTTGTCATGGTAGACTAGATTCTTACTTAGATGAATAGCACTTTAATTGTCAATATACAACCTGATTATTTTATTTCTGAAACCAAGTTCACCAAGTAGGCCTCTTAGTCAAAATCCTTCTTTTACAGCATCACGAGCAACAATGTATTCTGCCTCTGTAGAAAATAGAGCTCCAATTTTTTGGAGTTGGGATTTCCAACTTATACAACCATCACAAAGTGTAAAAACATAAGAAGAAGTGGATCTTCTTTTATCCAAATCACTTGCAAAGTTAGAATCAGTATATCCCTTTAAAATTACCCATTCATCATTTTTATGGAATTTTAAACACATGTTATCTGAACCCTTTAAGTATCTTAGCATCCATTTCATAGCAATCCAGTGTGTTTCACCTGGATTTGCCATGAATTTTCTCAAGATACTTATAGCATGAGCCAAATCGTATGGTGCAAACTATAAGATACATGATAGAGCCAGCTGTAATATCATATGGTACCATGCTCATTCTATCAATTTCTTCTTCTGTTTTAGGTGATTGCTCATTAAACGGTTTAAAATGATTTGCTAAAGGTAATGTAACAGGTTTAGCATCACTCATTGAAAATTTTTCCAAATTTTTTGTAATATAAGAGGTCTGACTTAAGTAAAGAATGCTATTTATTCTATCCCTTTTAATTTCCATTCCTAAAATCCTTTTAGCTTCCCCCAGGTCTTTCATTTCAAACTCAAAGCCTTCAATTTTTCTTTTATAAGGTCAATTTCTTTCCTTTCATGAAAAGCTAACACCATATCATCAACATACAAAAGTAGAAACACAGAGTTATTGTCACCAAGGCTTTTATAAAAAAAAACAAGGATCAAAATTACTTTTGTTAAAGCCTAAGGTTTGAATATAAGTATTAAATTTTATATATCATTGCCTAGGGTTCTTCTTAAGACCATACAAGGATTTTTTTGAAAGGCAAACTTTTTCAGTTTTAGTTTTCAACTCAAAAACTTTTGGTTGAGACATGTAAATGACTTCATCAAGACTACCATTCAAGAAAGCAGTTTTAACATCTAATTGGTCTAATTCCCAATTAAATTGAGCAGTTAAGGCAAGAAGAATTCTGATTGATGTGTATTTAGCAATAGGAGAAAAAATTTCATTGAAATCAATCCCTTCCCTTTGTGTGAACCCCTGAGCCACTAATCTTGCTTTGATCCTTACCCTATTTGAAGTTAGCTCTCATTCTTTAATCTTATAGACCCATTTGCAGTATATAATTCTTTGGTCCTTTGGTTTATTAACTAAGGTCCAAGTTTTGTTCTTTCTTAAAGAATTCATTTCATCTTGCATAGCATCAACCCAAAGCTTTGAATTTTTTCCATTCATAGCTTTCTCATAAGAGTTTGGTTCTGAACTACTCAAATCTAAAGCAGAAAAGAATGTTACAAAATCTTCATTGCTTATTCTAGGAGAAGGAAATCTGATTCTTCTTTCTCTATCTCTTACAAGTTGATAGTCAGTTCAGGCATTTGTTTCTTCTTGATCCTGATTCTCATCTATATTTTCTTCAGTCTGATCTAAATCAGGTTGAATAGTCTCTACCTCAGTCTGAGCTTCTTGCATAAATTCATCATTACTTTGTAAGTTTAAATCTATTTGTTTGACAAAATTATCTTTTTCAGGACATCTAAATTACCTGAATTACCTTTATTCAGACAAGGCATTTCATTTTCATTAAAAATTACATTTCTGCTTATTATGACTTAAAAACCCCTCATATCTTTTACCCACAACCTATACCCTTTAGTTCCTTTACCATATCCCAAAAAAACATGTAATGGATCTAGGTTCTAACTTACCTTTATTTTGATGAGAGAAGGCAATACACCCAAAGGGTTTAAGTCTAGAGTAATTAGTAAGATTATTAGACCAAATCATTTCAGGAGTTTTAAAGCCAATTTCACTAGAAGGACTCCTATTTATCAAATAGGTAGCAGTTTTTAAAGCTTCACCCCAAAAGGATTTAGACAAACCTGAGCTTAAAAGCATGCATTTGACCTTATTCAATAAGGTTCTATTTATTCTTTCTGCCACTCCATTTTGCTGTGGAGTGTATGTCACTATTCTATATCTGAGAATACCACATTCTTTACAAAAAAGGTCAAAATCATAATTGCAAAATTCCAAACCATTATCAGTTCTGAGAACTTTAATTTTCTTATTTGTTTGATTTTCAATTAAAGTTTTCCAGACTTTGAAATTTTGAAAAGTATCAAATTTGGATTTTAAAAGAAAAGTCCACAATTTTCTTGAAAAATCATCTATTATTAAAAGATAGAATCTATACCCACTAAGAGTATTTACACAAGATGGACCTAAAGATCAGCATGTAGGTATTCTAAAATAGAAGTAAACTTGTGAGTTCCAATTATGAAAGGCAACTTACATTGTTTACCTAACACACATTCATCACAAAAATCAAGTTTTCTATGTTATCTTTTCCAAAATCCCCTTCATTTTTTAAAATTTGAAGACCTTTTTTTACCTAAATGTCCTAATCTTTTATGCCATATTAAAGATCTTGACTCTTTAGAACTGACAATAGTAGCAGAAGTTGGTACTTGGGGTTTAGCCTGAATAACATAAATGCCATTAGTTTTAGGTGTGGATAAGATTTCTATGGAATTTAGGAGAAACTTTACAGTCTCATTGTGTATCCTAATATCACACTCACTATCTAATTCTCCCAAATATATTAGATTTCTTTTTAGGTCAGGGACAAATCTAATTATGTTTAAACTCAAAATATAACTGTTATTTAGGAGCAAAATAATTTTACCAATTCTTTGATCCTACAGCTCGTATTGTTTCCCATTTGTACCTGACCTTCAATGACTTCTATAAAATCAGTAAACCATTCTTTAACTGGACACGTGTGAAAAATACATCTAGAATCAAGAATCCAATCATCCATACCCTTACTAGTGGAAGCTACCAGAACTACCCCATTCTACTCTCCATTGTTATCACATGCTAAGGCTAAAGAACAATTTGGAGAGGACTTTTCTTTCATATCTGACATCTTTTCAAAACAGTCTTTAATCTTATGACCTAATTTCCCACAGTAGTAACACTTCTTTCCTTTTCCTTTATTTTTATTCTTTGACTTGTTCTTATCTTTTCCTTTATCTGAAAAATTTATACTCTTCTTTTGAAAATTAGAGTTAAGAGTGTTATGGTTCTTACTTTCAGGTTTTTCTCTCATAAACAACCCCTCACACTCTTATTTTCTTTTAGATCTTGTCTTAATTCAAGATCTTTATTTCTTAAGGCAGACGTAACTATATCTACAGTTAAGTCTCCCTCCCATATTCTAGAGCATTTCTAATATCTCTATACTTATCACCTATGGAATTAAGAAGGGCAACAAATTGTTGATCATCAGATAAAATCTCATCACAATTTGTCAAATCATGAATCAATTTAGTAAATTTATAAATATTTTCCTCTAATGATGAGGATGTATCAAATTTGAAATTGTAAAACAATCTTAACAGATAGCTTTTGTTTGGCATTTTTTTATCAGATATAAATCTTCCAATTTTTTCCATAAAGCATCGGCTGTGATTGTTTCACCCACCTTTCTAATAACACTATCTGCTAAATGAAGAAAGATTGAACTCCAAGCAATTTCATCAAATTCTTTTCTTCTATAAGGGCTGATTTCAACTACCCAAGAACAATCAAAAGCAGTAGCACATCTTTGTTGTAATAAAAGAGTTCTCATTTTCTAGCGCCAGAGACTAAAATCTCCAGTCCATTCTATAATTCAACTTCAAACTTATGAGAGGCATACATTTAAAAAAAAAACTTACAACAAGATTTTGATTAGTTCATTTTTCTTTTTAGAAAAAACAGTTAATAGTTATGAAGTAAAAACTTAAAAGAACATTTCAAGGCATACATTTCCAAAAGTGAAAGGCAGTTTTACTTCATATCAATTTCAGATAATACCACAAAATTCTAAAGTTGAAGTTTAAAGGCTGAAAAACCTAAGTTGAGCCAAAGTTCTCTCAGATTCCCATATCCTAGTAAGAGATCTTGGACAAAGGTAAACTTTGATAGGGTTTTATTACTTTAATAACTTCCTAAACACATGCATGCAATAAGAACAAGGTTTAGAATTCACCAGATCGAAACCCTAGGTTTCAAATAGTTGAAGATCTCAAGGAAGCTGAAAGATATACAGGCGAAGCACCAAGAATCACCAAAAAGATGTTGAGTCACTAAGAATCACCAAAAGGAGTGATTTCACAAAGATCACTACAAAGTCAAGATCGAGAATAGTTAGATCACAAAGATTCAAGAAACAAGATTCTTTATACTGAATCTTGATAAACCACAACAGATCTATAAGTTTTATAAAAACACGTTTTCGATTTTGAAAAGAAAACTTTCAAGATCTGTAGTTTTATCAAGGCTTTGATACCACTGAAAGGTCCCAGTATTGCAGATTACGAAAATAGTAAAAATAGTAAAGAACGTAAGATTTTTCACCCACTAAGGGGTCCGGATGTTCACGTATTCTAAACGGTAATCACCCGTTGAGCATATAGCTCTAGGACTAAAAATACCACACTTTCGATGTTCTTTACAGTTACACAAATCTCTGAATTTCTCATGTTACTGTTCACACAAATGTGAACAATCTTCCTTCATATTTCTTACATAAAAACCACTCAAATTTGTATACACAAAGTAAAAAGAAAAGAATGAGAAGATGAAGTTCTATTCTATAGAAGAATGTTGAAGAGTTAAAAGTGCAGTCATATTTTCTCTCCATTTCCATCATCCGAAAAGAAGACACGATAGTATATAAAAGGAACAACCATTAACCTTTGATCCAATGGTGCTTACCAGGCCATGTGTCACCATCTAATATTAGGTAGCCCAATTACATAAAGAAGGCCAGATCAGATAATAGATGGGCCTTAGCTTGCACAGTAAAACACTCCTTGATAAAAGGGTTCTTTTTACAAATAACCAAAAAAAATAAGTATTTCTTAAAATATTGTCATAGTTTTAAAATTTTAAAAATACTGTATATTTCAATTAACGTTTTAAGAATCAAAATTAGAAAAGATGGGGGCTTTCCATTCATCAAAATCACAAAAAACTCAATTTCTTTCCCTATAAATCATAGCCAACAAGAAGGAAGTGTGAGATTCCAAACAAATTGGACACAAAATACGCCAAATTACATAAACAAAGTTGGACTAAAAATCTCAATTCTAGCCTTCATCTGTGAAATTTCATCCAAATAAACAAATTGAACGTGAATTTGCAGCCATTATCCATGAACTTAGAGAACAAATTAGATGAAAATCTCACTCCCAACCATCATCTATGAAAATTGCAGAATGGATTGGACGGAAAACTTACTTCTACCCACCATCTGTACAGGTAACATGTTCAATTGATGTGTATTAATCACAAAACTACATTGATCATTAGATGTTCGACAGAATTTCCAACTAGGTTATATCATTGTAACAAATGTAAATGTTATTATCAGTTTTGTTTAATTTCTATTTTGCAATAGTGTTTTTCTACTTTCAGAAAGTTAATTGTTGACCAATGTATTTATCCAGTTCAATGATTTGCCTCTAGTTATTTGTTGGATGACTTATATTGTTTGATAATCTTCCAAATTTCAAATTTCAAAATTACAAATGTAACAAGTTTTGTTATTTAAAAATATAAATGTAACAAGTTCTGTTATTTCAAAATTATCTAATTCTAATCCACAAATTAACAAGTCATGTTATTTCAATATAGTAAATGTAACAAGTTATGTTATTTCAAAATAACAAATGTAACAAGTTATGTTATTATCTGTTTAGAATTTAAATCTAATTCAACTTGTGTTGTTTATAGATTGAACGCCTTGACATGATTTAGGTGTATTTAGTTCATATATTGAACCAACTTTTTTACTCATAATAGTAGCGTCGATCCCAACCTCCGATGCAAGAAGATCAACAACTGCGGTTGCCCTCTCGGAAGATGTGGTGATAGTATCCTCGCCCAAAGGTGCTAGTAGATGCCTGATGTGCCGAGAGTAGCTGAATATGCGTCCTCCTCCTCGGTGATGCGGTGGATCGCTAATGTGTAGTCGACTCCACCCATAGAACCGATAACCCAAGTCTCTCGAGCCGAATGATCCCGTCTAGTATAGCTCGTAGCTCGCCGAGAATGGTGCGATCGCCATAGAAAGAGAAGAATGCCCGAATGCACCGTCCCGACGAATCTCGATAATCCTCCGCCACTAGCAATCCGTCCTTGACGCATCCATCGATGTTGATCTTGTAGGATCCCACCGGTGAGTACGCCAAAAACTAAAGTGGGAGGAGGAGGAGAGGGGTGGTAATAATGACACCAAAAGCGGAGCGATGTCCATGTCTCCACGCCAATGGATGTGCCGAAATAAGCGGCTTTGTATGCGTAGCGAGATGGTGTGGTAAACTCTCCAAATGATCCTCCTCGGCTCCATAGCTATATCTCTGTGCTTCGCATCATTCCTCGCAGTCCATAAAAACCATAATATCAATAGAGGAATGATCGTGCGTATATGTCCCGTGCTGACAAACTGATCCGAGAATCTCCAAGTCTGGAAGCGATACTGGAATCCCTCGAGCGGCCTGAGGGTGATATGAAAGATGTCTGCAAAGTGTCTCCAAATAGTATCTGCTGTCGGACTATCAATGAATAAGTGATGAATAGTCTCTATAGCCGAACAAAGACCGCACCTCGACGCCAAATGACTCCCTATCCGCTCTCGGATCACCACATCCATCGGTATAAGCCCCGCCACAATCTCCAACGTAAAAAAGAAACCGTGGGTCGAATAATCGAACTCCATATCATACGATATACACGACTAGTGCTCCATATACGAACAAGTTGCCATGCGCAGACTTGGTAACAAATCGCCATCCGAGTATCACCCATACAATCTGATCATCCACATGGGGTGATAGGGATGCTCCTTATCCTTTCGACCATGGTAAGTGGAACGATCCGAATGAGTCTCACAATATTCCATCCAATATCATCAAAGAAATCGTGCACTGGATGGAAGAATGTGGTAGCTGCGAACCGATCGACCAAAGTAGTCTCGCCCATCCAAAGAATCATGCTAAAAATATGTGACCCCGCCTAGCTTCCATGCAATGTAGGACTCGGCTCTGTGGTCCTATAAGCTTCACCCGTCTCCAAACAGTGAAGCATAATAAAGAACAAGAGCTGATATCGGATGTGTGCCCGACAAGATTTACCCCGTAAAAATCGAGCCCAAAGAGATCTCTCGAGATCCGAATATCCACCATAGCTTCAAATGAGAAAGTGTCAACAAGGTCCTCAGAACCGCTTAATCCCGCCTCCCTCCTCGGTCGGGAGACATAAGTCCTTCCATCTCTTCCAATGAAGACGATGGGTATGATCTTTGAGTCCCGGAGGAATCTAGCAAAGATGCTCTCTAGCTTCTTCAAGACAGACCTTGGGGAGGCTTCAAAATCAAGAAGGTAGAGAGGAGAAAAGATGTAATGCAGGGCCGAATCGTAGTAATCCGTCCTCCGGTGAAAGTAATCTCAAGCCCACCCGGATATCCTGCTCCGTACTTTCCGAATGAGATCATCGATAGGAATATCTTACGATGCCCTTTGAACAGGGCACTCCAAGATAAGTGAAAGGGCTACCACCGGTGACGTAAAGCCCGCCGATGCTCAAGCACGTGTATCGCTAAATAGTAGCCCGTCTGGGTAAAATAATCCCGCTCTTATCTCTATTCACTAATCGGGCCAAAGCTCGCTTATAGTGCTCGATACAATGTAGGGACCCGTCTAATAGATCGCTTCCGACCAGATTAGCGAAAATGATCATATCATCTGCAAAACATAGATGTGAGATAAGAGCATCCCTCCATGTCAGTAAGCCATCGGGCTATCTCACGACATCGCCGAGTAAGGATCTTGAAAAATAGTCACCGCTAGAATAAATAACGATGGAGAGATGGGATCACCCAGCCAAGTCCCCGGATGAGGAGAAAAACTACATAGTCTACCATTGAGCAGGGCCCGAAAAGTGACACTCGAGATGCACCTCAGATACCTCCACAAAAGAAACCATATATGTTACAATTCCCCTCGCACCTTCATATCCGAGTGTGTAGAAGCTCTTTTATTTAATTTCTTTTTCATAGAATTGTGTTTAGATACCTACAAAACCATATATGTTACAATTCTACTTTCGACGCATCTCGTTTTATTTAATTTCTTTTTAGAATTGTAACTTGTTAATTGTTGACCAATGTATTTATCTAGTTCAATGATTTGCCTCTAGTTGTTTGTTGGATGACTTACGTTGTTTGATAATCTTCCAAATATCAAATTTCAAAATTACAAATGTAACAACTTCTGTTATTTGAAAATTACAAATGTAATAAATGTAGCAAGTTCTATTATTTAAAACTTACAAATGTAACAAATTTTGTTATTTCAAAATTACAAATGTAATAAATATAACAAGTTCTGTTATTTCAAAATTACAAATGTAACAAGTTCTTTTATTTCAAATTTGCAACTGTAACTAGTTCTATTATTTCAAAAATATCTAATCCTAATCCACAAATTAACAAGTCATGTTATTTCAATCTAGCAAATGTAACAAGTTATGTTATTTCAAAATAACAAATGTAACAAATTATGTTATTATCTATTTAGAATTTAAATATAATTCAACTTAGATTGACCATCTTGACATGATTTAGATATATTTAGTTCATATATTGAACAAAATTTAGATACCTACAAAACCATATATGTTAAAATTATATCAGCTTGTTAGACGCATCTGTTTTATTTAATTTCTGTTTTAGAATTGTGTTTTTCTACTTTCAAAAAACTAATTGTTGACCAATGTGTTTATCCACTTCAATGATTTGCAGGTATGGAAATCTTAAATATCTTCATTACATACTATGGTGAGACGGCAGGAATTCTCGTCCCAATGGACTTCACATACATTAAACTCGTTGATATGATATTATCGGTGTTAAAGTTGAATCGAAAAAAAGATATGGTGACAATACAATATGAAGTGTGTACAAACATGGCTCCAATGAGGATTACAAATGACAACTCAGTTTTGTTCTATATGGAACTCAAGCGAAAAGACCAACAACTAATAAGTTACCCAATGCGAGTTGAAGTTACACCATTGCTAGAAAGTTTTCCAAACATGCATGTTTTGAGGCCATCTGATTTTGAGGATATCAACCTACGTAGGTTAGTGAAGGACATAATTTTGTAACATCAACATCTAAATGGCTGCCCACACTAGAGAGTTTTGCTTCTAGTGCTTATGAATCTATACCAGAATTAGAGGATGTGAATAGTGAGTTAGAGATAAAAGATTTTTAAATCCTAACATTGAAGCAATAGCAAAAGACATGATATTTAGGAATAAAGAATTGTTGAGGAAGACAATGTGATTGTATGCTATTGAGAACAATTTTCAATACAAAGTGTACAAGTCAGACAAATATAAATATGTACTCAAATGTCTAATTGATAGCATGTAGAGATTTAAAGCTTCCAAACTTGGTAAAACGGATATGTTTAAAATAAGATACATTAGAAATGGCCATTCTTACTCAATGGATATTATTTTGGGTGATTATGACTAGCAACAAGTACACTAGTTGGAGATTGCATTAAACACAAGTACACAGCTACAAAAACTATTTACACTCCCGGGGATATCATAAATGACATGGCAAGGACATACATATTGACATTGAGTTATGGAAAAGCTTTGAGGGCTCAAGAGCATGCGTTGGAGACTATAATGCGAAATCTTGAAGAATCATACGGAAATGTGCCAATGTATCTTCACATGTTACAAGAAAAGAATAGTGGAACAATAACGTGGATTAAGACTAATGCGGAGAACCAGTTTGTTTACATGTTTATGGCATTGGGTGCATCTATGCAGGGTTGGGAACACTGCAAGCCAATTGTCGTCATAGTCGGTACATTCCTAACTGGACATTATGGTAGGACTCTATTCACAGCTTGCACACAAGATGCAAATGAGAATATTTTTGTTCTTGCATTTGGGATTGGTGATAGCAAAAACAACAATTCATGGGAATAGTTCCTAATGAGGTTCAAGGAAGCTTATGGAGAAAGGGAACAAATGTGTATTGTATCGGACCGACAAAAAGTATTAAAAATGCAATTGGGAAGGTAAAATCAAATTGATGCATGGCTTGTATTCATATCATTTGTTACAAAATCTAAAGTCATTTGTCGGGAAGAGTAGAGAAAATATCACTAAGCCATTCAATGAAACAACTCGACAACATAAACAAAAAGATTCGACCATATCTGGTAAGATTGAATGCTTTTTATCAAAATTTGATCCCAAAGTTTAGTGTTAGCTGAAAAACCCATGTCAAGATGAATAAAATTGAATTATTTTATCATTCGGCCATATCTTGTAAGATTGAATATTTTTAATTAAAATGTGATATTTTATACTCTATTGGTGTTGATTAACATATGGAATTTTTTTTTATATAGAAAGAAGTAGGATATGATAAATGGTCGAGAGCAAACATGAGGACTAACAGATTTTCAACAATGACATCAAACATTGTTAAGTCTGTTAATGCAGTAACAAAAGCAGTAAAGAATTATCCTATAAACACTTTGTTGGAATCGTTGAGATACATCTTGCAGAGCTAGTTCTACAATAATCGGAGTAACGCGCAATCAACGTTTACAAAACTTGCTAGCAAAAAAGAATATCTGTTGAGGGCAAATTCTAAGAAATGCATGAAAATGAAGGTAACGAGCTATATCATTTCGAATGATTTCTTCATAAATATTCAGTTTTAAATTTACGATTGTTTCTTGTAAATTTACGATTGTAGATTGCTTAACTTATTAAATTGCCTTTTGGTTTTTGGTGGAAAATCGAATTATTGTGTAATATAGAAAATTTTTCATACTACTATAGGTGTCGGCTTCAAGTGATGTTCTATATCAAATTAGTGATGAAAATTCACAGTATTTGGTCAACATACAAGAAGGCACATGCACTTGCAACAGGTTTCAAGTAGATGGAATTCCGTGCCAACATGCATTAGCAGTTATCGGTACAAAACATCAAGTAACATACACTTATTGTTCAAAGTACCATACAAGAGAAGCTTACATTGCAACATACCAAGGAAATATTCTACCACTTGGGGATCATGTTAACTGGACAATGCAAGATCATTTAGAGCCAAGTGTGGTATTAGCTCCTACCCGAATAAGTAAAGCAGGAAGACCTAGAGAAAAAAGAATACAATCAACAGGTGAGGGCAATCAAGTCCAAAGATATGGAAGGTGCGGAGAATATGGACACAATAGAAGAACATGAAAAATCCATTGCCATTGAAACAAATGCTCAAAAAAAAAAGAAGCACACCGAATTGTCAATATTAGAATTGTAGTAGAGATTCATTCATATCAAATAATAGTTTTAAAGTTCTTTGATACATATTACTATTTAAAAACTCCATGACAATGTTTAATGAGAATTAAATACACGTCATTTCATGTGGCTCTTGTTTTGAGAGTTTGGTTGACAAATTTTGGAATCTGTAGCAATACAATTATTTCTTGTAATGCAAGTTGCTGATGTTTTCATTTGTTCAAAGTACTTTGAGTTTAATCCAGAGACAAATATAACTACTTCGTTCTCCACAAAATTTTCTTTTTCCATTGGTAATGTCAATCTGTCGTCGTTTGGAGATGGTCTGGCCTTTTTTCTTTCTCCTAATAACCAGAAATTGGAGAGTCCGGGAGGGTACTTGGGCCTTGTGAAAATAACTTGCACGATCCATTTTGGAGAACTGGCAAATAAGTCATCAAGTATAGACCAATTGAAAACATCAAAGTTCTTTTTGATCCGTGATTCATTTGTGCTCTTGAAAACATCAAAGTTCTCTATGATCATTGAACATTTCAATTATGCATCAGACTGGATTATACTTCTCTAATTTTGAGTATTTTCTATAGTTAATTATGTTGGAAAGAATCTATTACACTTGTTGCTTTAATTATTTTTCCTTCAGAATACATTCTTCAAACCCAATCAACCAAATTCACCAGTTTTTTACTTTCATCTTCTCTCTCAATCGGCCTACGTCCACAAGTCAGTTCAAGTCCACATGATACCTCTTGAGTCATTTTAATGAAGCATCAAACAGTTCAAAACCTGGCCAAACAAGAACATCAATCCAAACATATCTTAATTTATTATGAATTCATAAAATAGAACCTGAGAAATGATTACAACACACTAGACAAAACCTTTAAATAATAAATCCCAAAATGACACAATTTTTCATAAATTGCTACAAGATGTATATATAACTATTTCTAACTTCATATTGATATGGAAATCTGGAAAAATTGAACTCAACATCCAACCATAAAAAATCGAATTCAAAAGAGAGAAAATAATGACAACAAAAAATTTGTGACTAATTAATCAAAGTAGTTTTTAGATATACATCTACACTAAAAATACATTGAATTAGTAGAAAAATAAATGATTACATCCATCTATTCACAAGCAATTATGATCCCAACTCAGTTATATATCAACTATTTACAAGTAGTTACATAAAAAATGTTAGATTAGTCTCCTAGGTAATATGAGAACAAAAGCTAGTTTAATTGTCTTTCTTCAACTTCATTGCCCTTCTCACCTTCCTTGCTACATTGCCACGATATGTATCGTATCCATCTCTTTGTTTATCAAATCCATACTTGAACAACCGGGTAGCCAAGTTAATTCTTGCTGTAAAACAATTGAATAGATTTGACATCTTTTCAATAGTCTGGTTAATTATATTCTTAGCATATTCTATAACAAAAATACCACAATCAAATCTGCAACACTGATAAAAACAAAATTAAAACACAGAATAAGAAGTTATGTTATTTCAAATTTACAAATGTAACAAATTTAACACATTCAGTTATTTCAAAATTACAAATGTAACAAATTCTGTTATTTCAAAAATATCTAATCATAATCCTTAAATGTATTTAAAAAAAATCTCTACGCAAGCACTCAACTCATGATAATATCACAAAACGATTGAAGACATTTCAT
Organism: Forsythia suspensa; assembly: GCA_023638005.1. NCBI lineage: Eukaryota > Viridiplantae > Streptophyta > Magnoliopsida > Lamiales > Oleaceae > Forsythia > Forsythia suspensa. The sequence continues at coordinate 22,433,492 of CM042670.1, read as the reverse complement.
CGCATTCTCAATTAAACAACATATGCATTTTATCGCATTCTTTCAATATACCAACACAACCACCAAAAAAAGAAACTGAAAAACATAAATAAATAAATTGAAACACAGAACTAATAGATTCATACTAACCCATTTTGTTGTTGAGGCAAATGTTGAATGATATTAACATCTAGCGGTTCAATGCGTTCTTTGCCATCAACCAAATTACTCTTCCAAGAACCAATCTTCACCAACATATGTGAGATAACCACATCAAAGGCTTGAACATCTTCAACAAGCTGTCTATTCTTTATGTGAAAACCATAAGAATTATATATGTTTAAACACTTCTTCTTCAAGTCAAGATGCCCAAGAATCCAATGGGTATGAACCTCCATCATGATTGGCATCAATACGTGGTCAATATCATGCCAATCAGTGTTACAGTGCATATAGTCACCCAACGGGTACTCAAGCAAAGTTACGTCATCAGTAATGGCATTATCATCGTCAGAGATGGCCTTAAAGATTTTTCTGATCAAGGATCCGAATAAGCAATATGTTGTAGTAACTTGTAGGTTTATCGCATTGCTGTATCTCACCATCTTTCTCAGATAATAGAAGTAAACATCCATATGCTGTAAAAGAGAAAATTTTAACACCATAATTAAAAAACAATAAAAAAAATTAAAGGCAAACTTATTTTTAAGGAAAAAATGTTACAAAGTAGAAAATAAAATAAAATCACAATGTCTTCTAATGTAGCCTCATTTTCACGCAAGTCATGAAACCATTGTTTCTCAGATATTGTAATTGGACCAAAATTGAATGCCAGGATAATTTTCTCTGCTCGTTTTATAAACTTATTACCTCTGCAAATTATAATTGAAATGTAAGATACAAAAACTATATAAATTTTTATAAGTATAAAATGGTATATTATCTTACCTTTTATTAGACCTATGTACTTCACAATATCATTTCTCAAAACTATCAATGTCAACAACACTAGGTGCTATAAAGCCTGCCTCAAATGCACATAATTCAACATGACTTTGCGGTACAACATCTGATGAAGATCCATAATTAAGCAAATATAGTGATTGGAGTAAAGTATTGGGTTTATGAGGCTTTTTTGTTGGCATGCCTAGCATATTCTGATCAGCAACAATTGTATCTGGTATATGAACCTAAACAGATATTAAGAATTCCATGTTAAACCAGAAAGATTTATGTCATTGCAATTGTGATACATTATAAAATATAGAAAAGTATACATTTTTTTATCCATAGCTTTTGTCTTTTACGCCTCATCAATTGCTTTATCAACATTCTCCAACATTTCATCTGTATAAAATGAACAATTGGACAACCGAGAAAAATGATCATTTGAAGTAAAATCAATGTTAATATCAAAACTAGGCAAGTTATCCTCACACAGTGGTTGCTCTTTTTCTGAAATCGCACCTTATTTTTCATGAACCTTTCAATGAAAGCATGTAACACAAGTTAACATAAAAATTAGATGAAAATGAATAAAACACGTACTGCTTATAATAATAATAAAAAAAGGTTAACTAATTAAAGCACATACCTTAAAGTCCAAAACACCAACTAACTTACATTCTTCCACAATACCATATTTTTTGTCAAAGATTTCCACAAATTCATTTCTCTTTGGACTATCAAATTTTGTCTCCTCATTGTCAAAATTTTCCACAAATTCATTTTCATTTGTGCTCTTAAAATCTGACCCCTTCTCATCAACCTATAACACAAAAAAAAATTAATTAAACTTAACAAATCCATGAAATTATTAGCCCCCAAACATAAGAAAAAAATTCACGATGAGAAAAAATATAATAATCGAGTCTTATACTCATATTACCCAATGACAAATATTAAAAAAATACCTTATTATCCAAATACCTTTCACCAACCTTTGGACTTGAATTTTTTTTTGAATATTTCAATTATTTCATTTCTGAAGTCAACAATCATTGATTCGACACCATGTTTGAATGACATCATTTCATGCAACATTTGTTCTTGCTTTATTTGTACATCTGTTAACCGATTGATGATGTCTTCATTGTAGCGGCTTTTGAAATCCTAACAAAAACAAGGAGACAAACAAATAGAAAAACATAATTATTATACATTGGGTCAGCATATTAACCACAATGACCAATGATTACAATGAAAAAATAAAACTACAAATTAATAAGATTAAGAATATAACCTCTTTCTCTTTCGATTCAACCGCATTAGGGGATTCAACAAATTCATTGCACATGGTGCAGCACTTAAGTTTTTCCTTTGTCGTGCTGGAAGGTCCACAACATCTTTGTTGTTATCATGAGTAGGAGCTGTAGATGCCTCTTCAAACATTTGAATACAATATGATGCATCATTCTCCTCTTCACACGTCTCAAAAGAATTAGCCTTTATAGTCAAATACATATATGTCAAAAACTATAAATACAAACATGTATTATTAAAAAGAAAGACAAAATAATAATAAACATACTTCGAAAGAGTCAAACATGCTATCCTCCAATTGAGATGACATTATGTGCTTATCAGTTGTCCAATTGATTATCCGAGGCCAAGAACCACGTATCTTCTCACATAATATCTCATCTAATGGCAATATCTCATAAATCCACACTTGGAATACAATTGGGAAGCCACATAGCCTATATGTGATTACCCCTTCATCATCGACCTTAGTGTTCAATGCGGACATCAAATAAGTGAATGTCATGTTGAATAAGTCCTTCCCCCACGGAAAACTATCTAATTCATTTAAATCAACAAGTCTCATGCTTGAATCTGATATTTGTTTTGCATACGTAGTTGTAAAAAGGTAGGATGAAAATAGATAAAGAATTCCTAATTTGACAACATCTTCATCATTGGTGCTATTAGACAAATTGAGAAAAACACTTTCAACATCCTTTTTGTACACAGCACGCAGATGACTGAAATACCTTGTTTTGAGTGAGATTGGAGCCAATAAATGTTTTGAAATATCACTAGTGTCCGCACACTTTAGTCCTAGAGTATGCAAAACTCTTCCATTGATAATCTTACGTGCTTCTCACCAAATCTAAACCACATTTCATTGTAATTTGGTTGCTTAACCTCTCTTAGCAACATTTTGTGAATTAGTTGATGTTGCAATATAATGTCTTTTATATCTAAGAACCACCCAAAACAAGTTTCTTTAAACAGTTGCTTCTGAGATTCTTTCAGTTTAGCATTCAACTTTCCTATGACATCAATTTTCGGTGCTACCATGATCCTACCAACATGCCAACTTTTGACGATCTATGCGGTAGCCCCAATCCTATAAAATTAACATGAAAATGAATTAATAAACATAAACTTTCATTTATGTAAAATTGAATGTTGAAATTAACATTCTAATCATAACCCACAAATTAACAAGTCATGTTATTTCAATATAGCAAATGTAACAAGTTATGTTATTTCAAAATTACAAATGTAACAAGTTGTGTTATTTCAAAAATATCTAATTCTAATCCACAAATTAACAAGTCATGTTATTTCAATATAGCAAATGTAACAAGCTATGTTATTTCAAAATTAACAAATATCAAAATTTATATAATTTATGCGATGATTTATCAAAATTAACAAATATCATATTCATACCTTCCAAATTACTTGTGCCAAAACCCAATTTACAAAACAACATAAAATAATTTGTTCTACTATTTCACTAAACTAGTTTTCTAAATCTTCATCTACAAAACCGTGTAAATATGTATGCCCCGTACCTTATATTTCCTAAACCTCCCGTACCAACAGCTGGAATACTTTTGTGCAGCTCCATTTTTTATTACAATTTCCAAAAGGAGCACCTGATCAATTGTATTGAAACAAAATTTCCCATATGCAATTTGTAAATTGCCGATCCTCTTGAGAATGAAGATTTCTTGGGCCATTTTCTTCCACCAACTGAAAAATTGGAGTAAATCTGCTTTTGTGTAGTTCAAATTGTACCCTTTTTAGAGGGAATCCTGCCCAACGAACAAGTTGGATTGTCGGAATATGCTTGTTTGGTTATAAGTAAGATAAGCAATAATACTTGATCAAATCAAAAGCCCTCTAGGACAAAATTATATGGGCCTTCTCAAATCCAAGTATATATCATCAAAACCTCATGTTTTTTATCTTAAACATGTAACAAAGTTCTTAGGGTACTAAAAATATCATTAAATCCAAGATTAAAGTTTTAAATCATAAAACCCATATCAAGATTTTCCTCGATTTCCAATAATTTGAAAAAAAAAAAAAAAAACTCTTTCATTCTTTGTCATTCATGAAACAGGAGTATAAATGTATATTAAGGGCATTTCCAACATAAAACATAAATGGTCTAATTCTATATCCAACCAAAAACATTAAAAGCCCTAAAAACGAGCTCTCAAAAATGTCAAGAACTTACCTCAAGTTAGAGTTCTTATATGGTTAAAACCCAAGCTTTTGATACAAAAATGGAGGGATTTGAGAGAAGAAAATTGGACGTGGAAATTTCTTTATGTAGAAGAGGCGTGCAGAAAGAAATGGGTAAAAGAGAGGATTGGGAAAGCTTTAAATCACATAAAGGGCATTTTTGTACTTTTGCTTAAGATTTTACTGGTCTTCAAAATAAAATAAAGGACCATGTTGAGATCACATTGTTAATCTAAATGATTGTTGCAAAGTTTGTGAATGTTACAATGTTCCGCTAAGCTTTCTTTAATGTCAAAACATTCCAAGAATTTTAGTAACTAGATATGTTTACAGAATGATTCACTTTTCCTTTTGAGTTTTTAATTAACAAGAAATATTATTAAAAAATTACTTCCAAACTTATTTTAAATACGTAGTTGACGCTCGGGGAATTAGGTCTCAAGGCATCACATATTTAATGTATCCTATTTTCATCATAGTGCAAATATATATATATATATATATATATATATATATATATATATATTAACTTGACGATGAGGAAAAATAATTTTCTCATGACATAACGAACTCTACAAAAAGTAAAAACAAATACTAAAATTTATTGGCGTTACTATAAGTATATAGTGAGCATGTTTGTTTAAGTTTGTTTTTTTTTTTTTTTCAAATTCATTTTGAGCCACAACTTTTATCAACTTTTCAATTATACATTTTATCAACTTTTATTAAACTTCTAAAACTACTTTTAAATTACACCAAACAAACATAGTATGTAATATTTCATTGGCATAATTCATTTGACTTACAATTTTTAAGGCCTACCAAATTTTAAAATATCAACATAGAAATTTCCGACATTACCCATTTGATAACAAAATAACATTATGGTCAATCCTAAACTATGCACCGGGAAGTGGGTGGAGGTTGTGGACGGGGATGGGCACGAGGCCGATACATTTTTTATTCTTTGTTCTTTGTTTGTTAGTTTTTAGTTTTAAATTTTTTCTCTTTTTTTTTTTTTAACATTTTAACTATTTTCGAGAGAAATTGATGTGAGCCGGTGAAAATAAACTTTAAAAAATTCATCGTACTAGACAAATTCACTTTTAAACAAAAAAATGGAATGATCATCCAGTGGAGATCACCAATTCACGTTTCTTGTTGTTATGGCCCATAATTGAATTATTATAATCGTATTAATCGACAGTGGCATAGCCAAACTAACTTTGTGGAATCAAGATTAAAATAAGAGTAAAATTTTTGAAACAAAAAACACTGTAAATTAAAAAAATTACAAATTTTGATGATTGCTTGAGTTAAATCAAATCAAACTTTTTCCAAGTTAAGTATATTAAAATTGTTGTTTACGATTTTTCATACTTTGAAAATAATATATAATAACCTACTATTATTATCATTATATAGGTTTTAATACGAAAATCTAGTGCACTTAATACAAGATTTTCACCGAAGCTCACTGCAAAAAAAAATTTCACCGCTCCATATAAAATTCATGGCATGTGAGAATTAATGGAACCCATGAAACTAAGAGTGCTAGTGCTAGTGCTAGTGCTAGTGCTAGTGTTTAGTATGTATTACCATATGTTAATTCCTCAATTTTATTAAAATGAATATTTTATAATTTATCTTTTTCTATAATTTACAAAAATATACATGATTTTATATTAAAATCAAATATTTCAAAATTTCATTTTATAAAACAATTTTTTGATGCGGGTACCATATGTGTTACCATATGTTAGTTCCTCAATTTCATTAAAATCAATATTTTATAATTTATCTTTTTCTATAATTTTCTGAAATAAACATTATTTTAATTTAAAATTAAACACTTCAAATTTTCATTTTTAATAACAATATTTTTACATGGGTACCATATGTTACTTTCTCAATTTCATTAAAACCCATATTTTATATATCACAATCCATATTTCATATAAAATCAAAACTTAGGAGAGGTATTGTGTCCTGATTGTCAATAATGAAACAACATAAATGATAAAGACTATGAAAGAAATAATAGTCTTTACAATAAAAAAAATGTCATATAACAATAGTGTTGCTCGCATTCCCACTGTGTTACTTACATGTATAATACATTATTTTACTTAAATACATATAATCACTACAATCCAGTCATTGAAAATAAACCATCAAAAACAATAGCATGACATCCCTATTACTAATCCTAACATACATTTTTAACCATTTGTTTTAGATAATGTAATAACACTTTATTACTTAAATACATCATATACAAACACTAAAATTTGACTACACTTTGTTACTTAAATACATCATATACAAACATGAAATATGTGTTCTGAATTTCCATATTGACATCAACACTTATCAATGAGGTACCATCTACCTTACTTTGTCCGACACCCTTTCATCATCAATATCAAACTCTTCATCCAATTTTTTCTTTGCATACTTAAACAACTGACTGAAAGAGTGAGCCGAGCTTCTTCAAACTTGAATGTGTTCGACATTTCTCCCAATTTTTGATGAGCAAAGTACTCATCGTACTTGATAACATACATACCACAATCACTGTTGCATAAAAACAAACAAATGATTATCACATTAACTTATTTTCAAGCTATAAAATATGTTCCAATACATACACAAACTCAGTTTGTATTTTTATTCAAACAAATAGAAATCATTCATACTACTAACCTTTGGTTTTGTAGTGGTATATTACTCAATATATGAATGAGAAATTTATCAAAGGGATCCATGCCATCATGCACTCCAATCAACAACACGAGAGGATCTAGCCTTATAAAAACCACTATGGTGTAGAAGAGAAAGGATTATTTCAGCATGTGGCTTCACTGTTTTACAAATATGAATGTCATGAATGATCTTATGATAAGAGTTGAAGACATTGAGACATCGATGTACAATATCGAAATGTAAGAGGATCCAATGTGTTTTATCTTGCATCATAACAAGAAGTAACACATGGTCAACGTCCAACCATGGTTTATTACAAGCCATTCGATATCCTCGAACATAAAATAAAAGAGTTTTATTCCAACCAACCACACCTTGATTGTTTAAAAAAAATTCTAAAGTCATTCGAATGAAACAATCAAATGCAAAATCCATTGTAGTCAAAAGAACTTGTAGTCTATCATTGTGCCTTACTGTTTTGCGGAGATAATAAAATGCCACATCGATATACTGAAAAATAGAAACAAAACAAATGTACCAATGAAATAGTCAAATGCATAAATATTTAGTTAAAATGTCGACATAAATTACAACACAAAACAAAAATTATATTGCGTCTGCTAGACACTGTTCGGGTGTGCGCAAGTCATAGAACCATCTCTTGTCCGCCACTTCAAGTACTCCAAAATTAAAGGACGGATTGAGTATCTCGTTGTTATCATCATATTTCTTTTTCCTACAAATATAATACTTAAAAATAATTAAACACCATCAGCTTATTACACAATACTTATTTGGGAATAAAAGAATGCAACTTTACTTATTGTTCTTGCACAACCTTATATTAAACCATTCTTCAAAGTCAACAATTTTATTAACAGAAACAACATTAATGTCGTCACTTAATGCAGACGTACTACTCCTTAAATCTCAAATAATAGCTTTACTATTTCTTGACGATCCAAAATCTGAGATATAAGGAGATATGTACACCTCTGCTATTTTTCATACCCACATCCTTGGTGCACTGGGAGTGATATTATCAATTTGAATAAAATCATCAACTTCCTCAATTTCCTGAAAGCTCACAAAAAAAAATATAAAAATTATTGACATTATCAACTTTCATAAAATGAAAGAAAACAATTATTTGTGAATAAAGTAACTTCTATTGTGAAAACTCTATCTCTGCTGTTTTAGAAGTTGACATATTTTTCATGTAAATAATTTCATCAATCATTTTCAGATCATGGTCAATAAAATCCATATTATCTAATTCAATTTCGAGAGCATTAATTTCCAAGTCAATCCCTAAGTCAAAATTGGAAATAAAGAAAAGCAAATTGCACATACTTTGATTAAGAACTGCCTCCTTGATTAATTTTTATTTTTTTTAGATGCTTTGCTTTCAACCTAAAATAGAAATAATGAAAACATGATTCTTTAAAAAAAAAAAGTGATAAACTGAAATCCAACACCTTACTAAACAAATTTTACTAAAAATATGTTAAAATTATTATGTGTACCTCAAACCCAATAGCACCATGCTTAATACTTTCACTATTGGTTTTGTCACAAACAACTGTCTTCCCTTTCCTATCAAACTCAACATGTAAAGGTATAAAATTCATAAAGTAAACTTGTTATGAAAAGCAGGTCAAAAACTCCTTCAATTTCAAAAATTTGTAATGAAAGTAACAAATGTGTTATTCATTTTCACATCATGTTCAGTAAATTTAATATCATCTAGTTCAATATCATAAGCATTAGATTCATCATCAATCCCTTAGACAAAAAAGAACAAGTTATTAGATGTACGTAGCTCCCTCTCAACTTCAACATCTTTTGCTCACAATCCACCATCATCCTCAAATTGAATCTATAAAAATAATTACCATAACAAAAAATTAGCACAATTCATTCATTTCAATACACAGTAACATATGTGTTACTCATTTCCAAAATAAGTCTCTAATTTCAACATATTTTACTCATTTTAATACACAGTAACACATGTTACTCAATTCTGAATTTATGAAACTTAATTTCTTAATAAAATTGAACGAAGTAGCCTAAATTGAAATAAAATTAAAAGTTGTACAATTGAAGCAAGTCTAAATCCAATAAACAGGATATGATATCGTAGTTCGAAAATCGAATGTGGTGTTTCAAAGATATTTGTGTTAGTAAAGTTATTAAACTAAATTTCTTAATAAAGCAAGTAACATGTCTTACTCATATCTGTTACTTTTTAATTACTTAACTATAGAAGGAATGATCACATTATTCCATTCCTCATTCAAACTGCTCATTCTAAGAGAAATCATAATTCAAATGTCTTCAACAAAAAATAGAGTAGCCACGAGAAATTTGAATCTAAAACATCAATTTTCATCTTATACAAACATAATTATTTTATTATAATTCAAACCAAATAAAAAAAGAACACATATTAGTATGATTTATACAACTATCTTATACCTCAAAGTCTGTTGCACCATGATCAATAATTGCATTGTTAGATTTCTCAAAATCAACTCCTTTCCCTATAGGTTTCTGATCTTGAACCTATAAAATATAAATTAAAATGATGAAAGATTAGCATGAATTATACATTTCAATACTGAGTAATACACGTGTTATTAATTTATATAGTACACTGAACTTCTTAATAAAGTAGTAACACATTTTACTGTTGCCAACATATCAAAATCATGTAATCAAAAAGCATAGCATCTTCACACTTTAAAAAAAAAAAGATGAATATAACTTTATAATTATAAAAGAAATAAAGAACATGTTATTCGAGAACTAGACAACAAATAATTCAAAAAGCAGAAATTTGTTGAGCCTATAAAACCAAGAAGATTTATTACCAGCCCCTCGCTTCTTGTTTTCTAAACTCAATTCAAACTTGAAGGACTTAAGTGTGATTAGTAAAGATCATCTCCCCAAGCAAAATCATCACACTACAACTTATCAACCAACCTCATATGCCGTTCGTCAACCGATTTGTTATATGAAGTAATGTACAAATAACATGATATAAGGTAAAGTGTAGCCAACTTGACAACATCTTCATGTGATATTGGTCGTTCAATCCCATGAATACTTGTTGAAGCTCAAACTTTTATACTTTTGAAGACCATAAAAGTATGTATCCTTCAAAAAATTTTTCCTGAATCATGTAGAAATGTCAACAGTACCCAAGCCTCGAGTCCTACTGTAAGGCAAACCTCATCTAAGGAATACCTAATACACTCTTCACCGATTCTAAACCACAATTCATCATCATTAGGCTGTTGAACCTACCTTAACAACAATGAATGAATCAATTGAGGCTGTAATATTATTTTTTTCATGTCCAAAAATGACCCAAAACAACTTACTCAAAACAACTCTTTTTGAACGCTATTCAACTTCTGAAAAATATTTGTTATAACATCATCCATGTACTTAACCACCAATTTACCCATTGTCCATGTATTCGGGTTCATTATATCATCCCAATACTGGCAAAAAGTATAGTATACTAATTAGTACACATAACATAGTCCGTACACATAACATAATGTTAATTAGAACAAAAAAAAGGTAAATGAAAACACCAATGCTGGCAAATATATTAACATAACAACACAGAAGCAAACAGTATAGCATAACTTTCATATTGCATAATTAATCTATTAATTAACATGACAACACATAGATTATTCAATAAAATATATTTTACGAATGACCTAAACTCTATATAGCACACATCCAATAGCCTAAATGCAGCCACTATCGCCTAATTGCAGGAAAAAAAGGCCATGAAGAACAGTACATTATGGAAGCCATAAAAAGCTAAACTACAAAATCACAAAAAAAACTTTGAAAAACACATATAATGAAGACCTTAAGCTACAAAATACACACAAAAAAAGAACATATATAATCATCAAACGTATGTATTGCTTCATTTGAATCAAACAATCATGAAGAAAACTCACAAAAACCTAAGCTACAAAATACACACACAAAAAAAAAAAAAAAAAAAAGAAATTAGCTCTAGTATATGAATCAAATACATATGTTTGGTACTTATAGGACTTCATCGTCCTCTATTGATTTTTTTGATTTCTTCTTATTTCTTCAAGTTGAAATCTCAGTCACCATTCTTCGCCCTTGTAGACGCTATATTTATTTGTAACTCAATATTTACCGATTTCCCACGTGTTTTTACCATGGCTTGATTGAAGAACCGATTATCAAAATTGGAGAAGAAGAAATTGTTGTTTTGGGAAAGTTTGTTGTTTAGCTCTTGGAGGTGTTTTGCCCTGAATAGGTATACCGTTTATTGCGATGGAGGTTTGGATAGAGGTAGTATTTTGTCAAATATACCCTTAATTGTTAGATGGGATAAATATCATTAAATTGTAACTAAAAAGAGTAAATATTGATATAATAAAAATGTATATTTTAAGTTTTTTTCAAAAAAGGGGTATTGGGTCTAATTATCACTTTTTTTTTTATAGTTTATGGTGAAAACAATTTTACGTGGGTGACACATGTAACCAAATTTTGAAATTGAAAAGTTTGATGTTTAGTTCCTTGATAATTACAATTAAGGAGAAATAAGAAAATTATAGCACTCTAAAACAAACAAGCAATTAAAGGGGAAAAAATAGGAAAGAGAGAAGTGGTGAAAAATTTAGCATGTGACCTCCCTTTGCAATCTTAAGCAACAATGAAAGAGGAAGCTAGAAAAAATAATAAAAAAAAGTAATTCTCAAATTTCAATAACAAAGTAAAACTTCAAAAAAGAGGAAAAAATATACCAAAAGAATCCTAACTCTATCTCCAACATAAAGTATACTTAAGAAATACCCAAACATCAAGGAACTAAATTAATAGTCTTTACCTACCGATTAGCTTTGAATTAAGGACTTCTTACACAATTAGGCCTATTTAATATTAAAAATCTGAAAATACTGTACAATTATCATAGTTCCTAAAATACTGCAATTTACCAACATCAAAATCGAAAATACTGCTGCCCCCAAAATGTGAATTTAGGTTACCCAGACTAAAACATAAAATTGCAAAAGATCAATAATGCAAAAAAAATCGAAGAACGCCCACATGAATTCAAAATTTCTTTCGAACTCTGTAAATTCAAATCAAATTGATCTTCTACGATGCAATCTGTGTTCAAACATTGCTATGTAATAGGAAATTTCTTCAAATCATTTCTGTAGTTCAATATGTGTTCACATCTTGGTTGGGAAGAAGAAATTTCTTCAAATCAATTCAACAGTGCAATATGTGTTCGAAGCTTTGTCTGAAAGACGAATTTCTTCAAATCAAAGTACTTAATAGTCCGAAGCCAATGATTTTGATCAAATAATTCGATTTCAGAAACAATTGTGTTATGTGTTGTTTATATTTGATTTTGTAATTTCGAATTAGTCTTATGATATTCAAAATTGTGTGATCTAAGTGTGTTGCAAATTTTTTTTTTTTGGTAATTATGAATGTAGCCATGGATGACATTCATGTCTTCATCACTTGCGATGAGTATATAGTAGGCATTTTTCTTCCAATAAGGTGTACATGTGCTATACTGGTTGATATGATGTTGTTAAAATTAAAGCTTGATCGAAGTAAGGAAAGTGTATCTATACAGTATGAAGTAGATAAAAATATGGCACATATTAGGATTACAAACGACAACTCTGTCTTATTATACATGGAGCTGAAGTGAAAGGATGACAAAGTTACATCCTATCCATTGCATATTGAGGTTATACCACTTCCAAAAGAATTAACAAGTGTTTGTTCATCTCTATTCGATAATTTTGAAGGTAATGATATTATTATTCGAATGAAGCTTAGCAAACTTATAATAATATGGGGTGAGATGCTGAATCAATTTTGAGCATTGAGAAATTTGTTTCAAGTGTAAACAACACAATACTAAAGTTGGAAGAAAACAATGTTGATCAAGAAAATGATGTGGTAATACATCCTGAAATTGAATATATTGTCGTCGATTAGATATTTAGAAATAAGAAATTGTTGTGCATGACCATATCATTGTATGCTATTAAGAATAATTTTCAGTTCATGATGTACAAATTGGACAATCACTCAAGTGTATTGATGAAAATTACAAGTGGTGTCTCAAAGCATCCAAGGTAGGCAAAACTGACATATTCAAGATACAATATATCCGATATGATCATAGTTGTTCATTGGATGTTATTTTGAGAGATCAAAGACAAGCAAAAAATGTATTAATAGCATATTGTATCAAACACAAGTATACGTATGCTAAGACTATTTACACATCTATAGACATTATGCATGACATGGCTAAGACATACAAACTTCATTTCACTTATGGGAAGGCTTGAAGAGCTCGTGAGCATGCATTGGTGATGGTAATGGGTGATCATGGGTTGTCATATAGTAAGATCCCACTATTTCTTTACATGCTACAAGAAATGAGGTTGATGAATATAATCAGTTCAAATATATTTTCATGGCAATGGAAACATGTATTCAAAGGTGGAGACATTGCAAACCTATAGTTGTTGTTGATGGTACATTTCTCACAAGTCGCTATGGTGGTACTCTTTTCACAGCTTGCACTCAAGATGCGAATAATGGTATATCATTGCATTTGGAGTTGGTGATTCGAAGAAAAACAACTCATGGGTGTGGTTCCTAAGGAGATTTAAGGAAGCTTATAGTGAAAGAGAACAAATGTGTATTGCATGAAATAGGCACCCAAGTATAGAATATACCATTAAGATTGTATATCCAAATCAATGCACGGTGTGTGTGCATACCACCTTTTACAAAATCTAAAGAAAACCTACAACAAAAGTGCAAAAAACATTACAAAACCATTCAATGCAGCCGCTAGAGCATATACTTTTCCAGAATTTGATTACCATATGCAATAGTTCGACCAACTAAACAAAGAGATCTGCACATGTCTTGTAAGTATAAATCATTAACTTATAAATAGTTTCTTAAATATATTATATTTAGTGTTTTAAGATTCAAATTATTACTACTTTTCAAGAAGGTATAGGTCATGAAAAATAGTCAAGAGCACATATGCCGAATAATAGGTTTACAACTATGACCTCAAACATTGTAGAGTCAATAAATGCAACCACCAAAGCCCTAAAGAGTTATCCTATTGATTATTTGTTCGAATCATTAAGATACGTATTGCAAAACTTGGTTTCACAAGAATATGAGTAAGGCACAATCTACATTTGCAAGACTCGCTAGTAATCAAGAGAAAGTATTGAGATCAAACTTCAGCAATTCACTAAAATTGAAGGTAATATAGCCGACTACAATAGTTACATGATATAAATTTTTAGTTAATGATCCAAACACAAATTTGAAAAAGTTGTAGTCCATGTTGTGTATGAGATTGGATGAATTTTGTGCCACATCTTGTTTGCTTTTTCAAAATAGTTGCATTCTTCTTTTAGTACTTATATTCTATTACTTTTTCTGTTATGATTTTATGGAAGCCCATTTGTGGAAAAGATAAATTACACAAGCAGGAAGTCAAATTAGTAAATTTTGGGACCTGGAAATATAGAAGATGACACAAATTTTCATTTTCTATACATCATTCCAGTGTTATTGTACTGGAATTTAAACAATTTTGTACTTACTCATGTTGTCTTTGTATTCCATGTCTTACACATCACTTTTTTTTGTAGGTCTTGTCTTCAAGTGATGTTCTATACTAGGTAAATGACGAAAATACACAACATTTAGTTGACATGGAGAGACAAACATGCACTTGCAACACGTTTTATGTAGATGGGATTCCAAGTCCACATGCATTGTTGGTTGTTGGTAATAATGCACTACAAACATATCATTATTGTTCATATTACCACCCAAAGGAAGCCTAAATTTCTACGTATGAAGGGAACATTGTGCCACTTGGAGATCATGACCATTGAACCATGCCAAATAACTTGGAAACAATTTTGATTTTTGCTCCAAATCCAAAAAGACAAGCGGAAAGACCTAGAGAAAAAGGGTCCCATCAATACAAGAGGGCAATGAATCTACAAAATGTGGACGTTGCATGCCACTAAAACGTACTGAAAATAGGAAACGAAGAACCGAAAACATGTAACTTGCATGCTGAATTGCAAAAAAAATATTACTCTATATCTATGATAGCGTATTTTTCATATATAAAAACATTTATGATAGTTAGACTTTGTATTGCTGGATTGGTATTCTAGATTTTTGTTGAAGATACATTTGTGTTTTCTTGTTGATTCCGTGCAACTTTGTATTCCATCATTTTTTCATTTGTATTGTTGGATTTTGGTTGAACATGGAAATAAGAGTTTTAGTTGATTCATATTTGGCTGATTCATATTTGATTATTGGTTATTTTTAAGGAAGTGCATATACCAGTATTTTTAGTAGTTGATAAGGGAACAAAGTTTCCGTCTAATATGTGATCATCATCATTTTGGACCCCTGCCCCTACTTTTATTTGTCCCAATATAGCATGAATATATGATTCATCTCCAAGATAGCACGAATATATAGGAAAATTAAAAGATTTCGTACTTCACCAACTTCAAACGAGCCTCAGCCCCAACACTCTATCATTCACTTCATATAATTAATTTTATTCTCTAATTTTATTAAACTTTTCTCGACTCATCAAAACATATTAACAACTTGAATATTTAAGTAGAATCAGTTACTATTGAACTTACTAACCTATTGCGAGTTTGCCTAAGAAAAAGTTGACGTTTTTAAATTATCGACATTCAACTGAGCAAAAAAAAGTTGATGTTTTTAATCATGATCAAGCTATTAACATTCAACTAAGACCTCATATTAGTCATTGATAACTGAAGTTTGTTAGATGTTCACATTTAAAGTAACAACGAAAGCAAAGAAACCGTATAATATTCGGTGAAAGCAAAAACGGGAGTTAATACAACAATCCAAATGGAAACCCCATTATCCACTAGAAGAGTAACAAGATCACAGACATTGGCTGCCTTTGCACACAACAATAGTAATAATAAGAACAATATGGCGGACTTGTTACAATACCAGATACAATATTTGAAATGTGTCAACAACAACAACAAAAAAGGACAAATTCATCTAATTCAACATCCAAAAAAAGGTTAAGAGCTTTACAAAAACAAAATATGCCATGACTTGCTTCGCTGCTCCCATTCAAAATCTAATTATCACTAATGCAATTTCAAATCTAAGTATCACTAGTCATTCGATGTCTAAGTACGTTAACTAGAGTGGTGATATCATATACATCCTAATGTTTGTAAACATTCATAAAAATTTTTTACAAAATCTATATAACAAACTTCACATCTTCACTTGATCTTTTGCAATTTCCTTGACTATCTAACTTTCTTAGGCACAAGATCAGGATCTATTTCATAACCGCTAGCTTGTTTTTCCATACCATACTTAAATAATTGAGATGCAATGTGGATTCTAGCAAGCAACACAACAAAATTATCATCCATTGCTTGAACATTTGGTTAATCCAAGCACGAGCAGTCTCACAACAAAAATTCCACAATCATGACTACAAAACAAAACAAAACAAAATAGTTTGAATTATGTGTTATGATATGCCAATTTTAATTTTATATATGGAATTATATGATGAAAAAGCGTGAGTGATATTTTAAAATTTACCCGTTACTTTGTTGAGGTGTGTGTGCCTTTAACAATATTAACAGCTAGTGGTAGGACACTACCAACACCACCAGTTACATTCCAAGCATCAACTTTCACCATCAAATATGAGAGAACATACACAAAAGCCTAGACTTCTTGAATCATAACTCTATCATTTACACTTTTGTTGACATCAAAATGGTCAAGCAGTCAATGGGCATGTGACTTCATCATAATTGGGATGAGAATATGGTATAAGTCCCACCATCCATTGTTGCAGTGCATGTACTCTCCCATTGCATATGCAATGAGGGATTTATGATTGTTAATAGCATTAAAATTATACAAAAATGGGTAAATACTCCTCACCATAGTTGAGAAAAAACTGTCTGTGGTAGCAATGTATAGAGTTATAGCTTTACTAAACTTGAGCATTTTTCAAAAATAGTAGAAACATATGTTGATATGCTACAAAATAGAGAGTTATACGTGACTTGGCATATTAAATGAAATAATAGCATTAATGTTATGTAGATTGAAATAGGAGTGAGATCTTGTCTTTTTCTAAATTGAATTGCAATAATATCAGCAATGTGTGTATGGATAAAGTGAAAAATACCGTATCTCAAAGTGAAGAATCACTTGATCGAAGCTCATGCCACCAAGTTTTGTTGTCTATTTTGTATGGTCCAAATTGAAATGGAGCTGAAATCTTTTTTTTTTTTTTTTGCTGTGAACTTCATCTTGCTGCATAAAAATATTAATGCATTAAAATGGTTTATCTCAAAAAATGAAGTAGAAAACAAATAAGTGCAACTTACACTTGACCAGGCTTGTATCCATCGTGAAACCATTCCTCAAAACATGTGATGTCATCATCATCATGAGTGTTGAATCCTTCTTTAAACGCATAAATGCTAAATCGAGAATTTTGATTGCAACCTCTTGTTGGTGTAATTTCATCATTAGTGTCCAAACCTACTTCAACAATATGCATATGTGTAAAAACACCATTAAATAAGAGAATTTAAAATAGAAAATGTAAATATTGTATATCAGATTTGAAAATAAGAAAAATGTGCCTCTATCCCCAATTTTTCTTTAACATCACTTGCAACCTTGATAGCTTGGCCATATACATCTTCATTTCTCTTAATAGCACTTTTAACAACTTCATCAACCTATTTGAAAATTTCTTCTGTATATAATAATTCATCATCCCCCATGTCAAAATAAGGAATGACATGTTCACTACTAGACTTACCATCAACCTTGTAATGGTCAACATAAATTTTAATCTCTTTTAGCAAAAATAACAAAATATATGTTGACAGTAAGATAAACACATACCTTAGTCTTCGATAGTCCTACATCACTAGGTGGAACCAATTGACTGTAGACTCTACCACATTTGAATTCTCAAATAATTTATCCCCTAACTCATCCATGAACCCATCAATCTTTACATCCAGGTTGTGTTGCAGAGCATTGAAATCAAACTTCAATTGTAGTTGTTGTGATATTATTCGATCCTGGTTCAACTGTAGTATATTCACTTGTTTTTCGAGTTGTTGAATCAAATATCTATGTGTGATCTATGGAAAATTCAACAGAAATAATGTTCAGCTAATGGACATTAACTTAGCATTCTAATTTACTGATATATATATATATATATATATATATATATCCAAACTTTTTTCTCATCGACTTTAGAGCTATTTTGATTATTGCTATTTTGGGGTGATTTCATTCGATTAATATGATGATCAACGAAATTAGAGTCGTTATTATGAATTAGGTCACCATGATGCCTTATGGACACAACAACAAAATATGTAGACTCTTTTTCCTCCTTGATAGGTTCAAGTGTGGTAACTTCTACCAACAAAAATTAAAAACAACAAAACAATTATAAGTAATCAATATTAATAGAAGTTTAAAAACAACAACAAAAATTGGAAAACCATTATATTGTCATACATCAGGACCATCTAATGTTATGTTCTCCCACAAAGAGGATTTCACGTGAATATCAGTATTCCAATTCAAAATGCGAGGCTGCGTTTGACGAACCCTTTTACAAACTATCTTAACTAAAGATGGAATGAACTCATATATCCAAATTTGGAATGCCATGGGAAAACCATATAATCTATACATGGTCAATCCTTTCAATTTGCCCTCCAAAGTAAGATCCTTAGACAATGCAACCTTCAAATGGCTAAATGTCATTCTAAACAGCTCATGGCCCCATGGAAACCTATCTATATCAAATGAATGAATGATTGTCATCAAGTTTTCTGGAACTTGTTTTGGGTAGGAGTAGTAAACAAGTATGAAGAGATTAGTAGAACGATCCCAATTTTTACAACTTCTTCATCCTTTGTATTAGAATGCAAATTCTCCCAAACTTGTTCAACATCTTTTGGGTATATATTTTTCACATGACTGAAATATTTATCTTTCAAAACTCAACGGCTCCTTCAAAATTTAGAGATAGTCTCAGTTCCAGTTCTACTCAATCCAAAAACCAAACAAAACTCTTGAATAGAGAATTTGATTAACTTCCCATCTATTTTGAACCACATTTCATTTGGGTTCGACTGCTTCACTTCCATTAATAGTATTTTGTGTATTAATTAGTGTTGTAAACGAGTCTCTTCAACATCAAGAAAATGGTCAAAACATGTACTCCTGAACAATGCTTTTTGTGAGTCACTCATCTTTAATTTCAACATCAAGATGACGTCGTAGTTGGCCGATACCAAAATCCTACCACCAAACTGATTTTTTGGGTCTATACAATAATCCAACTCATGTGAAATGAAAATAAAATATCACCATTAATTATCATATCATCTACACACATTGTGATGGACACTATAAGTATGATACATTTATAACAAGTATGGTACAAAATCACAATTGGTATAAATCACTATTAAAAAATCATGGCACGATAGCCAACGCTTATGTTTGATCACATTTATACCAAATGTGATATCAAGCATACAATTTATACAAAATCATGGCATGATAGTCGACGGTGATGTTTGTTTGATCACATTTAGAACAAGTGTGATATCAAGCATACAATATATACAACTTATAATATGATACAAATTACAATTGGTATAAATCACATTTAAAATCATAGCGTGATAATTGACGCTTATGTTTTGATTACATTTATAACAAATATAATACAAAATCATTTGTAGCAAGTATGATACAAAATCACAATTGATACATCATATTTACAAAATCGTGGCATGATAGTTGACGCTTATGATTGATCACATTTATAGCAAATATGATAAAAGTAGAATATATTGCTCGACACTTATGTTTATATCAAATTTATACCAATTATAATACAAAATCACACTTGGTATAAATCACATTTACAAGCAGACTCTTTCTGATAGTCGACACTTATATTTGATCACATTTGTAAAATACAAAGTTGTTTATAAATTCTAGTGTTAAATTTGTAACTTGGTGCAAACTTACAAAAAGATCAAAAAGAGTGGAATCTATTGCAGATTTTTTTTTTTGAATTGTTCACTTGGAATCTGTGTTATGTTCGTTCTCCTTCCCTGTTTCTAAAAACAAGAGAAACTACTCGTAAAAAGAGATTACTTATAACCACATGAAAATGTGTTCTTATGCCTATTGAGTGCTTCATACTTGAAAAGTACTCCCCAAATTCTTTCTCATGGCTATTGACTTTACTTGAGTTTTGTATATTCACTCTATAATTTGGTGCATTCACAATCATTTTTCTCATTCTAATAGGTAATTATGAATTTATTAGTCATCCAATGACATGTAGTATCGAATCATTCCCAAACATGTCTAAAGTTAAATGCAGAGCATAATATAGAACTAACATACAGTAAATTTTCAATAAATCAACAAATCCCAAATTATTGCACACCCACAAATTTCCTTTAAATAACTTTCATCTCTATTCAGTTATCAAAAAGTAGAAAAACCCTAAATTTATAAGCATGTATGGTGCATTTCACTTTTCATAAGTCAATAGGAAAAAAAATAACAAACATTGAATGCAAAAAATTCATCAAAATGTCAATAAAAATGCATAAAATCCGAAACCCCTAAAAAATCCAAAACAATCATGAAAATATACAAAAACCAAATACCCTAATTATTACTCACCCGCAATTCATGTATTTCATTTTTCTTTTTCTTCTTTGAAATGGATGTTACGTCAACTGTATCTATCATCCTTTTGCCTTTATTTCGCGCTTGAGTGCATTTTTTGTCCGACAAAAGCTTCCAACTGTTATGGCTCATAGAATTTTTGGTCACCTTTTTCACCAGCAAAACATCTTTGTTTGCTAACCGAGTTTATCGATGACTTGGAGTACCGATTTTAGGTTCCAAAATCAAAACAAAACTACTATTTCCCGTTGGAGACTCTTTCTTTAAAAGCAAGTTATTCGACGAGTGGGTGTCCATTTCTCCTAAAATCTTCTCCAACAAATTAAAATTAGGGTTTGGATGGGATGGTTTCAACCATTTGTGGCCAAATTTTGAAGTAGAGAGATGGAATACCAAAAGACGATTTCTAAAAGAGCAAGGGTTAAGATCGGGAAGAAGACAATTGTAATGGTGGGCTGAAATTGGGTATTTGGGCCCAATAATTGCTCTTTTATGATTTTTTATTTATTTTTAAATAAAAAATATGAAAAAGTAAAAATAGAAATATAAAATTAAATGGGGATATCTGATGTAATTTCCTCTTGAATTAATGTGATGATTTATCAAAATTAACAAATATTATATCTACACCTTCCAAATTTATAGTGCCAAAATCCGATTTACAAAGGAACAAAAATAATTAGTTCTAATATTTTACTAAACTAATTTTCTAAATCTTCATTTGCATATAGGGCAAAATTGACAACAACCCTACTATTTACAAATATATTGAAAAATACCCTCAAATGTAATTTTTTAAAATTTACCCAAAAAACTAGCTTACTTAATAAAAATACCCTAAAACTACCAACAAACCATTTGAGAAAAAAAACGTAAAAAAAAAAAATCAACCCCAAAATTCATCCCCCAACCGTCGAACCTGTGGAAACCCAAATTACAACCAAATTTCATCAAAATTGATGTTACCCAATCCCTACAAAACTATAAATACTAATTTTAGATCACGTGTTTTCGTCAAAATCTCAACAGAAAATCAAACTTCAAATAAATCATCTAGCAGATTCTGAAATTTGCTGAAAATTTTGAATGGAAGCTAATAATACATTGATGTATTAAATACAAGCTCAAAATTTATTCAAATATGCAAAAGAGCTACCTTCATTCCAAAAGATTCTGAAATTTTTTCAAAGTACTAAGAATTTGGTTTAGTATTCACGCCGATTTCTTCGTTTCAAAGCAAATTTCCAGATATAAGGTAAGTAATATTTATTTTTGTTTGAAAGTAATCATGTGGCTTTTTTTGGACTTAGAAACATATTTTGAAAATGAGTAACATGTATGTTACTGTATATTACAAAACTTTTTGGTGCATGATAAATTGAGTAACGTGTATAGTGCCTATCACGTGTTTGGTGCAAGTTAAAATGAGTAACACAGGTGTGTGTTAGAATATGTTATACATGTAGCGTAAAATTTATAGTAACACGTGTGTTACTACATGTGTTACTCTATGTCACTTGCTTCATTAAAAATTTATGTTTAATCACACCAGTAACATATGTGTTACTGACTATTGAAATGGATTTATCATGGAAATTTTCATCATGTAGCTTTTTTTTTTCGACTTAGAGACATATTTTGCAAATGAGTAACACGTATGTTACTATATATTACAAAGCTTTTTGGTGCATGATAAATTGAATAACATGTATAGTGCCTATCACGTGTTTGGTGCAAGTTAAAATGAGTAACGCATGTGTGTGTTACTGCATGTGTTAGAATATGTGATACATGTAGCGTAAAATTTGTAGTAACACGTATGTTACAACATGTGTCAAATGCCACTTGCTTCATTATAAATTTATGTTTAATCATATCAGCAACACATATGTTACTGTCTATTGAAATGCATTTATCATGTGGCTTTTTTTTTTTTTGACTTAGAGACATTTTGGAAATGAGTAGCACGTATGTTACTGTATATTACAAAGCCTTTTGGTTCATATTAAAATAAATAACATCTATAGTGCCTATCATTTGTTTGGTGCAAGTTAAAATGAGCAACACATGTGTGTGTTATTGTATGTGTTCGAATATGTAATACATGTAGCGTCAAATTTGTAGTAACACGTGTGTTACTACATGTGTTACTATATGTCACTTGCTTCATTAAAAATTTATGTTTAATTGTACGAGTAACATATGTGTTACTATCTATTGAATTGGATTTATCATAGCAATTTTTATCATGTGGTTTTTTTTTGGACTTAGACACATATTTTGAAAATGAGTAACACATATATTAATGTTTATTACAAAGTTTTTTGGTGCATGATAAACTGAGTAACATGTATAGTGCCTATCATGTGTTTGGTGCAAGTTAAAATGATTAACGCATGTGTGTGTTACTGCATGTGTTAGAAAATGTGATACATATAGCGTAAAATTTATAGTAACTAAGAAGTAACTCACGTCTATTATATTTTTTTTGCAAATTGTGATCATCTTAACATAGTGTGTTACTAATTAATTTTTTGTAGGCATGGAGTACATCAATATATTCTTACATTACAGTGGTGAATGGAATGAAAACTATGAATACAAGAATTTCAAGAAGGCTGGGATCTTAGTTTGTCTAGAATGCACATTCAACACGCTCGTTGAAGAAATTTATTCAAAATTGGAGTTGAATCAAACAACCATGGACATAACAATTCAGTATCAAGTGAAGTATAGTAAGCCTCCGATAAAGATTAGAACTAATAAGTCCCTGGTCTTTTATTTGGAATTGAAGAGAAAAGACAAATATTTTACAAGTTTTCCCTTATGCTTTGATTTTTCAATAGTAACTGCTAGTAGTGCATCATTTAATCTTCATCAAGAGCTCCATTTGGAAAAACTAACTGCTGCTATAAGTTCAGACATGCTACAATTGTAGCTATATGAAAGAAATAACACAACACTCATAGCCCCTCCAGGGTACCAACTGTTGAAGATATTGCTTATGAGATTTCTCATTACCTACCTGAAGACGTGATTATGGAAGCTGAAACAACCATGATTTTTCAACCAAATGTTGATAAAATTTAAAGAAATCAGATTTATTGGAATAAAGAAGTCTTGATAAATAATGTTGCAATATATGCCATACGAAACCACTTCCAATTCAAAGTGAAAAAATCAGACAAAAAGGTTTATGTCCTAAAATGCATGGATTCAAGTTGTCAACGGTCTTTCAGAGCTTCAAAGGTTGAAAAAACACACAACTTCAAAATAAGCTACATTAGAAATGAACATGTATGTTCAATGGATATAATATTAGGAGATCATTGACAAGATTCTAGTTCATTGGTAGGAAGTTGCATCAAGTATAAATACACCTCTACAAAAACTATATATACTCCAGGTGATATAATAAATGACATGAGGAATGAGTATGGGGTGTCGCTAAGTTATAATAAAGCTTGGAGTGTTCGAGAGCATGCATATATGGAATTGAAAGGTGATCCGAATGAATCATATAGAAAACTTCCTACATACTTGTACATGTTAAAAGTAACAAATCCAGGATCAATTACAAAACTAGAGACCGATGTAAACAATCGGTTCAAGTATTGTTTCATGGTCTTATGAGGTTCTTTGCAAGGATAGAAGTACTGTAGATCTGTAATTGTAATTGATGGAACATTCTTAAAAGGGTATTATGGTAGTACGTTATTCACAGCATGTACCCAAGACGCCAATAATAATATTTTTGCATTAGCTTTCAGAGTTGGAGACAATGAGAACAACAGTTCATGGGAATAGTTTTTATAGTTTTTGAAAGAATCTTATGGAGAGCGAGAAGACTTGTGCATCATATCATATAGACACCCGAGCATAAAAAATGCTATACAGAAAGTATACTCGGAAGCCATGCATGGTGTTTGTTCATACTATTTATTGCAAAATTTAAAGAAGACTATTGGCAAGAGTAAAAAAAAACATAACAGACCATTACAATGCAGCTACTAGAGCCTACACAAAGTGCTGAATTTGACAACCACATGAGCCAAATTGAGAAAATCGACAAAAGAATCCAACCTTATTTGGTATGTTTTAGTGTTTATTAGTATAACATAATACCTTTAACAATTATAATATACTAATTGACAAAAAAAATTTCTTCATGTAGAAAGAAGTTGGTTATCATACATGGTCGAGAGCCTACATGACAAATAATAGATATTCAATAATAACGTCAAATATAGTTGAGTCGGTCAATTCAAATATGAAACCGGCCAAGAGTTTTCCTATAAACTTTTTGTTAGAATTCTTGAGATACCTTGTACAAAAATGGTTTTCCAAAAATCGGGAAGATGCACAGGCAACATTCACTACACTTGCAACAAAATATGAACATATGATGCGGGAAAATTTAAGAGACGCAATAAAAATGAAGGTAACATCTAAAACATTCTTGATTCTTTTATTGAAAATTCAAGAGACGCAATAAAAATGAAGGTAACATCTAAAATATTCTTGACTCTTTTAATGTAACGTCAACTATGATAACATGCACTAAACAGAATACAGTAACACAAATGTTACTAAAGAAGAATAACCATGGTATATGACTTTTAACATACAGTAACATATGTGTTACTCATACATTAATCAACTCTTTCTTCTTGTAATCGCAACTTGATTGTGATTTTTGTTCTTTGTTCACTTTGTTCAACTTCTTACTTCTAGTTGATATGAGTAACACATATGTTACTATATGTTAGAAGTCATAAATCATACTGAATTTTATTTATGTATTGTTTATTGCCTATTAGATACGATCTTATATATATGTTACTTCGTACCTTGCATAGGTATCTTCATCTAGCCAAGTGCTACACCAACTTAATGACGGTGTATCTTCCTATTTAGTGAACATGCACGAAAAGACCTGCTCATGCAATAGATTTCAAATGGATGAGATTTCATGCAAACATGCTCTATCAATAGTTGCAAACAAACCTCTCAGTTCTTATACCTATTGCTCCAATTTCTATACAAAAGAGTCATACATGAACACATACAAATGGACAATCTTTCTAGTTGGTAACTGTACAGATTAGGTTGTACCAAATGATGTTTCATTCAGCATTGTACTACCACCAATACCAACAAAAAAATCTAGACCACAGAAAATCGATATCGATCAAAGAGAGAGGGGAAAGCAAATAAAAAAATGTGGGAGATGTGGAGCATATGAGTACAATCGAAGAACATGCAATAACCCAACACCATTGAACCCAAGAAAAAAAAGAAAACTCTTTATGAAATTTTGAGGTATTTTTCTATTGAATTTCAGACTTGATTGTTTTTTGCAATTGTTCTAGTTTACACATCTTCACTTTTTGAGAATATTATAAGATTGTTTGCTTATGGATTCATTTCAAGGGCATGCATAAAATATTTTTGCATTAAAGCCAGAAATAACTGTTTATGGTGTGGCTATTGTATTGACTATAGTGCAAATATGGAATTGAATTATTTTGCATGTGAGGAAACTTGTGCTTTAATGTATTATTCCACAAGTTTCATCCAAATGTGGGTTGTGATTATTCATCCAAATCAATGAAAAATGAGGTTTTCTATGATGTAATGGAGCAGGAAATTCAAAATCATTAAATTGTTGTTTCTTCATATTTTGATTTGAAAATGATTCTGATGGATCATTGAATTCGAGTTCACAGGAACAAGTTTTACTTGAAGCAAATCAAATTCGTGTGGATGATGCAGGTGGTGGTCAGTCAGTTGACATCGTTGGCGGTTCTGGTCCTGGTACTGTTGTTTGGAAAGATAATGAGATGGTGTTGAAGACTCTGAAGTTTCTTAAGGATAGTGTGGATGATCAGAATCATGTAGTGAGTCACATGATTAATTTGTTTCTAGTTGAAGACACTGCAAATTTGAGCAGGGAAGAACTGTTGATGAAGAAAATTGACAAATTGAAGGTGGAGCTGGAGAACAAGAAGAAGAAGAATTTTGAACTGGAATTGGAAATGGAGATTCTCAAGTTGTAGTTATTTGATGAATAATAATCTCTGATTTTGCAATTTTTCATATTTTCAAATATGATATTGATTGAATATAATTGACACATATTTAATTGTGTTGAAGAATATAAAACTACTATTCATTTCAATTGTTTCGTTTACAATTATTAAAAGGACATTTATCCCAGTGTTCCCGCCTTCTCCGCCATAATTTTCTACATAAGTTTTTTCATAATACTCATTTCTTATTAAGCACTACAACTTTTCATACATCATTTCATTCTTAATCAATGTATGTTCTGCCATTCTAAAAGTTCAATAACATTAAGGTGATGGTGGTGGGAATGGGAGCTTAAGGAAGCGGAGAGGAGTTGAATGGAAGCTGTAATTTTTGCAGGTGAGTTCTAGAAGGAACTTGGACTGTAAAATAGGAATTTTGGTGTTTTCCCAGTTCAAGAATTTATAGTATGTTCAACGAGTTTCACATGACAAAGTCCCATGGAATCAAGATACCAATTGTAAGTAGATTCAAGAAAATAACTAAAACCAAAAGAGATGGTAAAGTTTAAGAACATGTGATCAAGAAACAAAGGAAATCAAACCATTTGGAGAGAATTCGAAATTGAAGAAAGCAAAGAATAAGAAAAATTAATGAATTGTATTCAGAAAATATGAATTGGCAACTCAAATGGGATTTTCAAACTTGATCAAGTGGGAAAAGAAAAACACAAGAAGAGAAAAAGATAGAAGAAATTTGAAGGAAGAACAAGAAAAGAGCTTAAACTTTATGTTGTATTGTAATAATCATGCCAAGAAATGTTGAATAGAATCAATGCTACAACCTATGATCATCTTAATACAAGAAATATAATCAATGCTAGTAGTTTTGATCCGGATCAGTTACTCTATAACACTTTAATAAGACTACAAGGCTATTTGATACATTATCACTCTCACATACTTAAACTAGAGTAACATGTATGTTACTTGTTAACACAGATTTTTCAATTTTTCAAGATCATTTGGCACTTGATATTTGAAAAATCTATGTTCTCAAAACCATCATACAAAAAAAATGCTGAATGAAAAATATTCTTCAATTGATAATAACAAATGTTACATAAAACATGTCATCCGGGATAACACATGTGTTACTTACATGAAAGAGAGCATAAAACTACTACGTTAGTTCAAAAATACATCATATACAAATTACTGATTTATACATTAAAAATGAAATGTGTTCCTAAATTTTCATACTCTACTTTACTCTATCCGAAACCCTTTCAACATCCGTATCGTACCCTTCATCCAAATTTTTTGGGCATATTTATAAAATTGGACTAAGCCGAGCTTCATCAAACTTGAATGTCATTCTTATTTCTTCCATTTTTGGTGAACAAAATACTCGGCATATTTGATCACATATATGCCACAATCACCGCTGTAAAAAACACACACAAATAAGTTAGAAAAACAGTTCCAAGCATATTTTGAAATTTAATTCAAACAATTAGATTTTAAAATTTTACTAACCTTTGTATTTGTTGAGGATATTATCCAATATGTTAACAGTAAATTGATCAAGGGCATCATTCGTAGAGACTTCAATCTACAACACTAGAGGCCATAGCATTATAAAATTCATTATGGAGTAGCAAATATGGAATGATTTCAACGTATGGCTTCACCGATTGATGAATATGAAAGTCACGAATTATCTTACGATATGAATTGTACACATTAAGGAATCGACGTCTAATATCAAAATCTAAGAGGATTTCATGTGCTTTATTTTTCATCAAAACAAGAATTAGCACATAGTCAACATCCCACCATGGTTTGCTACATCCTATTCGATATCCTCAAACATACGATAGAAGCGCTTTATGATTACCCACCACACTTCGATCATTCAAATAAATTTGCGAAATCATCCTAATGAAATAGTCAAATGTATAATCGTTTGTGGTCAAACTGATTTGTAATCTAGTACTATGCTTCTGGAGAAGATAAAACTCAACATCAATATGCTGGAAAGAAAAAACAGTAGCCAATGTAATGATAAAAAAATAATGTCTACTTAACTTCCAAATAATAAATTACAATATAGAAAAAAATATAAATTATACCGTGTCTCCCAAGCACTCTCTAGTAGTCCGCAAGTCATAAAACCATTTCTTATTAGCATCCTCAACGACTCCAAAGTCAAAGGGCGGGTTGAGTATTTCCTTCTTATCATCAAATCTCTTCTTCTTACAAACATAATACTTACAAGATATTAATCACAATCAGCTCATTACAGTATAACTATTTGGAAGAAGGAAAGAAACTTACTTATTCTTCTTGGACAACCCTACGATATACCATTCCTCAAAATCAACAACGTCATCAATAGCAACAACATTTAATTCGACACTTAATGCATATGTACGGTCCTTATCTCTCGAACTATTACTTTACTTTTTGTTGATGATCCAAAATTCGAGGTATAAGGTGATCTAAACAATGTTGCTTTCCAAAGCCTCTTCCTTGGTATATCAGGAGTACAATCATCGACTAAAATGTAATCATCATCAACATCCTGAAAAATAAATAACATTATAAATTACATAAAAATGATATGATCACAATTATTTGTGGATAAAAGTAACATATATTGTGAAAACAATACCTCTTCATTTTTAAAAGTTGACATATATCTCATTTGAACATATTCATCAATAATTTTCAGGTCAAGTTCGATAAATTCCATATCATCTAGTTCAATATTATTAGCATTAGGTTCATCATCAATCCCTAAGTCAAAACTAGGACAAAAGTTCAGCACATCAAACATACGTTTGCTAACAAATGTCCCATCGAATAAATATTTTTTATGTTCTTCGCCTCCAACCTAAGAATACAAATAATCAAAATATGATACTTTAAAAATAGCAACTCATAAACTCAAATTGAACTTCTTACAATTTCAAAGAAAACATATAAAATTTATTATATGTACCTCAAACTTAGTACCACTTTCATTGTTAGTTATATAAACTTGAACTTGTTTCCCTTTTCTATCAAATTGAACCTGTAAAAATATAAAACTCCTTCAGTTTTACGATTTTATGATAGAAAATAACATATGTGTTACTCATTTATAACACACTAAAAATCACAAGTTACTAGATGTACGTACCTCCCTCCCAACTTCAACATCTTCTCCTCGTGATCCAATGACATCCTCGAATGAACCTATACAAATAATTAACACAACAAAATATTAGCATAATTCATTCATTTCAATACACAGTAACATATGTGTTACTCAGTAAGAGTATCGGTATCAAACTGAATTTCTTAACAAATTTGAACATAATGGCTTAAATTGAGATAAAATTAATAGTTGTACAATTCAAGCAAATCCAAATCTAGTAAAATATAATATTATATCATAATTCAAATATCGAACATGGCATATCAGTTTTCATCATATACAAACATATTTATTTTACCAGGATTCATACCATATAAAAAAAATACAAATATTAGTATGATTTATAGTAATATCTTACACATCAAAATATGTTCCACTATGGCCAACGTTTTCATTGTTAGATGCATCAAAATCAATTCCATTCCTTTTAGGGTTCTGATCTTCAACCTATAAAAATATAAATTAAAATAATGGTAACACATATAGAAAAATATATAGTAACACATGTGTTATTGTTTGCTTGCAACATAAATCCTAAATTTTCAGTACATAGTAACATGTTACTCATTGCATCATTTATTTTTAATTAAAATGCATCCAAAAAAACATAAAAAACCATTGATTATTTTAACATGCACCAAAAACCATAAAAATACATGAAAATGATTTACCTTCCTCCCCAAAGAAGTATCATCGATGTAAAAAACAATCTACATGTCCAAAACATTATAAGAAATACCACCGGTTTCTTTTCCAAATTAATTTAGAAACTCTGCAATCATCCCTTGCACATTCCTATTTAAATTAGTCATTTTCTTTTTCAAATCATTCTACAAAGAAATAATTTGAGCTTGATTTCTTTCTAATTCTTCTGCTTGAATTCAATTTGTGATAAACGATTCATGACGATTTCGTTTAATTCACAAACCATAAAAAATAAAAAAATGAAACAAAGATCATACAAAAGAAAAGCATAATTCATAAACAAATTTAAAAACTAGTGACTAAAACTATAAACACTGTCTCACCTGTCCTTTTTCGCCGGGAGCGGGCTTTGAAGAACTAGCACCAAATTCATTGGCTATCTGCTTCTTATGAAACAATCCCGAAGCATATATCTTATTCTTCTCTTCATTGGTTGCCACAAACTGAATTACTTCAAGCTACATGAAAATCATTGATTAATAAAGTCAAATTCTGAACATAATAAAAACAAAGTAATAAGTAATTACTTCATCTTCCAGTTGTGGACCGGTAACATGCACATCAGTTTCCCACTTCAACATGCGGGGATATGCCTCTCCAACCATGGTACAAAATTTCCCATTAAGGCAAGCAATTGTCTCGTAGGCCCACAGCTTGGAGGGAAAGTGGAAATTGCTCAAATTGATAAGACCAAGAAGACTTTTTACCACATACACGCTTCTTGTTTTCCAAACTTAAAGCAGACTTGAAAGACTTAAGTGTGATTCGATAAATATCGTCTCCCCAAACAAAGTCATCACACTCCAGCCTATCAACCAACCTCATATGACGTTCATCAACTGATTTGTTATAGGAAGAAGTGTACAAAAAATATGATATCAGGTAAAGCTTAGCCAACTTCACATCTTCTTCATGAGATACTTGGTCATTCAATCCTATGAAAACTCGTTGGAGCTCAAATTTTGATACTTTTTGAAGACCAAAAAAGTATGCATCATTTATACGATTTTTTCCTGAATCATATGAAGAAATGTCTTCATGCCCACACCTCGGAGTCCTATTGTTAGAAAAACTCATCCAACGAAAACCTAGTACACTCTTCCCCTATTTTAAACCATTTTTCATCATCGTTAGGCTGTTGAACCTACCTTAACAACAATGAATGGATCTATTGAGGCTGTAATATCAATCTTCACATTTCAAGAAAAGACCTAAAACAACTGCCTCAAAACATCACTTTTTATACACTATTCAATTTATGGAAAATGTTAACTATAACATCATCCATATACTTTACTACCAGTTTGCCCGATACCCATGTCTTCGGGTTTGTTGTATAATCCCAATCCTGGCAAAAGATATATCATACGAGTCAGCACATATAACATAATATTAATCACAAACCCAAACAAATAGTATCAATGACAACCATCACTTTTCAGCAAACATCCAAATCACCTAAAATATGTATAGAAACACAGAAAAAGAGTATAGAACATATATTTTATGAATGACCTAAGCTCAATCTGCACACATATCCAAATAGTCTAAAATGAAGCTACAATCGACTAAATGCAAACAAAAAAAAAGCCCTTGAAGAACCATACATTGAGGAAGCCATAGAAAAACTAAACTACAAAAATCACCAAAAAAACTTTGAAAAAACACATAATAAGCTACAAAAAATGCAAAAAAACACATATAATCAACAATCATGAAGAAAACTCATAAAAACCTAAGCTACAAAATACACAAAAAAGCAATACATACGTTTGGTACATATAGGACTTCATCATCCTCTTTTGATTTCTTCTAATTCTTCAATTTCTTCTTATCTCTTCGAGTTAAAGTCTCAGCTGCCTTTCTCTTCACCTTTGTAGAAGCCATATTTATTTGTAACTCGATATTTACCGATTTTCGAGTTTTCATCATGGCTTGATTGAAGAACCGATTATAGAAAGTGGAGAGGAAGAAATTGTGAAAGATTGCGTTTAGATCGTAATGTTGTTTTGCCTAAATGAGTGCTTTGATTGAAGAATCCATTATGGCAATTGGATTGAAGAAAGTGCTTTGCCCTTGAAGAAGAAATTGGGAAAGTGTGTTGCCGAAGAAAGTGTTTTGCCTAAATGGGTATATTTTCAGGGAGTTTACGTGGGTTTTGGGTGAGTTTTGTCCAATATACACTTAACCAGCTTAACTATAATATGAGTTAAATATCATTAAATTGTAATTAAAAAGGGTAAATATTGATATTACACAAAAGAAATTATATATTAACTTTTTTTGAAAAATGAGGTATTCTGGCTAATTAACACTATACAAAAACGTGTAAATATATATGGGCGTACCTTATATTTCCTACACCTCCCGTACCAACAGCTGGAATTCTTCTTTGCAGCTCCATTTTTTATTACAATTTCCAAAAGGAGCACCTTATCATTTGTATTGAAACAAAATTTCCCATATGCAATTCGTAAATTGCCGATCCTCTTGAAAATGAAGATTTCTTGGGCCATTCTCTTCCACCAACCGAAAAATAGCAGTAAAACTCTTTTTGTTGTTTTCCAGTAGCAAAAATATGCACTTCTTGTAGTTCAAATTGGGCCCTTTTTAGAGGGAATCCTGCCCAATGAAATTGTCGGAATATGTTTGTTTGGTCAAGATTAACACATTAACTTATAAGTAAGATAAGCAATAATACTTGATCAACTCAAAAGCCCCTCTAGGACAAAATTATATGGGCCGTCTCAAATCCAAGTATATATCATCCAATTCTCAAGGTTTTGATCTTAAACATGTAACAAAGTGCCTAGTGTACTAAAATTATCATTAAATCCAAGATTAAGGTTTTAAATCATAAAAACCATATCAAGATTTTCCTCCATTTTCAATATTTTGAACAAAACTCTTCCATTCTTTGTCATTCATGAAACAGGAGTATAAATGTATGTTAAGGGCATTTCCAACATAAAACATAAATGGTCTAATTCTATATCCAACGAAAAACATTAAAAACGAGTTCTCAAAAATGACAAGAACTTACCTCAAGTTAGAGTTCTTATATGGTTAAAATCCAAGCTTTTGATAGGAAAATGGAGGGATTTGAGAGAAGAAAATTGGACGTGGAAATTTCTCTCTGTAGAAGAGGCGTGCAGAGAGAAATGGGGAAAAGAAAAGATTGGGAAAGTAAGTCACATAAAGGGCATTTTTGTACTTTTGCTTAAAATTCTACTTTTCTTCAAAATAAAATAAAGGACCACGTTGACATCACATTTTTAATCTAGCACATGTTTGGAGGTGTTTAAATTAAAATTTCAAATTATTCAAATTCGTCAAACATACTTTTTATCTATATATTTCATAGGACCTACAACTTGCAACTCACTTTTTAGGATTAATTACACTAATGATTCCCATTCTTTTAAGTTTGTAACAATTTCATCTCTATTCTTTTTTTTATCAGATATCATCCATTCTTCTTCTATTATTCTCACAAATGGTCCCCAAATCAATATTTTTCACTATTCTAATAATTTTTTGACAATTTTGCCTATTGGCTTAAATAAATTAAAATGATAGAAAAAAGAAAATATAATAAAAACATTACAATTAGGCCCTTAACCTTTTCAAAAATAAAAATAAATCTTAAACTATTTTATTTTATACAGATAAGTGGTCTTCTCCAACAAAAAATGAATCATCTTTTCCCACCCCACCCCACCCCACCCCACCCCACCCCACCCCAATATTCAAGAGCACTTAAAATCTATTGTTACTCAAATTGGTAAGCCTCATGAATTCTGTAGTCAAATTCCCAATTAACTTATTATCACTTAAATCCAACAATTCCAGTTGGTAAAGATCCCCAAACACACTGGCACTGGACCAGTAAATGAATTTCCACCAAGAAAGTGCGGTCAAGTTCTTCATTTCACCGATAGGATAGTGCCGTAGAGTTTATTAAAGTCGACCCACAAATCTCAAAGATGTTGTAGTGCTCCAATCGTCACAGGTGAATTGCGTCGGAGAAGTTGTTGAACGAAAGGTTGATGAGTTGGAGTTGATGGGTCACGAAAAAGTTCGTCAAAATTTCACCGAGAAAATGAGTTGGAGGATAGGTCGAGCACCTAGAGACTTACCGAACTTGGCGGAAATCACCTCCGAGAGATGGTTGTGGGTGAGGTTGTTTTTAAAAGGCAACAATGCTAGCATTTATGAGGTGGTGGAGTCACCAGTTGTGGTGGCGAGGGGTGGGGTGGGGTGGGGTGGGGTAAAAAGATGATTCTTTTTTTGTCGGGGAAGAGTACCTATCTGTATAAAATAAAATATTTTAGGATTTATTTGTACTTTTGAAAAAGTTAAGGGCCCAATTGCAATGTTTTCATTGTATTTTTTCTATCATTTTAATTTATTTAAGTCAATGGGCAAAATTGTCAAAGAATTGTCAGAATAGTTAAAAATAGTGATTTGGGGATCATCTGTAAGAATAAATGGAAAAATGTGGATGATATCTGTTAAAAAAAAGAATGAGGATGAAATCGTTACAAACCTGAAAGAATGTGGACCATTAGTATAATTAACCTCACTTTTTATCCACATATTCACTAACAACTTATAATATAAACGCTTAAAAAAAAATTTCAACACTACCACACATGCGCTTAATAATGCTTAGCGAAACATTGTAACATTCACCAATTAGAGCATGATTGGTTAAGTTTTTTTTTTTTTTAAACTCTTTTTATCCTAGACTCATTTTCAACCAAAACTTTTATCAACTTTTCTATCAATTTTTTTTATTTTTATCAAACTCTTAAAAAATTACTTTCAAACTACATCAAGTAGACACACATTGTGTAATATTTCATCGGCATAATTCCACTTACTTACAATTATTATGGCCTACCAAATTTTGAAATATCAAAATAAAAATTTCCGACATTACCCATTTGATAAAACAAAATAATATTATGGTCAATCCTAAAAATTGGACTCAAAATTAAGATTAGCTAAAACCAGTATAACTCTTTGCACTAGCAAGTGGGAAGGGTTGTAGACGGGGATGGGCATAGGCCGGTACATTTTTTATTCTCTGTTCTTTATTTATTTATTTTTTTTTTTTATTTATTTATTTTTTTTTTCTTTTCTTTTTCACTGTTTAACTATTTCGAGAGAAATTGACGTGAGCCGGCGAAAATAAACTTTAAAAAATTCATCGTACAAGACAAGTGACTTTTAAACAAAAAACTAGAATGTTTCATTGAGCCTCCACTACCAATTCACGTTTCTTGTTGTTATGGCCATAATTGATTGACTATAATCGTATTCATTGATAGGGGCGAAGTCAAGAGACTAACTCAGTGGAATCACGATTAGAATAAGAGTACAAATTTCTAAACAAGTTAATAACACTATAATATTTTTTAAAAAAAAATTATAAATTTTGATGATTGCTTGAGTTAAGTCAAGTTTTTTCTAAGTTAAGTATATTACAATTAGAGGTGGCAAATGGGCCAGATGGGCCAACCCAGCCTGAAATTTGACGGGCCAAACAAAAAATTGGGTTGGACTAGCATTGGCCCAATTTTACACGAACTCATACTTGTTGGGTCAACCCAGCCCGATTGTGTCATAGTGCTACTGGGCCAACCCATCATAAATTATTTAATTTAATAAATAAATAAAAACGTAAAAACTTCAACATCTTCCCCACCAAATCCCGGTGACAAGGGGGGAGAAATCCCCCCTCCTAACCCGGTCACAAAACCAAGGCCCTGGTTTCGTGATCGCAAACCCTCGTTTTGCTAGGGGTTTCCCCTCCCTTCCCCGGTCATGAGCCCCGAGTTTCGTGTTCGCAAAACCAGGGATCGCGATCCATGGTTTTTCGCAAAACGAGGGGGGGGGATTTTCCCACCTTGTTTCTAGAGAGGGGTCGGGTGGGGTGTTGGGGTTGGGCTGGGGGTAGGTGATTTGGATTCAAAATTTTTTTTGTCGGGCCAGCCCAGTTTCAGCCCAATTGGTCTCGTGAGTTAGTTGTACCGGGCAAAATTGGCCCAATTTTTATTTGATCAAATTTTTATTGGGCCAGTCCAACCCAGAGACCGGGCTATTTGGGCTCGCCCGCTAGGCCAACCCATTTTGCCACCTCTAATTACAATTATTATTTACAATTTTTCATACTTTGAAAATAATATATAATAACCTACTATTATTATCATTATATAGGTTTTAATACGAAAATTGAGTGCACTTCACACGAGATTTCCACCGAAGCTCGTTGCAACAAAAAATTTCACCGCTCAATATAAAATCTATATAACGTGGAAATTAATGAAAGCCATGAAATTAAGAGTGTTGGTGCTAGTGCTAGTGCTAGTGTTCAGTAACGGATCAAATATCATGAGCCCAGTTATTAATTATTATCATTTTGTAAGACATTTTGTCTTTTCTTTATTTACCATACTTTTATTTTCATTTATACGCCTCTTCTTGAGACACTTTTGGGTGTAAGTGACCTCTTATATTAAACGTTGTAGTTAGTCTAGCCACTAAGAGGCTAAGGTCCCGTTTGAGATTGATTTTGGAGTCTAACTTTTGATTCTCAAACAATCAAAAATTGATTTAAGCGTTTGACAAAATTTTAAAAGTGATTATAAAATAATTTGATTCACTTGGCAGCAGATTTTGAAAAGTAGCAAAAAAGAAGCTTTTCAGATTTTGCTTTTAGCTTTTCATTTATATAGTATTAAAATATCTATTTGACCCCTAATTAATTAAACTAATTTCTTTAATATCCATTTGAGAAATTGAATTGTTGAAGTTGGATGCAAAAAAAATAATATAAATTTAATTAATTTTTGCACTATTGACTATACTTTTATTTTGTAATTTTTATAAAATTTGAAATTTATTAGGTGTTTATTATTTTTATCTTAAAATAATAATACTGAATGCATTGTCTTGTTAAAAATATTTGACTAGGCAAAAAAATGAAGTTTACCACTGTGATAATAATAGTAATACAAAATAATATTAATATAATCAATGTCATTTTAGTAATTTAATACCGTTACATCAATAAATCATTTTGTTTTTACAAAAAACGTTCAACTGCTACTTTTGAAATATACATCAATTTTGAAACAAGGTTTTATTGAACACTTATGTGATTCTTTTCACAACTGATTCTTTCTGCAGCACAGTAGAAACTGATTCTTTTAAAAGCACAGCAATACTAAATCAAGTCTAAAAGTTGTAGTAAGTGTACTCACTAAGTGGACTGTTGGAAATATTGTTCATCCCAAATTAATTTAATTGAAATCAAATCCAATCAAGTCAAATCAAATCATCAAGGGTCATTACAATCTTTTCTCATCTTTTTAGTTTCTTTTATAATTGAGATTTGTAAAGTTAATTAATATAACATTATATATATATATATATATATATATATATATATATATATTCATTTCCTTGTACAATAGGAGCAGTGTTGTAAAAGACTCGTTTAGGCACACCTAGACTTAATGCTTGGTCTTGCCGCTTTGTCCCGCATCACTCATTTTTGCGCATCGGCTTCGCATTGCCACGCTTAGATGCGCCTAGGCTCAATGATCCAACTCGCCACCTCATCGCGCATTACGTATTTTAAAACCTTGAATAAGAGTAGAAATATGTATATAGCGTCTTTTATTGTTCTCTATACTGTAATAAGAGAATTCCATATTTTTTCTTGTACTCTAATTTTGTTATGGTATCAGAGCGATATTTATCCTTTTTATTTCTTTTGTTGAATGACACTCTTGGGGTTATATGCATCTCCGTTGTGTTCTACCCACATTTATAGTACTAAATGCTAGTCATTTTTCTCGTTCAAGTTCATAGATAATTGATTATGAGACTACTGAACATATGGTCAGCCCTTCTTCTATCCTCTCTCATATTACTTATGGGTGGTTATATATTCACACCACATTTTATTATAAATGCACTATATTTTAATTGCATAAAAAAAAAATTTAACTTTTATTTATTGTCACATTTATGTTTTTAATTTTTTTTTTCATAGATGCTTATATTTAACATTCTATTAGTTAACACATCTTGTTCCTACTAACGATTTTCTTTTAAAAATTCTATTAGTGTGCTTTAAAATGAAAGACAAATATTTAATCAAAATTTTGTATTTATTTATTTATTTGCTTATTTAAAAATACAAGGGAAAAATTTGTCATTTTGTTGTTTCTTAATGAAATCTTTAGACGGGAACTGTTATCAGAGACAATATGTGCTAATTAATTTAAGGTTGATGATAAGAATGAGATGAAAAAATATTAGGGACATAAATGTGTAATAATAAGTAAAAGTTATAGACCTTTTATACAATTTAAATGTAGTGTACTTATATAAAAATGTAGTGTGAATATATTATCCATTACTTACACTGGTTCGAAAACTATTAGATTGTCTAATGGAGTGGATATTCCTATATTGCACATGTTAGATGTACAATCACTTTAAATAATGTCCTATATGGGTGAGACTAACTCTAAGTCGATATACATAATATTTATTAAATTAAAAAAATAATGAATGAAAAAGATAGAATTTGTACGAGACATTCAGTTTTGATTGTGGAAATTCTCACGTTTAAGTGTTTTTTAGTATTCAAGAATGTTGACTAATGATCAATTATGAAGCCAATAAGGTTTATGGATAAAATTAAACTATATTGATGAGACGCCTTGTATTAATTTAATTGGATGTTTACAAAGGGAAGTTAAGTAAAAAAATAAATGTTCCATCGATTGTTGACATGTAATTCATTATTACTGAAGTAAGCCTAAAATTAAGGAGTACAATTACGATCCTTAAGTCGAGTGGTTTAATTATGCAACTAGGATAATAACTCTAGCATGTAATAAGTGAATTAAACAATTTTGTTGTTAATTTATTTTGTTGTGCGATCGTTGCATTGATCCAACTTGATGCAAAAAAATTTAAATTTTGTTGTTTCCCTTTCTTTCTATTAATAAATGAGGTATGTGTATATGTGAACAAATAATTTAACTTTTTAAAACACATAAATAATTCTTTTATAGTAAATTTGATTACTA
The DNA here is from genome assembly GCA_023638005.1 of Forsythia suspensa. Taxonomy (NCBI): domain Eukaryota; kingdom Viridiplantae; phylum Streptophyta; class Magnoliopsida; order Lamiales; family Oleaceae; genus Forsythia; species Forsythia suspensa. The sequence continues at coordinate 22,393,365 of CM042670.1, read as the reverse complement.
TTCTTAAATGTTTAACTAAATTTAGATTAAATAAACTCTTTCAACTTAAAATAATCCACAATTCTTTCTATATGATTAATCTGAAAAATGCATTTATTAGAAATTAAATTTCACATCTTTAGTTCTATCTGGTAATTAAGGAATTCTCATTGAGTATAATTAAGCAACAACGGTTGAAATTGAAATTAATTTATAAAGGATTCTAAATTTATTGGTGAAGTTTGTTGAAGTGTTAAAGCAATTCATGTAGAAAAAATTGAGTTTCAGATTTAGATTTCTCCATCAAATCAAGTCTTTGGCGAATGTCGAAATCCAATATTTAGAATTTGACATCATTCAAAAGATCATGATTTAGGACTTGTTTCGATGTAGATTTTTTTCCCCAAAAATGAGTTTTTTGTCCACCTATTTTGACTTATCAAATTTTTTATTGTGTAAAAAGTTTAAAAAATAAAAAAAATTAGGCAAAAAATAGGTATTTTGAAAAAAAAAAAAAAATAGGAACCGAACATGTCCTTAATGTTTGTGATAACAGACACAATTACCCAAAAAAACCATTGGAAATATAGATGCAAACCACTATAATTAATCCAAAACAAAAACAATCAACAACAATGTGGAGAAGAAAATAAATAGTTATGATTTATGAAAGAGAATTAATTCCTAAAGCTAGGTCCAAGTGCATCATTCTCAGGAGGATTGGAGCTAGTTCCATATTCCCAGCTACGGTGCTGAAACGTGGTCATCCGACGGCTACGTAGTTGAACCCATAGAGCATACTACCAGGTGGGATTGGAGCTAGTTCCAGCATTAGTATTTCCAGGTGGCCGTGCTAAAACTTGGTCCAAGATGGTCTATGTTGTCGAACCCATAAGAAACTGTTGATCTCGAAAAATGACTGCCAACAAAAACTCCCACGCCTCCTCTTCCTACGTGTATTTCCCTTTTTGCTTAAAATGCCACGTGGTTTATTCAACCACGTAGATATATTTAGGACCGGGTGGATATGTAACAAGAGATTAAGAGAGACATACTTTGATAGAGGTAGTAGCTTGAGGACCCCTAACTAATAATTTTCCGTGTGGTTATAATACTTGAAGAATAATTAGTATAAAGGATTTGATATTTCTTGTGAGAGTAATAAAATTCAACATGCTTTCTTTGTGGGAATCCCCTTGGTATTTATAGGCACATTCTAATATGTTGCACTCCCTTTGATGCACGTCACGTGGCTCGATCTAGAGAGCTATTGAGTCACATCTCGTGTGTCATATCATTGGCATTTAATGCGAGAGTCCCTTTTAGCCGTAACCTAAGGGGCTATGATTTTGACAAGTCGCCTTTCACAGGCTGTCCCATCATTCTTTTTGTGACTGAGTAGCAGGTTTGTCAGGGGAAGCTTTTTCAACACGCAACCGCCTCGACCCAAGGAAGAGCAATTTTCACAAACCTCGTCGGTGATGAAGAAAACCACCTCGGAGATGAGGTGGAGCTCCAAACAGTTTTGACTTTGACTCTGCCCCAGTGGAATGCCACGTAGGATAGTCCCCCCAGGTCTAGGCCCCATTATTTATGAGGGGTGCTAGACTTGGCAAGAAAGCCTATGTCGTGCTACACTCTCGACAATATAGGATGCATTGCCCACATGTGTTTGGGTGCTTTACTTTTGTAATTTTCTATAATAACATCCCACAAGCTCGTGACAGACACTTATGTGGGGTCTTTGTGCTTTTCGTGTTTTAATTTTATTGGGGCGAACACCAAGCTAGTCCGAAGTGGGAAGACTCCTAAGTGGGAGGGTCGGCTGGTGTGTTCTAAAGAAGAGGCACACGGCCGAGGCAAGTCCCAAGTGGGAGGCCCCGTCGGTGTCTTTGAGTATTAAGGAAGAGGCACACGGCTGAGGCAAGTCCTAAGTGAGAGGCCTGGCTGGTGTGCTGAAGTATTAAGGAAGAGGCACACGGCTGAGGCGAGTCCCAAGTGATCTTGATTTTAATCCAACAGATAGGGATTGGATTCCTTCATCTATATAAAGGAGAAAGTCAGTCATATTGAAACTTTCCCTACATTGCTTTCTTTTAATCTGTGATCTAAGCAAGAAAAGAGAAAACATCCGACTACTCTGTGTTTCAGCAAGAAGGACAATTTCTGGCGACATTTCATTTGAAAGAGGACTTCTAGTTTTAGGTACCTATTGAACTCTTTCTCTATCCCTTTAATTTTTTGTTATGCATTTGTGGGGAGGATGTCTGGTCTGGGGAAGGTTGATGAGGTTTCCAGAGAGCCGGGTATAGATGTAGTTGGTAGTTCTCCAAAAGTGTCTCCCTTGGTTGCTGAAGTGAGACCCATCCAAGGGATTAACGCTATTACCGGGGAGGAGCTGGTCATTATCCCTCGAAGTGGCCACTCTGTTGTGGGGGGCCCTTCTTTTAGCGGGAGATGGACTGCAATGCATGTTCCTTCGGTTGCAACTGAGGCAGATCTGGAGAGAATTTGGAGTATGTTTCGAGTCTCTAGTGACATTGAATTTCATATGCCTCCCCATGAAGGATTGTAATGCGTTGCATTTTCAATCTTTCAACACCGGGATGAGGCTTCCTCTTGACCCATTCTATAGAAGGATTCTCCGAGCGTATGGTCTAGAACCTACCCAGGTAACTCCCAATGGATGGAGCCAAATGGCTGGGAGCCTCTACCTCTGGTTCATGCATTCTATTAGGTTTGAGATGCCTTTGCACGTCTTCTAGACCGTTTATCTCTTGAAGAAATTGCCTAAGAAAAAGGACAAGGTAGAAGAAGTGGGCTGGTACTACTTTGGACCATGGGGATCTCATAAACCATTCGTATTGGAGTGCCCATATTCCTTAAAGCATTGGAAGGAAGAGTGGTTTTGGGTTTCTGGGAACTGGTAGAGGGTGGTCGATGATCCCGAGTCTGACCTAAACGTGCCAAGCTTCTATGGCCTAGCGAGTGAGTGGTTTAGAGGGTTGGGAATTTAATCTCTGTGAAATATGAAACTAATGTCTATTTCCTGTGTTTTGCAAACGCACTTCTTCGCTATGCGAGCTAAAGGAGGAGGAGCTTGATATTCTTCATGCAATTTACGAGTAGTCGGTGGAGAGAGAGGAGGTTCGATTCATTGCTGAAAGCACCTAGGCGTCTAATTGAGCTTGGGAAAATGGCTAAGAAAGGTATGCATATCCTTTATCTTATATCTTCTCCGCTTATTCGTTCTAATTTGGGGATACCTCATGTGCAGCTGATTATGAGCAGGGTAAGAGGCCTACACCACCACTTGCAAGGGTGATGGCGGCTAAGGTAAGGGAGCTCCAACAGCCGTTAGAAGAAAGAAATTGAGGAGGTTAGCCGAGAGGCCGCCCAAAAAGAGGCCCAAAAAATGGCAACCAACTTGGTTGCCGAGGATCTTTCATCAAGCGATGAGGAACCTTTGACCAAGAAGAAGAAAATAGATGCTCCCGTCCGAGTGAGGCCTATAATGAGGAGAATAGTCAGAGGCATTAAGCCAAGAGGAGAGGCGGTTGGCAAAGGAAAATCGAGTTGAGGTGATAGAAACATTGACAGTTCTTCCTCCTGACCCTAAGCAACGCCGTTTGGTGGTGATTGCATCTGGGGTTGCTTTAGACGATGCACCTATTGGCATAACCGAAAAAATAACAGAGGCTATGAGACATGCCTCTTCTGGAGTGGGTGAGGAGAGTGGCCCTGCAGAGACTCGGTCTAGGGGGATGTTCACACCTAATTGGTGATTTAGAGAAGAAAATCCCAGGACCGTTGACTAAGAACCTGGAGCTCTACCCTTAGGGAGCAGAGGGTTTCGAGAATTATTTGAACAAGCCTTGGAAGGCTTTCCTCGGCAAGGAGAGGTCGAAGATTGGATGGAAGCGTCTATGGCCTATTCTATCCGTTTAGCCGCTACTCAGATGAAATCCCTCGTAGTGATGAGAAAGTTGAATAAAAAGATGGCTGATGCCTCGGAGGCGATTTCTCGGACTGACTAGATCAAGGAGTGCCTAGATAGCACAGTGGCCTTGGCGGAGAGTGCTAAGTTAGCATATGAAAGGGCGAGGCTAGATATGGTAGAAGTTGAGAGTCAAATTGCTATTTTGACGAAAAAACATGATGACGCTTTAAACGCACAAAATATAGCCTCTGAGGCGTTGGAGGTTGCTAATGGAGAGAATCGTCGATTGACTAATGAGGCCTCTGCGAGACAGGAGGAGGTGTTGAAGCTTAAAACTGACTTGGAGGAAGCTTTAAAGGAGAAAGCAAAGGTCGAGGCTCAGAAGGAAGAACTGGCCAAGAACCTCCAGGATGCGGACTCCAATTTTATTGCCAACTGTCATCTTACAGATGCATACACTAGCTTCTCTAATTACTTTGCCAACGTCAGGCAACATGAGGTTATTACATCTCTTCTTTCTGAGCACCCTAACCTTGATCTTTCTTCCTCGAGGCTAAGTTTTCTCCGATGGATATTGATGATCCTCCCGAGGAGTAGTTTAGATTATTTTGTAAGACTCTTTATTAAGAGGCTCCAATGTAATTATCTTTAATGAAATTTTTTGAACTCGTTTAGTTTTACTTCCGAAGTACTTGCTATGTAGATTATCGTGCTACTATATAAGCGTTCATTATATTTACTATCGAAGCCACTATACAAGCGTCTAAAGAGGCCCTTTTAGACATAATATTCTTAATTATTAACGAATGCATAACCATAAGTTAAACACGTTCCCTGCCTAATTAACAAAAGTAGTACTCTAAAATAGGCATTTTTTACATAGAAGAAACCAGGGTGATATTCCCCATACAGAATACAATGAGGAGGCACTTTTTGTAAAAGACAATGAGAGAGGTTATCTAACCTCGTCTATTGATGGTACTGACGGAGGTGTTTAGCATTCCAAGGATGGGGTTGTTGCTTGGCGTTCATGTCCTTGATTTGATATGTACCGGGCCGCACTTCCTTGTTGATTTGATAAGGTCCTTCCTAATTGGGGCCAAGGGTTCCGACCCCAAGCTTCTTGGAGGATAAGAATACTCTCCTTAGGACCAGGTCTCCAATGAGGAAGGACCTTTTCTTTACTTTCTTATTAAAATACCAGGCCATCTTTCTCTGATAAGAGGCTAATTTCACTTGGGAGTTGTCACTTCGTTCTCTCAATAGGTCAAGGCTGGTTCTCAAGAGGTCGTAGTTATGGTTTTCATTGAATAATAGGCAACGATGAGAGAGGAGGCCAACCTCTACTAGGCTCATAGCCTCGGCTCCGTATGCCATAGAGAATGGGGTTTCTCTGGTAGGTGTTCTGGCGGTGGTTCTAATTGCCCAGAGGACATGTGGGAGCTCCTCGACCCATGCCCCTTTCGACGTATCAAGTTTTCGCTTAAGAGTGTACTTGATGGTTTTGTTATTAGCCTCCACTTGACCGTTGGCCTAGGTGTGATGGGGGCTAGAAAAGTACTTAGCTATCCCGAGCTCCTCGCATAGGTTCTTGAATTTCTTCTTGTTGAACTGTTTTCCATTATCAGAAACCAGAGAATGGAGAATCCCGAATCGGCAGATGATATTTTTTCATATGAATTTGGAGGTGTTAGCCTCGGTAATCTTCATCAATGGCTTTGCCTCGACCTATTTTGTGAAATAGTCAATGGCAACTAAGGCGTGGCATGTGTTGCCTCTACCCCTATGCATAGGACCTATGAAATCTATTCTCCATTTGGTAAAGGGCCATGGGCTAGACACTGTGGTAAGCTCTTGGTGGGGTTGTCGCGGTATTGTGACGAAGCGTTGGCACTTGTCACATCTCCTTGCGTGGAGCAAGGAATCTTTCTTTAAAGAGGGCTAGAAATAGCCTTGTTTGAGGATCTTTTGGGCTAAGGCCAAGCCTCCTGTGTGGTGGCCACATACTCCTTCGTGGACCTCTCTGAGGATGTAATCAGCCTCATTCATTCCAACGCACCTGAGGAGTGGTATGGAGTAGCCTCGTTTGTAGTGGACGTCGTCCAATAGCACAAAGTATGCTATCCTCTTCCTCAGCTTTTTAGCCTCTTCCTTATCAGCGGAGAGTGTCTGGTCTTTCAGAAATGTAAGGATGGGGTCCATCTACGAGGAAGCTTCTTCAACCCATATTACCTCTGCGAGGGCTTCTATGGATGGCTTGACGAGGTATTCGATGGGAACCAACTTGAGGAGCTCCAAATCCTTGCTACTTATCAGTTTGGATAATGCGTCCGCGTTTGCATTGTCAGATCTGGGTACCTGGATCAGTTTGAATTTTTTAAAGTATGGGATAAGATCCCTCACCAATTTGAGATAGAAAGCCATTCCTTTTTCCTTAGCGGTGAAGCTTCTCATTTACCGCCTTACGACCAATTGGGAATCGCTTGCCACTGAGAGCCTTTGTACTTTCATTTCTTTGGCCAGGCGAATACCAGATAGCAAGGCCTTGTATTCTGTGACATTGTTCGAGGCTTTAAAGCTGAACCTAATTACATAATTTAGCTTATGGCCTTCGGGGCTGACAAGAACTACCCCGGCGCTAGAACATGTGTCTCCTGAGGACCCGTCGACAAAGAAGCACCATGTGGGCAGTTCCGCCAGTGCCATCAGAATGTCTTCTTCGAGGGGGCTAGTAAATTCAACCACAAAATCAGCGAGGGCTTGTCCTTTGATGGACGCTCTGGTTTGAATAAAATGTCGAACTGGCTCAGCTCGACAGTCTATTTCAATAGCCTCCCTGAGGCGTTAGGTTTCTGCATCACCTGTCTCAGGGAGAAGTTAGTCATGACGTGGATGCTATGGGCCAAAAAGTACAACCTCAATTTCCTAGAGGCAGTGATGAGTGATAACGCTAACTTTTCCTTGTCTGGGTAGCACGTATCTGCTCCCAGGAGTGCCTTGCTTACGTAGTAAACATGCAGTTGGTACTCATCTTCTCTGACAAGAACTGAGCTTATTGACTCAAAGGATACAGCTAAGTAAAGCAATAAAGCCTCTTTTAACTTAGGCTTTGATAGTCAGCATGACCGATGTGTTCCTTTAGGGCCCGGAATGTGGCTTCACATTCCTTTGTCAACTCAAATCATTACCTCCTTTCAAGATTTTGAAGAATGGGAGGCACTTATTTGTAGCTTTTGAGACAAACCTACTAAAGGTTGTCATTCTCCCGGTGAGGCATTGCACATCCCTTGGTCTCCTAGGCGACTTCATTTCTATCAATACCTTAATCTTCTCCCAAGGTTGGCTTGATTCTCCTTTAGTTCACCATATAGCCCAGGAACTTTTCAGAGGCAACTCCAAAGACACATTTAAGAGGATTAAGCCTCATTTTGTAAGCTCGGAGGGTCTAGAAAGTCTTTTCAGTGTGTGTACGTGATCCTCGGCATTTATGCTTTTAACTAGCATGTCATCCACGTAGACTTCCATGGTGGAACCAAGTTGGTCGGAAAACATTGTTTGACGAGCCTCTGGTATGTTGCCCTGACGTTTTTCAAGCCAAAAGGCATGACTTTGTAGCAGTAGAGGCCCTTGTCTATCACAAACGATGTATGCTCCTCATCTGGTAGGTATATGGAGATTTGATTATAGCTCGACTACGCATCCATGAATCTTAGGAGCTCATGCCCAGAAGTGGCGTCAACTAGCTGATAAATCTGAGGCAATGGAAAGCTATCCTTAGGGGCACGCTTTGTTGAGGTTGGAGAAATATATACAAATCCTCATTTTCCCACCTGGTTTTTTCACCAGAACCGGATTGGATACCCACATTGGATATCGGGCCTCTCGTATGAAGCTGCTTTTTAGTAGTTTTCCCACTTCTTCTTTCAAGGCCTCGTATTTCTTGGGGTTCAAAGGCCTCTGTTTCTGCCTGTGTGACAGAAATTTAGGATCGACATTGAGGCGGTGACAACTTACCTTTGGGTCGATCCCAACCATATCCTCTTGTTTCTACACGAAAACATCCAAATTGTGGCAGAGAAACCTTTTCAGGACCCTCTTGGATTCTTCAGAGAGGTCTTTTCCTACTTGGAGCCTCCTTGTTGGGTCATCAGGATCTGCCACGAAGCTTTCTAGCTCCTCGACTGATGGAGTCTGAGAATCAACTCCCGTTATCCTTGGATCGATGTCCTCAGGGGACGCCGCTTCTTCCATCGAGGTATTTTCTAGTTTTTTTCCCGAGGCATTCGTCATTTCAACATCTAAGAACTCCATGGTACGCTGACCTTCTCTTTTTTCTCTGCCTTTCTCAAGGCATTTCTGTATCATTTCCTAGTCTCGAGCTGCCTCGTACAGTTACCACGCCATCCTCGATAGAGAATTTCATGCAGAGGTGGTGAATGGACGTTACGACCCAAAGTTCTTTCGGTGCTGGTCGGCCGGACTCTCCATGGTATCGACCTTCCATCCACTACCAAGAACTCCATGAAAGTGTGGACAGCTAGAGGGTCTTCTCCCATCGTAACGGGTAGGCATACTATCCCTTTCGGGGTTATGCAATCACCAGAATCGAGAGAGAGGCTCATCGAAGGTTCCAACGGGCTATTTATGTTCATTAGCTCATAAGTGCTTAAGAAGATGACATTGACAGAGCTACCATCGTCTAGGAGCATTCTTCCTAATTCATTCTGAGCCACTACTGCCCTTACTATAAGGGCATCGCAGTGGAGGTAGTGAACATCCTTCATGTCTTCTTCGGTGAAGATAACAGGGTCTACCTTTTTTGATCCTAAGAGTCGACTGTTAATGAGCCAATTGGTCGTTAAGGTTCTTTTCAAATCTTTGGCGTAGCTTTTCTTGGCATTTTGAGTTTAGCCTCCAATATAAGGACCTCTGTAAATGGTGACTATCTCACGAATGAGGGACTTTTCAGACCCTTGATTAAGCATGATTACGGGCGCTCTCTAGTCGAGGATGCCTTGTTGGACTCCTTGAATTATGCCTTCTTTGTGGTTCTTTGACCAATGGAATGGTGGTTGACGACCTCTCATCGGGATTGGTCTTCGCTGATCGAGATTCACCCCACGCCATGTGCCTTGATTGGCCTCCCTTCATTGGCCAAATTTTCCACCTGACGACATTTTTCCATGCTATGGCCATAACTCCGGTGGACGTGGCAATATTTTGTGGGGGCCTCTTGATGGGAAAGGGAGGAGGAGAGATGGGGGAGGGAAGCACCGGGGGTGCTGCTGTCCCCGCTTCATTATTCGTCGAAGGAGACATACCATAGTTATAAAGTCCAGTGGTGGAGCCCAAGCTCCTATGGTGATATAAAAGAGAAGTAGGCCCTCTTGTACAGAGGCCACATAGCTCATCCCAACATTTGGGTCAGATGGGTAGTTCCTCCGATGCTGATTTTGTTGGAGAAGGGTCTGCTATGGCCTTGGCCATATCCGGCTCTAGGTGCAGGATTGGTACCCACTCCACCACGATTCCTGTAAAGGATCATGTTCTCGTTTGTTATCTCTTCGGTGATCATTTCTACCAATTGGTCAAAGGTGGCTGGGTTTTTGTTGCAGACATCACTCCAGAACGGGAGGTTAATGTCTAGTCCTGCCTTTAAAGTGAATAGGGCCTTAGCATCGGTTATTCTTTCGCAGAAGAGCATTTCTTTGTTGAAGCGGCTCAAGTAGCTTTGTAGCGGCTCATTCGAATTTTGTCTCACGTCATGGAGGCGTTGGACCAGAGCTAAGGCAGGCTTCTGTAACAAGAAGTAATTGATGAACATCTTTTTCACTTAAGCCACCGGAAATGCTTCCAGCGACAAGTTTGTTATACCATTGCTTAGCTCCTCTTGATAAGGTAAGGAGAAAGGCTCGCATTTCAAAGCTGGAGTTACTCATCGGAGACTCATTTCCGTCTTATAAGTGTTTACGTGGTCCAAAGGATCTCTCATGCCTATATAAGGGGCAATTTTAGGCACACGAAACTCGTGGGAGATGGATGCATTCCTAATCCCGGTCGAGAAAGGGAGGTTCTCATCATCGTCGTCTATTTCGAACGATCTAGTTGGCTTTGGATTTCTTCTCCCAACGTTCATTTCTGGTGAGAATTGCGGGAGGCCTTGAGCCTGGTGATTATCTCCGTTGTATTGGGGCTATTGGTGCATGGTTTGATGAGGTGGATATGGCTAGAAGTTAGATTCTCCCACGGCCTCTGCCTCTTTTGCTCTCATTTTCTACCTATTTCTAGGAGGACTCGAGGTCGCTACCCTATCGAGAGATTCTCCCGAGGCCAATTTCTAGGTCCATGTTCGCCTAGCCTTTCAAAGACGCCGTTGGCGACATCGTTGGTTGAGGCTTTCGTCAGCATCGGAAAGTTGGCCCCTTCCATGTATGTCCCAGCACGCGAGGCTTCTCCTCCAACTTGAGGATCATGGGGATGATCGCTATCTACTTCTTGCTCTTCACCGGGATTGTTTGGGCCAGATTCATGAGGCCGATTTCCTCCTTGCACATGCATCATTTGGATGTATCCTTGCATTTGGGCATGGTGTCATTAGTCGCCTCACCAAGGCGGCCATGGTCCTCATCTCTCGCAATAATCACTACATGAGATTCAATCAAACTAAAGTCAGTCCAGGGCATCCACCGGCCACCCGTGATCTCCATTCCACCATTTACTCCACCTCAAAGTTTTGCCGCATCCACTAAACTCAAGATCATAATATAGAGGATTGTCTGAAGGTACGAGAATTAATCAATCAGAGAAAGAAAGATGTCGTCCAGCATGATGAGGTTGAGAACCTCCTAACCATGATCGATGACTCCTGCCTAGGTGCCAAGGTGACCATCATCACTACAATGACAAAAAAAATGACAGAAATATCCACCAAGGTAAGACCGACCCATAAGGGCTCCTCCGGTCTATGAGATTATTACCATAATCAGATAACCTTATGTTGGGGAGACATACCATGAATTCGGGGAGAAATTACACGAAAGCAGTACTGAAGAAACCAGTAAAAATTTGGCAGGTTCCTCGACACCCCTCGACTTAAGGCCTCACCCATCACATTCACATATGAGGATGAGGTGGGTGTCCACTGTCCACACTACGATGCTCTGGTGATACGTACTATTGTTGCTAGGAATGGACTCAAATGAATGTTGGTCGATGATGGCAGTGTTGTGAATATTCTGTTCAGTAGCACTTTCGACCAAATAGAAGTAGACCATGAGCTGACAGCCATCTTAGAACTATTATTCGACTTTACAAGTGACAGCCTCATACTGCTAGGACGATTTACACTCACTGTGGATTTCGTAGACCCCTTGTCATGTAAAGAAATTCATGGAATTTTTGGTGGTTGATGTTAGATCTTTAAACATAAATTTCTAACTATAATTAAATAATTAGTGTTACCACCAAATTTCATTAAGACCTCCACATCAACAAAAGTCCAAATTAAAGCCCCGTATAGGCTCAAGTTAGGCCTTGATAGGGCCTCATAGGCCCAACAAAGGCCATCCAGATTTGTCAAGGCCTCGAGATATCCCATGAGAGCCTCGCTAGAAACACTTAAGGCACGGTAACACGTTAGCACCCTCGAGTTAAGTAGAGCGAAGTCCACGAAGGGCCTCGACACCCCTAGCTAATCTGGAATGCTTCGCTGGTCTTCGCATTCTCGTAATGTTTTGGGATAACCAGAGAAGTAGTTAAAGAAATATTGTGTTGATTGCCACAAGAATTCTCACAAGAAAACCAAATCTCGATCTTCTAAAGATTAGACAACGTGATCAACTCAAATAAGGGCTAAAAATTTTGGAGATTGCCATGACAGTCAATTGTCCTTATCTCATAAGGAAAAAGGATCTAATCAGATATCTTATTGATTGCTTTCCTAGATCAATTAGGATTCTAAGGCTATAAATACAACATCTCCGATTGCTCTAAGGTACGCCTCTTTTTACGCATTATTTTCACTTCTAAACTATGTTCAAATTTACGCTTGCTTGTCTTTTCCACACCCAATTACTACTCCTCTCGTATATTGTTCTATATAATTTGGTAGTTGACTTGATCATTGGAGTATCAACCATCGCCAGCCCCTTTTTCTCTGGTGATCTTATTGCCTAACGGTCGTCCTAGTGTGCAAGTAACATACAGGTTGACAGAAGATTGACTAGAGATCTGTTGACGCGTGGACAGTGCAGATTTCGACGTCAACAATTAGATAACCCAAGATTATCATGCTAGATTATCAAGAATAAGTGTTGAAGAAGAATACCTGGATCCATTGCGTTGAAATTATGAGGGTTAAGATCTTCCATAGTCTAATCACCTCAATAATGCTCAATAAAATCTTTGTCTATAATAGTGTAGAAGAGAAGAGCAAAGATTATGATTGACCTGGGACCATAACCCTTATTTATAATGTTCTGTATACCCTAGTCTAATTAGAAGTCTATCGATCCTAATTGGACTAGGATCCGACCTCTACACATTACAGAGTCCATACTGGTATATGTTTTCGAACCTAAATAATTGATCACTTATATGGCTCTATTAAATTAGATAACTTATAATATAATTGTGTTTTAAATATGTAGCCCACATAAGAAATAAATCCCAACAATCTTCCACCGTGCTCGGCTTATCGCGAGGTCCTAGACAAACCAGCACTCAAAGACTTACAAGCAGTTGCTTCAATTCACCACCTAGCAATGAAATTTCCAACACTTGGTGGGATTGCTGTGATTTGGAGAAACCAAACAGAAGCTAGATCCTGCTACATGAATGCACTTTGTAAAGTAACGACGTACGAGGAGGCAACTCCTTCCATCATGATGGTAGAGGTCGAGGCAATGGATATTGAATGATAGAATAATGAAGAGAACATGATCCTCGACGAGGGCCTTGACCCTCAGATCACTGGTTTAGACTTGCAAGCCTCGTTGGCAAAGGCATTTTCTATAAGCCCGTCTGATCCTTCAAAAGTAGTACAAGTAGGCCAAGTCCTAGAGGAAGAGCTGAAGTAATTCTTACGAAAGAACCTGGACGTCTTCACTTGGAAACATTCCAATATGGTGGGAACAAGCTCGTTATTGGCATGCCACATCCTAAAAGTAGACCCAAAAAGATATGGCCCGCTAAAGAAATAAGTGGAGAAACTATTGGCCAATGGGTTATTCATGGATACGGTGTACCCCAGCGGATGTCTAACACTGTTCTCATAAGGAAGAGCAATCATAAATAGAGAGTGTGCACAGTGTACCCCCAAAGTGGATGTCTAACCCTACCGCTGGTCATAAATAGATGGTGAGCTTTTGGAGTAGCTTCTAGAAAATTCCTAGGTACATGGTGAACCAACATAGGATAGATGCCAACCCCAAAAAGATCAGGACGCTAATGAATATGCGCTCTCCGTCCTTGCCCAAGAAAGTCCAATTGAAAGTTGGCAGTCTTAATCCAATTTATGTCAAAGGCAATCGATTGGTGCCACCATTTCATTCAGACCATCAAGGGAAGAGATAAGTTCAAATGGACAGAAGAGTACGAGAATGTCTTCTAGGAACTCAAGGACCTTCTCGGAAGGGCCCGTTCATATCCAAACCAAAGCCTAGAGAGAGGATACTCATTTATCTAGCAGTGTCAGAAAGATCAGTCAGCTCGGTACTAATTCATAAAGAAAGGCGATGCAAATCCCAGTCTATTATGTCACCAAAGCCTTACAGGATGCAGAAACAAGGTATACGGACATGAAGAAGCTCAATTTATCCCTAGTCATCGTATCAAGAAAGCTTCAGCCTTAATTTGAAGAACATAGCATTGATGTACTGATGAACCTTCACTTTGAGATAAATTATCCAAAAACTAGATACCTCAGAAAGACTGATAAAGCGGTTAGTGGAACTTAAGAGATTTTGTGGCCGAATTCACCCATATACCAAAAGGTCTGCAAATTGTAGAACCAAAAGAGGTACCAACATGGAAACTATACGTTGATGGATCTTCAGAGGATGCCAGAGTAAGAATAGGGATACTGTTCGTTAGCCAGAAGGGACAGAACCTCAATTGTGTACTTCACCTCAAGTTCAAAGCCTCTAACAATACGGCTGAATACGAGGCACTTCTAGCATGCTTGAGGTTAGCACACGAGATGAAACCAAAGAGAATCCAGGTCTACTACGACTCCCAATTAGTGGTAAGCCAAGTTAATAGAAGCTTTACAGCTCGAGAGCAAACCATGGTGGCATACTTGAAAAGGTTACCGATTTCTTGTAGCTTTACGAAAAGTTTAAACCGCTCCAAATCCCAAGGAATGAGAACAGCTATGCGCTCTCCAAATTGGTAAGATGCAAATATTCATACTTGATGAGAGTCATCCCATTTGAGCGACTCAGCTTACCCACAATTGAAGACATCCCGGCCTAATAAGTATGGTAATCAACGAGAATCAGCCTACCCACAATTGAAGATATCCCAACCCTACAACTATGTAATCAACGAATCAAGAATCGTGATACTTGATTGTTCAAATATCGCCAACCGATTGCAGACGAGGCTTACAAGTTTTGCAGAAGGGTTGTATAATTCATCATTCGGGATGGGATACTGTACAAAAGAGGTTTCAACTTGTCCCACCTCCAACGTGTAGATACAAAAGAAGTCAATTATCTCATGCGTGAAATCCAAGAAGGTGTATGTGGCAATTATGCCTGGTGATAGTCCTAGCACAGAAAACCTTGAGGCAATGATATTATTGGCTAACAATGAAGAGGGACTCCTACGACTTTTATAAAGAAATGTGACAAGTGCAAGTGATATGCCATCGCTCCAAAGCTCCTAGCTCGGACATCACTCTAGTGACCAACCTATGGCCTTTCGCAAAATAGAGGATCAACTTTATAGTCCCTCTCCCAACAGGCAAAGAGGGAGTCAAGTTTGCATAGTAGCTATAAATTTATTTTACCAAGTGGTCTGAGGCCGAGCATTTGGCGAAGATCACATAGACGAATGTATGGAAGTTTGTATGGAAAAACATAACATGTCGCTTTGGAATTCCATATTCCATAGTCTCAGACAACGGAACTCAATTCAATGGAAAGCAATTCAACTTGACTTACAAGGAGCTCGGTATAAGAAGGGACTTTTCCATCTCTTATTATCCGCAGTCTAATTGGCAAGTGGAGACAGTCAACAAAATTATCAAACACACACTGAAGAAAAAGTTGGACTCAGTGAAAGGCAGGTGGGTGGAGGAGCTCCCAGAAGCTCCCAGAAGTCATCTGGTCCTACCGAACAACATCTCGAATAGTAACTAGAGAAACTCCCTTCACCATAGTTGAGGCAATGATCTCTGTCGAAGTTGGAGCGTCTTGCCAAAGGTACCTACACTTTGACGAAGTGGTGAATGAAGGTCTACACAGAGTGAATCTTAATTTACAAGATGAAAGAAACGCAAATTCACAGCTCCGTCTAGTTGTTTATCTGAAGAAGATGACCAGATACTACAACTCCAAGGTCAAGAACATAAGTTTTGAGATCAACGACTGGTCCTTAAGAAGGTTTTCCTCATCAACAGAAAGGTCAGGTCTAGAGCCCTAGGGCCTATATAGAAAAGACCATACAAGGCCATTGAAGTCATTCTACTTGGGACTTACAGGTTGGAAGACTCCAATGGAAAGGAAACAATCATTCATGGAATATCACAAGCCTCCGCCAATATTACCAATAGTTTATTTTGCTGATGAGCCTCGACTTATTGAGGCTAATGATAGTTTGTTTTAATTCATTTTCTCATGGACACTGCGAGTGATCATGTCCAAAGCTTAAATTCTTTCAATTAAATTCTCCTGTTTACCAATACACTCTTCGAAAACAACGTAGCGATGGACTATGGTTTGAAGTCATCTCCTTAACTCGTTAAGTAAAAGTACTTAACACGTTCAATAAGTAACCAAGTCAGGAGGCAGTGAGGGAATATGGTTTACGGCCATATCCTTAGCTCATTGGGTAAACTATTTAACGCGTGCAATTATCAAGAAATTATGAAATTGCGAGAGAGCATGGTTTATGCAAACTCTTTAACTCATTGGTAAACTACATAACACGCTTCAACTAAAAAATGAAATTACAGAGCTGTGAGGGAGTATGGTTTGTGGTCATGACTTTGGAACTGCAGGCGTCCATGTGTCAACAGATCTCCAATCACTCATTTGCCAACATGTATGTTACACGCACACTTTCGGACGATCGTTAAGCACCAAGGTCTCTAAAGAAAAAGGGTCCGACGATCGTTGGTACTCCGACGATCTAGTCAACTGTCGGTATATAGAAATAATACACGGAGGAGGTAAGTAATTGGGTGTGAAAAACACAAGCAGGCAGAAGTTTGAGCAAAGTTTAGGGTGGGATTCAAGTGCAAAAAAGAGAGTACCTTGGAACAACCGGAGACATCGTATTTATAGCGCAAGAGTCCTGATTGATTTAGGTAACAAATCAATCAGATACCCAATCAGATCATTCTTCCTTATGGGATAGGGATCATTCCTTGTCAAGGCAATCTCCAAGATTACATTCCTTATATGAGCTTATCACGTTGCATGATTTTAAGAGATTATGATTCAGTTTCCTTGTGAGGATCCGTGCGCCAGACCAACGCAATCTTTCTTTAATTACTTCTCTGGTCATTCCAGCATATCGTGCTGCCTGCTAGTTATAATTGATACGAAGCTTGGCGAGGCCCTATGGGTCGGTCGTGAGTGTCAAGGCCCTCCTTGGGCCCCGCAAAATTCTGGCTGCAGAAGGCTAAGGCGTTCGATGGGCATCTGAGGCCCTTTTCAGAATTTGCGAGGCCCTCGCTAGGCTTAGATGGAGCTTTTGATGGGCCTAGATAGGACTCTTAATGGGCCTAGATTGGGCCCTGGCCGACGCGTGGAGGCCATATCGAGATCGTATGGTAACAATAGTCTCCCAAGTCCAAGCCTATTATTCATAATAGACGGGACTTTTGAGAGTAAAAAGAATAATTTTGGGCGAAGAAAATTCGGTCTCCATGGGTTCCATGGAATGTGGTCCTCATCGCGTTTAACTATAAGACTTCAACTTACCCAAGATAGTCCCCAAGTCCGAAGTCGAACATTCATGACGGGTGAGGGCTTTAGGAGGCCAGACCTTTGGTGACGTGTCTGCAGCTGGTGTGGTTCTCACAATCAAAATTCACAATTCGTGGCGTGCAATCATGAGTGATAGGGTGTGTGCAATTAATGCAGTTGCACGTGGTGGAGAACGGGGGCGCGCGTGGGGCGCGTGCATTCTTGTTTCACTAAACGTTTGGGGTTTCGCTTTCTTGCTCGTTGTTCACTTTAAAGCACGTCCCACCGCCCATGTTTCGGATGTGACGCTTGGGATTTGTACATTGGAGATTGGAATGCATCAATATAAAACCAGGCATTCCCCCCTACATTTCAACGTCTTCTTGCGTTTGTGCTCATTGTGAATACTCTGCCGATAAGCGAGAAACTCCAAGTGGGTGAGTCGTTCTAATCACATTTCGAGGTAAGCGCGTTGAAAGTAGCTGTGATTTGTTTTCGTTGTTTCCTGTCGTGGTTATTGCTCGACTCTATAGCTTGGAGATTATACCCTGTAGGCGTAATGTCGTCTGGAAACGACGATTCACAAAACCCATCAGATGCCCCGACAAACCCTAGTATTATTGGGAGTGAGTCACCATCGGTCGCCACATCATCTTCATCTTCCGAGGTCGTAGGGGAGTAAACCCGAGCCTTCAGGTTGTGCCCGCCGTCGATTCCGCTCTACGAGTAGGAGGGGGCTTGTCCATCCACACCAGCGAAGGAGACGGCGGAGAAAGGAGAACCTGACGCTGGGGTACCCGAAATGAGGGGATCACTTGATAAGAGGGATGCCCCAGCCACGAAGGCGCTCGACGAAGAGCTTAAGCGGTTAGCTATCAAGCATCTATGGCTCGATTGAGGATAACCGAGGTGGAGTTGGAGGACATACGGTTGTCCTATGACATTCTGACGTCCGTGAAACTCAAAGCTCCGTGTCAACGCACCAACGATTCTCCGAAAAGGTACATCACAATTCATTTAACCCGCGATGCAAAAAGGCCTTCGCTTGCCTATGCATCATTTCTTCTCGTGAGGTCTTGAAAGTCCGGAACCTAGCCTCTTATCGATAACACCAAATGGTTGGGCGGATGGTTGCCTCATACATACTTGTGGGAGTGTTCCCGAGGCGAGATGAAACCTTACCCGAGGGAGTTCGAGTCTATATACCGACATTGTCGATCCGCGGGCTGGTACAACATCTCTCCTCGGCCAGGCTAAAAATGGAGAACGGCCACCGACAGCCCCAACAAAGTGCACAATTGAAAAGAGAGGTTCATCTTCTTCGGTGGGGACTGAGAATATATGCCAGAGGGCCCTCGTCCCAATGTGTCCATCCCTCGTCGATTCGAGAACTCAAGATATATTGTCGCAGCTTGTGTAGGTTCGGTTATTATTCCCGACTTAATGTCTTGCCTGTTTTTGCAGACTGTGGTAAGCCGCCCATCCCTAAGAGGGACCAGGAAGAGCTGAGAGTGAAGTAAAACAAGGTACGGGGCCTCAGCATCGACTACAGGAGTCTTAGCAACCTGTTGAAGGACGACAACTTATTAGCCTAGCCAGCTGCAGACTGATGTGTAAGTCCTCAAGTTTTGACACCTCGGCGTTGATGTGAATAATTGCCCAAACGTGTTGTAAATTGTTGTTTGTGCTAACAGCTTTCACGTTCAAGAATATCCCTACGCTCCATCTTGCCTGCCCCGCCAATGGAGAGGGTTCTTCGTCCCAAAGCCGTGAAGGAGGCATCTCGTCCATCGCAAGAGATCCGTGGATGCTATACCATCGTGGCCCGCCAACCCACCGCTTCGATCCTCCTCCCGCCTGGGCGTTCCTCCTCCGCCCCTAGCCTTCGCCATCCCGTCCTTCACCCACTCCCGTTCCTCAAGGATAAAGGGAAGGAAATTGCTGAGGACACGGGTGATGCGGCCCCGCGAAAGAGGAAAGCTCCCGCCCCAGCGAGAGGGTTTATGAGGGATGCCCGCAAATCGAGTTGGACTGAGGGTGCAAAGAAATCTAGCTCTTCGTCCGGGTAGGGAAGCCCCGTCTGCATTTTCCAATGCCAAGGAGAACTAGAAACCTCGGCCATGGAAATGCTTCCTGCTCATGCTGCGATGATTACAGCGAGTGTGCACAAATACTAGACCCAAAAATGAGAGAAGGCCGTCGAGGAAGCCATTGTTCGGGAGCGGCTGCAAATAGCGGAAATGAACTTGATACGGGGACTGGTTTTGACCAAGGAATTGTTCAGCACCCTAGAAGGCTATGATGGACAGTACTGCGAAGAAGAGGCCAAATCCAAGAAGCTGGCCAAGGAGCTGAAGGCCATGGGCCTCGAGAAGGCGCAGCTGGAGTCTGAAAAAAGGGGACTACAGTTCAAGCTGGACTTGGTTGTGACGAAGGAGGCGGACATTAGGGACAAATACGAGATTGAGCTGAAGGTCGCCAAAGAGAGTTTAAAACAGGCCCGAGATCAGAAGAGGGCTGCTGAGGCTTCTCCGAAGCGTGCCGAGGAGGCACAGAAACTGGCTGAAGATCGTACCCTTGCCGCAGAGACCGCGCTAGCCGCTTCAAACAGCAGGTTAGAGATCGTCATTGCGGAAGACTGGAGTTGGAGAGAGTCCAGGCTGAATGTGCGGTGCTGAGGCCAGGGCGGTAGAGGCATACCAAGACGCGTTCGTGGACACGCCTGAGTATCGTAACCTCGCCCACCGCCTGCTGACCATTGGTAGAGCGGATCGTGGAGATCCATCCAGAGTGGGACCTCTCTTTCCTTCTTGCAGTTCTCCTCCGAGGCTTTGGTTCCTGAAACCGAACCTGGAAAAGCCAATGAACAAATATCCTCTCCAATCGTGGGGAGAAGGCCTGCAATGTACCGACCCTTAAAGAGGCGGCAGGGCATCCGAACCTGGAATCTTGTTATTTGCTTTTGCGTATGTTCTAGAATAAATTACCAGACTTATTTTCCTTAATTTATTCCTGTCCCGACATTTAATGTTATGGATGATTGTGAGTAGGAGAAATGGCGCAAATCTGAGAATAATCCACTTGGGCATTAATGGCGTAGACTTTTGCGAATCAAAAAGTTGGCGTCTTTAATGTCTTGGGGAGGTAGCACGGTTGTGTGGCGTTCCAAATTCTCCTGAGATATCCATATTCATTGCTTTGTGTCAAGTCCCAATCGCCTCTATATATAAGTTAAGAATACATTGAACGCCTCCCATTGTGCTTCTCATGCGTAGGCAAATCCATTAAATTGTGTAAATTAGACCCTTTCGTCCCCAAAACTTCTCGAATCGCTTGATCGGGCCTTCTGCTTTTTCGGACGTGCTATGGAATCACTGGATAGAAAACAAATGCTTGAATACCAAACCAATCAAGAATCAACATTCAATGGACCAAACACCCATCCAATCAACGCTCGAGGACCAAACGTGCACGGAGGGTTGGGCCTAGTAGCCTTAGCCTGACCATGCCCAGAACGGGGAGGCCCTGATTCGGTGGTGGGGTTGGGGGCCCTCTGCCGAAGGTGTCAACGGCATTTTTGGGCAACAGGTGTGGCATAATTAGTCACCAAATCAACTTACGTTGGTTTTGGGTGACTCCGATCATGGTGGAATCGGATCCCCAACAACAGATGACGCTCAGTGGTGATGAAGACCAGGGAATAGGCTTAGTAGTTCCAATGTCCCAGCATGTGCCGATCCAAAGGGACGGTGGGGCAGTATGATAGTTATCATGCGTATTTATTTTTGCCTTGTATTCCGAATCATGTTGAATAAAATACGAATATTCCAAAATTCCCACAGTTGTTTCGTCTATGACAATTGCTTATGGTACTTGGGCTTGAATTTTGTCGACATTTCATGGGGGAGGGGCGTCGCATCTCGCTTCGATTTCGTGGTTCGCGAATAACAATCAATTTTTGCGGTTTTGGCGATCGCACGATGGCTACCACCCTTTATGCCACACTATGTATTGACGTTCGTGACATTACCATGCATTGACGTTGGTGAATTTTATGGCGCCAGCATTCCCACGCGCCTTTTACATCTCCCAGGGTTTGCTTGGCGTGCACTTACTCCGATTCATCGATTCTCGTCGCTTATGTATATGTTTGCAGGACTTCACTTTATTCTTCTCATCCCCGCCTTCTACTTCTCTATTCGGATCCTAGTTATTATTCTTTGGCCATGTCGCTTTCATTTCTCCACCATCCCAAAGTTTAAGATAAGACGTGGGAGGATTGTGGATGACATCTCCCGCTCCTTTCGGTACCTTCCGCGGTGTCTAACCCCGGGGTTGCCGCTGAGCAAACGTCGAAGGTAACGGTGAGTGGTCCTTCCTTTGCCCATCCAGCGCCGGAGGTGACACCGGTAGTGCCTCTCCTCCATCTCCTGTGAGACCCGTGCCTTCGTCGGGAAGTGTCAGACAACTGGGTAAGAGAAAGGTAGGCGCCCATGGTGGGGAGGAGGCGTTCGGGCCTCTCATTCTCTTCCCCCCAGCAAATATGACTATATCAAATCCAGTGGCGTTAGGAAAGCTTCCATCCCCGGTGGCCAAAGCAAGAATCTGCTCATAAGTCTTGGACTTACGCCTTTGGGAAGGCGGCCATAAATGCAGAATTGTCGGAGTTGCTGAGACTTGCTAAAATGTACACCTCCCGTAGTCACGTGTTTAAGCTGCGAGATGTACAAATTGTTGGAGATGAAAATTGATGAATTGTGCCCTCTCATTTGGAGAAGACAAGGATGTTGAGGCATTGCTTGCAGAAAACAAAGACCTTCGAAAAAACTCGCATTCTCCAAGAAGATGCCGGGCTCGAGTAACATACGATATCGAGAAAGCTAGGACGGTCCAAAAGGCATGTGTCGAAGCCCAAAAAAAGGCAGAGTCGCAACTGAAGTCTTGTTAGGACATGGTTTATGCCAAAGATAAGGAATTGAACAAAGCGGCCCGACCGAGTCAGTCGAAGGCCCAGGGTCTTCTGGCTAAACTCGAGGCCTCTGGCCACGTGAATCCAGTGGTTCTCGACTGAGATTTAAGGACTCTCTCTGTTCTAGTTTTTGTTGCTGTTTCGACTTGTAAATGTAGGCCATTGAATACGCCTTATTTTTTTTTATTACATATGCGTTGAATGTTTACATAGCGTTGCCGAATCACTGTCGAATCGCTTTCACTTGTTTAAATACTGGCGTTGAATGTTTATCCAAGAAGTTGAAAGAGTTGGTTGCGAACCACACTCCCTCATTGCCAAATTGCTTTCACTTGTTTAAATCTGGCGTTGAATGTTTATCCAATGAGTTGAAAGAGTTGATTGCGAACCACACTCCTCGTTGCGGTTGCTTTCACTTGTTTAAATACGCGTTGAATGTTTATCCAAATGAGTTGAAAGAGTTGGCCGTGAACCACACTCCATCGCCGTCGAATTGCTTTCACTTGTTTAAGTGCACGCGTTGAATGTTTATCTAGCGAGTTGAAAGAGTTGGCCGCGAATCACACTCTCTCATTGCCGAATTGCTTTAACTTGTTTAAATACACGTTGAATATTTATCCAATGAGTTGAAAGAGTTGGTTGCGAACCACACTCCTCATTTGTCGAATTGCTTTCACTTGTTTAAATACGTGTTGAATGTTTATCCAATGAGTTGAAAGAGAGTTGGCCGCGAACCACACTCCCTCATTGCTTGAATTGCTTTCACTTGTTTAAACACGCGTTGAATGTTTATCCAATGAGTTGAAAGAGTTGGTGCGAATCACACCCTCATTGCCGAATTGCTTTCACTTGTTTAAATACGCGTTGAATGTTTATCCATCGAGTTGAAAGAGTTGGCCGCGAATCACACTCCTCGCTGCCGAATTGCTTTCACTTGCTCTCGTTATATGAGGAACACTTTAGATTCATAAACGACGGACTTTATTAGAAGACGCGGTGTCTCGAGGCGCCAGACAAAAATGTAGGACAATCAAAACAGTGCAAAAATGAAACTACTAATGATACGGCCTCAAGTGGGCGATGTTCCAGGGTGCTTCGTCTCCCTGCCTTCGGAATCTTCCAATCTATAAGTTCCGGGGCAGATTTCTTCGATGACTTTATAAGGTTCTTCCCAAGTGGGCCCTAGAGTTCCAGCCCTTACCTCTCTATTAGCTTGGAATATCTTCTTCAAGACAAAGTCGTTGATGTGGAAGCTTTTTCCCTTGACCTTGGAGTTGTAATATCAGACCATCTTCTGCTGGTAAACTGTGAGGTGGAGCTGCGATTCTGCGTGTCTCTCGTCTTGCAAATCGAGGCTTGTCCTTCATAAATCTTCGTTAGTCACCTCGTTGAAGTGCAGCACGGGTGAGGTGTCCCTACCTCGACGAATCATTGCCTCCGCTCCGTATGCCATGGAAAACGGGATTTCACCCGTGTCAGCGAGAGAGGTGGTCCGATAGGACCACAGGGTCTCGGATAGTTCTTCAGCCCATCCTCCTTTCGCAGATTCTAATTTCTGCTTAAGGGTATGCTTAATGATCTTATTCACGGCTTCCACCTGGCCATTGGATTGGGGGTAGTAAGGGGTGGAAAAGTCCCTTCGGATACCAAGGTTCTCACAATTCGCGTTAAACTTCATTCCTGCGAATTGTGTGCCGTTGTCAGAAACGAGAGAGTGGAGAATGCCGAAGCGGCAGACAATGTTTTTCCATACAAATTTCCATGTGTTTTCCTCCGTGATCTTGGCCAAAGGTTCGGCTTCACACCACTTGGTGAAGCAATCCACCGCTACAATCGCAAATTTGACCCCACCTCTTCCCGTCGGGAAGGGACCGATGAAGTCGATTCTCCACTTGGCGAAGGGCCAAGGACTGGTGACCGAGGTAAGGTTCTGAGCTGGGAGCTTCGGTAAAGCGGTGAACTTCTGACATCTGTCGTATTTCTTTGCGTAATTGTGGGAGTCTTTCTTCATGGTTGGCCAATAGTACCCCTGTTTCAGGGCTTTCTATGCCAGGGCCATTCCTCTCGAATGATTGCCGTATATCCCTTCGTGTATCTCTTTCATTACGTATACTGCTTCCTCCTGTGTTAAACAACGTAAGAGGGAGTGGTTGAATCCCCTCTTATATAGGATCTTGTCTTGCAGCACGAACTTTGTGGCCCTTCTGCAGAGTTTCTGTACTTCTTGTTTGTCATCGGGCAGTATCTGGTCGGTTAGATATTTGGTGATCTCCTTTATCCATCTTGGAGAATCAGATATCGTCATGACAATGAAAAGTCGCGAGATTCGTCGATGGAAGGCCGATTGAGCCTCTCAACTGGGATGGCCTTCATTAAGTCGGAGTCTTTACTGCTCGCTAGTTTCGAGAGGGCGTCTGCATAGCCATTTTCCACTCGTGGGATCTGTAGAAGTTCGTATGCCTCAAAGTGGGACAACAGGTCCTTGGCCTTTGTCAGGTACGCCACCATGGATTGTTCGCGTGCCGCGAAGGTCCCATTAACTTGACTAACAACCAGCTATGAATCGCTATGAATCTGGAGCTTTCTCGCCTTCATCTCTTGTGCCAACCTCAAGCCTGCTAGGAGTGCCTCGTATTCCGCTGTGTTGTTGGAGGCTTTGAACTCCAAGCAAAGCGCGCAGTTGAGATTGTGGCCGTCAGGACTAACCAGCAGGATCCCGGCTCCAGCTCCGGCCTCACCTGAGGATCCATCAACATATAACTTCCATGTTGGTACCTCCAGGGGTCGGGCCTCAAGCGAAACCTCGAGGATGTGGGCGAATTCAGCCACAAAGTCTGCTAAGGCCTGTCCTTTTATAGAAGGTCGTGGCTTGTAGTTGATATCGAACTGGCTGAGTTCTACCGACCATTTCATCACCGTCTGATGTGTCCGACTTTTTAGATATCTCGTCGGAGGAGATTTGTCAAAACATCTATGCTATGGGATTTGGAAGTACGGTTGAAGTTTTTGGGAGGCGGTGATCAATGATAGGGCAAGCTTTTCCATGTCTGGGTATCTTGTTTCTGCTGCCTGTAGGGCTTTACTCTCGTAATAGACATAAAATTGTACTGGGCCCTCTTTTCGGATTAAGACCGAGCTAACTGCCTTCTCAGATACGACGAGGTAAACGAGCAACGTCTCTCCATTCTTTGGTTTGGACATAGCCTCTACCCTACGCTTTTTGGGTTCATCGGAGAAGCGATTTATCCCCAATGGGTATCTAACCCAAAGGTCTTTGGTAAGAAAGAGTACCAAGAAGTGGAGGGTATGCATAGACTTCTCATATCTGAACCAAGCATGCCCTAAAGATGACTTTCCGTTGCAGCGCATCGACCAGGTTGGTTGATGTGACTACCGCCCACAAGTTACTTAGCTTTATGGACGCATACTCGGGCTACAACCAAATCCCAATGTTTTCGAGAGATGAGGATCACACCTTGTTTATCACGGACCGAGGGCTATATTGCTATAGGATGATGCCTTTCGGCGTGAAGAACGCAGAGCCACGTACCAACAGCTTGGTAAACCGCATGTTCGTGAGATGATTGGGAATACATGGAAGTATCGTCGATGATATCTTTGGTAAAGAGCGTAAACGCCGAGGACCATATAGAGCACTTAAGAGAGATGTTCGAGTCCTTCGTAAATATCGCATAAAACTTAACTCCTTGAAGTGCGCGTTTGGGTTGCATCTAGAAAGTTTCTCGGCTACCCTCCACTTCTTGGTACTCTTTCTTACCAGCACTGGGTTAGATACCCATTGGGGGTAAATCGCTTCTCTGATGAACCCGCTGGCTAGTAACTTGTCAACTTCCTCCTTCAATGCATTGTACCTCTCGGCACTCAAAGGCCTCTTTTACGAATCTGGGCGTGCTGAGATCCATTTTCGTGGTGTGGCATGCCACTGACGCGGGTCGATCCCGACCATATCATTTGCTTCTATGCGAAGACGTCGGCGTTCTCTCGAGAAACCGCTGACTCCTCCTTCATTCTTTCTTGAGCTTCTCCCCACCGCAATACCCGGGTTGGTTCCGAGGGGTTCACTGAAATGGTTCCAGCTCCTCGGTCGAGGAGACAAGAGAATCGAGCCTATGATTCAAGATCCGGACCACTCGTCTAGTATCAATTCTTCATCCATCCCCTCATGATCAACATCCATCGGCTCCGAATGTATGGTCATTACCGCTGGGGTGATATCCTCACGTTTAGCAGCCTTCCGCAATGCGTTCATGTTACATGCCCTACGCCTCCCGACGATTCTGCAGATTTTGGCCACCCTCAAGGCCGAGAATTTCATTGCCAGATGGTGTATGGACGTGACCGCCTGCAAGTCCTTCAGCGCTGGCCTTCTGAGGACCCCATGGTAGGCGGAGCGGGTGTCCACTATTAAAAACTCCATGAACTTCTAGAGGTGGCATGGAGGTGTCCACTATTAATCCTTCCTCGCGGGACAAGACTATCCCCTGTGAAACCAAATAGCAGATCCGAGATGGCCGTCAGTTCATGATCCACGTCCATTTGGTCGAAGGCATTATCAAACAGGATGTTCACAGCACTTCCATCATCGACCAAAGATCCGTCCTAGGCCGTTTTCGCGGCAACGACAGTGGACTACCACGGCATAGCAGTGCGGGTAGTGTATGCCAGCCTCGTTTTCCTTAGTGAACGAGAACTGTGGTGCTTTTGGTAGGTGCCCGTAGACCTGCCAACTCTCCAAGGGTTCTTCTCTCGCCGCCTTTGCGTTGTTACGCCGCGAGTTCATCGTGTGCCCTCCGATATAGGGCCCTCCTATGATCGTGTTTATCTCTCGAATAGGAGAGCCCCGCAGTCCCTCCAACCTCGGCGGGTCCCCTGTTTCGCATCATTTCTCACTTCATTATGTCGGGGTCCATCGTTCTGGCACCGAGGAGGAGGTCTTCGCCCTTGTGTGGGCGGCCTTCGACGTCCTTGCGCGGGTCGATTTCCCTCTCCATGCCCGTGGGTTCTGCAATTTATCAATTCTCTCACGTCTGGGCAATCTTCCGTATTATGCACTATGGTCCTGTGTATCCGGCGTAACTTTGGCGGTGTTGTGGCGGGCATGGGGGCCACCACGGGCGCTACAGGGTGGGGGCCGGGCTACCTCCATCCGATCGAATCTCCCAGTAATCGGTTGTTCGATAGACTATGAGAGCACCTTTTTTGAAAGCGAGTGAAACGAGGCTCGGGAAAGCGTCGTCCTCCCTTCTGTAGTGATCTCCTCTCTCCCTATTTTCGATCGTCTCCTCTGATCGAATCTCGCACTGGACCAAGTCCAATAGCTGACTGTAGGTCTTTGGTTGACTGTTCAGTACATCCCTCCAGAAGGGAGTGTGCACACGTAGCCCGGTCATGAGTGCATCCAAAGCCTTTTCATCAGTCACAGTCTCGATTTTGTTGATAACGTGACTGAACCTCTTGAAGTAGCTCTGGACAGTTTTTCCTTTCTTCTGCCAGATGTCATGGAGCTGGGCAATGTCAGCTATCATCGTTCGATTGCCAATAAAAGCATTGACAAATTTCTTTTTCAGTTGTGGCCAGCTCCGGATACTCACTGGTTTCAACTTATTGTACCACCTCTTCGCATCGGATGCGAGCGTGGTATAGAAGTTCTGGCACTTCACCGCAGGGGACTGGCCTTGGAGCTTCGTCTTATATGTATTTATGTGGTCCATGGGGTCACCCCTCCCGTTGTACTTGTCCATGAGAGGCATTCGAAAGTTCACAGGTATCTCCATGGCTTTCATGTAGCGGGTAAATGAGAGGTTCTCGTCATCGTCATCCTCGTAACATTCCAGCCTCTCTTTCTCTTCCTCAGTCTTTCCGTAATCTTGGTTGGGGCCCTCCTTCTTCCGTGCGGGCTTACTGTGTGCTCACTGCGCTTCTGTGTGCGGGTAGGGGTGGTGCTATGGAGGATCCCACTCCCAACTTGTTGAACACGCTAGCAGCAGGAAAGGGTGGCCTTCCGCACACCGAGAGGTCTTCCTCTCTGGTCATCTTGTGAGGGCTTCGAGGCGACGTTACGCAGGTTCTGGCTGTTTGAAACGGGCACGTCTCCTTACGATGGCCGACTTTTCTGCGAACTGGACTATGAATGGCTTCTCCAGGCACGACTACGCTTGGGTCCATGTTGGAGGGATTGATTCTCCAACAGTTCAAGCATTGTCTTCATCCGGGCATTGTCCACTTGAGTCCCGGGTTCTCTGTTCGACTGCTCGCTCATCATTTGTCTCCTCCTCTTGCGACGGGTCATGTTCTGGAGGTCCTGAATGCTTTTCTGCTGCATATCAGTGTGCTACTTCTTCCTCCATGGAATACTTGGTTGCCATGCTCCTTTTGGTAGAAAACACGTTTTTACCACAAGTTTTATGCTATGTAATGTCTTTTGTTTTCCACAGACGGTGCCAATCTGTTGACGTCAGAACCCGCAGCGTCCACTTGTCAACAGATCTCAAGTCACTCCTCTGCCAACCTGTATGTTACCCGCACACTTTTCGGACAACCTGTTAGGCACCAAGATCTCCGGAGAAAAAAGGGTCCGACGATCGTTGGTACTCCGACGATCTAGTCAATCACCGGTATATAGAAATAATACACGGAGGAGGTAAGTAATTGGGTGTGGGAGAGACAAGCGTGAAGTTTGAGCGAGAGTTTAGGGTGGGATTCAAGTGCGAAAAAGAGCGTGCACTTGGAACAACCGGAGACGTCGTGATTATAAGCGCAAGAGTCCCGATTGATTTAGGTAACAAATCAATCGGATACCCAATCGGATCCTCCTTCCTTATGGGATAGGGATCATTCCTTGTCAAGGCAATCTCAAGATTACCTTTATTATCCGAGCTTATCACGTTGAATGATTTTAGGAGATTATGATTCGGTTTCCTTGTGAGGATCCGTGCGCATGACAACGCAATCTTTCTTTAATTACTTCTCTGGTCATTCCAAAGATATCATCTTTGCTAGTTATAATTGATACTGAGCTGGCGAAGCCCCCATGGGTCGATCAGTGAGTGTCGAGGCCCTCTCTGGGCCCCGCACTCAGGCTGCAGAAAGGCTAGGGCGTTCGATGGGCATCCGAGGCCCTTTTCGAGAATTCTGAGGCCCTCGTCCAGGGGCCTAGATGGGGCTCTTGATGGGCCTAGATGGGACTCTTGATGGGCCTAGATGGGGCCACTGGCCGACGTGGAGGCCATATCGTAATCGTGTGTGTAACAGTGGCCATCTCTTTAACTCGTTAGATAAGTTACATAACACGATCAATCATCACCAAATTACCAAAAGGATCATCGAAATCATATAAAGATAACCCAAGATGTTATGCGTTGGTGAAAAATGTTGATCAACCTTTATTAACCATGTTACAAGGTCATCTTGACGAAGACTTATGATTGTACGCGAACAAAATTTGGATAAGTGCAAAGACGACAAACTTGGCAAAATAAAATAATTTTCAATAACTGGACAAGGTGAACTTTGGACCTCACATAAAAAGTTGGCGACTTGATCTTACGGTGGTGGAGTCGCTCAACGAGTAAGAAGGAAAGATCCCTCTAGGTGAACCTTTCATCCTCTTCATCAATCGATCACCTCCGGCCTCCATAAATAAAGCCGTAAGGTGGGGCATACTTAGGCGCCTTTGAGAAATCCATTTTGTACACTCTTACTACCCGTCCTTCTACCTCGGCAAGCTGGGCCCTAACTTCTGTGAGCTCCTCATTTACATTGGCCAGCTATCTGTTTGCCTCTGATATCTATCCCTCTTTCTCAGCAATCATGGAATCATATTCACGATTTACAATGGCGATGCTGTCTTCCACTTTCACTATCCCGCTCTTTCGACAATCTGGAAGCCTCCTCCGCCGTCCTTCTCTCACCTTCGACCATCACCGCCATCAATTCTGCCCTCTTTAAGTCCTCCAGGGCTGTGGTAAGCCTCAATTTCAGAACATGTTTGATCGTTGCCAAACCCTCTACCTTAGATTGAAGGGCCTCATTTTCTTAACCCAACTTGGTGTTGGTCGAGCTCATAGACTTCAAATCTTCGACAAGCTTGGTAACCTTAGCCTCTACTTTCTCTAACTTTCTCAAACCCTAAGTAGGGTGTTGTATAGCTCGTTATTCATGACAAAAGTTCGGCGGAATTCATGGCTATCAATGTGATGGTCTTCTACGAAGTCGCCTACTCTACGACCTTCTTCCATAGGAGAGACCAGAACTTGACCGCTCTTGTCGGAGACAGAATGTAGCATTTCTAAAATTGAAGGGTCCAATTCGTTATGGTAGGACCATATATTGATACTGCTCACCCCATCGATCCTCCATTGGGTATTAGAATGAGAACAGAACCATGGGCCCTCCTCATATTTGGGGCCCACTTAGTAGACCGAGCCACGCTCCACCATGCATCTTTGATGTGTTTGGCCACTTACAACAATCCTCATAAGCCTTCTTCAATTGAGTGAGAGGGCACATTTTCCTCTCTCGGCGTTGGTCTCTTCAATGGCCATTTCCTTACCTTATCTTTGGAATTGTTCGTTGGAGGGACATGTGACGTAGTCATGATCACCGGCTAGAGGTGAAAACAAAGGAATGGAGGACAAAGAAAGAGATACCACCATTAGAACATTTGTGGCTATTAGAGGATGGAGAGTTGAGCTTCCACCGGTATCTTCATCATCGTCGACATCGAAGACATGAATATTCTTGAACACGTATTTAGCTACAAGGCGTAACACGAAGGGTTAGATTGTTTTTACACACTATGGGCTAAGTAAAGTAGGCGGGGCTCACCCATCAATCCAAATCGTATTAGGAGGCTGTTGTTTTTTAGCAAGTTTCCTAGGCTCTGAAATTCACTACTGAGCTCACGATCTTTAGCCCACTTCAACCTCAAATCTCCTTGTTCTCTCCTCGGGATATGAGGCTTCTCTTCAAACTGTAAAAACAATAAAAGCATTAAGTCAGGGATGAAGTAAATAAGCTACACATAAAAGACGAAGCATACCAAGTTCTCTAAAGCTTCAAGGAATATTAACGTTTGGAATGGGGTCTGACGTCCTAAACTCCCACTCTCCTCTACAAAAAAAAAGTCCCATTCTAGTTGTGGACTTTATTTGGACTGTGAGTAGAAGTTCTCCATCTTTGCATTAGTTTGGAGGACATATTAAACCAACCCCCAGATTTGCAGGGTTGGTGTATAGTTTTAAAGGCCCTCGCTGGAAAATCTCCGCCAACCCTGGCTATTCTCCTTATTAAAAAAGTGGCCACCATCTGACCCTACCTATTTGGCATCATTTAACACGAGACCAGGTTGAAGTCATGAAGAACCTCTCGAAAAAAAGGGTGGAACGGCAGACGAATACCCTGTTGTATGGCCATTTGAGTGAAGAGCTTAGAGTTGGATGGAATTTGAAATTACGTACACCATCCTGATCATCTCTAGGTCTGTTTCCCTGATCCTCGAATGAAATAGCGATGCAGCGCTGGCAAACGTCGTCAACTTCTCGCCTAGTTGACGAGCTGCGACAGCATTCTGCTAGTTTAGTGAGGATCGTACCTCAAAGACCCTGCATTTTGTTTTTTCTTGGCCTTCGTCTTATGCAGGGCCCTTATAATTTGCCCACTGCCACTAGATAAAGTTGGGAGATAATATACAACCATCGGCCCATGCTCGGCTTCGTCTCCATTGCTAGGCAAGGATGGTACCTCGTCCATTATCTTTAGGTCAGTTCAAGGATTAGACTGGTTTTGGGAGTCATCATGTTCGGAAGAAATTTTTGGTTTTTTCGCCTAGGCCAAATAAAAAAAAAATCGCTAATGTTTTTCTTTCTTCTATAGTAGTGGCGGAGGGATGGTAGCAGACAGTAGGGGGTTGGGGTAGGCGGTAAGAGGAAAAATATCAAAATAGAACAATGTAGGAAGCAACAAAACTCATTTCCTTTACCTAACAAAGAAGTTCAAAACTTGATAAATCTGGACTCGACTAAAAAGGAGCTAGGGCTTATAACGGTGAGGTCCATTCCCTCCCAGTCGTGATTCCAAACCATACAATCTAGACCGTCAGAAAAGAGGCATGTGGCACTTAGAAGCTAAAAGACTGAAAATGGAAAATTGAAATTCATTAAGTGGAGGCGCACACACACTTCCAATCTCGCACACCACGCTGCGGTAATGATGGTCTTTGCCGAGTTTGAAACTGCTACTACGCCATCATTACTTGCCTTTATTACCTTCTATGATTACTTGTCTCTTCAAATACAAAAAACTGACAGCCTAGCTCAGAAAATGCCATGTGGAACCCTACCCACTAATCTTTCACTAAAGTCGAAGCCCTCGCCTACTATAATTTACAAAAAACTTGCCTTATTGGGCTATATACATTTGTGAATGTCTTACGAAAGCTCAAATTCTTCATTTTACTGCTAATATGGCAAAGGCCTTCCTTAGCGGGTAAGCTTCAAAAATGTTAAGCTATTACATGCCCATCCTAAAGGCCTTCGCCTTCGTTAAATTTTTTTTTTTCTTAAGTCCTACACCTAGCATAAATAATAGATTCGAACTTGGAGGATTATTGTTACCACTTGGATTTGGCAAAGGCTCCACATCGGCAAGAGAGCCCCATCATAGGTCACTTTGGCACTCGCACGTGTCACACGGAGCAGCTAGAACCCTATATTACAACAAAAGACACTCGCCTTCTTAGACCTTACCAAGCAAAAGCCAGGAACGGCTTCACCGTTCCGACGAAGTTATTATTCCTCGCCCGTCTCCGCACCCCCAGGGAGTCTCTCTAGGCAATCTGATATTTTGGGCAACCAAAGAGATAATTTGGAAAATATCATATTTAATTGACTGACAGAATCTTATAAAAAATTACGTATTTATCTCCTAAAAATCTGCAGACATTGATCTTAGAGATTGATGCAGATTACAACAGAAATCTTGGAGAATCACGATGAGATGGAATCCAGCCTTGTCCTGATAAAGAATAACAATCCAATCAGATAACTAATTGACTGCTTCCGTAAATTAATTAAAATTCCCCACCTATAAATACTAGATCTTCATTCATTCCAAAGTACGGATTATTCTCTATCATAAAACTCTAGTCAAATCTCTGCATGCTTGTCTCTTCCACACCCATATTTCTCCATGCACGTTTATACTGGCAATTGACTTGATCATCGGAGTACCAGTCGCTGGCCCCTTTTTGTCCAGTAATCCTGGTGCCTAACGATCGTCCAAGTGTGCAGGTAATATACAGACTGGCAGATGATTGATTAGAGATCTGTTGACACATAGATATTGCAATTTTCAAGGTCAACATATTGTATCGAAAAGAATTTACACACAAAAAATTAGAAGAGAAAAAGTGACATGCATCAATATTACATACATCTTCACGCATTTACAACATAATAAAATGAAACAAAAATAAATAAATAATGAATAATTTCATCACATACATGCTTAAAAAAATCCTAATTCCTAGTTTTCAATCTACATTCATCTATGCATTAGATTACATGTACATTTGATGAACGGGTTTCAAAAAATGAGTGATATTATTGTAACTAAATGGGATTAATAGTTGTAAATGCGATCAACATCAAGTAACAATCACTTAAGGTAAAGATTTATATATCATTTATGTTGTGCAAAAGACTTCAATAGTAAATGAATTCATGAAATAACAGGCATACATATCCACGTACACCCTCTGCATAACATATAAATCTTTAAAGAATGGTGTAAACATTGGTAAATATAAAGACACTTTATTGATATGCAGGAACTATGAGGAGAATCAAGATCGATACACATCTCGAGACTCTTACGCTTACCAAATGGTGCTAAGAAGGACTAATTGGAGCCTACCCTCGTAAGCATGGAATATGAGGAGATCTTTCCGTGATTTGAAATCTGGATCGACTAGACAATAAAGCGAAGCGTGAGAAATTAAAAAAAAATGCTATCGATAAATCATCGATTCCTATAAATTCCAGTTTGGATTAAAAAATTTGAAAGTGTCACACCAAAAACTTGTTGATTTTTCGAATACTCGAGAGTTTAAAAATCAATATTTTGTGGATTACGTAGAGTGCTGAAAGTTTGACATCGTTTGAAAAAAATCACATCTTTTCATTCAACAAATCACACCAAAAAACGATATGCACAAGCATTATATGTAAGTATATCAACCATTTATTCTTCTTCATTGACATTTATATATTTTTGTTCTTAATATATTATTTTTCTTTTCTCTTAACCTATATATAGGAGATGATGCTTGAGATTAAAGAGCAACCTATTCTAGAGGGATATCAAGCACCCACTGAATTTGAGACATTTAGGACTTAGACGCGGTCCAAAACCTGCCTCAAGCCACTCTGTTGATTTGACATCTACTGATACTGAGTCAATAGCCCTTCATGAACAAATAGAGAAGTAGGAGCAATAATTAGTAGATATGTGTGCTAGACTATCTCAATTTGAGAGACTAATGTAGAAGATCGTATCGGGTCAAGTTGGCACGTCTTCACAACCATCTAGCAACAATCTTCAACATGCCACCGCCTACTGACCATAAATAGGTGTCGTAAATTTGCTTATTTATTTGCATTAAGTATTGAGACATCTATTTTCCATTTTAAGGATTGATAAATTCTAGTTGGGCATTTACCATTTATTTGTTCTCTTTTATGATTAATGTGAACTTTATGTTTGATTTTTTTTTTTCTTATTTCTCATTTCTCTCTTTTATTGGTTGAAATCACATTGTATAGTTCTATAAAAATCATGGACCAAATCCTCGTCATGTTCCTTTCCTTACAAGATTTTTTTTTATCATTTTCCTTCCTTCTTTTGTTCTAAATATATATATATATATTTTGTTCTCTTGTTCCATGTTGAGTTATCACTCAAAAATCTACTTATGTTCACCCCTTTGTTTTGTGAAAGTATGAACTGAAGACTTTGGATCTTTGGTCTTTTACCTTACTTCCTTCTTAATTCCCTTTCACATGAAACAAAAATGTCACTTTTTGATTTAGCAAGCAAGCTAATAAAAATTGGTAAAATGAATACATTTAAAACTTAGTAATACCTATTAAAAGACAAGTTTGGACTAAATTAAGTTCAATTTACAAAGTTCATTGTGGATTCTTCACAAATGTTGTGATGTATCATGATGTTTCTTGACTTTTTCTTTTTACTTTAACCCACCTAATATAAATAATTTGGATGGAATACTCTTTCAAGTGTGGGTATACTTGGGTTACCTAATGAAGATTTATTATGGTCGGTCACCCTTAAAACTAATTTAAACTTTACTTTAATTATTTTTTTAACTTTTGCAGTGCCACTTATTTATGGTACTATTTTGAGATACTACCATACTAGACAACAATCTTTTCTATTTATGTCGATTAATGCATTGAGTATTTTTATAGTTGGGCTTGCTGATCATACTATTAACTATTTATAAACAATTTGATTGCTCTTCCCCCATCTTTGCTCATAGAATTTTAATATTTTGAAATTATTACGATTTATACGTTATACACAACAAAATAATATAAAAATAAAGTTATATTGAAAAAAACATACAATTGCATGTTTGTGCATATTTATTAATAATTTACTATGTATTTGTTAATTAGTTTAAAATATTTATTTATGAACAATAGTAGAATAAACTTGTGCCAAATGTTGTTCATCACAATGACTAATAGGCGATGAATGTGGATATCACGATTTGTTGTTCATCATCCCTACAAGCTACAACAATGACAGATATAGGTGACAATTTTTTTCCTCCATCCTAGAAATTTTAGCAACAAATATTCATTATCGTAAAATGTAGATTCTATTAAATCACAAAAACTTTGTTGCAAGAAATAAAAGATCCAAGAAGGATCCAAGACGCAGGATGTTTTGTTACTTTCTTTGCTGATTCTTTTCTTATACAAACCAGTCCTTCAAGAAAACGATTGGAGCGGGTATATTGCGTGATAGCATTTTCTTTATCCAATTGCCAATAGTTTCACCTAGTTGCTCACAAGCTAAGGAGAGTGTATTCAATTAAAACTTGATAGGACTTTTATGGAGTATAAAAGTTCAGGTGTATTCAATTCAGACTTTTTAAATTCCATAAAAGTCTTGGAGTATTCAATATAGATTTTTAAAGACTTTTAAAAGTCTTATAAAAAGTCATCGCGATATTCAATTCAGACTTTTTAAAATCCTACAAAATTCAGCGGTATTCAAAATGTCTATGACTTTTAATGACTTTATAGAGAATTTCATATGTACTAACTTTAAAGTACAATGTATAAATAAAAGATATTACAGTTTCTCTCTCATTCACCCTAAGACTTTGAAAGACTTCAGAAGAAAAAATATCTTTCATTCCTTTATTTTTTTATATGGAACATTTCTCTTTTCTTTTTCCCTCAACAAACTGTAAAGTCCAGATTAATATTCTTCTCTTTCATCAATGTGATTTTTTTCTTCAATATTCCCATAACCATTTTTTTCTCTCTTTATTTATTTATTTATTATTTTATCATTTTTCATTAAAAACAAGATAACTTTATAATTAAATTCTTATATAATTGTTGATTGCAGTTTATTAATGAATTTCATCAAGTTAAAAACTATTTTTTATTACTGCATTTTTTTTAATTCTTGTTTTTTCTGTTTATCTTGATGAGCATGGTTGTATTTTTTTCTTCGTCTAAATTAGTACTCTGGTTATTTCTTTATGCAATTGTGGTGACTAATGACGTGTTACATATAGATTATTAAATATAATAAGGGAGTTAATGAACTGAATAAATTTTTGTTGGAAAATATTTTAAAATGAGTCGCATGCCATAATTTTTGAATTTATTCACAATCTATTTGAAAGTTTATAGTTTTACTCAAAAGAAAAAGTAGAGTGAGTTATATTATTAATTTTCGACGTAGTTTACTTGCAGCAATTAAATAGAAAATTGATTTTTATGAATATATTAATATTAATATAATTAAATAAATTATTATTAAAATTTTCTCTTGCAACAATTTTTTTTAATTATGGGACATTAAATTTTTAAACTGAAAATTTTTAACTGAAAAAACAAAGTCTATAAAGGTGCATAAAAAGTCTCAGAAAAGTCTAGAAAAATCTTTTAAAATAAAATCTATAAAAATCAATAAAAGTTTGTAGGAATGCATTAAAATCTATAAAAGTCAATAAAATTAATAAAATCCATTAAAGTAAGTCGGCTAAAAAATGTCGATCAAAGTCTTTAAAACTACTGGATTAAATACACCCCCCTAAGTCTTCATCACACCCCAGCCCCAACGCTTTAGGTTATTTTCAAATTATGTTTCTGATAAACATGAAGTTTGTAATGTTCGCCCACTTCTAAGCAAACAAGAATTCCATTGATAAAATTCTATCGAACCATTTGATATTATTCATTGTAATATTTGGGGAAATTTTCATTTAACCTCTTTATTTTACCATTATTGATGATATTACTTGAATTTTCTTCATGTGCTATAAAACCAAACTACATTTGCTCTTACAATATTTTCATTCATACGTTTAGACTATGTTCTGATAATGGTTCAGAATTTGAAAAGGGAGAAATTTATAGGGCCAAAGGAATTATTCATGAAAAGTCGTGTTAACATACCGCAACAAAATGGAGTTAGTGAAAAAAAAACACGGGCATTTGTTAAACGCGGCCCGTGCCTTGCATTTTTAAGCAGACATTTCTTTGCAATTTTGGGAGGTGAATGCGTGTTGACAGCTACCTCACCAATCGCACCCCAAATCCAGTGCTTTCTGGTAAGACACCGTATGAGTTACTCTTTGGATACGTGCCTTCATTTTATCACTTAGAAGATTTTGGATGCTTGTGCTGTGGAACTAAAACAAGTAATTCAAAGACAAAGTTTGATAGTAGGGCATTTCATTGTTTTTTTTTTTTTTGGGTACCCTTATGCACAAAAGGTACACAAGTTATATGATCTTGACACCAAAATAACCTGTCTCGATGATCAATTTCAATAAAATATTTTTCCACTTCTTCAAAATTCTAAACATTTATCAAACATACATATTTTGCCTTATTCCTTGGGAGAAGTAGACAAGAACAAGAATGATAATCATTTGGAGCCATCCATCCAAACAAATGAAGTTTGTGAAACAACTCGTGAGAGTACTCTGGCATTTGATGTTGTCAACTCAGGACCATTTCATGTATTTCCTTTCATTCTACGTCAACTCGTGGAAACTGTCAATCATCCTATGTTCAAGACTCGTGGAATCCATCAATCATCGTATCTTCAAGACTATCATTGTAAATTGGCCACATGTGATCAATGTGCTTCAATGTCTTCTCTTTCCTCGTAAGTACTTTCTCACCCAATACATGAGTTTTATCATATAACAAATTCTCATCCTCTCTTTGCTCCTTTTAACTTATATCTCTTCTAGCCAAGAACCTAAAACTTTTAAACTTGCAATGCTTGATTTAAATTGAAGATAGGCTATGGGATCAGATGTAACCGCACATGCAATGCTATGCTTGATTTAAATTTCCATTCAAGAAACTTCCATTCTAAAGCCCACATGATTTAAATCAAGCATCAGTTGGTTATATTAGAAACCTATTAATTACAGATTTCACAAGTT
This sequence comes from Forsythia suspensa, assembly GCA_023638005.1. Classification (NCBI taxonomy): domain Eukaryota; kingdom Viridiplantae; phylum Streptophyta; class Magnoliopsida; order Lamiales; family Oleaceae; genus Forsythia; species Forsythia suspensa. The sequence continues at coordinate 22,354,594 of CM042670.1, read as the reverse complement.
GTGATATTTCAAAAATAGCTAATTCTAACCCAAAAATGTTACCAATTTATGTTATTTCAAAATCACAAATGTAACAAGTTGTATTATTTCAAAAATATGTAATCTTAAACCACAAATTTATTCAAATAGGTAATCCTAACCCACAAAGGAGTTGGTTCTTTTGATTCTTTCAATAGATTTCTCTGAAAACATTATAAAGATTGTATTTAAATCTGACTTTAGTCTGCATGTTGACCTTTCTAGAGCCCAAGAATATTCTGTCTAGGTCGATCACAAATGGAAATCGGTTCAATACTTAAATCAGCAAATCAATAAATTCATTAAATACAATCATAAAAATTGCTATTAAACTTGAACTATTTATTAACAATACAATTACTTAAATGTAAATGCAAAGAGTCCAAATACATAAAAACTTCAGAATGATGCTAAAGAACACTCCATGCACATGAAAATCATCATTGGAACGAAAATATATTCAGGATAACAGTTTACACATTTACTTTTTCTCTATTGTCTACAAGGAAACACATTTTGCTAGAGTCAGGTCACTATGATAAGTATTACTATCATGTATTCATGTGGGGCTTTAGAATGAAAATGCCTTTATAATTATAGAAGGAAAGAATTATCTCCTAATTAATTTAAATTAAGTAATAAGAGCAAGACTAGGAATTTGGAATATAATTTTGTTATCTAATGAAAAAGTGATACAACAACTTTGGATCACAACTTCTCTATGAGTTGCTTTTTACAAAAAGTATGATTTGTAACGATCGGGATCCCTCTAATCAGGATCTTACCCTCAACCGTACTTATCCATACTATACTTTGGGAGAGCTTGAGCCCATCTTACCCCTCACGGATTTCTTTCGCGTCCCCAGTGATTCGAACCCAAGACCTCTACCATATGAGGCACTTAAGTTGAATGCTGGTACCAATTGGGCACTTGGGTCGATGAAGAGAAACTTGAGAGGTGTGGGCAATTTTCAAAATCAATGAAGAGAGGAGAAAAGCAATGTGTACTTTTGTGCAAAGTCTTACGTGTGGTCTAGAGGCAAAGGAACCGCACGTTGCGTTGACACTCAAACTCATCTCGACGAAAAAAGGACATTTAGATCCCAGACAAGCTCAAATTACTTCTTTTAAAAATCCTAGTGGATCAATTACGTTTACTAACTTTGTTTATTTGCATGACAGAATGAGAGTTGGAATATTGGAATTTTTTGCTACAAGTGAGTTGCCCTTCACTTTTGCAGAAATATTTCGATGAGTTTATGCAAAAGTATGTCCATTCCTCACAGTAAGTAGAAACACCGCTCGTTCTGATTGCATGAAATTATTTCATACAATGGCAAAAAATTTAAAAAAGAAATTAAAAATTTCAACAAATTATATGTTTTACGTTTGATTGTTGGTTTGGGAGTAACCATAATGGTTATGCTTGTGTCACGACACATTTTATTAATGATAATTGGTTATTAACAAGAGATTTATTACTTTTTGTTTACTTGAATATCCACACAATGGTGTAAATTTGACTGATAATTTAATGCTATAGTTTTTAATGATATTGATTTTGCAAATAAATTTTTTAGCATTAGTTTTGTTAATGCAAAATCAAATGCTGCATGCATTGATATTTTAATTAGAATACTTCTATTTGATTCTAAATTATTTCATATGCAGTTTTTGTGACATATTCTTAATTTAGTTGTGCAAGATGGTTTGAAGTTAATAACACCACAAATGTATAAAAATTAGAGAGGCCAATAATTATATTTCTTGTTCAGATTCTCGACATCAATAATTTGGAAAAACTTGCAAAAATCTGGGATTGAAAAGAAGAAAATTTATTGTTGGTGTTTCGAATAGATGAGATTCAACATTTCTTACGCTAAAATCGTGTGTTGACAATACCAAAGCTATTAGTGTTTACGTTAATTTGAGGCAATACCAATTTCATGTTGAGGATTCAGACAAGGAAACTGCATTTAAAGTTATGAAAATTTTGAAATCTTTCTACAAAGCAACAAAAGCTTGTTCAGGGGTCTATTACACAAGTCCTATTGTACTTTTACATTGGTAGAAATTTCTATCCAATTTTATTAGTTGTAGAGACAATCCGTTTTTAGTGAAATTGTTAAAGCAATGGAAAAAAAATTTCAAAAATATTACGAAAACATGCCATTAATTTTTCGTTTTGGCGGTCATGCTTGTCGTGATGGATCCTCGTATGAAATTATTTGGAGTTCAATGTGCTATGGAACAACTTTCGAAAAATTTAGCTTTTAACATAAGTCTTACTAATAAAGAATTAGAATGTTTTATAATTGAATTATATAATCACTATTTTATGAAATATGGAAACATTGAAAATCTTCTTTCTCTTCCATGATAGAGAAGAAACATCACGGTGCTTATACGTCCTCTATAATTCGAGTTCAAACACTAACTTGAACATAACACCGATTGAATTAGAAAGATATTATCATTTTGATCACTAAACTTTAATTCCTGAAGAGAAGGTACTAAATTTAGATATCTTAAGATGGTGGAAATTAAACGAGTGATCGTATCCAATATTATCAAAAATAGCATGAGATTTACTCACAATTTCAGTCTCAACAGTGGTATCTAAGTCTGCTTTTAGTGCAGGTGGCAGAGTATTGGATGAAAGAAGGTCAAGACTTAAGAAAGATATTTTGGAAGCTCTCATATGTGTAAAAGATTAGATACATGCAATTAGGAGGATGCAAACTAAATCTATTGACAACGTCGCTGAAAGCTTCAAAAACCTTGCCAGAAGATTGATAATCTATTGAGCAACTAAGTTATAGTTACGTAGATGCCAACCTAGATAGGATGTACTTATACTATAAATATACAAACGATTGATAGTTATGTATGTGTCAACCTAGTTGGGATATATCTAATCATAGTGATGCATTTAATAATTAGTTGTATTACATGTTTAATATTTTATTACAAAGTTTGAAAGACCATTGTATTCAGAGCTTTTTCTATATTAATGTTAATTTTATCTTTTTTCATTTATATTTCATTCTTAGTTTTATTTTAAAAGTTAAAGTTTTAATAAAAAAAACTTATTGAGTTTATATATATATATATATATATATATATTATTATTATTATTATTATTATTATTATTATTATTATTATTGAGTTATTTAACTGTCCATCGTCTCTTTTTTTTGTTATACGAGCTCGGATCGCTTAGATCGATCATGCGATTCTGGCCACTATTACAATTACGGGTGGGCTCGAATTGGCCAATGACGATTCTGGTCTGTTCTTCATGCTAAACAATGCATGCCGATTCAACTAGTAGGAGGGCTGGTTCGGCCCAACCATCCCGTTTGACATGTCTAACTGCAGGATAACTAGAGAACTTTCTCCGATCTGTCCGACTTGCACCGACCTCTCTCGTGTTTCAAGAAAAAAACTAGTTATGTTTTTATTATCATGTTTTTCTTTTTTAGATTGAAGTTGGTTGTTAAGTTGTTTTTGAACATTATGTATTATGTTTCAAATTTTTTATTTTAGTATAAGACTTTCAATATTATTAAGAGCTTATCTTAAACTTTTATTAATTTTCTCTTTATCAATGAAATGATATTTTGATGGACAAATTGATTTTTTTTATTTTCTTTTAAAAATATTTCTTGTAAAAGCTCTCTAGAAAATTTTCGCCTAAGACCTCCCAATGCCTTGAGCCAGGCTCACAGTATAACTACTTCGACATTAGAATGGTATGTAAAATTTATCATTAATGCTAAAATGTACACATGATACTTCAACCATTAAAGAAGTTGATGAATATTGATATTAAAGTATGTCACTTCTTCATATATATTGGTTTTCTTATTCAAAATAGTCTTAATATTCATGTGATTTGCTTTTGTATAGGTATTGAATTATAATAACATGTAAAATTTATCATTGAACGCTAAAATGTATACATGATACTTCAACTATTAAAGAAATTTGATGAATATTGATATTATAATGTCACTTTTAGAACAAAAAGTGACACAATGTCTCTTTTAGAACAAAAAATGACACAATGTCACTTCTTCGTTACACAAAACCCTAACTTTGTTGTCAAAATGTCTACATGATTCTCATATTTACAGTAATATTTCTATCAGATGCACTTCTGTCATCTCTATATATTCAACAATTGAAAAAATCATCCCAATAATTGTGTTTTGTTACTTTTGATATGAATAGCTTGTCACTTCTATACAAAACGATTCTTTGCAAAGAAACTTTCAAAATCTACACTGTTAATCCAATATACCTGAAACAACATTCACCATATACATGACATTTATAAGTAAAATGTGGTCCTAGTTATCTCATCTTACAAAATTTTGTTTATGTTAGTCCCATCTTCATAACAAAAATAAAAATTACAGACATCCTTTTGCCTTGTTAAACATCATTCAAAGGCATAACGACACGGTCAACATCACGCCAACTTGTGTTGCAAGGCAAGTACAATCTAATTGGATATGAGAGGAGAAAAATTTTCTTTACAATGACATATGGGTCTCTCGAAAAATCATCATACAAACCCCTAACTTGGTTGTAGAAGGAAATTTCATAGTTGTAACCTTGATGTTTATCCCATGTCCATATTTAATTATCTTTCGCATATAATAAAACACACATCCATATGCTACAAAACAGGTGTATAAAAACAATCAGCAATGTATTAATAAATTATATACATAAATCTTAAACCAAATAACTAACAAACAAAAAACTTACTGTGTCATCCAAAGTCTCATTAGTTGTCACTTATAACACCACATTTTAAAAGAAACTGGAATATCGTTGAAGTAGAAGCAAGGACGAATATCGATATTCTCACATTGAAATGCTTATTCTTGTATTACAAAAAATAGAGGTCACATACAATTACACTTGTACAATAATTGTAACATACTTTGATTTTGATCTAATTAAAACAAACTTATAATAAAAAGTGACATGCTTATAGTAAAAAGTGACATAATAAAGAAGTGACATGTGCTAAAAAAAGTGATATGATGTGTCACATACTTACTTATTTTTCATCACCAAATCTTCCTTGTATTAACTCTCAAATGTTTCAACATCGGGTCCATATGGAGAGCACAACCCAACCTTAAATGCAAAAGTATCCGTCACCACACGTTTTGTAGTTCCCACTGTAGAACCATATTCATTAACCCAGGGGTACTAAAGAAGTGCGGCAAGTTTCTTTTGCCTCTTCAAAGGCGCATCCGGAGTGACTTCATCACCACTCTAAATGTCGCAAAAATATTAAAAAGTGTCAAGTTATATTGTGCAAAAACACAAAAATAAGTTATTTGGAGGAAAAGTACTCAAACAAACAATTGCCTCTTCAAGTTTATGTTTAGCTAAAAAGGTCAAGCAATCTCATCAACTTTTTGTCCATCATCATTTTCAATTCAACATCATCATTTACTTCACTCCCACAAGTTTTAGATGAAGACGCACAAACAGATCGAACAACAAATATCATAAACGTACAAAAAATCAAATTATGTAGTGCAAAAACAAATATAGCAAAATGAAAAAAAAAATGTGAAAATGATTCATCTTGATATATTTTTTGGGCTAAACAACGTGCCGCAACATCATCGGCAATCTTCCAGTCCTTCTCATTTAATTCAACATCATCATTAAAATTTATTAAATCTTGATCAACTATTGATGGACAAAATAGGCTGAATCACAAAAAAAAAAAAGTCACATTATATAGTGCACAAAAACAAAAACAAAAATATCTCAAATTAAGAATACAATACATTTGGAATTGAATAATACCTTTTCAACCATAGTTTCAGCTAGCTTCTCAATTGTTTTTCCAAGTCACATCAAACTCAATACCCAATGAAAAACTAGGACATGCGTTTACATTTTTTTAATATCCCATGTTGTATCATCAACTACGTTTTCTACACCATTCTAGACAAAAATAAATAAATAAAAGTCACATATATGTCACATATATATCTAGATTTAAAGTAACATACAGCCTAAAAAGTGACATATATCTAAAAAGGTGACATACATCTTCTAAAAAATGACACGTCTTCTAAAAGTGACAAATATGAAAAAAAGTCAAATTCATCTACTAAAAGAACATGTTAAAGAACGTATAATTCCAAACATTACATATACAGTTATCTCCAAATCAGCCACATCAACTTTGTCTTCCCATACTTGATTTCTTTCTTCACAAAAAATAAATAAAAGTGATAAAATGATCTAAAATGAGACAAACATCTCCAAAATCATATCATTTGATTTAACTTTCGCCTCAATCTCCGCCAGACGTTCAAAATTTCTTCGTTTGATTGAACTTTCACCTCAATCTTCATCAAACGTTTCAAAATTTATTTATTTGATTCTAAATGTCTTTGAAAATACAAAAAGTAAAGAACAAATCATAAGAAACAATAAACAAAAATGATATAGAAAGTATAAAAAGGTAAATAAATATTCACAAATCTCAACTGCCTTATCTTTCTCCAACCTTGAAGAGCTGCCATGGCCAACGGATGATTCTTGGACTGTAATTAATAGATTCGACTGATGAATAATAGGATGCTCAAATTCATAATCATTAGCATCCCCCTGCCCCTGAGACTTGCAATTCACAAACAAACCATTAGTGTATGCCTCATCCTTCTCCGCATTAATTGGCCTAACAATATTGACTTCCAACTGCAAAACATATTCATGAATTTTAAATAACAATACAAATAACAAATGACGATGAAAAATGTAAAGAAAAATAGCATAAATAATAAATAGAACTTACTTTAAAATACGATTGTTCATTTGTAAGGATGTCACATGCACGTTAGCACTCCAACTCAAATTAGAGGAAGCAATGGCTTGTACTTCCCACAAAAAATTTTCCTAGGTATTGCAAGAATAGTCTTGTAAATCCAAACTTGGAAAGCAAGAAGAAAGCCATTAAGCCTATACTCCAAAAATTTATTTGAAGGATTTAACTTAATCCTCTTTGTCAATGCACTCTTGGGAGACATCAAGGTCAGATTGTATAACTCCTTTCCCTATGGAAAAGATTCCATATCACTTTTTCAACACACACTATTGAAATGCTATCATACTTTCTAAAATATATGTCCTTAACCGTACTATTATGCAGTCAGTATTTGGTAAAATCACCATTACCCACACACCAAAGGCCATACATTAGACAAAACTCTTCAACAGAAAATATTTTCCTGCTGATGTTGAACCACAACTCATTTATGTTTGGTTGCTTCACCTACCTTAATAACAATTGGTAAATCAACTAAGCATGAATCACCGTTTCTTTCAAATCAATGTACGGCCCCAAGCATGTCTCCCTAAACATTTTCTTTTGAGTATTAGTGAACTTGTCATTCAAGTATTTGATAACTATGTATGGAGAGTAAAAATTCACTTTGCTAGGAAACCAATAGTCTTGGGGAATCAACAACTCCCAATCCTAGAAAAAAAAATAGTTGTTCAAATAATAGGTTTATAGAACTAACATATATTAAATAAAAGTGACATGATCTTTTAGTTTCTAAGTAAAAGACCACACATTATTAAAGAAAGTGTTATGCTCTCTCACTTTTTAAAGAAATGTCACACATACATTTTTTCATGAAATGTTGTATTGACGCTCGAAATATGAAAAGCACAAAACAATTATCATGCCACATCACAAAACACTCATCATACCATCTATTTGTATACAACTAAAACTAATCTTTAATTGCTCATCTCATCCAAGACAAAGATTAATTCATCTAAGGATACATATTTAAATAGATATGCAATTGAATTTTGTAGAAAAGTGACATTTGAAGAAACTATTAGTTTGCATATTCAAACATTTGAACGACAAAGTTTAGTGATAAACAAAAATAGTTCGTCAAATAATAGTTTTATAGAATAACATATATTAAAGAAAAGTGGCATACTATATCACTTTTTAAGTAAAATATCACACGTTATTAAGGAAAGTGACATAAATAATGGTCATTTATACATTTTTTATGTTCTATTGATTCTCGAAATATGGAAAGCACAAAACAATAAACATATCACCTCACAAAACACTAACCATACCATCTATTTGTATACAACTAACACTCATCTTTAAACTTTTACTTGCTCATCTAATCCAATGCAAAAATTAATTCATCTAAGGATACATATTTAAATAGATATGCAATTGGATAAAAAATGTGACATTTGAAAAAACTGTTAGTTTGCATGTTCAAAAATTTGAACGAAAACTTTACTGACAAACAAAATGGTTGGTCAAATAATAGTTTTATAGAACTAATATATAATAAAGAAAAGTGACATGCTCTATCACTTTTTAAGTAAAAGGTCACACACATATTTTTTATGTCTATTGGCACTCGAAATATGAAAAATACAAAACAATGATCAAAATAACTCACAAAACATTGATATACCATCTATTTGTTAGTTTGCATGTTCAAACTTAGTGCATTTGGAATATGAACTGACATATCAAGCCATAAGTAACATATTTTCATGCAAGAGAAACACAAATACAGATTGGTGAACTTGAATATCATCAAATTTTACTTTAATCTAGCTTTCGTATGTCTTTAATGGTATCACTAAAATCTACAATTGAACCAACCATTTCCAAATCAATGACACACTGCAATGATACAATTAAAACAACGCACTACAACCATTGTCATTGATTTGGCAATTGTTATAGTGTGTCATTGATTTCCTAAAGGCACAATCATCAATCGGATAAGAATGAAAAACAGAAACGCATTTTCACACAGTAAAATCTCTTAAACTGTAAATAATCGTAAAAAATTAGAATAATCAAACTTAACCTTTGGTTTGTAAGTGTGTTGAGCACTATTTTTCTTATTTTTCGAAGATCCTTCGACCGGATCACATTTCTTCTTCATCCTTGTCGATTATGGAATAGTTCTTTCACCTTCTTTAGTCATGTTTAGACTTATAATGTTAAAATCAAGAAGAATTGGACAGAAATTGCCGAGAATAAAAGAGAGTTAGGTTTTTCTTCCATTGTAGTAATCGATATTACATTTTTACCCTCCCCCATCTCTGCTATATAAATGAAGTCTCTCTCAAAAATATAAAGAATTGCCATATTTTTCAATTTTTTTGAAAAATGGCATAAAGGGGCCTAATTTCCTCAAAAACATAACACATTTTCTCTAGGGCAAATTACACAAATACACAAAATTTTAGGGACCTTTTGAAAAGTCGTTGTAAATAGAAGTTTACAATATAAATAATCTTAAAAGCAAATAACAACCGTATTTTTTTACTATTTCAATTCCAAAATCAAACATAACTATAGTTCAACGATGGATTTGACGGCCTCGTTTTCTTTAAATCACCTTCAAAATCAACAAAGTACTCAGTTGCAACATATACATAATTCAATTCAATCATGTTATTCTTCAATTTTGTCAACATTTCAGAAGTTTTAAGCATATTCACATTGAAAATATTAGATTTCCAGCAATAATTTTATCTCATATTCCAATTTCAAATTGAGTAAGGTCTTCTGAAAATATGTGTGAATATTAATTACAGAGATATATACAAGGTGTTTGCAAAAATATAAATATGAATATGAATTGAGGCTTTAGATAGAAAAGTGACATGATATGTTACTTTTTGCTTAAAAGTGACTGAACAATGTATACAAGTGACATAACAAATTTGGATTGCAATCTTCTCTGTAGTTGATTTAACTGCTAGATTTAACTTGATAATTGTTGTGCATTATTCAGTAACATGAATTATTGAAAAGATCAAACATTAATGTATCATTTTTTTTTATCTTGAATATGAATTAATATACAGGATAGAAAAGTGACATGCACTATCACTTTTTGCTTAAAAAGTGACAAAAGTGACAAAACAATGTATACAAGTGACATAACAATTTTGGATCACAATTTTCTCTGTTGTTGATTTAAGTGTTGGATTTAACTTGATATTTGTTGTGCATTATTAAGTGACATGAATTATTGAGAATGATCAAACATTAACGTATCATTTTTTTATCTTGAATATGAATTAATGTACTAGATAAGAAAGTGACATGCACTATCACTTTTTTTTTAAAAAGTAAAGTGACGGAACAATGTATACAAGTGATATAACAAATTTAGATCACAAACTTCTCTGTGATTGATTCAAAAGAATGGAGAAACAAACACCCTCAAAATTAGTGTTTTAAAATTTACCCAAAAAATATTCAACCCAATTGAAAATTACCCTAAAACTACTTTAAAAAAAAAAAAAAAAAAAACAAGCAAACACATCTAAAAAATGCGCCACCAAATTGAACACAACCTCCGAATTTGTGCAACCCAAATTACAACCAAAATTATCAAATCTATGGAATCTGTGGAACACAAAACCACAGAATCTGAATAGAAAATCAAATTTGCTGAAATTTTTCAATGGAAGCCGAAAACGCATTGATGTGTTCAATACAATCTGAAAACTAATTCAAATATGCAAACGAGCTACCTTCATTCCAAATATTCTGAATTTTTTTCAAAATACTAAGAATTTGGTGGAGTATTTATTATATCGATCGATTCGTTAAAAGGAAATTTCCAGATATACGGTGAGCAATATTTAATTCTGTTTGAATTTATTTATTTTTTGTTTATTTTGGATTTAATTTATGTTGATTTCTTCATTCTAATGTTTGTCTATTATGAATTTTAGTTCATGTATATTAATTATGGTTGATTTTGCCTTCAATTTTCTCGCTCATTTTGCATACTGGTCTAAATTTTTAGTTGATTGTGCTTTCAATTTTTGTTATAATTTTGTTTGTAGTGTTGTTATTAGTAGTTTTACTTGCAAAGAGAATTTGATATATGTTTTCATCAACGAAAGAATTATCGCAGGCTTTTTAATTCCATATGAGTCGCTTAATTCTTGTGCTTTGGTGATGCTTTTAACTTAGAATGCATTTGTGCATAACCATAGGGACCTGGGGTGAGGATGAGGTTATGATTAAGGTTATGATTTGAGGTGTTTTTCATGTAGTATATATGAATGCTGAATGTTTGAATCTCATAGCATTGCATTAATATTTGATGTCTTAGGCAATAACTTCTATATACTATTCTCTCTGCTTTGCATTTTGGATTTTGGAATGCATTATTGATTTACCTCTACTTATTTAAGTTTACGGAGAATGAGATTTCACATTTAAGGGAGGGGGTAAAATCATTTTATTGACATATGAAAATAAAATCAACTCTGTGTGTACATCTAAGAGGCCCGCCAATTGCTAAAAGTTTTACGAAACAATCTTTGAAATTATATCGGATGCATTAAAAAACCAGAGCAGCCAAAATAGTGTAAATGGCAACATGGCTGAGCTTTAGAACTTCACTTATAAGTAAGTTAATTTTTTGACACTAGTAGCTAAGAGTTACTTTTGTCAAACTAGCTTTAGAAGTTGACTTATAAATCCTGTTCTGATAAGTTTATTTTTAAGCTTAACAAAACTAGATCTTAAAAGACAGGAGCACAAATTCAACTTTCAATGTAATAAGGCTATATATATTTTCTTCTAGTTTCTCTATGAGATCATGCAAATGATAGTATTAGGAATAGTAAGTTGTGCTTTTGAAATACACAAGTATTGTCGTAATGCACGCCTAGCTAATGAGCCTTTTAGGAATTTGATCCATGAGATATAACATATGTTTGGTCAATTGAATATGGTGAATATTGTTTTATTTCTTTCCACAAGGTGCATGCAAGAAGCTTTAGCTTATAGCATGAAATCCAGACCAACAAAGAGTCATTGAACTTGTCTTTTCACATGGTCAATCTACTAGATATTAACCAACTAAAAGACCACAAAGTCATGCCTAATAGATGACCGTACACAAGAGGTGAAGCTCAAACTAGGTGATACAATGACACTCTTGAGGCCGAAAACTCAAGTCCGCATTAAGAAACTACTGAAATTGTGCTAATAAACACACCAGAATCAATTTAAATTTACCAATTTAAATTTTAAAGTACTTCCTAGACTTTGTTAACAGAACCATAGGAGTGAGGGAAAGAGGCAGAAATGGTCTAAAGAAGTGAACAAGACTAGAAAGTGTTAATTGTTAAAATAAACATTTATGCCTAGGCTAGCCAAAATTAGTTAATACTCTTCTTCAAAATCGACCTAGGCGGTTTTACAGATTTAGTAGAGTCACAACCTTAACCAATGATTCCATATCATGTGGAGCACCTCTTGTTTTAAACACAGATGGGAAAATGTTTATCTATTTAGTAATGTCATTTGAGATCTATTTAGTAACATGTGTGTTAATACATTTGTTACTATATGTGTTTCAATTATATTATCATATTGAATATGATAATTTCTTCTTTTGTTGAGTTATTGAAAAGTAACACACATGAGTAACACATATGTTACTTGCTTTATTATAAAGTTCAGTTTAATAACTTAATACATATGTTACTTTCTACTTTTTTGCAGGGACGGAACTTATCAATATCTTCTTACATTACAATGGTGAATGGAATGAAACCTATGAATACAAGAATTTCAAGAAGGCTGGGATATTGGTTCCTCTAGAATGTACATTCAACATGCTTGTTGAAGAAAATTATTTGGAATTGGAGTTGAATCAAACAATCATGGAGATAACAATTCAATATCAAGTGAGCATAATGATCCTCCAATAAAGATTAAAACCACTAAGTCCCGCTTGTTCTACTTGGAATTGAAGAGAAAACACAAGGATTTTACAAGTTCTCCTTGTGCATTGATTTTTCAACAAGAACAAATAGTAGCGCATCATTTAATCTTCATGAAGGACTTGAATTACAAAAAAACAGATGTCGCTTCAAGTTCAAACATGCTTGACTCGGTTATATGACAGGAATAACACTACAGTCATAGCCCATCCAAGATTACCAACTATTGAAGATATTGCTTATGAAGCTTCTCATTGGTTACCCAGTGTTGACAACGTGATTGTGGAAGTTGAAACTACTGTGATTTTTCATCCAAATGTTGATAAAATTGAAATAAATCATATTTTTTGCAATAAAGATGTCTTGATGAATAGTGTTGCAATATATGCCATGCGGAACCACTTCCAATTCAAGGTGACAAAATTCGACAAAAAGGTCTACATATTAAAATGCATGGATTCTAATTGTCAATGGTCTTTCGTAGCTTCAAAAGTTGGAAAAATAGACTACTTCAAGATAGGGTAGATTAGAAATGAACATGTTTGCTCAATGAATGTGATATTAGGATATCATCGACAAGCATCTAGTTCAATGGTAGATAATTGCATCAAATATAAGTACAACTCTGCAAAAACTATATACACTCCAAATGACATAATAAATGATATGAAGAATGAGTATGGGATCTCACTAAGTTATAATAAAGCTTGGAGGCGCGAGTATGCATTTGTGGAGTCAAGAGGTGATCCGGATGAATCATATGGATAACTTCCTATGTACTTGTATATATTGAAATTAAAAAATTCAGGTTCAGTTACAAAACTGGAAATTGATTTGAACAACCGATTCAAGTATTGTTTCATGGCTTTAGGAGCTTCTTTGAAAGGATGGAGTTACTGTAGACCTATAATTGTAATTGATGCTACATTCTTAAAGGAATATTATGGTGGTACGTTATTCAAAGCATGTACCCAAGATGCTAACAACAATATTTTTGTTTTGGCTTTCGGAATTGGAGATAATGAAAACAACATTTCATGGGAATGGTTCTAACACATGTTGAAAGAATCTTATGGACAACGGGAACACTTGTGTATCATATCAGATAGACACCGGAGCATAGGAAATGCAATACAGACTGTTTATCCAGAAGCCATGCATGGTGTTTGTTCTTACCATTTGTTGCAAAATTTGAAGAAGACTATTAGAAAGGGTAATAAAAACATAACAACTCATTACAATGCAGCTGCTAGAGCCTACACAAAGGCTGAATTTGACTACCACCATATGACCCAACTTGAGAAAATTGACAAGAAAATCCGGTCTTATTTGGTAAGTTTTAATGTTTATTGTTATAATTTAATGCATTTAACAATCTTAATACCCTAATTGATGAAATTAATTGTTCTTCATGTAGGAAGATGCTGGATATCATACATGGTCGAGGGCATACATGACAAAGAATAGATATTCTACAATGACGTCAAACATAGTTGAATCAGTAAATTTAGTTACAAAACCGGCAAAGTGTTTTCCTATAAATTACTTATTGGAATTCTTGAGATGCTTTGTGCAACATTGGTTTTTCAAAAATCGGGATGATGCACAAGCAATGTTTACTACACTTGCAACAAAATATGAATGTATGATGCGGGAAAATTCAAAGGATACAATAAAATTTAAGGTAACAACTAAAACTATGTTTAATTTTTAGATAAATGATGATTACTCTTTTATTACGTTTATGAATTAATAGCAAATATCTAACTATTCTAATGTACTGTCTGTGGTCTACGGTGATCAAATGCATTGCATTAGTTTCACTAGAGACATATAGAGTCGGTTGTTGGGTATGAAAGATTTTTGCTTGATTAGCTTGTTTATGGTAGTGCGCAACTTGAGTTACATATAATCAAAATTACTGTAAGTTGGGGTGTGGTTTGAGTTACATGTCATCACAATTACTGTAAATAGGGTTGGGTAATTAACTCGAAAACTTTCCAAACTAACTACTCTGAACCTTAAGGTCAGTTTAGTACAGTTTATTAAAGTGTCATGTCCTAATCTTGTCCAACCATAGGTAGCCATCAATTAAGTGAAAACTGATATGAAGACCTGTTCACCTTAAGGTCAGTTAACTATAGGTAGCCATCAGTTAACCTTAAGGTCAGTTTAGCACCAGTTTTATCCCAGCATAAAAGTCCATCATATGAAGACCTATTATGTTATTTTGAGTTAACATACTTGGAAATGCTATTTCTGATATATTCTGGTTTGAGAACTTAAAGATTATGTTTCAATAGAGATGTAAAATGTTTTGAAGGGATAAAGAATTGGATCTTTATTAGCAAATCTTTTAGCATTTACAAATCTGCTGCTTTGTTCTATAAACTAAAGTTACAGTCAATTTTTTTTATGTATTTTTTATTATCTATTAGATACAAGCCTATATAAATGTGTAATTTGAGCTAACATAGTAAGTTAATTTATTCCTTGTATAGGTGTCTTCGTCTAGCCAAATCCTACACCAAGTTAATGACGGTGTATCTTCCTACATAGTGAACATGCACGAAAAGAGTTGCTCATGCAATAGATTTTAAATGGATGATATTCCATGAAAACATGCACTAGCAGTAGTTGCAGTCAAACATCTCAATTCTTACAACTATTGCTCCAAATACTACACAAAAGAGTCATACATGAACGCATACAAAGAGACAATCTTTCCACTTGGGAACTGTAAAGATTGGGTTGTGCCGGATGATGTTTGCTTTAGCATTGTACTACCACCAATACCAACAAGAAAATCCAGAAGACCGAAAGAAAAACGGCATCGATCAAAGAGTGAGGGGAAGCAAGTAAGAAAATGTGGGAGATATGAGCACAATCGAAGAACGTGTAATAACCCAACACCATTGAAGCCGAACAGAAGAATGAAACTGTTCACGAATTTTTGAATATTTTTGTTCTAATAAGGATAGATTCAAATTTGTTCATTTCACTTGTGGATCTTCTTATCTAATTTTCTATTGAATTTTAGCCTTAATTGCATCATGTGATTGTAAGATTCGTCATCGACTTGCACTTTGGAGTACTAATGCAAAATATTAAGAGAGATATTAGGGTAACAAAGAAGATGAGTT
This sequence comes from Forsythia suspensa, assembly GCA_023638005.1. Taxonomy (NCBI): domain Eukaryota; kingdom Viridiplantae; phylum Streptophyta; class Magnoliopsida; order Lamiales; family Oleaceae; genus Forsythia; species Forsythia suspensa. The sequence continues at coordinate 22,338,620 of CM042670.1, read as the reverse complement.
TGAGTTACATATGATGGTGTAGAGTTTCATTGCTTATTCCAAAGACCACTTTTAAAAACAACAATTTGACACGGGTAACACATATGTTACCACATGTGTTACCATATGTTACTTCCTCATTTTCAATACAACTACTATTTTATAATTTATTTTCTTGTAAATGTTTTTAAAAAATACATTAATTTCGTCTCAAATCAAATATTTCCAATTTTCATTTTTGAAAACAATACTTTTATGTGGGTAACATACATGTTACCATATTTGACAACCTATGTTACTTCCTCAATTTCATTAAAATCAATTTTTAGCAAATTATATCCTTCTATAATTTTCTGAATTAAGAATTATGTTAAATAAAAATAATATATTTAATTTATTCACTTTTAATATCAACAATTTGACACATGTACACATATGTTACCACATGTGTTACCCTATGTTACTTCATCATTTTCAATACAATTGCTATTTTATAATTTATCTTCTTGTAAATGTTTTTAAAAATATATTAATTTTGTCTAAAATCAAATATTTCTAATTTTCATTTTTTAGAAAAATAATTTTACGCGGGTAACATATATGTTACCGTATTTGTTAACCTATGTTACTTCCTCAATTTCATTAAAATCAATTTTTACCAAATTATATCCTTTTACCAAATTATATCCTTCTATACAATTGCTATTTTATAATTTATTTTCATGTAAATCTATTTAAACAATACATTAATTTCGTCTACAATCAAATATTTCCAATTTTATTTTTGAAAACAGTACTTTTACGTGGGTAACACATATGTTACCATATTTGTTAACCTATGTTACTCCCTCAATTTCATTAAAATCAATTTAACACGGGTAACACATATGTTACCATATGTTACTTCATCAATTTCAATAGAATTGCTATTTTATGATTTATCTCCTTGTAAGTGTTTTTAAAAATAAATTAGTTTGGTCTAAAATCAAATATTTCCGGTTTTATTTTTAAAAAATATTTACGTGGGTAACATATATGTTACCGCATTTGTTAACCTATGTTACTCCATCAATTTCATTAAAATCAATTTGACACGGGTAACACATATTTTACCACATGTGTTATAACCCATGTTACTTCCTCAATTTCAATATAATTGCTATTTTATTATTTATCTACTTGTAAATATTTTTAAAAATACATTAGTTTGGTCTAGAATCAAATATTTCCGGTTTTATTTTTAAAAACAATACTTTTGTGGGGTAACATATACGTTACATCGTATTTGTTAAGCTATGTTGCCTCCTCAATTTCATTAAAATCAATTCGACACGGGTAATATATATATTCTTGTATTTGTTACCCTATGTTATTTCTTCATTTTATTAAAATCAATTTGACAAAGATAACACATATCTTACAACATGTGTTATCATACGTTACTTCCTCATTTTCAATACAATTGCTATTTTATGATTTATCTCCTTGTAAATATTTTTTAAAAAACTGCATTTATATAGTTTAAAATCTAATATTTCCAAATTTTATTTTTGAAAACAATTTTTTTACATAAGTAACATATATGTTATTGTATTTGTTACCATATGTTACTTCTTCAATTTCATTAAAATCAATTTGACACGGATGACATATATGTTACCACGTGTTACCCTATGTTACTTCCTCATTTTCAATAGAATTGCTATTTTATAATTCATACCGTTGTAAATATTTTTAAAAAATACATTTATATAGTTTAACATTCAATATTTCCAATTTTTATTTTAAAAACAATAGTTTTATGAGGGTAACACACACACACACACACACACACACACACACACACACACACACACACACACACACACACACATATATATATATATATATATATATATATATATATATATATATATATATATATATATTACCATACTTTTTACCCTTTCTTACTTCCTCAATTTCATTAAAATCAATTTGACACGAGTAACACATATGTTACCACATGTGTTACTACTGTTACTTCCTTAATTTCAATACAATTGCTATTTTATAATTTATCTTCTTGTAAATGTTTTTGAAAAATACATTAATTTCATCTACAATCAAATATTTCCAACTTTTATTTTTGAAAACAATACTTTTACGCGGGTAACATATATGTTACTATATTTGTTAACCTATGTTACTTACTCAATTTCATTAAAATCTATTTTTTTACAAATTATATCATTCTACAATTTTCTGAATTACGAATTATTTTAAATAAAAATAATTTATTTAATTTATTCACTTTTAATATCAACAATTTGACACGGGTAACACATACGTTACCACATGTGTTATCCTATGTTAATCCTCAATTTCTATACAATTGCTGTTTTATAATCTATATTCATGTAAATGTATTTAAAAAATACATTAATTTCGTCTACAATCAAATATTTCCAATTTTTATTTTTGAAAACAATACTTTTATGTGGGCAACGTATATGTTACTATATTTGTTTACCTATGTTACTCCCTCATTTTCATTAAAATCAATTTGACACGGGTAACACATATGTTACCACATGTGTTACCTTGTGTTACTTCCTCATTTTCAATACAATTGCTATTTTATGATTTATGTCCTTGTAAATGTTGTTGAAAACTACATTTATGAAGTCTAAAATCAAATTTTCCTAAATTTTATTTTTGAAAACAATTCTTTTACGCAGTGACATAGATGTTACTGTATTTGTTATCCTATGTTACTTTCTCAATTTCATTAAAATCAATTGACATGGATAACACAAATGTTACCACATGTGTTACCCTATGTTACTTCCTCAATTTCAATACAATTGCTATTTTATTATTTATCTACTTGTAAATGTTTTTAAAAAATACATTAGTTTGGTCTAAAATCAAATATTTCCAGTTTTTATTTTTAAGAACAACACTTTTACGTGGGTAACATATACGTTACCGTATTTGTTAAACTATGTTGCTTACTCAATTTCATTAAAATCAATTTGACACGTGTTACAGTATTTGTTACCCTATGTTATTTTCTCATTTTATTAAAATCAATTTGACAAAGATAACACATGTGTTACAACATGTGTTACCCTACGTTACTTCCTCATTTTCAATACAATTGCTATTTTATGATTTATCTTCTTGTAAATGTTTTTTAAAAACTGCATTTATGTAATTTAAAATCTAATATTTCCAAATTTTATTTTTGAAAACAATTCTTTTACGTCAGTAACATATATGTTACTATATTTGTTACCTTATGCTACTTCCTCAATTTCATTAAAATCAATTTGACACGGGTAACACACATGTTACCACGTGTTACCCTATGTTACTTCCTCATTTTCAATACAATTGTTATTTTATGATTTATCCCCTTGCAAATGTTTTTAAAAAAATACATTTATATAGTTTAACATCCAATATTTCCAATTTTTATTTTAAAAACAATAGTTTTATGCGAGTAACATATATATTACCATATTTTTTACCCTATCTTACTTCCTCAATTTCATTAAAATCAATTTGACACGGATAACACATATGTTACCACATGTGTTACCACCATTACTTCGTCAATTTCAATACAATTGCTATTTTATAATTTATCTTCTTGTAAACGTTTTTGAAAAATACATTAATTTCGTCTACAATCAAATATTTTCAATTTTTATTTTTCAAAACAATACTTTTCTGCGGGTAACATATATGTTACTATATTTGTTAACCTGTGTTACTTACTCAATTTCATTAAAATCTATTTTTTTACAAATTATATCATTCTACAATTTTATGAATTACGAATTATTTTACATAAAATAATAAATTTAATTTATTCACTTTTAATATCAACAATTTGACACGGGTAACACCTATGTTACCACATGTGTTACCCTATGTTAATCCTCAATTTTTATACAATTGCTATTTTATAATTTGTATTCATGTAAATGTATTTAAAAAATACCTTAATTTAAGTCTACAATCAAATATTTCCAATTTTTATTTTTAAAACAATACTTTTATGTGGGTAACGTTTATGTTACTATATTTGTTTACCTATGTTACTCCCTCATTTTCATTAAAATCAATTTGACACGGGTAACACATATATTACCACATGTGTTACCTTGTGTTACTTCCACATTTTCAATACAATTGCTATTTTATGATTTATGTCCTTGTAAATGTTGTTGAAAACTACATTTATAAAGTTTGAAATCAAATATTTCTAAATTTTATTTTTTAAAACAATTCTTTTACGCGGGTAACATATAGGTTACTGTATTTGTTACCCTATGTTACTTCTTCAATTTTATTAAAATCAATTGACACGGGAAACACATATGTTACCACATGTGTTACCCTATGTTACTTTCTCATTTTCAATACAATTGCTATTTTATTATTTATCTCTTTGTAAATATTTTTAAAAAATACATTTATATAGTTTAAAATCAAATATTTCCAATTTTTATTTTTAAAAACAAGAGTTTTACGCGGGTAACATATATGTTACTGTATTTGTTAACCTATGTTACTTCCTTAATTTCATTAAAATCAATTTGACATGGGTAATGCCACATGTGTTACTCAATGTTACTTCCTCATTTTCAATACAATTGCTATTTTATGATTTATCTCCTTGTAAATATTTTTTAAAAATAAATTAGTTTACGTGCTTGGAAATGAGGAAAAGAATTTTATCGTACTCTGATCTATTTTTTTTATCAAAATATGAGAGACAAATAAGTCTTTTTACGAATTTCCAACAAATGTTTTAGACGGAAACCGTTATCAAACACAAGATGTGCTAATTAATGAAAAGTTGAGGATAAAAATGTGATAAAAAAATGTTAGGGACATGAGTGCTATAATGTTCATAGGCGAGGGTGTTAAATGTAATTAAAATATGGTGCAAAAAATAAAAAGTGTTGTGTAAATATCGCAAGTTTTGTCTGATGAATTTTCCAATTCGAATTTTATCTCGACCCTCGTTAGTCCTGCTTGTAACAGTCAATTTATCTTGCTAGGTAAAATGACTAATTCTGGATATCTGCAAAATGAGTCTGCTCCACCTCCTGGCAGACGGCTGGTTATTCCTTTAAACATATGTGTATTGCAGGGCTTATCTTTTGTGAAGGCTCGTATGCTATCAATGGAAATTCCAGCTCATGTTGGTGGAACTCATCCCAAACTGATACAAGTAGAAAGTGGTGATGTAGAAGATACTAATGGTTTGGAAAAGCAGACTGATAGGTTCATGAAAATTGACCCTTACACGAGAAGTTAGGGGCTCCGCTTTCTTGAACTGGAGTTATCTAATCCAACTGACATTGTATTTGAGACTAGTGTTTATGTGGACGTGGAGAACTCCAATAGCAATAAACGCCCTTCTGATTTTAAGTGTGGATAATTTAGTTACCCTAAAACGAGAATTGATAGAGATTAAACTACAAGAGTGCTAATACCATTCGAATATAACTTGATTACTAAGGCGGTTGTGACACGAGGCATTTGTTTAATTGAAAAAAATCACTACAATCCTGTCATTGAAAATATACATAAAATCATATCATTACACATAATCAATACAACCATATTTTACTTGAATACACATAATCACTACAATCCTGTCAATTAAAATAAACCATCAAAAACAATAACACAACACCCCTAACATACATTCTTAACCATCTATTTCAAACACTGTAATAACACTTCTATTCAATACATCATCAATACAAACACTAAAATCTGACAACACTTTGTTCCTTGAACACATCATATACAAACATGAAATATGTGTAATGTGTTATAAATTTTCATATTGACATTAACAATTAAATAAGGTATACTCTACCTAACTTTGTCCGATACCCTTTCTTCATCAGGATCAAACCTTTCATCTATTTTTCTCTTTGCATATTTAAACAACTGGACAGAAAGAGTAAGCCGAGCTTTTTCAAGGTTGAATGTCTTCAACATTTCTCCCAATTTCTGATGAACAAAGTACTGGGCATATTTGATAACATACACACCACAATCACCGCTGCAAATAAAACAAACTAATGATTATCAAAATCCATTATTTTTAAGTTACAAAATCTGTTCCAATACATACACTTGCCATCATTCATACTACTAACCTTTGTTATTGTTGTGGTATCTTATCCAATATATGAATGTCCAATTCATCAAAGGGATCCTTTCCATCATATGTACTCCAATCAACAACACTAGAAGACCTAGCCTTATAAAAACCACTATGATGGAAAAGAGAAGGGATTATTTCAGCATATGGCTTCACTGTTTTACGTATATGATTGTCACGAATGACTTTACGATAAGAGTTGAACACATTGAGGCATCGATGTACAATATCAAAATGTAAGAGGATCCAATAAACTCTATCTTGCATCATAACAGGAAGTAACACATGGTCAATGTCCCACCCTGGTGTGTTACAAGCCATTCGACATCCTCGAACATAAGATAAAAGTGTTTTGTTCCAACCAACAACACCTTCATCGCTCAAAAACTTTTCTGTAGTCATTCGAATAAAACAATCAAATGCATAATCTGTTGTCGTCAAACGGACTTGAAGCTATCATCGCGCTGCTTACTTTTTTTTCGCATATAATAAAAGGCTACATCGATATCTTTGAAAATAGAAACAAAATAGTGCTAAATGAAATAGTCAAATGCATAAATACTTAGTTAAAAGGTTGACATAAATTACAACAAAGAAACCAAAAATTATACCGTGTATCATTAGGCACTCTTGTGTGTCGCAAATCATAAAACCATCTCTTGTCCGCCACTTCAAGTATTCCAAAACTAAATGGTGGATGATCATCTTGTTGTTATCATTAAATTTCTTTTCCTACAAATATAATAATTAAACATCATCAGATTATTACACTATCTATTTGGGAATAAAAAGAATGCAACTTACTTGTTCTTACACAACCCCATATTAAACCATTCTTCAAAACCAACAATGTCATTAACATCAACATCATTAATTTCGTCTCTTAATGCAGATGTACAACTCCTTATCTCTCGAATAATAGCCTTACTCTTTCCTGATCATACGAAGTCTGAGATATAAGGAGATCTGTACACCGTTGCTGTTTTTCTTGTCATTCTCCTTGGTGCACTGGGGGTGATATGATCAATTTGAATGATATCATTATCTTGCTCAATTTTCTCGAACGTTCAAAACAAAATTTATAAAATTAATTAACATTATCAACTTCCATAAAATGAAACACAGCAATTATTTGTGAATAAAGTAACTTGTATTGTGAAAACTCTACCTCTGCCATCTTAGAAGTTGACATATTTCTCATGTAAATAGTTTCATCAATCATTTTCAGATCATGGTCAGTAAATTCCATATCATCTAATTCAATATCGGGAGCAGTAGTATCCAAGTCAATCCCTAAGTTAAAACTTGGGCTAAAGTTAAGCATATTGTACATTTTTTAACTAACAACTGCCTCATCGATTAAATTTTTTTTTTTTGTCCTTCCACCTAAAAATAGAAATAATAAAATGGTGATACCTAAAAAAAGAATATTGATAAACCGAATCCAACAACGTACTAAATAAATTTTACTAAAAATATGTTAAAATTATTAGGTGTACCTCAAACTCAGTAGCACCATGATGAACACTTTCATTGTTGGTTTTGTCACAAACTACTGATTTCCTTTCCTTTCCTATCATACTCAACTCAGAAAGATATAAATTCATAAATTAAACTTGTTAAGAAAAGTAAGTCAAAAACTCATTCAATTTCAAAAATTTATAATAAAAGTAACAAATGTGTTACTCATTTGAGCCTTAAAAAAGTATGAGTTTTTAAATGTACATACCTGACTTTCAACTTCAAAGTCTTTCAATTGGGACCCATCATTGTCCTCATCTTGAACCTATAAAAACAATTATTACGCGTAGTATTTAAACACAGTATTTGGGAAGAATCTAAAAACTAAATCAAAAACCATGAAGAGACTATATAAGAAATGTTCTTCTAGACCATAAAGAGAGTACACAAGGGATATTATTATTAACTGTAGCTCACAATAACATGTGTGTTACTAGTTTGAAAATGAAGCATACCAACATTGGTTTCTCTTTGAAAAGGCAATTAATTGTGGCTCACAGTAACGTGTGTGTTATTAGTTTGAAAATGAGCTAAAACGTCATCTTTGTCAAATAAAATGTATTTTACATTATAGTTAATACTCATTCATTTAAATTATCATTATCATTATCATATAATCATACATTGATTCATGAAATTTAATACATATATAATGAAAGTAACAAATGTGTTACTCATTTGAGCCTAAAAGAAGTATGAGTTTTTAAATGTACATACCTGACTTTCAACTTCAAAGTCTTTCAATTGGGACTCATCATTGTCCTCATCTTGAACCTATAAAAACAATTATTGCGCGTAGTATTTAAACACAGTATTTGGGAAGAATCTAAAAACTAAATCAAAAACCATGAAGAGACTATATAAGAAATGTTCTTCTAGACCATAAAGAGAGTACACAAGGATATTACTATTAACTGTAGCTCACACTAACATGTGTGTTACTAGTTTGAAAATGAAGCATACCAACATTGGTTTCTCTTTGAAAAGGCAATTAATTGTGGCTCACAGTAACATGTGTGTTACTAGTTTGAAAATGGACTAAAACGTCGTCTTAGTAAAATAAAATGTATTTTACATTATAGTTATTACTCATTCATTTAAATTATCATTATCATTATCATATAATCATACATTGATTCATAAAATTTAATACATATATAATAAAAGTAACAAATGTGTTACTCATTTGAGCCTAAAAAAAGTATTCAATTTTTAAATGTACATACCTAACTTTCAACTTCAAAGTCTTTCAATTGGAACCCATCATTGTCCTCAACTTGAACCTATAAATACAATTATTGTGCGTATTATTTAAACACAGTATTTGGTGAGAATCTATAAACTAAATAAAAAAACCATGAACAGACTATGTGAGAGATGTTCTTCTAGACCATAAAGAGAGTACACAAGTGATATTATTATTAATTGTGGCTCACAGTAACATTTGAGTTACTAGTTTGAAAATGAAGCATACCAGGATTGGTTTCTCTTTGAAAAGGCAATCAAGTGTTGCTCACAGTAACATGTGTGTTACTAGTTTGAAAATGAGTTAAAACGTCATCTTAGTCAAATGAAATGCATTTTACATAATAGTTATTATTCATTCATTTAAAATATCATTATCATATAATCATACAATGATTCATGAAATTTAATATATGGTAACATATATGTTCAACATGCACTAACAAGCATAAAATACATGATACTAAAAAGATAAAGTAATTTTAGAAATCGTACCTCTGTCTCAAATTCAGTATAGTTATTGAAATCATTTTTCTCAAATTCATCCTACACAAATAATAACAAGATAAAAACAATATCATGACTCCACATAAAAATAGTAAAATATGTTATACTATTTGAAAGATAGTGATTTATTTACATACTAAAAAGAATTAAAAACACATGAGAAAAAATACCTATGTCCCCAAAAATTGGAGAATATAAGACAATCTGCCGATTCAAAACAACCTCTTCTGTGTTAGAATAGAATTTTTTGTCCATCTAATTTAAAAAATCAGCAATCATGTTTTGGACATTCCAATCGAGGTCATTTAGTCGGCTTTTCAAATCCCATTGAAATGACAAAATCACCTGCTTTGCTTCAATATCTGATTGCTTCGATTCTATTTTAGCAATTCGATCCATCACAACTGATTTTAAGTTGCGGCAATCCTAGAAACACAAACAAACAAACACAAAGCTCATATTAAATTATATTAATAAAAAGAAGATCGGAAGCTTAATTCAAATCCTTACTAAACAAAATTAGCCTCAATTGAACTTAAAAAGAAAAAAAATAAGTAAAAATTTGTCATCTGTTTATTTTCCCCATCCCCAAGAAAACCTTTTTGAAGTACTAGCACCATCAAATGCACCAGTTGGATTTGATTGATGAGATCGGCGAGAATGAGCATTGAATTCAATGCTTGCCCAATTCTTTTCAAACAACCTAGAAGCATATACTTCAAGCCTCTCTTCGTCAGTTGCCTTGAAATTATTAACTTAAAACTACAAAACAAAATAATTGATATAATTTTCAAAAATGTAACATATAATGTATCGAAAAAGAAATGAAATATACATATATACAAAAAAAAAAAATTACTTACAATCAAAAGATCAAATAGATCCTTCTCCAATTGTGACCCTGAAACAGTCATATCGGCATCCTAGTTCAAAAAACGAGGTCGGGCACTTTCCTCTCCAACCCTCGTACAAATGGTACCATTAAGGCAAGGTATAATCTCATATGCCCAAATCTGGAGCGAAATTAGAAACCCATTCAGTTTGTAGGACCAAGCCTTTTTACCACCATCCAGATTTTTATTTTCAGGATTCAATGCCAACTTCATGTGCCTGATTGTAATCTGGAAAAGATCATACCCCATGCAAAATTGGCCATGCCATCGAAATCAACCAATCTAATGTGAACGTCATCTACACATTTCTTGTACGAAGTTGTATACAAGAAAGAAGATATAAGATGAAGAATTGCCAACTTTACAACATCCACATCAGGAACTTCATCATTTAGGTTAAGGAAAACCTTTTGAAGTTCTACCTTCGACACACTCCGAAGGCCTCTAAAATACATGTCCTTCAATCTATTTGCCCCTATCATATTTTGAAATATGATCACCACCTGAGCATTGAAGTCCAGATACAAGGAAGAATTCTTCAATGGAGAACTTCAAGGCTTTTCCCGACAATTTCAACCAAATTTTGTTGTTGTTAGGATGTTGAATCTGCCTTATAAGTAATGAGTAGATGAGCTGGGGTTGTAGATATATACTTTTCATGTCCAAATAAGCTAGGAGACGGGATTGTCTGAAAATTTGTTTTTGAACATCGTTTAGTTTTCTCCTAATGTTGTAAATGACGTCATAACTGTATGACACCAATACTTTACCAGGAAGCCTTTTATCGGGGTTGCTGATGAATTCCCCATCCAGTAAAATGAAAACAAAACAATAAATTACTATATGCATTTGTGTAATATAACAACTATATTGAGAAAATCAATAATAATAGCTTATATACAATGCAAGGCTAATTTCAGTCATATGAAAAAATAAAAAATAACAAAGAACTGAGAAAGGGACAAATGAGACAAAAAATTCAATTCCAATCATTTATCCACTCTGAATTGCAGTATCCCTTCACTATTTCGATTCAGTCAGTAGTAAAAATAACAAGCAATAGAATGTGAAGATACATATATGAACTTCAATGTTTATTTTGCTCCCAAATCCCATAATAAATAGTGGCATCAGCAAAACACTCAGCCACATTCCTTTCATCGGGGACTATGGCATTGTATTCACCTATTTTCTCCCTAAAACAAGGTCAAATTTAGAGATGTATGATGTCAAGTGATTTCTTGGTCCTTAAACAATCATTTATGTGTGTTTGTGTGTTCTCGTGTTATTATCTTGATTGAAAATCACTTATCCACACAGTAACATATATGTTACTCATTTTCCAATATATGTCTCTATGGTTAAAAAATTCTCAATATGGGATGAAGTCACATCATGCAATAAAAAATACATATAGTAACACACGTGGCAACATATATAGTAACACGTGTTATTAATGACTTTTTCAATTTCATGTAATTCAAGATGAACCAACACGATACAAAATAGGAAATTCTAAAATGTAGAACAATATAGGAAATTCTAAAAACAAAATAGAGAAATAGAGAAACAGGACATACATTTCGAACATTTTCGAGTTTTTCGAAGTCTTCTTGGACGGAATTTTTACTCCTCTTCGTTCTATTTCCAAATGTAGAAGTCTTCCTCTTCGACTTTTTCGAATTAATGCCTATTTCAAGCTCAATATTAACATATTGACCTTTTGATTTCACCATTTTCGAACTCAGATGAAGAAATTTTGATTGTATTACTAGAGATAAGAAATTTCGAAATGAAGATGAAGAAAATTCGAACTGAGATGAAGAAATTTCGATTTCAAACTGAATATGAAGAAATTTTGATGAAGAAATATTAACCGATTTTGATTTGGAACGTGATGGAGATTTCTGGAAAACAACTTTTCACTTTCTGTTGAAAAGAGTGTGGAGTGTGGGTTGTGGAAGTTGGGTGTCTGATTGTTTTTGGAGCTGGGAGCCTGGTTTTAGTGTGGGTATTTACAAAGTAGTCCTTAAAATTTATAGGTAAATTTGTTAACAGAAATATTAAAGTAGGGTTAAAATTAAAAAAATATAAATTGGTGGTATATTTCAACTTTTTTCGAAAAAAAAAGGTACTGGAGCTAATTATCCCTTTATCAAAATTAACAAATATCATATCTACACCTTCCAAATTTCTCATGCCAAAGCCGATTTACAAAACAACAGAAAATAATTAGTTCTAATATTTCACTAAACTAATTTTCTAAATCTACATCTACAAAACCGTTTATATAATATATGGGCGTACTTTATATTTCCTACACCTCCCGTACCAAAAGCTGGAATTCTTCTTTGCAGCTCCATTTTTTATTATAATTTCAGAAAGGAGCACCTGATAGTTTGTATTGAAACAAAATTTCCCATAAGAAATTTGTAAATTGCCGATCCTCTTGAGAATGAAGATTTCTTGGGCCACTTTCTTCCACCAACCGAAAAATTGGAGTAAATCTGCTTTTGTGTAGTTCAAATTGTACCCTTTTTAGAGGGAATCCTGCCCAATGAACAAGTTGGATTGTTATAATATGCTTGTTTGGGTAAGATTAACACATAAACATATAAGTAAGATAAGCAATAATACTTAATCTGTTAATCAAATCGAAAGCCCTCTAGGACAAAATTATATGGGCCTTTTCAAATCCAAGAATATATCATCCAATCCTCAAGGTTTTGATCTTAAACATGTAACAAAGTTCTTAGGGTACTAAAAATATCATTAAATCCAAGATTAAAGTTTTAAATCATAAAACCCATATCAAGATTTTCCTCCATTTCCAATATTTTGAACAAAACTCTTCCATTCTTTGTCATTCTTGAAACAGGAGTATAGACGTATGTTAAGGGTATTTCCAACATAAAACATAAATGGTCTAATTCTATACCCAACCAAAAACTTTAAAAGCCCTAAAAACGAACTCTCAAAAATGTCAACAACTTACCTCAAGTTAGAGTTCTTATATGGTTAAAACCCAAGCTTTTGATAGGAAAATGGAGGGATTTGAGAGAAGAAAATTGGACGTGGAAATTTCTTTATGTAGAAGAGGCGTGCAGAATGAAATGGGTAAAAAGAAAGGATAGGGAAAGCTTTAAATCACATAAAGGGCATTTTGTACTTTTGCTTAAAATTTTACTGGTCTTCAAAATAAAATAAAGGACCATGTTGAGATCACATTGTTAATCTAAGTGATTGTTGCAAAGTTTGTGAATGTTACAATGTTCCGCTAAGCATTCTTAACGTTAAAACATTCCAAGAATTTTAGTAACTAGATATTTTTACAGAATGATTCACTTTTCCTTTTGAGTTTTTAATTAACAAGAAATATTTTAAAAATTATTTCAAACTTATTTTTAATACGTAATTGACGCCGGGGAATTAGGTCACGAGGCATCACATATTTAATGTATCGTATTTTCATCATAGTGCAATATATATATATATATATATATATATATATATATATATATATATATATATATATATATATATATATATATATATATATTTAACTTGACGATGAGGAAAAATAATTTTCTCATGACATAACGAACTCTATAAAAAGTAAAACAAATACTAAAACTTATTGGCGTTACTATAAGTATATAGTGAGCATGTTTGATTAAGTTTTTTATTTTTTTCAAACTCATTTAGTACCACAACTTTTATCAACTTTTCAATTACTGCGTTTTATCAATTTTATTAAACTTCTATAAATTATTTTTAAATTACACCAAACAAACATAGTATGTAATATTTCATCGGCATAATTCATTTGACTTACAATTTTAAGGCCTACCAAATTTTAAAATATCAACATAAAATTTCCGACATTACCCATTTGATAACAAAATAACATTATGGTCAATCCTAAACTATGCACCGGAAGTGGGTGGGGTTGTGGATCGGGATGGGCACGAGGCCGATACATTTTTATTCTTTGTTCTTTGTTTGTTAGTTTTAGTTTTAAATTTTTTCTCTTTTTTATTTTTAACATTTTAACTATTTCAAGAGAAATTGATGTGAGCCGGTGAAAATAAACTTTAAAACATTCATCGTACTAGACAAATTACTTTTAAACAAAAAAGAGAATGTTTCATCTTGTGGAGACCACCAATTCACGCTTTCTTGTTGTTATGGCCATAATTGAATTATTATAATCGTATTAATCGACAGGGGCAAAGCCAAACTGACTTAGTGGAATCAAGATTAAAATAAGAGTAAAATTTTTGAAACAAAAACACTTTGTGATATTAAAAAAAATTACAAATTTTGATGATTGCTTGAGTTAAATCAAATCAAACTTTTTCCAAGTTAAGTATATTAAAATTGTTATTTACGATTTTTCATACTTTGAAAATAATATATAATAACCTACTATTATTATCATTATATAGGTTTTAATACGAAAAATCTAGTGCACTTAATACAAGATTTTCACCGAAGCTCACTGCAACAAAAAATTTCACCGCTCCATATAAAATTCATAGCATGTGGGAATTAATGGAACCCATGAAACTAAGAGTGCTAGTGCTAGTGCTAGTGCTAGTGTTTAGTATGTATTACCATATGTTAATTCTTCAATTTTATTAAAATGAATATTTTATAATTTATCTTTTTCTATAATTTACAAAATTATACATTATTTTAAATTAAAATCAAATATTTCAAAATTTCATTTTGAAAAACAATTTTTTTATAAGGGTAACACATATGTTACTTCCTCAATTTCATTAAAATCAATATTTTCTAATTTTCTAAAATAAACATTATTTTAATTTAAAATTAAACATTTCAAATTTTCATTTTTAATAACAATATTTTTACACGGGTACCATATGTTACTTTCTCAATTTCATTAAAACCCATATTTTATGTATCACAATCCATATTTCATATAAAATTAAAACTTAGAAGACATATTGTATCGTGATTGTCAATGATGAAACAACATAAATGATAAAGACTATGAAAGAAATAATAGTCTTTACAATAAAAAAAAAATGTCATATAACAATAGTGTTGCTCGCATTCCCACTGTGTTACTTACATGTATAACACATTATTTTACTTAAATACACATAATCACTACAATCCAGTCATTGAAAATAAACCATCAAAAACAATAGCATGACATCCCTATTACTAATCCTAACATACATTTTTAACCATTTGTTTTAGATAATGTAATAACACTTTATTACTTAAATACATCATATACAAACACTAAAATTTGACTACATTTTGTTACTTAAATACATCATATACAAACATGAAATATGTGTTCTGAATTTCCATATTGACATCAACACTTATCAATGAGGTACTCTCTACCTTACTTTGTCTGACACCCTTTCATCATCAGTATCAAACTCTTCATCCAATTTTCCCTTTGCATACTTAAACAACTGGATTGAAAGAGAGAGCTGAGCTTCTTCAAGATTGAATGTGTTCGACATTTCTCCCAATTCTTGATGAGCAAAATACTCATCGTATTGATAACATACATACCACAATCACTGTTGCATAAAAACAAACAAATGATTATCACAATAACTTATTTTTAAGCTATAAAATCTGTTCCAATACATACACAAACTCAGTTTGTATTTTTGTTCAAACAATTAGAAATCATTCATACTACTAACCTTTGGTTTTGCAGTGGTATATTACTCAATATATGAATGAGAAATTCATCAAAGGGATCCATGCCATCATGCACTCCAATCAACAACACGAGAGGATCTAGCCTTATAAAACCACTATGGTGTAGAAGAGAAAGGATTATTTCAAGATATGGCTTCACTTTGTTTTTGAATATGAATGTCACGAATGATCTTATGATAAGAGTTGAAGACATTGAGACATCGATGTACAATATTGAAATGTAAGAGGATCCAATGTGTTTTATCTTGCATCATAACAGAAGTAACACATGGTCAACGTCCGACCATGGTGTATTACAAGCCATTCGATATCCTCGAACATAAAATAAAAGAGTTTTATTCCAACCAACCACACCTTGATTGCTCAAAAAAATTCTGAAGTCATTCGAATGAAACAATCAAATGCAAAATCCGTTGTAGTCAAAAGAACTTGTAGTCTATCATTGTGCCTTACTGTTTTGCGGAGATAATAAAACGCCACATCAATATACTGAAAAATAGAAACAAAACAGCGCCCAATGAAACAGTCAAATGCATAAATATTTAGTTAAAATGTCGACATAAATTACAACACAAAAAAAAATTATATTGTGTCTGCTAGATACTGTTCGGGTGTGCGCAAGTCATAGAACCATCTCTTGTCTGCCACTTCAAGTACTCCAAAATTAAAGGACGGATTGAGTATCTTGTTGTTATCATCATATTTCTTTTTCCTACAAATATAATACTTAAAAATAATTAAACACCATCAGCTTATTACACAATACTTACTTGGGAATAAAAGAATGCAACTTTACTTATTGTTATTGCACAACCCTATATTAAACCATTTTTCAAAGTCAACAATTTCATTAACAGAAACAACATTAATGTCGTCACTTAATGCAGACGTACTACTCCTTAAATATCAAATAATAGATTTACTCTTTCTTGACGATCCAAAATCTGAGATATAAGGAGATATGTACACCTCTGCTGTTTTTCATACCCTCATCCTTGGTGCACTTGGAGTAATATCATCAATTTGAATGAAATCATCAACTTCCTTAATTTCCTGAAAGCTCACAAAAAAATATATAAAAATTATTGACATTATCAACTTTCATAAAATGAAAGAAAACAATTATTTGTGAATAAAGTAACTTGTATTGTGAAAACTCTACCTCTGCTGTTTTAGAAGTTGACATATTTCTCATGCAAATAATTTCATCAATCATTTTTAGATCATGGTCAATAAAATCCATATTATCTAATTCAATTTCGAGAGCATTAGTTTCCAAGTCAATCCCTAAGTCAAAACTGGAAATAAAGATAAGCAAATTGCACATACTTTGACTAAGAACTGCCTCCTCGATTAATTTTTTTTTTAGATGCTTTGCTTTCAACCTTAAATAGAAATAATGAAAACATGATTCTTTAAAAAAAGAAAGTGATAAACTGAAATCCAACACCTTACTAAACAAATTTTACTAAAAATATGTTAAAATTATTATGTGTACCTCAAACCCAATAGCACCATGCTTAATACTTTCACTATTGGTTTTGTCACAAAAAGTGTCTTCCCTTTCCTATCAAACTCAACATGTAAAGGTATAAAATTCATAAAGTAAACTTGTTATGAAAAGCAAGTCAAAAACTCCTTCAGTTACAAAAATTTGTAATGAAAGTAACAAATGTGTTAATCATTTTCACATCATGTTCAATAAATTTAATATCATCTAGTTCAGTATCATAAGCATTAGATTCATCATCAATCCCTTAGACAAAAAAGCACAAGTTATTAGATGTACGTAGCTCCCTCTCAACTTCAACATCTTTTGCTCACAATCCACCATCATCCTCAAATTGAACCTATAAAAATAATTACCATAACAAAAAATTAGCACAATCCATTCATTTCAATACACAGTAACATATGTGTTACTCATTTCCAAAACAAGTCTCTAATTTCAACATATTTTACTCATTTTAATACACAGCAACACATGTTACTCAATTCTGAATTTATGAAACTTAATTTCTTAATAAAATTGAACGAAGTAGCCTAAATTGAAATATAATTAAAAGTTGTACAATTGAAGCAAGTTTAAATCCAATAAACAGGATATGATATCGTAGTTCGAAAATCGAACGTGGTGTTCCAAAGACACGATATGAATTCCATAAAATACAACATGGTGTTCCAAAGATATTTGTGTTAGTAAAGTTATTAAACCGAATTCTTAATAAAGCAAGTAACATATGTCTTACTCATATGTGTTACTTTTTAATTACTTAACTATAGAAGGAATGATCACATTATTCCATTCCTTATTCAAACCGCTCATTCTAAGAGAAATCGTAATTCAAATGTCTTCAACAAAAACTAGAGTAGCCACGAGAAATTTGAATCTAAAACATCAATTTTCATCTTATACAAACATAATTATTTTACTAGAATTCAAACCAAATAAAAAAAGAACACAAATATTAGTATGATTTATACAACTATCTTATACCTCAAAGTCTGTTGCACCATGATCAATAATTGCATTGTTAGATTTCTCAAAATCAACTCCTTTCCCTATAGGTTTCTGATCTTGAACCTATAAAATATAAATTAGAATGATGAAAGATTAGTATGAATTATACATTTCAATACTGAGTAATACACGTGTTATTAATTTATATAGTACACTGAACTTCTAATAAAGTAGTAACACATGTTACTGTTGCCAACATATCAAAATCATGTAATCAAAAAGCATGGCATCTTCACACTTTAAAAAAATAAAGATGAATATAACTTTATAATTATAAAAGAAATAAAGAACATGTTATTCGAGAACTAGACATCAAATAATTCAAAAACCAGAAATCTGTTGAGCCTATAAAACCAAGAAGATTTATTACCATTTCACGCTTCTTGTTTTCTAAACTTAAGTCAGACTTGAAGGACTTAAGTGTGATTCAGTAAAGATCATCTCCCCAAGCAAAATCATCACACTCCAACTTATCAACCAACCTCATATGCCGTTTGTCAACCGATTTGTTATATGAAGTAGTGTACAAATGACATGATATAAGGTAAAGCGTAGCCAACTTGACAACATCTTCATGAGATACTTGGTCGTTCAATCCCCATGAATACTTGTTGAAGCTCAAACTTTTATACTTTTTGAAGACCATAAAAGTATGTATCCTTCAAACAATTTTTCCTATAGAAATGTCAACAGTACTCAAGCCTCGGAGTCCTACTGTAAGGCAAACCTCATCTAAGGAATACCTAATACACTCTTCACCGATTCTAAACCACAATTCATCATCATTAGGCTGTTGAACCTACCATAACAATAATGAATGGATCAATTGAGGCTGTAATATTAATTTTTTCATATCCAAAAATGACCCAAAACAACTTACTCAAAACAACTCTTTTGAACGCTATTCAACTTCCTCAAAAATATTTGTTATAACATCATCCATGCACTTAACCACCAATTTACCCATTGTCCATGTATTCGGGTTCATTATATCATCCCAATCTCGGCAAAAGTATAACATACTAATTAGTACACTTAACATAGTCGGTACACATAACATAATGTTAATTAGAACAAAAAAAGGTAAATGAAAACACCGTGCAAATATATTAACATAACAACACGTAGGTAAACAATTATAGCATAACTTTCATATTGCATAATTAATCTATTAATTAACATGAAAACACGTAGGCTACAACAAAATATATTTTATGAATGACCTAAACTCCATACAGTACACATCCAATAGCCTAAATGCAGCCACTATCGCCTAAATGTAGGAAAAAAAGGCCATGAAGAACAGTACATTATGGAAGCCATTGAAAAGCTAAACTACAAAATCACAAAAAAACTTTGAAAAACACATATAATGAAGACCTTAAGCTACAAAATACACACAAAAAAGAACATATATAATCATCAAATGTATGTATTGCTTCATTTGAATCAAACAATCTTGAAGAAAACTCACAAAAACCTAAGCTAAAAAATACACACACAAAAAAAAAAAAAAGAATTAGCTTTAGTATATGAATCAAATACATACGTTTGGTACTTATAGGACTTCATCGTCCTCTATTGATTTTTTCGATTTCTTCTTAGTTCTTCAAGTTGAAATCTCAGTCACCATTCTTCGCCTTTGTAGACGCTATATTTATTTGTAACTCAATATTTACCGATTTCCCATGGGTTTTTACCATGTCTTGATGGAAGAACCGATTATCAAAATTGGAGAAAAAGAAATTGGGGTTTTGGGAAAGTTTGTTGTTTAGCTCTTGGAGGTGTTTTGCATTTCGAATAGGTATACCGCTTATTGCGATGGAGGTTTGGATAGAGGTAGTATTTTGTCAAATATACCCTTAATTATTAGATGGGATAAATATCATTAAATTGTAACTAAAAAGAGTAAATACTGATATAATAAAAAATGTATATTTTAAGTTTTTTTTTCAAAAAAGGAGGTATTGGGTCTAATTATCACTTTTTTTTATAGTATATTGTGAAAAAAAATTTATGCGGGTAACACATGTAACCAAATTTTGAAATTGAAAAGTTTGTTGTTTAGTTCCTTAATGATTACAATTAAGGGGAAATAAGAAAATTATAGCACTCTAAAACAAACAAGCAATTAAAGGGGAAAAATAGGAAGAGAGAAGTGATGAAAAATTTAGCATGGGATCTCCATGTGCAATCTTAAGCAACAATGAAAGAGGAAGCTAGAAAAAAAAAAGAGTAATTCTCAAATTTCAATAACAAAGTAAAACTTCAAAAAAGAGGAAAAAATATACCAAAAGAATCCTAACTCTATCTCCAACATAAAGTATACTTAAGAAATACCCAAACATCAAGGAACTAAATTAATAGTCTTTACCTACCGATTAGCTTTGAATTAAGGACTTCTTACACAATTAGGCCTATTTAATATTAAAAACCGAAAATATTGTACAATTATCATAGTTCCTAAAATACCGCAATTTACCAACATCAAAATTGAAAATACTGCTGCCCCAAAATGTGAATTTAGGTTACCCGATAAAAAACATAAAACTACAAAAGCTCAATAATGCAAAAAAAAATCCAAGAACACCCACATGAATTCAAATTTTTTTCGAACTCTATAAATTCAAATCAAATTGATCTTCTACGATGCAATCTGTGTTCAAAGGTTGCTCTATAATAGAAAATTTCTTCAAATCATTTTTGCAATTCAATCTGTGTTCACAGCTTGGTCGGGAAGAAGAAATTTCTTCAAATCAATTCAATAGTGCAATATGTGTTCGAAGCTTGGTCTGAAAGATGAATTTCTTCAAATCAAGGTACTTAATAGTCCGAAGCCAATTATTTTGATCAAATAATTTGATTTCGAAACAATTTTGTTATGTGTTGTTATATTTGATTTTGTAATTTCGAATTAGTCTTATGATATTCAAAATTGTGTGATCTGAGCGTGTTGCAAAATTTTTTTTGTAATTATGAATGCAGCCATGGATGACATTCATGTCTTCATCAGTTGCGATGGGTATACAGTAGGCATTTTCTTCCAATAAGGTGTACATGTGCTATACTGGTTGATATGATGTTGTTAAAATTAAGGCTTGATCGAAGTAAGGAAAGTGTATCTATACAGTATGAAGTAGATAAAAATATGGCACCTATTAGGATTACAAACGACAACTCTGTCATATTATACATGGAGCTGAAGCGAAAGGATGACAAAGTTACATCATATCCATTGTATATTGAGGTTATACCACTGCTAAAAGAATTAACAAGTGTTTGTTCATCTCTGTCCGATAATTTTGAAGGTAATGATATTATTATTCGAATGAAGCTTAACAAAACTTATAATAATATGGGGTGAGATGCTGAATCAATTTCGAGCATTGAGAAATTTGCTTCAAATGTAAACAACACAATACTAAAGTTGGAAGAAAACAATGTTGATCAAGAAAATGATGTGGTAATGCACCCTATGTCGTCGATCAGATATTTAGAAATAAGAAATTGTTGTGCATGACCATATCATTGTATGCTATTAAGAATAATTTTCAGTTCATGGTGTACAAATTGGACAAGCAAGAGTATGTACTCAAGTGCATTGATGAAAATTACAAGTGGTGTCTCAAAGCATCCAAGGTAGGCAAAACTGACATGATCAAGATACAATATATCCGATATGATCATAGTTGTTCATTGGATATTATTTTGAGATATCAAAGACAAGCAAAAAGTGTATTAATAGCAGATTGTATCAAACACAAGTATACGTATGCTAAGACTATTTACACACCTATAGACATTATGCATAACATGGCTAAGACATACAAACTTCATTTCACTTATGGGAAGGCTTGAAGAGCTCGTGAGCATAAGTTGGTGATGGTAATGGGTGATCATGGGTTGTTATATAGTAAGATCCCACTATTTCTTTACATGCTACAAGAACTGAAGTTGATGAATATAATCAGTTCAAATATATTTTCATGGCAATGGGAGTAGGTATACGAAGGTGGAGACATTGCAAACCTGTAGTTGTTGTTGATGGTACATTTCTCACAGGTTGCTATGGTGGTACTCTTTTCACAGCTTGCACTCAAGATGCGAATAATGGTATATATATCATTGCATTTGGAGTTGGTGATTCGGAGAAAAACAACTCATGGGTGTGGTTCCTAAGGAGATTTAAGGAAGCTTATAGTGAAAGTAAAAACAAATGTGTATTGTATTAGATAGGCACCCAAGTATAGAATATACCATTAAGATTGTATATCCAAATCAATGCATGGTGTGTGTGCATACCACCTTTTACAAAATCTAAAGAAAACCTACAACAAAAGTGCAAAAAACATTACAAAACCATTCAATGCAGCCGCTAGAACATATACTTTTCCAGAATTTGATTACCATATGCAGCAGTTCGTCCAACTAAACAAAGATATCCGCACATGTCTCGTAAGTATAAATCATTAACTTATAAATAGTTTCTTACATATATTATATTTAGTGTTTTAAGATTCAAATTATTACTACTTTTCAAGAAGGTGTAGGTCATGAAAAATAGTCAAGAGCACATATGTCGAATAATAGGTTTACAACTATGACCTCAAACATCGTAGAGTCAGTAAATGCAACCACTAAAGCCCTAAAGAGTTATCCTATTGATTATTTGTTCGAATCATTGAGATACATATTGCAAAGTTGGTTTCACAGAATAGGAGTATGGCACAATCTACATTTGCAAAACTCGCTAGTAATCAAGAGAGAGTATTGAGATCAAACTTCAGCAATTCACTAAAATTGAAGGTAATATAGCCAACTACAATAGTTACATGATATAAATTTTAACTTAATGATCCAAACACAAATTTGAGAAAGTTGTAGTCCATGTTGTGTATGAGATTGGATGAATTTTGTGCCACATCTTGTTTGCTTTTTCAAAATGGTTGCATTCTTCTTTTAGTGCTTATATTCTATTACTTTTTCTAATATGATTTTATGTTGTGGAAAAGACAAATTACACAGACAGGAAGTCAAAGTAGTAAATTTTGGGACCTGGAAATATAGAAGACGACACAAATTTTCATTTTCTATACATCATTCCAGTGTTATTGTACAGGAATTTAAACAATTTTGTACTTACTCATGTTGTCTTTGTATTCCATGTCTTACACATCACTTTTTTTTGTAGGGCCTGTCTTCAAGTGATGTTCTGTACCAGGTAAATGATGAAAATATACAACATTTAGTTGACATGGAGAGACAAACATGCACTTGCAACATGTTTCATGTAGATGGGATTCCATGTCCACATGCATTGTCGGTTATTGGTAATAATGCACTACAAATATATTATTATTGTTCATATTACCACACAAAGGAAGCCTAAATTTCTACGTATGAAGGGAACATTGTGCCACTTGGAGATCATGACCATTGGACCATGCCAAATAACTTGGAAACAATTTTGATTTTTGCTCCAAATCCAAAAAGACAAGCGGAATGACCTAGAGAAAAAAGGGTCCGGTCAATACAAGAGGACAATAAATCTACAAAATGTGGACGTTGCATGCCACTAAAACATACTGAAAATAGGAAACGAAGAACCGAAAACATGTAACTTGCATGTTTGAATTGCAAAAAAAATATTACTCTATATCTATGATAGCGTATTTTTCATAGACAAAAACATTTATGATAGTTAGACTTTGTATTGCTGGATTGGTATTCTAGATTTTTGTTGAAGATACATTTGTGTTTTCTTGCTGATTCCGTGCAACTTCGTATTCCTTCGTTTTTTCATTTGTATTGTTGGATTTTGGTTGAACATGGAAATAAGAGTTTTAGTTGATTCATATTTGGCTGATTCATATTTGATTATTGGTTATTTTTAAGGAAGGGCATATACCATTAGTTTTAGTAGTTGATAAGAGAACAAAGTTTCCGTCTAATATGTGATCATCTTCATTTTGGACCCCTGCCCCTGCTTTTATTTGTCCCAATATAGCATGAATATACGATTCATCTCCAAGATAGCACGAATATATACAAAAATTCAAAAGATGTCTTACTTTACCAACTTCAAACGAGCCTCAGCCCCAACACTCTATCATTCACTTCATATAATTAATTTTATTCTCTAATTTTATTAAACTTTTCTCGACCTATCAAAACATATTAACAACTTGAATATTTAAGTAGAATCAGTTACTATTGAACTTTCTAACCTATTGCGATTTTGCCTAAGAAAAAGTCGACGTTTTAAATTATCGACATTCAACTGAGCAAAAAAAAGTTGATGTTTTTAATCACGATCAAGCTATTAACATTCAACGAAGACCTCATATTAGTCATTGATAACTGAAGTTTGTTAGATGTTCACATTTAAAGTAACAACGAAAGCAAAGAAACCATATAATATTCAGCGAAAGCAAAAACAGGAGTGAATACAACAATCCAAATGGAAACCCCATTATCCACTGGAAGAGTAACAAGATCACAGACCAATTAACAAGAACAATATGGCGGACTTGTTACAATATGTCAACAACAACAACAACAAAAAAGGACAAATTCATCTAATTCAACAGCCAAAAAAAGGTTAAGAGCTTTACAAAAACAAAATATGCCATGACTTGCTTCGCTGCTCCCATTCAAAATCTAATTATCACTAATACCATTTCAAATCTAAGCATCACTAGTCATTCGATGTCTAAGTACGTTAACTAAAGTGGTGATATCATATACATCCTAATGTTTGTAAACATTCATAAAAAAGAAAAATTTACAAAATCTACATAACAAACTTCACATCTTCACTTGATCTTTTGTAATTTCCTTGATTGTCTAACTTTCTTAGGCACAAGATCAGGATCTGTTTCATAACCGCTAGCTTGTTTTTCCATACCATACTTAAATAACTGAGATGCAATGTGGATCCTAGCAAGCAACACAACAAAATTATCATCCATTGCTTGAACATTTGGTTAATCCAAGCACGAAAGGGCCTCACAACAAAATTCCACAATCATGACTACAAAACAAAAAAAAAATAGTTTGAATTATGTGTTATGATATGCCAATTTTAATTTTATATATGGAATTATATGATGAAAAAGCGAGTGATATTTTAAAATTTACCCATTACTTTGTTGAGGTGTGTGCGCTTTAAAAATATTAACGACTAGTGGTAGGTCACTACCAACACCACCAGTCACATTCCAAGCATCAACTTTCACCATCAAATATGAGAGAACATACGCAAAAGCCTAGACATCTTGAATCACAACTCTATCCTTTACACTTGCCTATGTTGAGTTGTAAATATTTAGACCCTTTTGCCGACATCAAAATGGCGAAGCAAATCAATGGGCATGTGACTTCATCATAATTGGGATGAGAATATGGTGTAAGTCCCACCATCCATTGTTGCAGTGCATGTACACTCCCATTGCATATGCAATGGGGGATTTATGATTGTTAATAACATTAAAATCATACAAAAATGGGTAAATACTCCTCACCATAGTTGAGAAAAAACTATATGTGGTAGTAATGTATAGAGTTATAGCTTTACTGAACTTGAGAATTTTTCAAAAATAGTAGAAACATATGTTGATATGCTACAAAATAGAGAGTTATACGTGACTTGTCACATTAAATGAAATAATAGCAGTAATGTTATGTAGATTGAAATAGGAGTGATCTTGTCTTTTTCTAAATTGAATTGCAATAATATCAGCAATGTGTGTATGGATAAAGTGAAAAATACCGTATCTCGAAGTGAAGAATCACTTGATCGAAGCTCATGCCACCATGTTTTGTTGTCTATTTCGTACGGTCCAAATTGAAATGGAGCTAAAATCTTGTTTTTTTTTTTTGCTTGTGAACTTTCTCTTGCTGCATAAAAATATTAATGCATTGAAATGGTTTATCTCAAAAAATGAAGTAGAAAACAAATAAGTGCAACTTACACTTGACCAGGCTTGTATCCATCGTGAAACCATTCCTCAAAGCATGTGATGTCGTCATCATCAGGAGGGTTGAGTCCCTCCTTAAACGCATAAATGCTAAATCGAGAATTTTGACTGCAACCTCTTGTTGGTGTAATTTCATCATTAGTGTCCAAACCTACTTCAACAATATGCATATGTGTAAAAACACCATTAAATAAGAGAATTTAAAATAGAAAATGTAAATATTGTATATCAGATTTGAAAATAAGAAACGTGCCTCTGTCCCCAATTTTTCTTTGACATCACTTGCAACCTTGATAGCTTGGCCATATACATCTTCATTTCTCTTAATAACACTTTTAACAACTTCATCAACCTATTTGAAAATTTCTTCTGTATATTATAATTCATCATCCCCCATGTCAAAATAAGGAATGACGTGTTCACCACTAAACTTACCAACAACCTTGTAATGGTCAACATAAATGTTAATCTCTTTTAGCAAAAATAACAAAATATATGTTGACAGTAAGATAAACACATACCTTAGTCTTCGATAGTCCTACATCACTAGGTGGAACCAATTGAACTGCAGACTCTACCACATTTGACTTCTCAAATAATTTCTCCTCTAACTCATCCATGAACCCATCAATCTTTACATCCAGGCTGCGTTGCAAAGCATTGAAATCAAACTGCAATTGTAGTTGATGTGATATTATTCAATCCTAGTTCAACTGTAGTATATTCACTTGTTTTTCGAGTTGTTGAATTAAATGTCTATGTGTGATCTATGGAAAATTCAACAGAAATAATGTTCAGCTAATGTACATTAACTTAGCATTGTAATTCTTTCAAATATATATCCAAACTTTTTCCTCATTGACTTCAGAGCTATTTTGATTATTGCTATTTTGGGGTGATTTCAATCGATTAATAGGATGATCAACGAAATTAGAGTCGTCATTATGAATTAAGTCACCATGATGCCTTATGGACACAACAACAAAATATGTACTCTTTTTCCTCCTTGGTAGGTTCAAGTGTGGTAACTTCTACCAACAAAAAAATTAAAAACAACAAAACAATTATAAGTAATCAATATTAATAGAAGTTTAAAAACAACAAAAAAAAATTGAAAAAACATTATATTGTCATACATCAGGATCATCTAATGTTATGTTCTCCCACAAAGAAGACTTCACGTGAATATCAGTATTCCAATTCAAAATGCGAGGCTGCGTTTGACGAACCTTTTTACAAACTACCTTAACTAAAGATGGAATGAACTCATATATCCAAATTTGGAATGCCATGGGAAAACCATATAATCTATACATGGTCAATCCTTTCAATTTGCCCTCCAAAGCAAGACCCTTAGACAATGCAACCTTCAAATTGCTAAATGTCATTCTAAACAGCTCATGGCCCAATGGAAACCTATCTATATCAAATGAATCAATGATTGTCATCAAGTTTTCTGGAACTTGTTTTGGGTAGGTGTAGTAAACAAGTATGAAGAGATTAGTACAACGATCCCAATTTTTACAACTTCTTCATCCTTTGTATTAGAATGCAAATTCTCCCAAACTTGTTCAACATCTTTTGGGTATATATTTTTGACATAATTGAAATATTTATCTTTCAAAACACAACGGCTCCTTCAAAATTTAGAGATAGTCTCGGTTCAGTTCTACTCAATCCAATAACCAAGCACAACTCTTGAATAGAGAATTTGATTAACTTCCCATCTATTTTGAACCACATTTCATTTGGGTTCGACTGCTTCACTTCCATTAATAATATTTTGTGTATTAATTAGTGTTGTAAACGAGTCTCTTCAACATCAAGAAAATGGCCAAAACATGTACTCCTGAACAATGCTTTTTGTGAGTCACTCATCTTTAATTTCAACTCCAAGATGACGTCGTAGTTGGCAGATACCAAAATCCTACCACCAAACTAATTTTTTTGGGTCTATACAATAATCCAACTCATGTAAAATAAAATAAAAAATATCACCATTAATTATCATATCATCTACATACATTGTGATGGACACTACAAGTATGATACATTTATAACAAGTATGGTACAAAATCACAATTGGTATAAATCACATTTAAAAAATCACGGCGCGATAGTCAACGCTTATGTTTGATCACATTTATACCAAGTATGATATCAAGCATACAATTTATACAAAATCATGGCATGATAGTCGACGCTTATGTTTGTTTGATCACATTTGGAACAATTGTGATATCAAGCATACAATATATACAACTTATAATATGATACAAATTACAATTGGTATAAATCACATTTAAAATCATAGCGTGATAGTTGACGCTTATGTTTTGATTACATTTATAACAAATATAATACAAAATCATTTGTAGCAAGTATGATACAAAATCACAATTGATATATCATATTTACAAAATCGCGGCATGTTAGTTGACGCTTATGATTGATCACATTTATAGCAAATATGATAAAAGTAGAATATATTGCTCGACACTTATGTTTATATCAAATTTATACCAATTATAATACAAAATCATACTTGGTATAAATCACATTTACAAGCGCACTCTTTCGATAGTCGACACTCATGTTTGTTCACATTTGTAAAATACAAAGTTGTTTACAAATTCTAGTTTTAAATTTGTAACTTGGTGCAAACTTACAAAAAGATCAAAAAGAGTTGAATCTATTGCAGATTTTTTTTTTTTTTGAATTGTTCACTTGGAATCTGTGTTATGTTCGTTCTCCTTCCCTATTTCAAAAAACAAGAGAAACTACTTGTAAAAAGAAATTACTTATAACTACATGAAAATGTGTTCGTACGCCTATTGAGTGCTTCATATTTGAAAAGTACTCCCCAAATTCTTTCTCATGGCTGTTGACTTCACTTGAGTTTTGTATATTCACTCTATAATTTGGTGCATTCACAATCATTTTTCTCATTCTAATAGGTAATTATGAATTTATTAGTCATCCATTGACATGTAGTATCGAATCATTCCCAAACATGTTTAAAGTTAAATGCGAGCATAATATAGAACTAACATACAGTAAATTTTCAATAAATCAACAAATCCCAAATTAGTGCACACCCACAAATTTCCTTGAAATAACTTTCATCTCTATTCAGATATCAAAAAGTAGAAAACCCCTAATTTTATAAGCATGTATGGTGCATTTCACTTTTCATTAGTGAATAGGAAAAAAATAATAAACACTGAATGCAAAAAATTCATCAAAATGTCAATAAAAATGCATAAAATCCGAAACCCCTAAAAAATCCAAAACAATCATGAAAATATACAAAAACCGAATACCCTAATTATTACTTACCCACAGATCATGTATTTCATTTTTCTTTTTCTTCTTTGAAATGGATGTTAGGTCAACTGTATCTATCATCCTTTTGCCTTTATTTCGCTTTTGAGTGCATTTTTTGTCCGACAAAAGCTTCAAGCTGCTATGGCTCATAGAATTTTCGGTCACCTTTTTCACCAGCAAAACATCTTTGTTTGCTGACCGAGTTTTTCGATGACTTGGAGTATCGATTTTGGGTTCCAAAATCAGAACAAAACTACTATTTCCCGTCGGAGACTCTTTCTTTAAAACTAAGCGAGTTATTCGACGAGTGGGTGTCTATTTCTCCCAAAATCTACTTCAACAAATTAAAATTAGAGTTTGGATGGGATGGTTTCAACCATTTGTGGCCAGATTTTGAAGTAGAGATATAGAATACCAAAAGACGATTTCTAAAAGAGCAAGGGTTGAGATCGAGAAGAAGACAATTGTAATGGTGGGCTGAAATTGGGTATTGGGCCCAATAATTTCTCTTTACGATTTTTATTTTTTTAAATAAAAATATGAAAAAGTAAAAATAGAAATATAAAATTAAATGGGGATATCTGATGTAATTTCCTCTTGAATTAATGTGATGATTTATCAAAATTAACAAATATTATTTCTACACCTTCCAAATTTATAGTGCCAAAATCCAATTTACAAAGGAATGTAAAATAATTAGTTCTAATATTTTACTAAACTAATTTTCTAAATCTTCATTTGCATATAGGGAAAAATTGACAACAACCCTACTATTTACAAATATATTGAAAAATACCCTCAAAAGTAATTTTTTAAAATTTACCCAAAAAACGGCATACTTAATAAAAATACCCTAAAACTACCAACAAACCATTTGAGAAAAAACACGTAAAAAAAACAAAATCAACCCCAAAATTCATCACCCAACCGCCAAACCTGTGGAAACCCAAATTACAACCAAATTTCATCAAAATTGATGTTACCCAATCCCTACAAAACTATAAATATTGATTTTAGATCACGTGTTTTCGTCAAAATCTCAAACAGAAAATCAAACATCAAATAAATCATCTAGCGATTCTCGAATTTGTTTGAAATTTTGAACAGTCGATAATTCATTGATGTATTAAATACAAGCTCAAAATTTATTTAAATATGCAAAAGAGCTACTTTCATTCCAAAAGATTCTAAAATTTTTTCGAAGTACTAAGAATTTGGTTTAGTATTCATGCCGATTTCTTCGTTTCAAAGCAAATTTCCAGATATAAGGTAAGTAATATTTATTTTTGTTTGAAAGTAATCGTGTGGCTTTTTTTGGACTTAGAAACATATTTTGTAAATGAGTAACACATATGTTACTATATATTACAAAGTTTTTTGGTGCATGATAAATTGAGTAACATGTATTGTGCCTATCACGTGTTTGGTACAAGTTAAAATGAGTAATACATGTGTGTTACTGCATGTATTAGAATATGTGATACATGTAGCATAAAATTTGTAGTAACACGTGTGTTACTACATGTGTTACTATATGTCACTTGCTTCATTAAAAATTTACATTTAATCACACCGGTAACACGTGTTTACTTCATTATAAATTTATGTTCTGTCTATTGAAATGCATTTATCATGGCAATTTTTATCATGTGGCTTTTTTTTTGGACTTAGGCATTTTGGAAATGAGTAACACGTATGTTACTGTATATTACAAAGCCTTTTGGTGCATATTAAAATAAATAACATCTATAGTGCCTATCATTTGTTTGGTGCAAGTTAAAATGAGTAACATATGTGTGTGTCATTGTATGTGTTAGAATATGTAATACATGTAGCGTCAAATTTGTAGTAACACGTATGTTACTACATGTGTTACTATATGTCACTTGCTTCATTAAAAATTTATGTTTAATCACACCGGTAACACGTGTTTACTTCATTATAAATTTATGTTCTGTCTATTGAAATGCATTTATCATGGCAATTTTTATCATGTGGCTTTTTTTTTTGGACTTAGACATTTTGGAAATGAGTAACACGTATGTTACTCAGATATTACAAAGCCTTTTGGTGCATATTAAAATAAATAACATCTATAGTGCCTATCATTTGTTTGGTGCAAGTTAAAATGAGTAACATATGTGTGTGTCATTGTATGTGTTAGAATATGTAATACATGTAGCGTCAAATTTGTAGTAACACGTATGTTACTACATGTGTTACTATATGTCACTTGCTTCATTAAAAATTTGTGTTTAATCATACGAGTAACACATGTGTTACTGTCTATTGAATTGGATTTATCACATCAATTTTCATCATGTGGTTTTTTTTTGGACTTAGACACATATTTTGAAAATAAGTAACACATATGTTAATGTATATTACAAAGTTTTTTGGTGCATGATAAACTAAGTAACATGTATAGTGCCTATCATGTGTTTGGTGCAAGTTAAAATGATTAACGCATGTGTGTGTTACTGCATGTGTTAGAATATGTGATATATGTAGCGTAAAATTTGTAGTAACACGTGTGTTACTACATGTGTGTTACTATATATGTTACTATATGTCACTTGCTTCATTAAAAATTTATGTTTAATCATACCAGTAACATATGGTGTATAGTAGTCTATTGAAATGGATTTATCATGGCAATTTTCATCACGTGGCTTTTTTTTTTGACTTAGAGACATATTTTGCAAATGAGTAACACGTATTTTTGGTGCATGATAAATTGAGTAACATGTATAGTACCTATCATGTGTTTGGTGCAAGTTAAAATGAGTAACGCATGTGTGTGTTACTACACGTGTTAGAATATGTAATACATGTAGCGTAAAATTTGTAGTAACACGTGTGTGTTACTACATGTGTTATATGTTACTTGCTTTATTAAAAATTTATATTTAATCATATTAGTAACACACGTAGTTATTGCTCTATTGAAATAGATTTATCATGGCAATTTTCATCATGTGGTTTTTTATTGGACTTAGAGATATATTTTGCAAATGAGTAACACGTATGTTACCAGTATATTACAAAGTTTTTTGGTGCATGATAAATTGAGTAACATGTATAGTGCCTATCATATGTTTAGTACAAGTTAAAATGAGTAACACATGTGTGTGTCACTGCATGTGTTATAATATGTGATACATGTAGCTTAAAATTTGTAGTAACACGTGTGTTACTACATGTGTTACTATAGGTCACTTGCTTCATTAAAAATTTATGTTTAATCATACCAGTAACACATGGTGACACATGTGTTACTGTCTATTGAAATGGATTTATCATAGTAATTTTCATCATGTGATTTTTTTTTGGACTTAGAGACATTTTGCAAATGAGTAACACATATGTTACTGTATATTACAAAGCTTATTGGTGCATGATAAACTGAGTAACATGTATAGTGCCTATTACGTGTCTGGTGCAAGTTAAAATGAGTAACGCATGTGTGTGTTAGTGCATGTGTTAAGAATATGTGATACATGTAGCGTAAAATTTGTAGTAACTAAGAAGTAACTCACGTCTACTATTTTTTTTATGCAAATTGTGATCATCTTAACATTGTGTGTTACTGTTTGATTTTTCGGGCTTGGGGTACATCAATATCTTCTTACATTACAATGGTGAATGGAATGAAAACTATGAATACAAGAATTTCAAGAAGGCAAAGATCTTAGTTTGTCTAGAATGCACATTCAAAGACGCTTCGTTGAAGAAATTTATTCATAATTGGAGTTGAATCAAACAACCATGGAGATAACAATTCGAGATCAAGTGAAGTATAGTAAGCCTCCGATAAAGATTAGAACTAATAAGTCACTCGGTCTTTTATTTGGAATTGAAGAGAAAAGACAAATATTTTACAAGTTTTCCCTTATGCATTGATTTTTCAACAGTAACTGCTAGTATTGCATCATTTAATCTTTATCAAGAGCTCCATTTGAAAAAACTAGCTGCTGCTATAAGTTCAGACATGCTACAATTGTAGCTATATGAAAGAAATAACACAACACTCATAGCCCCTCCAAGGTTACCAACTGTTGAAGATAATGCTTATGAGATTTCTCATTACTTACCTGAAGATGTGATTATGGAAGCTGAAACAACCATGATTTTTCATCCAAATGTTGATAAAATTGAAAGAAATCAAATTTATTGGAATAAAGAAATCTTGATAAATAGTGTTGCAATATATGCCATACGAAACCACTTCCAATTCAAGGTGAAAAAATCGAGACAAAAAAGTTTATGTCCTAAAATGCATGGATTCAAGTTGTCAATGGTCTTTCAGAGCTTCAAAGGTTGGAAAAACAGACAACTTCAAAATAAGGTACATTAGAAATGAACATGTATGTTCAATGGATATAATATTAGGAAATCATTGACAAGATTCTAGTTCATTGGTAGGAAGTTGCATCAAGTATAAATACACCTCTGCAAAAACTATATATACTCCAGGTGATATAATAAAGGGTTAATTACACTAATGGTCCCCATTCTTTCATGTTTGTAACGATTTCATCTCCATTCTTTTTTTTTAACAGATATCATCGCCATTCTTCTATTTATTCTCACAGAGGGTCCCTCAAATCACTATTTTTCACTATTCCGACAATTCTATGACAATTTTACCCCTTGACTTAAATAAATTAAAATAATAGGAATAAAAAATACAATGAAAGTATTGCAATTGGGCCCTTAACATTTTTAAAAGTACAAATAATTCCTAAACAATTTTTTTTATTCAAATAGGTGTTCTTCCCAAACTCAAAAGAAATCATCTTTCCCCACCCCCATCCCCACCCCCACCCCCCACCCCCCCCCCCACATCCACATTCTCCTTCTCTTGTACGAGATGGCTCAAAATCGCCATGTCTAAGTTCCTCTCCTTCCTC
Source organism: Forsythia suspensa (assembly GCA_023638005.1). Taxonomy (NCBI): domain Eukaryota; kingdom Viridiplantae; phylum Streptophyta; class Magnoliopsida; order Lamiales; family Oleaceae; genus Forsythia; species Forsythia suspensa. The sequence goes on along the minus strand of CM042670.1, from coordinate 22,303,839 downwards.
TCTCCCACACCCTCCGACTAGTTAGCCACTACCCACTGCACCGGGCGCCCGCGACCTCTGACAAGGAGAGCAGCCTCATTAATGGATCCAACGAAACGCATGCACGCCCTCGGCCCAACGACCATATTCGGTGGGCTCACGAAAATAGTGGAGATATGCTATTTCGGTTGGGGATATTCCTATCCCTATTTCTCGCTAAATGCGATGTGAAAATTGTTTACCCCACATCCTACCCCCACAAAGCCCCTCTTATCTTCCGAGTTTACGCCGCCTTGACTACCCACCAAAAACAGCCCCAAAAAGACAGAACCACCATGAGAATACGGAAGAATTCCAAAATTTCTCCAACGATATATGCGAAGATCTTCATTGAAACCGGGACCGTGCTTCAAACCCCATGTTTGTCGGTTGAATCAATCCCCTTGGGATGTTATGAATTTTCACCACCATCAACTCCTCTTGCCACCACTACCTTCGCCGTCATTCCGGTTAGTTAAATTTAGTCTATATTGACTCGAATTTGTTTTTATAGATAGATCTGTCAAAATCCATTTGTTTTTCTTCTCAAATGTCCCTTCATTTTTGCTACTATTCTTTTTTCTTCTAGGGTTTTTGAAAACTCATCATTAGGGTTCATTAAAAAATGTGAATCAAAGGGTTTTTATCGTGTATTTGGGCTTTGGAATTTTAATTCTTTTGTGGGTTTTCACTGTTTTGTTTATTATAGCTTGGGTGTTTCTAATTGTTTACCAAATATTTCGGTTGGGGATATTCCTATCCCTTAGACATGGCGGCAGAGCCATCTGCACAGGAGAAGGAGAATGTGGGGGTGGGGGTGGAGAAAGATGATTTCTTTTGAGTTTGGGAATAACACCTATCTGAATAAAAAAAATTGTTTTGGATTTATTTGTACTTTTAAAAATGTTAAGGGCCCAATTGCAATACTTCATTGTATTTTTTATTCTTATTATTTTAATTTATTTGAGTCAAGGGGTAAAATGATCATAGAATTGTCAGGATTTGGGGACCCTCTGTGAGAATAAATAGAATAATGGATATGATATCTGCTAAAAAAAAGAATGGGAATGAAATTGTTACAAACCTAAAAGAATGAGGACCATTAGTGTAATTAACCCTATAATAAATGACATGAGGAATGAGTATGGGGTGTCACTAAGTTATAATAAAGCTTAGAGGGTTCGAGAGCATGCATTTATGGAATTGAGAGGTGATCCAAATGAATCATATAGAAAACTTCCTACATACTTGTACATGTTAAAAGTAACAAATCCAAGATCAATTACAAAACTAGAGCCGATGTAAACAATCGGTTCAAGTATTGTTTCATGGTGGTACGTTATTCACAAACATGTACCCAAGACACCAATAACAATATTTTTGTATTGGCTTTGAGTTGGAGACAATGAGAACAACAGTTCATGGGAATAGTTTTTACTGATTGTTGAAAGAATCTTATGGAGAGCGGAAAACTTGTGCATCATATCAGATAGACACCCGAGCATAAAAAATTCTATACAAAAAGTATACTCGGAAGCCATGCATGGTGTGTTTGTTCATACCATTTATTGCAAAATTTAAAGAAGACTATTGGCAAGGGTAAAAAAAAACATAACGAGACCATTACAATGCGACTACTAGAGCTTACACAAAGGCTGAATTTGACAATCACATGAGCTAACTTGAGAAAATCGACAAAAGAATCTAACCTTATTTGGTAAGTTTTAATGTTTATTAGTATAACATAATACCTTTAACAATTATAATATACTAATTGACAAAAATTTGTTCTTCATGTAGGAAGAAGTTGGATATCATACATGGTCGAGAGCCTACATGACAAAGAATAGATATTCAACAATAACGTCAAATATAGTTGAGTCAGTCAATTCAAGTATGAAACCGGCCAAGAGTTTTCCTAGACTTTTTGTTAGAATTCTTGAGATGCCTTGTACAAAATTGGTTTTCCAAAAATCGGGGAAGATGCACAGACAACATTCACTACACTTGCAACAAAATATGAACGTATGATGCGGAAAAATTCAAGAGACACAATAAAAATGAAGGTAACATCTAAAACATTATTGATTCTTTTATTGAAAATTCAAGAGACGCAATAAAAATGAAGGTAACATCTAAAATATTCTTGACTCTTTTAATGTAACGTCAACTATGATAACATGCACTAAAAAGAATACAGTAACACACATGTTACTAAAGAAGAATAACCATGATATATGACTTTTAACATACAGTAACATATGTGTTACTCATACATTAATCAACTCTTTCTTCTTGTGATCGCAACTTGATTGTGATTTTTGTTCTTTGTTCACTTTGTTCAACCTCTTACTTCTAGTTGATATGAGTAACACATATGTTACTATATGTTAGAAGTCATAAATCATGCTGAATTTTATTTATGTATTGTTTATTGCCTATTAGATACGATCTTATATATATGGTACTTCGTACCTTTCATAGGTGTCTTCATCTAACCAAGTGCTACACCAACTTAATGACGGTGTATCTTACTATTTAGTGAACATGCACGAAAAGACCTGCTCATGCATAGATTTCAAATGGATGAGATTCCATGCAAACATGCTCTTTATGAAATTTTGAGGTATTTTTCTATTGAATTTCATACTTGATTGTTTCTTGCAATTGTTCTAGTTTATACATCTTCACTTTTTGAGAATATTATAAGATTTTTTGCTTATGGATTCATTTCAAGGGCATGCATAAAATATTTTTACATTAAGACCAGAAATAACTGTTTATGGTATGGCTATTGTATTGACTATAGTTTAAATATGGAATTGAACTATTGTGCATGTGAGGAAACTTGTATTTTAATGTATCATTCCACAAGTTTCATCCAAATGTGGGTTGTGATTATTCATCCAAATCAATGAAAAATGAGGTTTTCTATGATGTAATGGAGCAGGAAATTCAAAAGCATTAAATTGTTGTTTCTTCATATTTTGATTTGAAAATCACTCTGATGGATCATTGAATTCGAGTTCACTGGAACATTGAATTCGACATCGTTGGTGGTTCTGATCTTGGTACTGTTGTCTAGAAAGATAATGAGATAGTGTTGAAGACTCTGAAGTTTCTTAAGGATAGTGTGGATGATCAGAATCATTTAGTGAGTCACGTGATTAATTTGTTTCTAGTTGAAGATACTGCAAATCTGAGCAGGGAAGAACTGTTGATGAAGGAAATTGACAATTTGAAGGTGGAACTGGAGAATGAGAAGAAGAAGAATTTTGAACTGGAATTGGAAATGGAGATTCTCAAGTTGCAGTTATTTGATGAATAATTATGTCTGATTTTGCAATTTTCATATTTTCAAATATGATGCTGATTGAATATAATTGACACGGATTTAATTGTGTTGAGGAATACAAAATTACTCTTCATTTCAATTGTTTCGTTTACAATTATTAAAAGGACATTTATCCCAGTGTTCCCCGCCTTCCCCCGCCATTTTTTCCACATAAGTTTTTTCATAATACTCATTTCTTATTAAGCACTACAACTTTTCATACATCATTTCATTCTTAATCAATGTATGTTCTGCCATTCTAAAAGTTCAATAACATTAAGGTGATGGCGGTGGGAATGGGAGCTTAAGGAAGCGGAGAGGAGTTGAATGGAAGCTGTAATTGGCACGTGAGTTCTTGAAGGAACTTGGACTGTAAAATGGGAATTTTGGTGTTGTCTCAGTTCAAGAATTCAGATTATGTTCAACGGGTTTCACATGACAAAGTCCCATGGAAGCAAGATACCAATTGTGAGTAAATTCAAGAAAATAACTAAAACCAAAAGAGATGGTAAAGTTAAAGAACATGTGATCAAGAAACAAAGGAAATCAAACCATTTGGAGAGAATTCGAAATTGAAGAAAGCAAAGAATAAGCAAATATGGATTGGCAACTCAAATGGGATTTTCAAGCTTGATCAAGTGGGAAAAGAAAAACACAAGAGAAAAAGATAGAAGAAATTTGAAGGAAGAAGAACATGAAAAGGGCTTAAACTTTATGTTGTAATGTAATAATCATGCCAAGAAATGTTGAAATAGAATCAATGCTACAACCTATGATCATCTTAATGCAAGAAATATAATCCATGCTAGTAGTTTTGATCCGAATCAGTTACTCTATAACACTTTAATAAGACTACAAGGCTATTTGATACATTATCACTCTCACATACTTAAACTAGAGTAACATGTATGTTACTTGTTAACACAGATTTTTCAATTTTTCAAGATCATTTGACACTTGATATTTGAAAAATCTATGTTCTCAAAACCATCATACAAAAAAAAATGATGAATGAAAAATATTCTTCAATTGATAATAACAAATGTTATATAAAACATGTCATCCGGGGTAACACGTGTGTTCCTTACATGAAAGAGATCATAAAACTACTACGTTAGTTCAAAAATACATCATATACAAATTACTGATTTATACATTAAAAACGAAATGTGTTCCTAAATTTGCATACTCTACTTTACTCTATCCGAAACCCTTTCAACATCCGTATCGTACCCTTCATCCAAATTTTTTGGTCATATTTATAAAATTAGACAGCAAGACTAAGCCAAGCTTCATCAAACTTGAATGTCATTGTTATTTCTTCCATTTTTGGTAAACAAAATACTCGGCATATTTGATCACATATATGCCACAATCACCACTGTAAAAAAAACACACAAATAAGTTCCAAGCATATTTTGAAATTTAATAAGTTAGAAAAAACAATTCCAAGTATATTTTGAAATTTAATAAGTTAGAAAAAACAATTCCAAGCATATTTTGAAATTTAATTCAAACAATTAGATTTTAAAATTTAACTAACATTTGTATTTGTTGAGGGATGTTATCCAATATGTTAACAGTCAATTGATCAAGAGGATCATTGCCATCGTAGAGACTTCTATCTACAACACTAGAGGCCATAGCATTATAAAATCCACTATGGAGTAGCAAATATGGAATGATTTCAGCGTATGGCTTCACCGATTGATGAACATGAAAGTCACGAATTATCTTACGATATGAATTGTACACAGTAAGGCATCGACGTCCAACATCAAAATCTAAGAGCATTCCATGTGCTTTATTTTCCATCAAAACAGGAATTAGCACATGGTCAACATCCCACTATGGTTTGCTACATCCTATTCGATATCCTTGAACATACGATAGAAGCACTTTATGATTACCCACCACACTTCGTTCATTCAAATAAATTTGCAAAATCATCATAATGAAACAGTCAAATGTATAATCGATCGTGGTCAAACGGATTTGTAATCTAGTACTATGCTTCACTGTCTTCTGGAGAAGATAAAACGCAACATCAATATGTTGGAAAGAAAAAACAGCAGCCAATGTAATGATAAAAAAATAATGTCTAGTTAACTTCCAAATGATAAATTACAATATAGAAAATATATAAATTATACCGTGTCTCCCAAGCACTCTCCGGGAGTCCGCAAGTCATAAAACCATTTCTTATTAGCAACCTCAGCGACTCCAAAGTCAAAGGGCGGGTTGAGTATTTCGTTCTTATCATCAAATCTCTTCTTCTTAAAAACATAATACTTACAAGATATTAAAAACAATCAGCTCATTACAGTATAACTATTTGGAAGAAAGAAAGAAACTTACTTATTCTTCTTGGATAACCCTAGGATATACCATTCCTCAAAGTCAACAACGTCATCAATAGCAACAACAATTAATTCGACACTTAATGCATATGTACTAGTCCTTATCTCTTGAACTATTACTTTACTTTTTGCTGATGATCCAAAATTCGAGGTATAAGGTGATCTAAACACTACTGCTTTCCGAAGCCTCTTCCTTGGTATATCAGGTGTACTATCATCGACTAAAATGTAATCATCATCAACATCCTGAAAAATAAATAACATTATAAATTACATAAAAATGTAAGGGTCACAATTATTTGTGGATAAAAGTAACATATAATGTGAAAACAATACCTCTTCGTTTTTAAAAGTTGACAGATATCTCATTTGAACATATTCATCAATAAGTTTCAGGACAAGTTCGGTAAATTCCATATCATCTAGTTCAATGTTATTAGCATTAGGTTCATCATCAATCCCTAAGTCAAAACTAGGACAAAAGTTCAGCACATCAAACATACATTTGCTAACAAATGTCCTATCGAATAAATATTTTTTATGTTCTTCGCATCCAACCTAAGAATACAAATAATCAAAATATAATATTTTAAAAACAGCAACTCATAAACTCAAATTGAACTTCTTACAATTTCAAAGAAAACATATTACATTTATTATATGTACCTCAAACTCAGTACCATTTTCATTGTTAATTTTATAAACCTGAACTTGTTTCCCTTTTCTATCAAATTGAACTCAGAAAAATATAAAACTCCTTGGTTTCTGAATTTATGATAGAAAATAACATATGTGTTACTCATTTATAACGCACTAAAAATCACAAGTTACTAGATGTACGTGCCTCCTCCCAACTTCAACATCTTCAACTCGTGATCCAATGACATCCTCGAATGAACCTATACAAATAATTAACATAACAAAATATTAGCATAATTTATTCTTTTCAATACACAAGAACATATGTGTTACTTTCGAAGAAAATGTCGGTATCAAACCTGAATTTCTTAACAAATTTGAACAAAATGGCTTAAATTGAGATAAAATTAATAGTTGTACAATTCAAGCAAATCCAAATCTAGTAAAATATGATATTATATCATAATTCAAATATCGAACGTGGCATATCAGTTTTCATCTTATACAAACATATTTATTTTACCAAGATTCATACCATATAAAATAAATATAAATATTAGTATGATTTATACAAATATCATATACCTCAAAATATGTTCCACTATGGCCAACGTTTTCATTGTTAGATGTATCAAAATCAACTCCATTCCTTTTAGGGTTCTGATGTTCAACCTATAAAAATATAAATTAGAATGATGGTAACACATATAGAAAAATATATAGTAACACATGTGTTATTGTTTGCGTGCAACATAAATCCTAAGTTTTCAGTACATAGTAACATGATACTCGTTGCATCATTTTATTTTTAATTAAAATGCATCCAAAAAAACATAAAAAACCATTGATTATTTTAACATGCACCAAAAACCATAAAAATACAAGAAAATGATTTACATTCCTCCCCATAGAAGTATCATCGGTGTACAAAACAATCTGCATGTCCAAAACATTAGAAGAATTACCACCGGTTTCTTTTCCAAATTAATTTAGAAACTCTACAATCATCCCTTGCGCATTCCTATTTAAATTAGTCATTTCCTTTCTCAAATCATTGTGCAAAGAAATAATTTGAGCTTGATTTCTTTCTAATTCTTGCTGCTTGAATTCAATTTGTGATAAACGATTCATGACGATTTCGTTTAATTCACAACCATAAAAAATAACAAACGAAACAGCATCATACAAAAGAAAAGCATAATTCATAAACAAATTTAAAAAACTAGTGACTAAAACTATAAACACTGTCTCACCTGTCCTTTTTCGTCAGGAGAGGGCCTTGAAGAACTAGCACCAAATTTGTTGGTTGTCTGCTTCTTATGAAACAATCTCGAAGCATATATCTCATTCTTCTCTTCATTGGTTGCCACAAACTGAATTACTTCAAGCTACATGAAAATCATTGGTTAATAAAGTCAAATTCTGAACACAATAAAAACAAAGTAATAAGTAATTACTTCATCTTCTAGGTGTGGACCTAGTAACATGCACATCAATTTCCCACTTCAACATGCGAGGATATGCCTCTCAACCATGGTACAAAATTTTCCATTAAGGCAAGCAATTGTCTCGTAGGCCCACAGTTGGAGGGAAAGTGGAAATTGTTCACCAATAAGACCAAGAAGACTTTTTACCACATACGCGCTTCTTGTTTTCCAAACTTAAAGCAAACATGAAAGACTTAAGTGTGATTCGATAAATATCGTCTCCCCAAGCAAAGGCATCACACTCCAGCCTATCAACCAACCTCATATGACGTTCATCAACTGATTTGTTATAGAAAGTAGTGTACAAAAAATATGATATCGGGTAAAGCTTAGCCAACTTCACAACATCTTCATGAGATACTTGGTCATTCAATCCCATGAAAACTCGTTGGAGCTCAAATTTTGATACTTTTTGAAGACCAAAAAAATATGTATCCTTTATACGGGTCCTTTCCTCGAATCATATGAAGAAATGTCTTCAGTGCCCAAACCTCGGAGTCCTATTGTAAGACAAAACTCACCCAACGAAAACCTAGTACACTCTTCTCCTATTTTAAACCATATTTCATCATCGTTAGGTCATTGAACCTACCTTAACAACAATGAATAGATCAATTGAGGTTGTAATATCAATCTTCACATTTCAAGAAAAGACCCAAGACAACTGCCTCAAAACATCTCTTTTTCTACACTATTCAATTTATGGAAAATGTTAGCTATAACATCATCCATATACTTTACTACCAGTTTACCCGATGCCCATGTCTTCGGATTTGTTGTATAATCCCAATCTTGGCAAAAGATATATCATACGAGTCAGTACATATAACATAATGTTAATCACAAACCCAAACAAATAGTATAAATGACAACCACCACTTTTCAAAGAAACATCCAAATCACCTAAAATTTGTGCAGAAACACGTAAAAAGAGTATAGAACATATATTTTATGAATGACCTAAGCTCAAGATCTGACACACATCCAAATAGTCTAAAATGAAGCCACAATCGACTAAATGCAGACCAAAAAAAAATTCCTTGAAGAACCGTACATTGAGAAAGCCATAGAAAAACTAAACTACAAAAATCACCAAAAAACTTTGAAAAAAAACATAATAAGCTACAAAAAAAGTAAAAACACACATATAATCAGCAATCATGAAGAAAACCCATAAAAACCTAAGCTACAAAATACACAAAAAAGCAATACATACATTTGGTACATATAGGACTTCATCATCCTCTTTTGATTTCTTCTATTTCTTCAATTTCTTCTTATCTCTTCAAGTTAAAGTCTCAGCTGCCTTTCTCTTCACCTTTGAAGACGCCATATTTATTTGTAACTCGATATTTACCGATTTCCAGGTTTTCACCATGGCTTGATTGAAGAACCGATTATAGAAAGTGGAGAGGAACAAATTGTGAAAGATTGCGTTTAGATCGTGATGTTGTTTTGTCCTAAATGGGTGCTTTTATTGAAGAATTCATTATGGCAATTGGATTGAAGAAAGTGCTTTGCCCTTGAAGAAGAAATTGGGAAAGTGTTTTGCCTAAATGGGTATATTTTCAGGGAGTTTACGTGGGTTTTGGGTGAGTTTTGTCCAATATACCCTTAACTAGCTTAACTATAATATGAGTTAAATATCATTAAATTGTAATTAAAAAGGGTAAATATTGATATTATTAAAAAGAAGGTATATTTTAACTTTATTTGAAAAATGAAGTATTCTGGCTAATTAACACTATACAAAAATGTGTAAATATATATGGGCGTACCTTATATTTCCTACACCACCCGTACCAACAGCTGGAATTCTTCTTTGCAGCTCCATTTTTTATTACAATTTCCAAAAGGAGCACCTTATCATTTGTATTGAAACAAAATTTCCCATATGCAATTCGTAAATTGCCGAGCCTCTTGAAAATGAAGATTTCTTGGGCCATTTTCTTCCACCAACCGAAAAATAGCAGTAAAACTCTTTTTGTTGTTTTCTGGTAGCAAAAATATGCACTTCTTGTAGTTCAAATTGTGCCCTTTTTAGAGGGAATCCTGCCCAATGAAATTGTCGGAATATGTTTGTTTGGTCAAGAGTAACACATTAACTTATAAGTAAGATAAGCAATAATACTTGATCAACTCAAAAGCCCCTCTAGGACAAAATTATATGGGCCGTCTCAAATCCAGGTATATATCATCCAATCCTCAAGGTTTTGATCTTAAACATGTAACAAAGTGCTTAGTGTACTAAAAATACCATTAAATCCAAGATTAAGGTTTTAAATCATAAAAACCATATCAAGATTTTCCTCCATTTTCAATATTTTGAACAAAACTCTTCCATTCTTTGTCATTCATTAAACAGGAGTATAAATGTATGTTAAGGGCATTTCCAACATAAAACATAAATGGTCTAATTCTATATCCAACGAAAAACATTAAAATCCCTAAAAACGAGTTCTCAATAATGACAACAACTTACCTCAAGTTAGAGTTCTTATATGGTTAGTTCTTATATGGTTAAAACCCAAGCTTTTGATAGGAAAATGGAGGGATTTGAGAGAAGAAAATTGGACGTGGAAATTTCTTCTGTAGAAGAGGCGTGCAGAAAGAAATGGGGAAAAGAAAAGATTGGGAAAGCAAGTCACATAAAGGGCATTTTTGTACTTTTGTTTAAAATTCTACTTTTCTTCAAAATAAAATAAATGACCATGTTGACCGGTAATGATCTCCTCCCCATGTACACTAATATTTCACATTTTTTCAGATTTGTAACGATTTCATCTCCATTCTTTTTTTTAGCAAATATCATCTGCGTTCTTCTATTTATTCTGACATATGGTCCCTAAATCACTATTTTTCACTATTCTGACAATTCTTTGATAATTTTACCCATTGACTTAAATAAATTAAAATAATAAAAAATAATATACAATGAAAATATTACAATTGAGCCATTAACCTTTTCAAAAATACAAATAAATCATAAATTATTTTATTTTATACAGATAGGTACTCTTCCCTAACAAAAAAAGAATCATCTTTTCTCCCTCCCTCCCTCCCTCCCTCCCCAACCCAACCGGCTGACTCCACCACCTCGGAAATGCTAACATTGTTGTCTTTTAAAACAATCTCGATGACCCCTTGGCGCCATGGACAAATGGAATGCTTCAACTCCATCCGTGCCATGTGATTGGCGAGGCGTTGTGTGTTTTCAAGGTAGAGTTCGTGAACTCGCCCTCACCGCGCCCTCGCTTGGCGGCGGCTAATGGACGAGCTTGCTAAACTTCACGCCAATCACAGCGTGTTATGCCTCCATTCGAACGAAATTTTAATGGGTCTATTCCGGAGGTTTGTCCCAATGTATTCTTTTACTCACCGCTTACTTGCGGTATAACTCATCGTCCGGCAACCCGTGGCCGGCATTTTTCCCTAACCTTTCCAATCTCCAAGTTCTCAACCTCGCCCACAACCATCTCTCAGGGGTGATTTCGGACCAAGTTCCAATAAGTCTCTAGGTGCTGGACCTCTCTTCCAACTCATTTTCTGGCGAAATTCTGATGAACTTTTCCGTGACCCATCAACTCCAACTCATCAACCTTTCGTTCAACAACTTCTCCGATGCAATTCCTGCGACTATTGGAGCACTACAACATCTTCAGTATTTGTAGGTCGACTCTAATAAACTCTACGGCACAATCCCATCGGCTGAAATGAAGAACTTGACCGCACTGTTTCTTGGTGGGAATTCATTTACAGGCCGGTTCCGGTGAGTTTGTGGATCTTTACCACCGGGATTGTTGGATTTATGTGATAATAAGTTGACTGGGAATTTGACTACAGAATTCATGAGGCTTACCAATTTGAGTAACAATAGATTTTAAGTGCTCTTGAATGTTGGGGTTGGGATGGGTTGGGTTGGGTTGGGTTGGGGTTGGGGTTTGTGTTGGAAAAGATGATTCATTTTGTTGGAGAAGAATACTCTGTATAAAATAAAATAGTTTAAGATTTATTTCTACTTTTGAAAAGGTTAAGGGCTCAATTGCAATATTTTTATTGTATTTTCTTTTTCTATCTTTTTAATTTATTTAAGCCAATGAGTAAAATTGTCAAAGAATTATCATAATAATGAAAAATATTGATTTGGGGACCATCTGTGAGAATAAATAGAAGAATGGAGATGATATTTGCTAAAAAAAAAAGAACGGGGATGAAATTGTTACAAACTTGAAAGAATGGGGACCATTAGTGTAATTAACCCTAAAAAGTGGGTTGCAAGGTGTGGGTCCTATGAAATATGTGGATAAAAAATATGTTTGATCAATTTAACCAACTGAAATTTTAATTTAAGCACCTCCAAACATGTTCTAATGTTAAAACATTCTAAGAAATTTTTAAAATTTTGGATTTTCAAACTTATTTTAAATACATAGTTGACGCCGAGGCATCATATATGTAATGTATCGTATTTTCATCATAGTGCAAAAATATTTTTTTTTTTTAATTTGACGATGAGGAAAAATAATTTTCTCATGGCTTAGCGAACTCTATAAAAAGTAAAACCAAATACTAAGACTTATTGACCTACTACATATATATGGGGAGCATGTTTGGTTAAGATTTTTTTTTTTTTTTTTACTCTTTTTATCCTAAACTCATTTTTAATCAAAACTTTCATCAACTTTTCAATCACATTTTTTTTTACTTATATCAAACTCTTAAAAAAACTACTTTTAAACTACAGTAAGTAGACACACAATGTGTAATATTTCATCGGCATAATTCCTTTGACTTACAATTTTTATGGCCTACCAAATTTTGAAATATCAAAATAAAAATTTCCGACATTACCCATTTGATAAAACAAAATAATATTATGGTCAATCCTAAAAATTGGACCCAAAATAAAGATTAGCTAAAACTAGTGATGATATAAATAATGACAGTTGTTGTATGTTATTTAGCTATGGTGGCATGCCCGCTTCAACGATTCGTCCGCCTCACCGGCTTGCCCGCCTCGTTGGTCTCATGAGCACGCTTCGGCAGAGATAGAGCAAAGTTAGCTAGGCGGGCGACCCATTGAATGACGCTGATTACCACGGTTATCTGGAAGACGAAACATCTCTCAACAATTGGAAAGATGAAACATCCCTCATTAACTCCTAATAATGAGTGAGATGAAAGGACACCCGTTATTAAATGGGGGAGATGAAGGGACACCTATCATCAATAACTGCAGGTCATCCCTATAAATAGAGGCCAACCCCCAGGTAAAAACAGAAGACGCAATTCTCATACACTCCATATTGTTATTCTGCATATATGTTTTAATCATATACTGATTATCACACCGGAGTGGCCACGAAGGAAAAAAGCTTTGCCACCTTTTGCAGGTCTCCACCACTCTCGCCGTCGTGCTCGGAGGAGGAGAAAATTATTTATTATCAACCAGTACAACTCTTTGCACTAGCAAGTGGGAGGGGTTGTAGACGGGGATGGGCATAGGCCGGTACATTTTTTATTCTCTGTTCTTTATTTTTTTAGTGTTTTTTTTTTGTTCTTTTCTTTTTCACTGTTTAACTATTTCGAGATACATTGACATGAGCCGGCAGAAATAAACTTTAAAAGATTCATCGTACAAGACGAGTGACTTTTAAACAAAAAACTGGAATGTTTCATTCAGTCGGGACTATCAATTCACGTTTCTTGTTGTTATGGCCATAATTGATTGACTATATCGTATTCATTGACAGGGGTGAAATCAAGAAACTAACTCAGTGAAATCAAGATTAAAATAAGAGTAAAAATTTCTAAACGAAATAATAACACTATAATATAAAAAAATATTATAAATTTTGATGATTTCTTGAGTCAAGTCAAGTTTTTTCCGAGTTAAGTATATTACAATTATTATTTACAATTTTTCATACTTTGAAAATAATATATAATAGCCTACTGTTATTATCATTATATAGGTTTTAATACGAAAATTGAGTGCATTTCACACGAGATTTTCACCAAAGCTCATTGTAACAAAAAATTTCACCGCTCAATATAAAATCCATATCACGTGGAAATTAATGAAACCCGTGAAACTAAGAGTGCTAGTGCTAGTGTTGAGTAACGGATCAAACATCACGAGCCCAGTTATTAATTATTATCATTTCATAAGACATTTTGTCATTTCTTTATTTACCATACTTTTATTTTCATTTATACGCCTCTTCACTCTTGAGACACTTTTAGGTGTAAGTGACCCGGGGTGATCTAATGCCCCGTGTGGGGCAAAATAAAGGTGCTTGCACGTCACATGCACATGGCGACATGTGGGCACCTTATTTCGTAATATAAACGTGTGGAGCTTATTTTGCTCACATGGGGGCATTAGATCTTTGCCAGTAAGTGACCTCTTATATTAAACGTTGCAGTCAGTCTAGTCACTAAGAGGCTAAAAGTTGTAGTCAGTGTACTCACTAAGTGGCCTGTTGGAAATATTGTTCATCCCAAATTAATTTAAATCAAATCAAATCATCAAGGGTCACTACAATCTTTTCTCGTCATTTTAGGTTCTTTTATAATTGTGATCTGTACAGTTAATTAATTAATATATATATATATATATATATATATATATATATTTCATTTCCTTGTACAATAAGAGTAGAAATATGTATATAGCGTCTTTTATTGTTCTCTATATTGTAATAAGAGAATTCTATATTTTTTCTTATGCTCTAATTTTGTTATGGTAAAAAAGTGATATTTATTTTATTTTTTTTTATTCAACACACCACCACATTCCCAGTGTGGTTGTCAGGCCTCAACCAAGAAAGGATGGAGGAGTTCGGATACCCCAACCATATATAAATAACTCATAAAAAATACATGAGAGGGGGGCATAAAACCTGACTTCTAATCAGAAGAGTTAAAACAAACAAATAAATGAATATATAATAAAGCAATAAATAAGGAGATACCACCTCCTAAACAATGAGTCCTAAAAAATCTACAGTCCTCTAATTGTAGGAAGCCCATGTCTATTAATCTGAACTAAGCTGAGGTATCGCCGTGGTAAGTCCTGAGCGTTGTACTCGAAATAGTGTCGACGATCCCAACCCTCTGAAGTAAGTAAATCGGCCACCTGGTTGCCCTCGCGATAAATATGAGAAATAGTATCACGGTCGAAAACAAGGAGATGTCTGATGCGGCGAAGAGTGGCTTGAATAGACCAAGGTCATCCACCTCTGGTGATGCAGTGAATGGACAAAGTAGAGTCGGCCTCAATCCATAAATCTGATAGTACAATCCTCCGAACAAGAATGATATCGTCAAGAATAGCTCTGAGCTCGGCCTCCAAAATAGGGCACTCGCCATATGAAGAGAAGAATGCGCAAACATATTAACCTACTGAATCTCTAATAATCCCCCCTCCACTCGTAAATCCATCTTTGACGCATCCATCAGTGTTGACCTTGTAAGATCCCACTGGTGGAGTACGCCAATAAACCAAAACAGTGGGAAGAAGGGATGGAGTAGTAAGAGAGATACCAAAAATAAGAACAGTATCTATATCTCATTGCCAATGAATAACTCGAAATAAACGACACATGCAACGAGGGGAGATAATTTGGTACACTCTCCAGATGATCCGTCTCGGTTCCATAGGGATATTCTGGTACTTCGCATCATTCCTCGCATTCCAAATAAACCAGAGAATCAAAAGAGGAATGATCGTGCGAATATGACCCCGCATGACAAACTGACCCGAGAAGCGCCAAGGCTGGCGATCTCGAAAGCCCTCCATCGGTCGAAGGGTTATATGAAAAATATCGGAAGAGTGGCACCAAACACGTCAAGACTACAATGTCAATAAATAAATGATGAATAGTCTCAATGGTGAGCAACACCGACAATGAGAAGCCAAATGACTCCCAATTAGCCTCTACGAATCACAACATCAATCGGAATGAGATCCTCGCTATAGTCTCCAAAGGAAGAAAGAGACAGTCGTAAAGATAATAGAACTCCAAATCATGTTGTATACAGCCTGAATAGTATGTCCAGTGCGAACTAACTGCCATGCAGACTTGGTAGCAAATCTACCATCCAAAGTGTCCTTCCACATAATCTGATCGTGCACCTCAGCAGTGATAGGGATGCTTCCTATCAGCTCAGCAATAATATATAGTACTAGCTGAAGAAGTCTGTCAATGTTCCATCCAGTATCATCAAATAATTCTCTAACCTGGATAGAAGAATATGTCAAGTGTGAGTGCTGATCAACTAATGTAGACTCGCCCATCCAACAGTCATGCCAAAAGAATATTTGTCCACGCCCTAACTGCCAAGCAATGTGAGTCTCCGCCTGTGGACTTATGTGCTTCAGCCTTTTCTTTTGTTGAATGACACTAATATGGTGTTGTTCTTGGGGTATATGCATCTCCGTCATGTTCTACCCACATGTATAGTACTAAATGCTAGTCATTTTTCTTGTTCTTTTTTTTTTTGATCGAATTGTCATTTTTCTTGTTCAAGTTCATAGATAATTGATTATGGGACTAGTGAACACATGGTCAACCCTCCTTCTATCCTCTCTCATATTACTTATGAGTGGTTATATTCACAGCACATTTTATTATAAATACACTATATTTTAATTGCATAAAGAAAATTTTAACTTTTATTTATTGTCACATTTATGTTCTTAACTTTTTTTTTTTCATCAAATTTTTATATTTAACATTCTATCAATTAACACATCTTGTTCCTACTAACGATTTTCCTCTAAAAATTCTATTAATTTGCTTTAAAATAAAAGATAAATATTTAATCAAAATTTTTTATTTATTTATTTATTTGCTTATTTAAAAATACGAGGAAAAAATTTGTCTTTTATTCTTTCTTAATAAAATTTTTAGACGGGACCCGTTATCAGAGAGAGACTATATGTGCGAATTAATTTAAGGTTGATGATAAGAATGAGATGAAAAAATATTGAGAACATAAATGTAATAATAAGTAAAAGTTATAGATTTTTTATGCAATTTAAATATAGTGCACTTATATAAAAATGTAATATGAATATATTTGTCCATTACTTATACTAGTTCTAAAACTATTAGATTGTCTAATGGTGTGGATATTCCTAATAACACATGTTGGAAGTATCTAGTTAACGCCAACTATCACTTTAAATAATGTCCTATATGGGTGAGACTAACTCCAAGTCGATATGCATAATATTTATTAAATTAAAAAATAATGAATGAACAAGATAGAATTTGTACGAGACATTCAGTTTTGATTGTGGAAATTCTCAAGTTTCATTGTTTTTAGTATTCAAGAATGTTGATTAATGATCAATTATGAAGCGAATAAGGTCTAAGGATAAAATTAAACTATATTGATGAGACGCCTTGTATTAATTTAATTGGATGTTTACAAAGGGAAGTTAAGTAAAAAATAAATGTTCCATTGATTGTTGACATGTAATTCATGATTACTGAAATAAGCGTAAAATTAAGGAGTGCAATTTCGATCCTTAAGTCGAATTGTTTAATTACGCAACTGGGATAATAACTCTAGCATGTAATAAGTGAATTAAACAATTTTGTTGTTAATTTATTTTGTTGCGCAATCGTTGCATTGATCCAACTTGATGCAAAAAAATTTAAATTTTGTTGTTTCCCTTTCTTTCTATTAATAAATGAGGTATGTGTATATGTGAACAAATAATTTAACTATTTAAACAACATAAAAAAAATTCTTTTATAGTAAATTTGATTACTATTCTTAAATATTTAACTAAATTTAGATTAAATAAACTCTTTCAACTTAAAATAATCCATAATTCTGTCTATATGATTAATCTGAAAAATGCATTTATTAGAAATTAAATTTCACATCTTTAGTTCTATCTGGTAATTAAGGAATTGTCATTGAATATAATTAAGCAACAACGGTTGAAATTGAAATTAATTTATAAAGAGAATTTATTCCTAAAGCTAGGTCCAACTGCTTCATTCTCAGGAGGATTGGAGCTAGTTCCATATTCCCAGGTGTGGTGCTGAAACTTGGTCATACGACGGCTACGTAGTTGAACCCATAGAGCATATTACCAAGTGGGATTGGAGCTAGTTCCAGCATTATTATTTCCAGGTGGGGTGCTAAAACATGGTCCAAGATGGTCTGTGTTATCGAACCCATAGGGCACATTACCCCAGCCAAATCCAGCCTCCAAACTAGGGTTCACTAAAGGAAATTTCAGTACTTGATTCCCACCAATTTGTGAATTCACTGCCCCAATTTTTTTGCAGTTCCTCCATTCAGGCCACGATGTCTTGCATTTTTTGGTCCGCCAAACGTCCCATTTCAGTCATATAATTTGGAGGGACATTCTGCAGATTCAATAAACCAGCTATGCATTGGTGCATGAAAATTTCCATGTCTTTTATTTTGTTCTCCCTCTGCAGCTTCTGGGCTTGTTCTTGAGACTTCCGAATCTTTTTACCAGTATATGATTCTTGGTTGAACATTCTTCGAGTCTGTTCAAGTTTTGGCAATTCCCAAAATATGGAAATAACTTACTGAGCATCCAGTGGTGAAGGCCAAACTGTTGGCTCAGGTTCATAGGCACTGTAAATGATTGCACAAGCTTCTACACCACACAGGATGCAAAGTTCACGCGCCTTGTTTAGCAGTCTCTTCTCACTCTTTTTAAATGATGTCTTTTGCTCCGCCTCGTTTGCAATATATTTGAGCTTAATTTTTCCTCTCGTCATGTTTGGGGATGATTTTTGGAAGGTGAAATGGAAATTGATACATTATTGTTTACTATCAAAGAATGGTATTTATAGGTGAAAAAATGAACAAGATCGAATTATTATTTGAATTATATATGATACATAGCAATTGTTTCATTTCTTTCTTTTTTTTCTGCATTGAATTTCCATTACCATAAAAAATAAATAATGTGGATACTGATAGTGAGGAATGATTCACTCCCCACCATGGGGAATAGATATAAAGGCACATCGACACACGTGTGTAATATCGGATGAAATGTCTTGACTTTTATGTCAAGCACTTTTTATTACCCATATATCAACTCCCCATTGTGGGGAGTAGATCATTCCTCTACTGATAGTAATTGTTCCAGATTTTTATACATTATTTGTCAATTTTGGAAAGTTGCTAACGGTCCTCTACAAATGAATTCAAAAATATGTAAAAAGGGGATTATCAGTATTCCAATTTTAGTCAAAGAAAGAAAATAATCCGGTAATATTAAATGCATAGAAATGGTTTTAAAAAAAAATCTCCTTGCAGCATAATTTGATAGCTTGTACATTGAGTTACAACCTGGATTGGCAAAGGCTCCACATCGGTAAGAAAGCCCCGTCATAGGCCACCTTGGCACTCGCACGTGTCACACGAGGGAGCTAGAATCCCATATAACAACAAAAGGCATTCACCTTCTTTGACCTTACCAAGGAAGGCCAAGAAGGGCTTTGCCGTTCCGACGAACTTATTATTCCTCGCTAGTCTCCCACGCCTCCCACGGAGTCCCCACCAGGTAATTTGATATTTTGGGCAACCAAAGAGATAATTCGGATTAACAGAAGACATAGAGCCAAAGACATAATTCAGGAGGGATGTTTACAACATAGAGCCAAAGACATACACCCAGTTGGTTGACCTCATTCAATTAAAAATTCGCTCCGAAGAAACCATTGAAAATCGGGAGAAGGCTAAAAGGGATAAAGGAGAACTCTACCAATCGCATCAAGTCAGAAGGACGACGCGTGATCTCCTAAGCCTCGCAATAATCACTACATGAGATTCAATCAAATCGAAGTCAATCCAGGCATCCACCTAGGCCACCTATGATCTCCACTCCAATTTTGGAAAGTTGCCCTACCGAAGGCCAAGAAGGGCTTTGCCGCTCGACGAACTTATTATTCCTCGCTAGTCTCCCACGCGTCCACGGAGTCCTTACCGTGTAATTTGATATTTTGGGCAACCAAATAGATAATTCGGAAAGATCGTATTTGATTGACATATAGCCGCAGACATAATTCGGAGGATGTTTACAACATAGAGCCAAAGACATACACCTAGTTGGTTGACCTCATTCAATTAAAAATTCGCTCAGAAGAAATCATTGAAAATCAGGAGAAGGCTAAAAGGGATAAAGGAGAACGCTACGGCCGGGAAGGACGACGTTCTCCTAAGCCTCACAATAATCACTACAGGAGATTCAATCAGACCGAAGTCAATCCAGAGCATCCACCTGGGCCACCTGTGATCTCCATTCCACCACTTACCCCAGCTTCGAAGTTCTGCCGCACCCACCTCTTCTTTCAAGGCCTCATACTTTTCTGAGTTTAGGGGCCTCTGCTTTTGTCGGTGAGATGGAAATTTAGGATCGACGTTGAGGAGATGACAACTCACCTTTAGGTCTATTCCAATCATATCCTCATGTTTCCACGCAAAAACATCCAGGTTGTGGCTAAGGAACCTTTTCAAGTCTCTTTTGGATTTTTCTGGGAGATTATTTCCTACTTGGAGCCTCCTCGTTGGGTCATTAGGATCCACTGCGAAACTTTTCAGCTCCTTGACTGGTAAAGTCTGGGAGTCAACTTCCGTCACCCTTGGATCTATGTCCTCGGAGGGGATCGCTTTTTCCATCGAGATATCCTCTGGTGTCTTTTCTGAGGCATTCGTCATTTCTACATCTAAAAACGTCATATTTATCTCTTCTTTCTCTGCCTTTCTCAGGGCATTTCTATAACATTTCCTAGCATCAGGCTGGTTGCCTCGTATAGTCGCCACGCCTCACTCGGTAGGGAATTTTATGTAGAGGTGGTGAACAGACGTTATGGCCCAAAGTTCTTTCAAGGCCGGTCGGCCTAGGAATCCATGGTAGGTTGACCTTATGTCCACTACCAAGAACTCCATGAAAGTGTGGGCAATGAGAGGCTCTTCCCCCATCGTAATGGTGAGGCGTACTATCCCTTTAGGGGTTACACAATCACCCATGAATCTGTAGAGAGGCTCGGTCGATGGTTCCAATGGGATATTAACATTCATCTGCTCGTAAGTGTGTCTACAAGCATTCTTCCTAATCCGTTCCGAGCCACCACTACCCTCACTACAAGGGCATCGCATTGGAGGTAGTAGTGCACACCCTTCATGTCTTCTTCGGTGAAGGTGATAGGTTCTACCTATTTCGATCCTGAGGGTCGACTTTTGATGAGCCAATTGGTCATTAGGGTCCCTTCAGCCTCTTTGGCGTAGCTTTTCTGGGCATTTCAAGTTTGGCATCCAATAAACCTCTGTAAATAGTGTCTATCTCATGAATGGGGGCCTTTTCAGGACCCTTGATTAGGCACGATTTCAGGCCACTTTCCAGTCGAGGCTGCCTGGCTGGACTTCTTGAATTATACCTCTTTCGTGGTTCTTGGCCCAAAGGCCTCATATCCTATTGTTGGGTGTGTCTGTCTTAGAATAGTGGCCAACGACCTCTCATCAGGGATTGATCTCTGTGTCTGGGATTCGTCCCATGTCTGTGCCCCAGATTGGCTATCCTTCTATTAGCCAGATCTTCCACCTCGCGACATTCATCCGTGTTATGTCCATAACTTC
This sequence comes from Forsythia suspensa, assembly GCA_023638005.1. Lineage (NCBI taxonomy): Eukaryota > Viridiplantae > Streptophyta > Magnoliopsida > Lamiales > Oleaceae > Forsythia > Forsythia suspensa. The sequence continues at coordinate 22,282,354 of CM042670.1, read as the reverse complement.
GGTGGACGTAGCAATATTTTGTAGGGGCCACTTGAGGAAAAGGAAACACCGAGAGCGCGTTGGTCCCCGCTTCGTAGTATGTCGATGTGGACATACCATAGTTATAAAGTCCAATCGCAGGACCTGGCATCGTTGGGACGGCGAAATGGAGAAGTAGGCCCTCTTGTGCAGAGGCTACATAACTCATCCCAACATTTGGGTCGGATGGGTAGTTTCTTCGGTACTGATTTTTTTGTTGAAGGGGTCTACCGTGGCTTGGGACATACCCGGCTCTAGAAGCAGGGTTGGCTCCCACTCCACCGTGATTTTTGTAATGGATCATGTTCTCATTTGTTATCTCTTCGGTGATCATTTCTACCAATTAGTCGAAGGTGGATGGGTTCTTGTTGCGGACATCTCTCCAGAACGGGAGGTTCATGTCTAGCCCTGCCTTTAAAGCAGATAGGGCCTCAGTATCGGTTATTCTTTCACAGAATAACATTTCTTCATTGAAGCGGCCCAGGTAGCTATGTAGTGGCTCATTTGGAGTTTGTCTCACGTCATGGAGGTGTTGGACCAGAGCCGAGGTTGGCTTATGTGACGAGAAGTAATTGATGAACGTCTTTTTTAACTCTGGCCAGCTAGGAATGCTTCCGGTGACTAGTTTGTTATACCATCGCTTCACTCCTCTTGGTAAGGTGAGGTGAAAGGCTCTACATTTCAAGGCCGAATTGCCCCTCGGAGACTCATCTCCATCTTATACGTGTTTACATGGTCGAAGTGGTCTCCCCTGCTTATGTAAGGGGTAATTTTGGGTACACAAAACTCATGGAGAATGGATGCATTCCTAATCCCAATTGAAAATGGTAGGTTCTCGTCATCGTCGTCTATTTCGAACGATCTCGTTGGCTTTGGGTTTTCTCCTCCAATGTTCATTTCCGAGAGAATTACGAGGCGCCGAGCTTCTCATTGCTCGTCCCAAAGAGTGTTGGGGCTCTGCGCGTGGTTTGTTGAGGTGGGTAGGGTTGGAAGTCAGACTCTCCCTGGCCTCTGCCTCTCTTGCTCTCCTTTCCTACCTATTCCTAAGGGGACTCTAAGGCTATACTTTCCCTGGTAGATTCTCCCGAGGCCAATTTCTGTTTCCATGTTTACCTAGTCTTTCAAATACGCTGGCAGACACCGTTGTTTGGGTCCTTCTTTCACCTATTGGGAGATTCTTCCCTGTAAGTCCTAGCGTACGAGGCTTCTCCCCTGGCATGAGGATCATGGAGATGACCGCTGTTTATTTCTTGTTCCTCATTGGGATCGTCTAGGTCAGATTCGAGGCAGGTTTCCACCTCGCGCTTGCATCATTTGGATGTACCCTTGCATCTGGGCATGGTGTTGGCTAGCTGTCTCACGCTGGCGGCCATGGTTCTCATTTCTCGTTCGAGATTGGTGGGAGGCCTCCTCCCCTGCCTTCTCCGGGGGGCTTCTTCAACTTTTACTCCCATCTGCGTTTCTCCGTCCGTCATTGGGGCGGTTATCCTCAAATTCTCATCCTTATTGCTTCCGCTCATTCTCTTCTTTGGTGGGTCGGTTGATCCCTTGTTCAAGGAGGCTCATTTGTTCAAGGAGGCTAAGACTTTTAGTCACGCTTTTCACAGACGGCGCCAATCTGCTGACCTCCAAAAATTGCTGCCAACAGAAACCCCACGCCCCCTCTTCCTACGTGTATTCTCTTTCTTTCTTGGAACACCACGTGGTTTATTCAACCATGTAGATAAGCCCCGGATAGAGTAGATATATAACAATAGGTAAAGGAAAACACCTCTTTGGTAGAGGTAAATAGCTCGAGGACCTTTTACTAACAATTTTCCGATGGTTATAACACTTGAAGAATAATTAGTATAGAGAATTTGATATCTTTTGTGTGAGTAATAAAATTCAACCTCTCATTTTTTGTGGAAATGAGTTGGATATTTATAGACAAATTCCATTAGATTGTCCTTCCTTCAATTCATGACACGTGGCTCAATTTAGGGAGCTTTAGAGTCACGTCTTGGGTGTCATATCAAAAGCATTAATGTAGAAGTCTCTTTCAGCAGTAACCTAAGAGGCTATGATGGTGACACGTTGCCTTTCGTAGGCTGTCCCATCATACTTTTCGTGACTGAGTGATAGGTTTGTCGGGAAGCTTTTTTGACACTCAACCGCCTTGACCGAAGGAAGAACTATTTTCACAAACCTCATCGGAGGTGAGGAAAACCACCTTGGATATGCGGTGGTGCGTTCCAAACATTTTGACTTTGACTTTCCCAAACATTCCACGTAGGATTGGGGTGTCACAGTGGGCATTCTCAGGCGTCTTTGAGAAATCCATTTTTGTATGCCTTACTACCCATCTTCTGCCTCGACAAGCTGGGCCCTAACTTCTGTGAGCTCCTCCTTTACGTTGGCAAGCTGTCTGTTTGCCTCTAAAATCTATCCCTCTTTCTCAGCAATCACGGAATCATATTCACAATTTATGATGGCGATGCTGTCTTCCACTTTCACTGTTCGCTCTTTTGACAATCTGCAAGCCTCATCCACTGTCATTCTCTCGCCTTCGACCATCACCGTCCTCAATTATGCCCTCTTTAAGTCCTTCAGGGCTGTAGTAAGCCTCAATTTTAGAACATGTTCGATCGTTGCCAAACCCTCCACCTTAGATCAAAGTGCCTCATTTTCTTAACCTAACTTGGTGTTGGTCGAGCTCATAGAATTCAAATCTTCGGCAAGCTTGGTAACCTTAGCCTCTACTTTCTCTAACTTTCTGTCAAACCCAAGTAGGGTGTTGTATAGCTCGTTATTCATGACAAAAGCTCAGGCAGAATTCATGGCTACCAATGTGATGGTCTTCTACAGTGTCGCCTGCTCCATGACCTTCTTCTATAGGAGAGACCAGAACTTGTAAATGGCTGCCACCGCTACTTTCAGAGAAGAATGTAGCATTTTCAAAATTGAAAGGTCAAGTTCATTACAGCAGGACCCTATATTGATACTTCTCACCCCATCGATTCTCCATTGGGTATCAGAATGAGAACAAAACCATGGGCCCTCATCATAATTGGAGCCCACTTAGTAGACCCAGCCACGCTCTACCATGCATTTTTAATGTGTTTGGACTTTACAACAATCCTCATACACCTTCGTCAATTGAGTGGGAGGGCACATTTTCCTCTCCTGGCCTTGGTCTCTTTAGTGGCCATTTCCTTACCCTTATCTTTGGAATTGTTCGTTGGAGGGAGCACATAACGTAGCTGGCGGATCACTAGCTAGAGGTGAAGACAGCGAATGGAGGACAAAAGAAAGAGATACCGCCGTTAGAACATTTGTGGCTATTAGAGGAAGGAAGTTGAGCTTCCACCCAGATCTTCATCATTGTCAAAATCAAGACAGGAATATTCTTGAACATGTATTTAGCTACAAGCGCTAAGCACGGCGGTTAGATTGTTTTCACACACTATGGGCTAAGTAAAGTAAGTAGGGGCTCACCCATCAGTCCAAATCGTATTAGGAGGCTGTTGTTTTTTAGCAAGTTTCCTAGGCTCCGAAATTCACTACTAAGCTCACGAACTTTAGCCCACTTCAACCTCAAATCTCCTTGTTCTCTCCTCGGGATATGAGGCTTCTCTTCAAACTGCAAAATCAATAAAAGCATTAAGTCAGGGATGAAGTAAATAAACTACACATAAAAGACGAAGCATACCAAGTTCTCTAAAGCTTCGAGGAATATTAACTTTTGGAATGGGGTCTGACGTCCTAAACTCCCACTCTCCTCGACAAAAAAAAAGTCCCATTCCAGTTGTGGACCTTTTTTTTTTTATCAAAAATGTAAATATATTATAGATCAAAAGAGACTGTACATGTATGCGAGGCTTCCTCCAAAATACAGATAGAACCAGAAAACGAGACTTAGTACCATTTAGTACCATTTAATGGTACTAAGCACAGGATAAATCAAAAGTTAACAACTACACTGGGCATCCCAGGCGAGCATAAATACAACAAAGTACTCCGGGCATACCCAAGAAAACAAAACTAAGGAGAAATAGCTAAGGACTCAAAACGAATCAAAACATTAGGATACAAAGAAAACATAACTTTGTATACATGTGTTTTGATCTTCCTAACTAAAGTCTCTAGGGCAATCTTGATTTCTTCAAAAGTCCATATGTTCATCGCAATCCAAATATGGTAAACCGTAGCTCCAAAAGCAATCCTCTTTGCTTTGGATTGCCAACTAGTTCCGCACACCTCCTTTTTTAACCATTTGAAAGTACTAGCAACGGTGGTCATGGCCCTATGAATTCCCAACCACTGTCGATGAGTGACTGCACTAGAGAAGTGACACAAAGAATGAAAGAAAAGGTGCCCAATAGATTCCTCGACTTGTTGACAAAAATATAGCGCCTATCAATGTCCAAATAAGTAATTATGTCCCTTGTGAGAGTAGTTTCTCTTTAGCACTCAACCATAGAATGAACGAGTGTTTAAGGAATATACACGGCTTCCACACGTCCCAAGCCCAGATCTTACTTGTTCTTTTGGACCTAAAATAATCATAGGCAGCCAATGTATTAAATTTTCCACCAATGTTCCACTGCAACAGCCGAGCAATGGCATTACCCGCACCCCCTTCTGCCAAATAGATTTGGTCCCTGATTTCCATAATTCATTTCAACAGTAGAGAATTGGCTTTGTTTGCAATTGACTCCCAAATAGAATGCCCGTTAACGAAAACTTGATTCACCCACCTTATCTACAAAGTATCCTTTTTAATATGAATATTCCACAATGTCTTAGCCAGCAAAACCAAGTTCCAGCAAGCAATCTGCCTGAAGCCAAGACCTCCTTCCAGTTTCGATAAACAAACTTCATTCCATGCAACAAGGAGATTTTTATTTCCCCAAAGAAACTTTCTACAAAGGATCAAAATTCTTGCAATAACAACAGTCGAGATGGGAAATATTGATAGCCAAAAGCACTCAACTCCCTGAAGGACAGCCCTAATTATTCAACATACCAAAGATAAGAAAATGATGCACTTGTCCATGTATTAATATAACCTGCAACTTTATCAATGAATGGGGCAAAATGCATAACTTTTAGCCTTTCTGCAAAGAAATGTATACCCAAGTATCAGAACGGCATCGATCCAAGAGAGAAGGATGTAGTAGCCATGACCTGCTCTAAATCTGTCCCTGAAATCCCTGCCATATACAAGATAGAATTCAAAGCTTTTGCCCGAAGACCTGATACATTTCCAAATGTTACAAGACATTCCATGAGGATTGAAACTGAGATGGGATCCTTCCTTGACATTAACATAAGATCATCCGCAAATACCAAATGTGTAATCTTTAGCCTGCCACATTTTGGGTGATAATTAATGTGAAAATTTTCCGTAGCCTTTTTCAAGGATCTTGAAAGATACTCCATACAAAGAACAAACAAGAATGGAGAAAGAGGATCCCCTTGTCTAAGCCCTTTCTTGCCTTTAAAAAAACCAAATAAGTTACCATTGATTGCAATCGAGTAAGACGTAGTCATAACACATTGTATGATCCAATTAACAAAAGTGGTAGGACAATCCAAATTTTTTCAACATAGCTCGAAGAAAACCCCAATGCACCGAGTCATAAGCCTTTCTAAGATCAATTTTAAGCATACATCTCGAAAAAATATGCTTACGCTTATAATTTCTAAGTAATTCCTGAGCTAAGTGTATATTTTCAGTCATACTTCTTCCTTGAATAAAAGTAGATTGCGCCTGATTAATAAGAGTGTCCAGCACCGGTGCTAACCTAGAAGTAAGTAGCTTTGAAATGATTTTATAGACAATGTTGCAACAAGAAATAGGTCTATAATCTCCAACTAAAGGTGCATGAGATGATTTAGGAACCAAAGTAATAACAGAGGACATATTAAACCTGCCCCTAGACTTGCAGGGTTGGTGCATAGTTTCGAAGGCCCTTGCTGGCAAATCTCCTCCAACCCTGGCTATCCTCCATAATAAAAAAGCGGCCACCAACTAACCCCACCCGTTTGGCATCATTTGACACGAGACCAGGTTGAAGTCATGAAGAACCTCTCAAAACAAAGGGTGGAACGACAGACGAATACCCTGTTGTATGGCCATTTGAGCGAAGAGCTCAGAGTTGGATGGAGTTTGAAATTACGTACACCATCCTGATCGTCTCTAGGTCTGCTTCCCTGATCCTCGAACGAAATAGCGAGGCAGCGTTGGCAAACGTGGTCAACTTCTCATCTAGTTGACGAGCTGCGAGGGCATTCTGCTAGTTTAGTGAGGATCGTACCTCAAGGACCCTACATTTTGTTTTTTCTTGGCCTTCGTCTTATGTGGGGCCCTCACAATTTGCTCACTACCACTAGATAAAGCTGGGAGATAGTATACAACCATCGGCCCATGCTCGACTTCGTCTCCATTGCCAGGCAAGGATGGTACCTCATCCATTATCTTTAGGTCAATTCAAGGATTAGACTGGTTTTGGGAGTCATCATGTTCGGAAGAATTTTTTTGGTTTTTCAGTTCTAGGCCAAATCAAAAATAAACTACTAATGTTTTTTCTTTCTTCTATAGTAGTGGCCAGAGGGGATGGTAGCAGACGAGCTGGGAGAGTAGACGGTAAAGAGGAAAAATATCAAAATAGAACAATGTAGGAAGCAATAAAACTCCTTTCTTTTACCTAATAGAGAAGTTCAAAACTTGATAAATCTGGACTCTGACCGTAAAGGAGCTAGGGCTTATAACGGTGAGGTTTATACCCTCCTAGTCGTGCGTCTGAAAAGAGACACGTGGCACTCAGAAGCTAAAAGACTAGAAATGGAAAATTGAAATTCATTAAGTGGAGGCACACGCGCACTTCAAATCTCATGCCACGCCTGCAGTAATAATGCGCTGTCGTTTCGAGTCACGAAACTGCTGCACCATCATTATTAGCCTTTATTACCTTCTATGATTGCTTGTCTCTTTAAATACAAAAAACTGACAGCCTAGCTTAGATAATGCAATGTGGAACCCTACCCACTAATCTTTCACCAAAGTCGAAGCCCTCGCCTACTATAATTTACAGAAAACTTGCCTTGGGGGGCTATATACATTGGGCCAAAGGAATTATTCATGAAAAGCCGTGTTAACGCATACCACAACAAAATAGAGTTGTGAAAAAAAAAAAACACGGACATTTGTTAAACGTGGTCCGTGCCTCGCATTTTTTAGTAGACATTTCTTTGCAAAGGTGAATGCGCGTTGACAGCTACCTCACCAATCGCACCCCAAATCCTTCGCTTTCTGGTAAGACAACGTATGAGTTACTCTTTGGATATGTGCCTTCATTTTATCACTTAAAAGATTTTGGATGCTTGTATTGTGTAACTAAAACAAGTAATTCAAAGACAAAGTTTGTTAGTAGGGCATTTCATTGTATTTTTTTTTTTTTTTTTTTTTGGTACCCTTATGCACAAAAGGTATACAAGTTATATGGTCTTGACACCAAAATAACCTGTCTCGATGATCAATTTCAATAAAATATTTTTCCACTTCTTCAAAATTCTAAACATTTATCAAACATACATATTTTGCCTTATTCCTTGGGAGAAGTAGACAAGAACAAGAATGATAATCATTTGGAGCCATCCATCCAAACAAATGAAGTTTGTGAAACAACTCTTGAGAGTACTCTGGCATTTGATGTTGTCAACTCAGGACCATCTCATGTATTTCCTTTCATTCTACGTCAACTCGTGGAAACCGTCAATCATCCTATGTTCAAGACTCGTGGAACCCATCAATCATCATATCTTCAAGACTATCATTGTAAATTGGCCACATGTGATCAATGTGCTTCAATGTCTTCTCTTTCCTCGTAAGTACTTTCTCACCCAATACATGAGTTTTTATCATATAACAAATTCTCATCCTCTCTTTGCTCCTTTTTAACTTATATCTCTTCTAGCCAAGAACCTAAAACTTTTAAACTTGCAATGCTTGATTTAAATTGAAGATAGGCTATGGGATCAGATGTAACCGCACATGCAATGCTATGCTTGATTTAAATTTCCATTCAAGAAACTTCCATTCTAAAGCCCACATGATTTAAATCAAGCATCAGTTGGTTATATTAGAAACCTATTAATTACAGATTTCACAAGTTGTGATATTTCAAAAATAGCTAATTCTAACCCAAAAATGTTACCAATTTATGTTATTTCAAAATCACAAATGTAACAAGTTGTATTATTTCAAAAATATGTAATCTTAAACCACAAATGTATTCAAATAGGTAATCCTAACCCACAAAGGAGTTTGTTCTTTTGATTCTTTCAATAGAATTCTCTGAAAACATTATAAAGATTGTATTTAAATCTGACTTTAGTCTGCATGTTGACCTTTCTAGAGCCCAAGAATATTCTGTTTAGGTCGATCACAAATGGAAATCGGTTCAATACTTAAATCAGCAAATCAATAAATTCACTAAATACGATCATAAAAATTGCTATTAAACTTGAAATATTTATTAACAATACAATTACTTTAACAATACAATTACTTAAATGTAAATGCAAAGAGTCCAAATACATAAAAACTTCAGAATGATGCTAAAGAACACTCCATGCACATGAAAATCATCATTGGAACGAAAATATATTCAGGATAACAGTTTACATATTTACTTCTTCTTTGTTGTCTACAAGGAAACACATTTTGCTAGAGTCAGGTCACTATGATAAGTATTACGATCATGTATTCATGTGGGCTTTAGAATGAAAATGCCTTTATAATTATAGAAGGAAAGAATTATCTCCTAATTTAAATTAAAGTAATAAGAGCAAGACTAGGAATTTGGAATAGAATTTTGTTATCTAATGAAAAAGTGAACCAACAACTTTGGATCACAACTTCTCTATGAGTTGCTTTTTAAAAAAGTATGATTTGTAACAATCGGGATCCCTCTAATCAGGATGTTACACTCAGCTGTACTTATCCATATTATACTTTGGGGAGTTTGAGCCCATCTTACCCCTCACGGATTTTTTTCGTGTCTCCAGTGATTCGAACCCAAAACCTCTACCATATGAGGTACTTAAGTTGAATGCTGGTACCAATTGGGCACTTAAGTCGATGAAGAGAAACTTTAGAGGTGTGGGCAATTTTCAAAATCGATGAAGAGAAGAGAAAAAGCAATGTGTACTTTTGTGCAAAGTCTTACGTGTGGTCTAGAGGCAAAGGAACCGGCATGTTGCATTGACACACAAAAACTCATCTCGGCGAAAAAAAGACTTTTAGATCCCAGACAAGCTCAAATTACTTTTTTTAAAAATCCTAGTGGATCAATTACGTTTACTAACTTTGTTTATTTGCATGACAGAATGAGAGTTGGAATATTGGAATTTTTTGCTACAAGTGAGTTGCCCTTCACTTTTGCAAAAGATCAATATTTTGAAGAGTTTATGCAAAAGTATGTGTAGTCCTCACAGCAAGTAGAAACACATCTCATTCAGATTGCATGAAATTATTTCATACATTGGCAGAAAATTTAAAAAAGAAATTAAAATTTCAACAAATTATATGTTTTACGTCCGATTGTTGGTTTGGGAGTAACCATAATGGTTATGCTTGTGTCACGGCACATTTTATTGATGATAATTGGTTATTACACAAGAGATTTATTACTTTTCGTTTACTTGAATATCCACACAATAGTGTAAATTTGACCGATAATTTAATGCTATAGTTTTTAATGATATTGATTTTGCAAATAAATTTTTTAGCATTAGTTTTGTTAATGCAAAATCAAATGCTGCATGCATTGATATTTTAATTAGAATACTTCTATTTGATTCTAAATTATTTCATATACTGTGTTTGTAACTGATAAGTGCGTTTTATGCACTTATTTTGGCCTTTTAATTAATCATTTATGTCGTCAAATAGTTGCTTTTCTACTTAATCTAGTTTATTATTGTTTTATTTCGCTTTTGGACTTATTGGTGAACAACCGAGAAGTTTGGGCAAAAGAGCAATGATTTAGAAGATATCTCATAAGTTCGAGGACTCAATTGCACTCAACCCAAAGTTGAGGGACCAAACCGAGATAATGCAAAGTTGAGGGACCAAATTGGAGATGATGTAAAGTTGAAGGACCAAAGTTGATGTCATGAAAAGATAGAGGACCTGAAATGATCAAGACTTAAAGTGGAAGGACCAAATCGGTGACCGCTGAAACATGAAGGACCAAAGTGCAAATCTTTAAAGAAGACAAGTCAAGGGCGATCGCCTTGGCTTAATGTCGGGCGAGCGCCCGGAACCTCAAATCGAAGCAGAGCAAACATGGCCTCTGGGCGATCGCCGAATAACTCGGGCGATCGCCTGTGCCATTTTCTACCGCAGATTTTGTTTTATTTTCTTTCCTTTTTGAGTCCCAATTCCACTAGGAAACGTTTTGGACGATTTTTTTAGGTCTTCTTGGGATATTTTGGGGCACAACTAGGGTATGATATAGAGGAGATATATTCTCATAACAAGGGAGGATTTTTGGGAGCCGAATCAAGGGAAGACTAAGAAAACAAGAGAAGACAACCGATCGACAATCAAGAGTTTTTGAAGATTTCTTCTCCTTCAATCCATGCCGGGTTCTATCAATTCTTGTTTTTCTAGTTTAATTATGTTTTTCTAATTTTCTTTAGCCAAGGTAGACGATGAAACCTTGTTTTAATTAAGTGATTATTTTGTTATTCGTTTGATTCCTTTTTAGAGCTTTAACGTTCATGGTTCGTTCTTAACTAGATTAATTAAATATAATTTCTTTCATCTTAAATATCATGTATTTTTGATAGTTAGATATTGGTTTAATTAATCCATGCTTGATGCTTAAATAGTTTCTATTAATTTCTTTTGATTTTTCATCTTCTTTTATTCGTATTGGGATACATGGAATGCTTAGGTAATCTTTGATTCTTTGTCTTCTTTCAATGGAATTTGATATGAAAAATGCTTAAGTGATTTATGTTTGAAGCATAAGGGGAGCCTATAATTGATTTTCTTCTTTTGGACTTAATTGATAAATCTTTAGGGACGACAATAGATTGATTTCGTATTGTCGTATGTGTTTTCTTTGGGAATTAATGAATGATTAGATGATTGCCAAGTTAGACAATGGTGGATTCCGAAACCTTGGTGTTTTACACTTCTTGATTATTCAATCTCATTATTTTCGCATAATTAGTTAGTCTTTAAATTAAATAATTTCAACAAAACTCTTTTGAACTCAACTAGCCTAGGATAAGTGTTAACTTGGATTAAATTATACCTTCCTCATAGCGCTCTCTGTGGGATCGACCTCGCTTTTACCTATCTATATTCCACTAGATTCGTACACTTGCGATGTAGTTAATTAAAATTTGACATCGTGAATATATTCTTAATTTAGTTGTGCAAGATGGTTTGAAGTTAATAACACCACAAATGTATAAAAAAATTAGAGAGGCCATTAATTATATTTCTTGTTCAGATTCTCGACATCAATAATTTGGAAAAACTTGCAAAAATCTGGGATTGAAAAGAAGAAAATTTATTGTTGATGTTTTGAATAGATGGATTCAACATTTCTTATGCTAAAATCGTGTGTTGACAATACCAAAGATATTAGTGTTTACATTAATTTGAGGCAATACCAATTTCATGTTGAGGATTCGTACAAGGAAACCGCATTTAAAGTTATGAAAATTTTGAAATCTTTCTACAAAGCAACAAAAGCTTGTTCGTGGGGTCTATTACACAAGTCCTATTGTAATTTTACAATTGGTAGAAATTTCTATCCAATTTTCTAGTTGTAGAGACGATCCGTTTTTAGTGAAATTGTTAAAGCAATGGAAAAAAAAGTTTCAAAAATATTATGAAAACATGCCATTAATTTTTCATGTTGCAAATGTGATGGATCCTCGTATGAAATTATTTGGAGTTCAATGTGCTATGGAACAACTTTCTAGGAAAATTTAGCTTTTAACATAAATCTTACTATTAAAGAATTAGAATGTTTTATAATTGAATTATATAATCACTATTTTATGAAATATGGAAACACCGAAAATCTTCTTTCTTTTCCATGATAGAGAAGAAACATCACGGTGCTTATACGCCCTCTATAATTCGATTTCAAACACTAACACCGGTTGAATTAGAAAGATATTATCATTTTGATCACTAAACTTTAATTCCTGAAGAGAAGGTACTAAATTTAGATATCTTAAGATGGTGGAAATTAAACGAGTGATCGATCTAATATTATCAAAAATAGTATGAGATTTACTCACAATTTCAATCTCAACAAAGGGCATCTAAGTTTGCTTTTAGTGCGGGTGGCGAGTATTGGATGAAAGAAGGTCAAGACTTAAGAAAGATATTTTGGAAGCTCTCATATGTGTAAAAGATTGGATACATGCACTTAGGAGGATGCAAACTAAATCTATTGACAAAGTCGCTAAAGCTTCAAAACCTTGCCAAAAGATTGATAATCTATTGAGCAACGGTTATAGTTACGTAGATGCCAACCTAGATATGATGTACTTATACTATAAATATACAAATGATTGATAGTTATGTATGTGTAGTTGGGATATACTTAATCATAGTGATGCATTTAATAATTAGTTGTACACTACAAGAAAGGAGGGCAATAGCGGCGACATAAGTTGTCGCTGAATCATCCATAGTCGTCCATTTACATGTATGGGGACGACAAAGTCGTCGCTCAATGTCGCCGCAATAGTTTAGTGTCTCTAGATATGTAGCGATGACAATTAGTCGTCGCAATATATATTTGAAACTATAGCAACGACAACTTCATCGCAACATTGTCGTAGTTTATATCTCAAAAATAGATATAAAGGGACGACAATATCATCGCTAAAGTCGTCATTGTTAACTAAAATAGTAGCGACGTGAAATTCATCGCTATTATTTCGTTGCTATATGTACTTCTAATATAGAGACGACTCTGTCGTCGCTAAATCTAATTGATTTGTTTTTCTACAGCGACGACAATGTTGCCGCTATAAACAATTTGAATTTTTAAATTTTTTTTTTCAAATAATTGAAATAATGTATAAAAAATTCTACAAATCTATAGATCCCCCAAACCCTCGCCCTCGTCCCCTGCTCTCGCCCTCCTCGTGCACACAACCATTGGCATGCTATTTTTCGAAGCTCAATTTCCGCTTTGATTCGACGAATCGAGCCTCGTACATGGCAAACCGAGGATCGTTATTCTGGGGGTCTCCAGAGAACTGATGGGAAGTTCCTTGTGGGGCCTTCGATGCAGCAGTCGAATCTAGGGAGGGAGAGGTGCCCTTCGGAACCCGTCCAACCCCACGGATGTGACCTTGTCGTTCTCGAGAACCTCATTTGCAATAGCACGCTGCTCTAACGACGCGCCACTGGAGGTGAACTGTGTATGTTGAGTCTCTCTCAACTCAACAAGTTTATCCCGCTTAGTGAAAAAAATAATAAATAATAATATCATGTCGATAAATTTATATTAACATTATTTAAAAGTCCTCACATAGTCATCACCGCTGCTGGTTCACCCAATGCCATCTCTAAAGTGTGAAACTTCCGTAATCCAATCAATACTCCCGGCCATCTTTGGGTCTTGAGCCCCGCCACGACAATTTAAACATGAAATATAACTTAGTAGACATTTTTACGTAATGTAGTGAATATTTGTATAATAATATTGAAAATTTTAGTTGTACCTCATCGTAACGCGCAAGCGTAGAAGCTCTTCACCCCTCGCACGCGCTCGGATATTTAGCCTTACCTCGATTGGCCTTATTTTTCAAGACCGCTCTCGAACGATAAAAATAATTAATTAACAGAAATCTTAATAGTTACAAAAATATATAAAATAAATCATAAAAAAATAGATAAACAATACGCACTACGAAAGTAGAACTGGTGAAGAAGTCAATGCACTTCTGCCAGTCCTCGGTAGACATGTCGCCGTATGGTCAGCTGGGTCCATGTGCTTTTAAGTGATTATGCGCCTTGTGTTTGTAATCGTGATAACGATCGGCCGCCAAATGATCTACAAAGCACAGCATCGCCTTGCACTGCGTCGGGCGATCGATCGCCCTGCAGATCGAAGTAGCTCTGCAAGAGTGAAAAAAATTATGTTATTGTAGAAGTCATTTGAAATGTTTTTTATCGATCGCACTAATAACAAAACTAATATAAGTTCAAACCTCGATAATGTTACGTAACCGCGCCTGCCGCTCCCTCCGGAACCTCTCGTCCATGAAGGGGTAGCACGGGGCACGATGAATCTCACTTGGTTCCCAACCAAGCGCCGAAGTACTTCGCTTATTCCCAATCGGTCGCATTGTGCATTCGACAATAGGAAGTGGTATCTTCCTATTAGCCCGAGAAACCCTTTCAAGGTTGATGCCTCGAGAGATACCGCTTTGGTGGGAGCAATCGAAAATGAACAAATACGAACTATATTTATCATACAAAATTCAACGATACGTATAAAATACAAGAAAATGATTTAAACGAAAATTATTACTGCACTCAGCAGTCGCAGCGAGCCGCCGTGAGATGGTCATTGTGAGGATCTCCTGCGCCATTACCTCATGGCGACATCACGTCACCATACTAACACATGAAATAATTATGAACATCAATTAGTGCGTAATAGGTCCCTACATTTAGTGAAATTGATCCTAATAAAATTTTTCTTTATTTCAAATAGGTCCCTAAACTTTGAAGGTTTTCAAAGTTTCTAATAAGTTTGAAGTTGATGATGAATAGGTCCTTCAACTTCTACTTTATTGTAAATAGGGCCATAAACTTTGACTCTATTTCAAATAGTCCCTAAACTTTTATTTTATTTCAAATAGGTCCCTGAACTTTGAAATTTTATGTAGTATCTAATAAGTTTGAAGTTGTTGATGAATTGGTCCTTAAAATTTTAATTTATATCTAATAGGTCCCTCAACTTTGAATTTTTTCTTAATTTCTAATAAGTTTCAATTTGTTGATTAATTGGTCCCTCAACTTATTAAATGTCAAACATGTCCTTACAATTTGAATTTTATCGTAATTTCTAATACGTTTTAATTTTTTTATAAGTAGGTCCCTAATGAAATTGTTCATTTCAAATATGTCCCTAAACTTTTATTTTATTGTAAATAGATCCATAAAAATTTTACTTTATTTCAAATATGTCCTCGAACTTTGAATTTGGTCATAGTTTCAAATAAGTTTGAAGTTGTTGATGAATTGGTTGTTAAACTTCTAATTTATTTTAACAAGGTCCCAAAACTTTGACTTTAGTTCAAATAGGTCCCTACACTTAGAATTTTTACGTAGTTTGTAATAAGTTTTAAGTTGTTGAAGAATTGGTCCTTAAACTTTTAATTTATATCTAATAGGTCCGTCAACTTTGAATTTTTCCGTAATTTCTAATAATTTTAATTAGTTGATTAATTGGTCCTTAAACTCATGTAAATTTCAAATTGTTCCTTACACTTTGAAATTTAACGTAATTTGTAATACTTTTTAATTTTTCTATGAATAGGTCCGTAATGAAATTTTTTATTTCACATAGGTCCCTCAACTTTGACATTTTTTGTAATTTCTAATAAGTTTCAATTTGTTGATTAATTGGTCCCTAAACTTCTGAAATTTCAAATAGGTCCTTACACATCTAATAACTTTTGTTCTCAAAATTGTCAAACAAAACCAAATAGGTCCTTCCACCCAACCTCATTAGTATTATTTTACTTGAAAATCCTAAATCATAATATTTCCTCAAAATTTAACTTTCGCTCCTAAAATTTACAACATTCCAAATTGCTCTTCAAACTTGCGCAAATTGCATCAATGGCTCAATGTCAATATTATCTTATGATCATCCCGAAAATGATACCTCAAGTCTAAAAATCATAAACATGCCACTTTTCTTAAATTGTAGTTTGATCCCCGACTTTGTAAATATGAAAATGAAGTCTCAAATGTCTTTCCAATCTAATTAAGTGCATCAATTAATTCGATTACAAAATTACAAATTCGATTACAAAATGGCGTAAGAATCCTCTGCATAAGCATTATGGTTCACAATCTGACATTGAAAGAGGTGGCCATTACTTGCATTATTTGAGAATAAACTACATAGATAAAATCCCAATACAATAAAGAATTGGATAATACCGAGTTCATTAGCTAGGAACATGAATTACATAGCATCACAAAGCAAAATGTGTACACATATACATGCTAACAAAATTATCATCATAAACATTAACAACACATAAGATTAATCAAGCAGAGATGTTAAAAAATCGATGTGTATATAAACTCTAATCTGAAGATATATTGCTAATAGCAATTAATTACAAGGGAATGTCAACCATAATACTCAAGTGCATCAATTAATTCGATTACAAAATGGCAAAATAAGCGCCGAATTCGCAAAACAAAATAAAAAAAAAACATTTAGAATGCCGAACCTTGTCATCATGCGAGCGCATTTCAGCAGACGACGGGCGAAGACGTTGGAAGACGGAAGACGGCAACAAAGACGGGTGGGCGACGGCGCTGGAAGATGAAGAACAGCCAAAATAGAGAAAAAGAAGTTCAAGCGTGAATTAAAAGGTTTGACTCTATAGCGTAGAGACCCTAGAGCGACGACATTTTTAGGGCTTTTTAAAACACGCGCCTAAAACGTGGCGCCCAATTTTTAGGAATATAGAGACGACATGTGTCGTCGCTATTGACAATAAAGGGGCCCTAAACTTTGAAATAATTGTTCATATGAGAAAGTTTTAATATTAAATATTATCAAAAAATTTATTTTTAACAAAAAATAATTTATTTTGTAATTGTTAATAATTAAAATATTAAAATTTAAATTAACAAATTCAATGATACAAAAAATATTGTACATTTATTGGAGTCTAAAAAATATTCAAAAAATATTTCTCTTTTTTAGGGTATTTTTCATATTTAATTTAATATATTAAATGTTTTAAAAATGTAATTGTATATTTAATAAATTATTTAACAATTAATGTACAATGATAGTAATGAACAACTCATAGTTATCTAAATAATTTATAAATAAATTAAGCACTTTATGATAGTTAACTACACTACGTGACGCTGTGAAAATATTCAATCTGATTCACTATCATGATACGATTGATCCTCATCATCGTCACTGTCGTCCTCATTGATTTTACTTGATGTTTCCTCATCCTCGTATTCTGCATTTGTATCGTCTTCCACATCATCGTCGTTGATAAACGAAGTTTCTCCTCGAGTATTAGATGAGGCTCTCCTGATAACCGATTCTTCTATCTCATCAGCTTCATCATCATCCCGGTGCAAGGATACGTGCTCTATGTTGCTAAGATCAATGATCAGAGATAAACTGGAAGAGTAGTTATTGTGGAGCAGGTCAATCTCTGTGATGTTAGCTCCCATTGTGTCCCACGTCCTCTTGTGATGAACAATTTGTATTACTCACCAGTTTGGACCACGAGATGGATCTTCAATGTAGAACACTTATTGTGCTTGGCTCGCAAGTATGAACTAATCATCCTTGAACGCCTATGCATTGATGTCAATATTGGTAACGTTATTCTCAGTTACCATTCGTCTCCCATCATACCTAAACCACTTGCATCGGAACATATAAACTGAAAGTTTTGGTCTATATTGTAGCTCCAGTATATCTTGCAGCTGCCCGTAGTAAACCTCACCCCCAGTCCCTGGGATATACACACTACTGTTATGGGGTTTTCTTCGAATATCACAATCATACGTCAGGAACTGAACTCCTTTGACAAGACAAGCCGTGTATAACATAACCTGCTGGTAACATCTACTGGCCAACGAAAACAACTCATGAGAAACTTGATAGATGTGGCTTTGGTGCATTGCATATAGCTGCATGACAAGAATTAGTCTTAGTTATTGAAAGAAATAATGTTGAAAACTTGCAAATTTATTCAGTCGTTGTTCGTTTACCTTTCTGTAGAACCAACAGTGAAAGTCTCTCTTCTATGCACTAGTTCGATGTTTGGACAGCAATTGTTCAGTAGCTCCTGCCTATGTTCCCTGTATGGAAGATCAAAGTTAATTAGTTCGTTTCAAATGATAAAGTTTATTCGAGATAAATGAATAATAATCAGGAATAAACGTCGTCTTACTACAAGAATGGCTCAACTTTATAACAGTTGTTCAGGACGTAAAAAATTATCTGATTTCAAACTTGAGTAGGAAACGTCGTTGGTGACTTCTTTCCAAGTGGGCGCCACTGTGACTAAAAAACAGAAAGTTGTGTCTGTGGAACACTAGCATCCTCGTTTCTGTCTGGTGAGTTGAACTTTGTTCCTATGTCCTCGAAGTATCTCGAACAAAAAGTCAATGCCTCGTCCACAACATATCCTTCAGCTATTGATCTCTCGGGACGAGCTTGATTTTTGATGTAGCCCTTCAATTTCTTCAGGTATCGCTCGAATGGATATATCCATCTCATGTGCACCGGACCTCCAAGGATTGTCTCTTCCGTAAATGCATTACGAGGTGAATCATGATGTCGAAAGAAGTCAAGGCGGAAAGATTTGTTCCAACTTACAAAGAATGAGTACCAGGTGATCGTGGGAAGCCATCATGTCGCTAACCTTTAGTGTTTTTACACAAAGCTGCTTGAAGAACGTGCACAGTTCAATAATTGTCGTGGAAATAGTTTTATTTAAGAACGCCCGACATCCGACTGGCAATAACCGTTGCATGATAATATGGCAATCATGCGACTTCAACCCGATAATACAACTATCATTGGGAGCAATATTCTTCCTCAAGATTAGAAGTGAAGCCATCCGGAAACTCAACCGATCGGATAAATTTACAAAACTTCTTACGATTTGCGTATTTACATGGTGTAACATGCGGCAAAGCTTCATCCACCTATTCCCTGCTCGATACAAGTGCAACTCCTTTTGATCTCTAATTGCATCGATCGCACCTCGCATTGACTGTGTCCTTTTATTTAAATAGATCATCCATAATTGTGCCGAGCAAGCTATCACAAACATTTTTCTCTATGTGCATTACATCGATATTATGTTTGAGCTCTGTAGAAGTCCAATACGACAACTCATAGAAAATACTTTTTTTTTTCCAATTTTTCTCGTCATCACTTCTCGAATTGTAGCACCCCGTGGTTGGGTGTTTTCCTGGACTTCTATACTTGACACAACTTAACTGTGCTAAAATGTCTACATGCGTTAATCGATGCGGAGGTGGTCTCCTCCTTGTCCTCCCATCGAAGTCTAAATTGCTCTGAAAATGATGCTTGGATGGCAAAAAATAACGGTGACCCACATAAGTCGCCTTACCTATCACACGGACTAAAGGAGTATCCTCGCTGCACGAGGACATGCCATGTACCCCTAACCACTCCAACCGACAAACTACTTCTCGTTGAAAAATCGTTAACGCCTACAACAACACTACATGTAGTCCGAATACCGACCTGTTGTTGGTTCTAACGTCACGCGTGTCAATCCCATCAGCCTACAACTCCTTCAACTCGTCCACTAATGGTTGTAAAAATACATCGATGTCCTTATCTGGTGCTTTAGGACTAGGTATCAACAGAGTAAGCATGAGGTATTCGGACTTCATGCATAACCATGATGGCAAGTTGTAAACTGTTACAACTACTGGCCACATGCTGTACGCCAAACTCATGTCACCGAATGGATTGAATCTGTCTGTGGCCAAACCTAACCTGACATTCCTTATCTCACTTACGAACAGTGGATGTTTTATGTCAAAATCCCGCCATGCCTTTCCATCAACGGGATGCTGCATTTCATCATCGTCCCTAGGCCTTCCTATACTATGCCACTGCATGAGTTTTGCAGTATCTTTCGTCGCGAACATACATTTTAGTCTGGGGGCCAAGGAAAATTTTCACAACACCTTATGCGGAACATTATTCCCGTTTACTTTTCCATAAGTGTGCACCCAACGACTATCCTAGCAAATCGATAAGTTTGTCTATCAAGATGTTCACCCCAAAACAAACAAGCAATGTTTCTTGCAGCATGAATGGATTTGTAACCCAAACCAAGCTTTGTCATCGCCTTCTTAGCTTCATAGTGGAAGTCAACCAAGTTCATGTTTGGGAATGCTAACTTCAAGAATTTCAAAAGATCATCGATGACTTTGTTTGTCCATTTGTTCATAACCTTAATATGCATCAACTTGACTAAAAATTTAGGGATGAAAATGATGAAACTCTCTGGGTACGATTCAATGCAGAGCTCTCAAACAATTCGTCATAGTAATCATCGTTGCTTATACCGCATGCTCATTACCACCACGCCGTCCATGACATCTATCATCTCATCCTCCACACCAGTTCGCTCATTCTGTCTATGCACATTCGCAGATGAACATCGGTCTCGCCATGATATATCCAGTGACATAACTCTCTCGCAAAACCATTACGAAATATGTGAGCCTCGACAATTTCCAATGGATGTGTGAGACCGCTTAAACATTTTTTTTGCACGGACATTTAATCTTTCCCCTGCATTTACGTATGGCCTCACCATGTTTATAAATGCTTGCAAACCGCTCAAAAATCAGAGATTTTGTGCGATTTCTAATTGTTGTCCAAGTTTTATCAATATCTATACTTGACAAACTCTATATTTTCACAAATACAAGAAGGATAATAAATAGAGATGAACAAATAAAATGTAAAGAATATGATTATGGAGGAAAACAATAGAATTGCAAGTACTTACGCTGATGGGAAGAAGATTAAATATTTTTCCAATTATACAATACAGAAATGCAGAGATGGGGAGAAGAAAAAGAAGATTCTATAGCGGCGACATTGTCAAAGTCGTCGCTACAGATCCTTCCCATTTTTACGAGAAAATTAATAACTCACGTGTCTATCAAAATGATCAATACATATTTTACGACGACATATGTCGTCGCTATAGACAACAAATGGGCGCCAATTTTTCTGCTTAAATTGATATAGGTTTATAGCGACGACATATATATCTCATCACATTTTACGAGAAAAATCATGATTCACTTGACTGAAAACATCATCCACAAATCTATTGCGACGACAAAGGTCGTCGCTATTTATGCATCAAAATGGTGCCATTTGTTCCCGCCGTTTCTGAAAGTAATTAGAGACGATATTGAAAGACGTCGTTATAAATTCTATGTAATAGCGACGATTCATAATTTATTGCGACGACATATGTCGTCGCTATAATTTTTGAATGTGTAGCGACGACATTTCTTTGTCGACTCTATTGTATAGAATCAATAGAGACGAGTTGGTGTCGTCGTAATTGGTTTCGCCGCTATAGATACTATTTGTTGTAGTGGTATTACATGTTTAATATTTTATTACAAAGTTAGAAAGACAATTGTATTCAGAGCTTTTTCTATATTAATGTTAATTTTATCTTTTTTCATTTATATTTCATTCTTAATTTTATTTTAAAAGTTAAAGTTTTAATAAAAAAAACTTATTGAGTTTATATATATATATATATATATATATCCACTGTCCTTTTTTTTTGTTTGTTATATGAGCCTGGATCAGCCTAGATAAGTCACAGTGACGAGCCAATGTTACAAATTACCGAGTGGGCCTGAATTGACCAGCGAACAGTCACAAGTATGTTCTTCATGCTAAACAGTCTGTGCCGATTCAACTAGTAGGAGGGCCAGTTCGGCCCAGCCCTCCCGTTTGACATGTCTAATTGCAGGATAACTAGGGAACTTTCTCCGATCTGTCCGACTTGCACCGACCCCTCTCGTGTTTCAAGAAAAAAACTAGTTTTGTTTTTATTATCATTTGTTTCTTTTCTGGATTGAAGTTGGTTGTTAAGTTGCTTTTGAACATTATGTATTATGTTTCAAATTTTTTATTTTAGTATAAGACTTTCAATATTATTAAGAGCTTATCTTAAACTTTTATTAATTTTCTCTTTATCAATGAAATGATATTTTGATGGACAAATGGATTTTTTTATTTTCTTTTAAAAAATATTTATTGTAAAAGCCCTCGAGAAATTTTTTGCCTAAGGCCTTCCAATGCCTTGAGCCGGCTCTGTGTATAGGTACTGACATTAGAATGGTATGTAAAATTTATCATTAAAGCTAAAATGTATACATGATACTTCAACCATTAAAGAAGTTGATGAATATTGATATTATAGTATGTCACTACTTCATATGTATTGGTTTTCTTATTCAAATAGTCTTAATATTCATGTGATTTGCTTTTGTATAGGTATTGAATTATAATGACATGTAAATCTATCATTTAACGCTAAAATGTATACATGATACTTCAATCATTAAAGAAATTTGATGAATATTGATATTATAATGTTTCTTTTAGAATAAAAAGTGACACAATATCTCTTTTAGAACAAAAAATGACACAATGTCACTTCTTCGTTACACAAAACCCTAACTTGGTTGTCAAAATGTCTACATGATTCTCATAATTATAGTAATATTTCTATAAGATGCACTTCTGTCATCTCTACATATTCAACAGTCGAAAAAAATCATCCCAATAATCGTGTTTTGTCACTTTTGATATGAATAGCATGTCACTTCTATACAAAACAATTCTTTGCAAAGAAACTTTCAAAATCTACACTGTTAATCCCATATACCTGAAACAACATTCACCATACACATCACATTTATACGTAAAATGTAGTCCTAGTTATCTCATCTTACAAAATTTTGTTTATGTTAGTCCCATCTTCATAACAAAAATAAAAAATTACAACATCCTTTTTACCTTGTTAAACATCATTCAAGGTCATAACGACACGGTCAACATCACGCCAACTTGTGTTGCAAGGCAAGTACAATCTAATTGGATATGAGAGTAGAGAAATTTTCTTTACAATGACATATGGGTCTCTCGAAAAATCATCATACAAACCCCTAACTTGGTTGTAGAAGGCAAATTTCATATTTGTAACCTTGATGTTTATCCCATGTCCATATTTTAATATCTTCTGCAGATAATAAAAACACACATTTATATGCTACAAAACAGGTGTATAAAAATAATCAGCAATGTATTAATAAATTATATACATAAATCTTAAACCAAACAACTAACAAACAAAAAACTTAATGTGTCATCCAAAGTCTCATTAGTTGTCATTTATAACACCACATTTTAAAAGAAATTGGAATATCGTTGAAGTAGAAGCAAGGACGAATATCAATATTCTCATCATTGAAATGCTTATTCTTGTATTACAAAAAATAGAGGTCACATACAATTACACTTGTACAAGAATTGTAACATACTTTGATTTTGATCTAATTAAAACAAACTTAAAGTAAAAAGTGACATGCTTATAGTAAAAGTGACATAATAAAGAAGTGACATGTGCTAAAAAAGTGATATGATGTGTCACATACTTACTTATTTTTCATCACCAAATCTTCCTTGTATTAACTCTCAAATGCTTCAACATCGGGTCCATATGGAGAGCACAACCCAACCTTGAATGCAAAAGTATCCGTCACCACACGTTTTATAGTTCCCACTGTAGAACCATATTCATTAACCCAGGGGTAGTGAAGAAGTGCGACAAGTTTCTTTTGCCTCTTCAAAGGCGCATCCGGAGTAACTTCATCACCACTCTAAATGTCGCAAAAATATTAAAAAGTGTCAAGTTATATTGTGCAAAAACACAAAAATAAGTTATTTGAAGGAAAAATACTCAAACAAACAATTGCCTCTTCAAGTTTATGTTTAGCTAAAACAGTTGCCGCAATCTCATCAACTTTTTGTCCATCATCATCTTTCAATTCAAACTCATCATTTACTTCAATCCCACAAGTTTTAGATGAAGATGCACAAACAGACTGAACAACAAATATCATAAATGTACAAAAAATAAAATTATGTAGTGCAAAAACAAATATAGCAAAATAAAAAAAACAAAATAAAATGTGAAAATGATTCATCTTGATATATTTTTTGGGCTAAACAACATGCCGCAACATCATCGGCAATCTTCCAGTCCTTCTCATTTAATTCAACATCATCATTAAAATTTATTAAATCTTGATCAAGTGTTGATGGACAAAATAGGCTGAATAAAAAAAAAAAAAAAAGTCACATTATTTAGTGCACAAAAACAAAAAATATCTCAAATTAAAAATACAATACATTTGGAATTGAATAATACCTTTTCTACCATAGTTTCAGCTAGCTTCCCAATAGTTTTTCCAAGTCACATCAAACTCAATACTCAATGAAAAACTAGGACATGCGTTTAGATTTTTTTAATATCCCATGTTGTATCATCTACTACTTTTTCTACACCATTCTAGACAAAAATAAATAAATAAAAGTCACACATATATATCTAGATTTAAAGTAACATACAGTTCTAAAAAGTGACATACATCTTCTAAAAAATGACACACGATTTCTAAAAATGACAAATATGAAAAAAAGTCAAATTCATCTACTAAAAGAACATGTTAAAGAACGTATAATTCCAAACATTACATATACAGTTATCTCCAAATCAGCCACATCAACTTTGTCATCTCATACTTGATTTCTCTCAACATTCTTCACAAAAATAAATAAAAGTGATAAAATGATCTAAAATGAGACAAACATCTCCAAAATCATACATTTAATTCAACTTTCGCCTCAATCTCCGCTAGACGTTCAAAATTTCTTCGTTTGATTGAACTTTCACCTCAATCTCCATCAAACGTTTCAAAATTTCTTTATTTGATTCTAAATGTCTTTGAAAATACAAAAAGTAAAGAACAAATCATAAGAAACAATAAACAAAAATGATATAGAAAGTATAAAAAGGTAAATAAATGTTCACAAATCTCAACTGCCTTCTCTTTCTCCAATCTTGAAGAGCTTCCATGGCCAACGGATGATTCTTGAGCTATAATTAATAGATTTGACTGATGAATAACAGGATGCTCAAATTCATAATCATTAGCATCCTCCTGTCCCTGAGACTTGCAATTTACAAACAAACCATTAGTGTATGCTTCCTCCTTCTCCGCATCATTTGGCCTAACAATATTGACTTCCAACTGCAAAACATATTCGTGAATTTTAAATAACAATACAAATAACAAACGACAATGAAAAATGTAAAGAAAAATAGCATAAATAATAAATAGAACTTACTTTAAAATACGGTTGTTCATTTGTAAGGATGTCACATGCACGTTAGCACTCCAACTCAAAATTTGAGGAAGCAATGGCTTGTACTTCACACAAAACTTTTTCCGAGGTATTGCAAGAATAGTCTCGTAAATCCAAACTTGGAAAGCAAGAAGAAAGCCATTAAGCCTATACTCCAAAAATTTATTTGAAGGATCTAACTTAATCCTCTTTGTCATCAAGGTCAGATTGTATAGCTCCTTTCCCTATGGAAAAGATTCCATATCACCCAACTCAAAAAGTACAAAAAATGAATCATCGACACATTTGTGGTATGATGTGGCAAATAAGAATGATGAAACCAAATAAATAATACCAACATCTACCACATCCTTGTCTACTATATCAGATGGCAACTCTTTAAACACTTTTTCAACACACTCTATTGAAATGCTATCATACTTTCTGAAATATATGTCCTTAATCGTACTATTATGCAGTCGGTACTTGGTAAAATCACCATTACCCACACACCGAAGGCCATACATTAGACAAAACTCTTCAACAGAAAATTTTACCATTTTCTCGCTGATGTTGAACCACAACTCATTTATGTTTGGTTGCTTCACCTGCCTTAATAACAATTGGTAAATCAACTAAGCCCGAATCACCATTTCTTTCAAATCAATGTACGGTCCCAAGCATGTATCCCATAAACATTTTCTTTTGAGTATCAAGAAACTTGTCATTCAAGTATTTGATAACTATGTATGGTGAGTAAAAATTCACTTTGCTAGGAAACCAATAGTCTTGGGGAATCAATAACTCCCGGTCCTAGAAAAAAAAAAATAGTTGTTCAAATAATAGGTTTGTAGAACTAACATATATTAAATAAAAGTGACATGATCTTTTAGTTTCGAAAGTAAAAGGCCACACATTATTAAAAAAATTGTTATGCTCACACTTTTTAAAGAAATGTTACACATACATTTTTTCATGAAATGTTGTATTGACGCCCAAAGTATGAAAAGCACATAACAATTATCATGCCTCCTCACAAAACACTCATCATACCATCTATTTGTATACAACTAAAACTAATCTTTAATTGCTCATCTTATCCAAGACAAAGATTAATTCATCTAAGGATACATATTTAAATAGATATGCAATTGAATTTTGCAGAAAAGTGACATTTGAAAAAACTATTAGTTTGCATATTCAAACATTTGAAGGACAAAGTTTAGTGATAAACAAAAATAGTTCGTCAAATAATAGTTTTATAGAATAACATATATTAATGAAAAGTGACATACTATATCACTTTTTAAGTAAAATATCACACGTTATTAAGGAAAGTGACATGAAATGTCACTTTTTAAATAATGGTCATTTATACATTTTTTCTGTTTTATTGATTCTCGAAATATGGAAAGCACAAAACAATAAACATATCACCTCACAAAACACTAATCATACAATCTATTTGTATACAACTAACACTCATCTTTAAACTTTTACTTGCTCATCTAATCCAAGGCAAAAATTAATTCATCTAAGGATACATATTTAAATAGATATGCAATTGGATCAGAAATGTGACATTTGAAAAAACTCTTAGTTTGCATGTTCAAATATTTGAACGAAAACTTTACTGACAAACAAAATGGTTGGTCAAATAATAGTTTTATAGAACTAATATATAATAAACAAAAGTGACATGCTCTATTACTTTTTAAGTAAAAAGGTCACACACATATTTTTTTATGTCTATTGGCGCTCGAAATATGAAAAATACAAAATAATGATCATAATAGCTCACAAAACATTGATATACCATCTCTTTGTTAGTTTGCATGTTCAAACTTAGTGCATTTGGAATATCAACTGACATATCAAGCCATAAGTAACATATTTTCATGCAAGAGAAACACAAATACAAATTGGTGAAGTTGAATATCATCAAATTTTACTTTAATCTAGCTTTCGTATATCTTTAATGGTATCACTAAAATCTACAATTGAACCAACCATTTCCAAATCAATGACACACTGCAATGATACAATTAAAACAACGCACTACAACCATTGTCATTGATTTGGCAATTGTTATAGTGTGTGGCACAGTCATCAGTCATCAATCGGATAAGAATGAAAAACAAAAACGCATTTTCACACAGTAAAATCTCTTAAACTGTAAATAATCATAAAAAATTAGAATAATCGAACATAACCTTTGGTTTGTAAGTGTGTTGAGCACTATTTTTCTTCTTTTTCGAAGATCCTTCGACCGGATCACATTTCTTCTTCATCCTTGTCGATAATGGAATAGTTCTTTCACCTTCTTTAGTTATGTTTAGACTTATAATGTTAAAATCAAGAAGAATTGGACAGAAATTGCCGAGAGTAAAAGAGAGTTAGGTTTTTCTTCCATTGTAGTAATCAATATTATATTTTTACCCCCCCCTATCTCTGCTATATAAATGAAGTCTCTCTCAAAAATATAAAGAATTGCCATTTTTTTTTTTTTGTGAAAAATGGCATAAAGGGGCCTAATTTCCTCAAAAACATAATACATTTTTTCTAGGGCAAATTACACAAATACACAAAATTTTAGGGACCTTTTGAAAATTCGTTGTAAATAGAAGTTTACAATTTAAATACTCTTAAAAACAAATAACAACCGTATTTTTTACTATTTTTCAATTCCAAAATCAAACATAACTATAGTTCAACAGTGATGGCGGGATCATTTTCTTCAAAATCAACAAAGTACTCAGTTGCAACATATACATAATTCAATTCAATCATGTTATTCTTCTATTTTGTCAACATTTCAGAAGTTTCAAGCATATTCACGTTGAAAATATCAGATTTCCAGCAATAATTTTATCTCATATTCCGATTTCATTCTCCAAAGGTAAATTATCTCATATTTCAATTTCAATCTAGACACATCCTTCTTCATTCACTTTATTATAGACTTTTTATTTCTTATACTCTTGTTTGTGTTAATATATATATATATATATATATCAAAGTTCAACTTTAGATCAATGGTATTGAGTGAAGTCTTTTGAAAATATGTGTGAATATCAATTACAGATATACATACAAGGTATTTGCAAAAATATAAATATGAATATGAATTGAGGCTTTAGATAGAAAAGTGACATGCTATGTAACTTTTTGCTTAAAAAGTGACTGAACAATGTATACAAGTGACATAACAAATTTGGATCTCAATCTTCTTTGTGGTTGATTTAACTGCTAATTTAACTTGATATTTGTTGTGCATTATTGAGTAACATGAATTATTGAGAAAAATCAAACATTAATGTATCATTTTTTAATCTTGAATATGAATTAATATACGGGATATAAAAGTGACATGCACTATCACTTTTTGCTTAAAAAGTGACAAAACAATGTATACAAGTGACATTACAATTTTGGATCACAATCTTCTCTGTAGTTGATTTAAGTGTTGGATTTAACTTGATATTTGTTGTGCATTATTAAGTGACATGAATTATTAAGGATGATCAAACATTACGTATTATTTTTTTTGTCTTGAATATGAATTCATGTACTAGATAAGAAAGTGACATGCACTGTCACTTTTTGTTTAAAAAGTAAAATAATAGAACAATGTATACAAGTGACATAACAAATTTAGATCACAAACTTCTATGTGAGTGATTCAAAAGAATGGAGAAACATCTTGCAAGATTTTCTTTGTGCATGGATGTCACACTGGTTTCATTATGTCACAGAACTGAAAGTTTTGAAGACATACAACTTTCAGAAGCTGCTATCGGAAAAGAAAATGACATGACTCATGGTTCAGCGACAACATCAGTTCAAAGTCTACCAACTATTAAAGACTTATGTTTCTTCATGCATAGCGAGGGTTGAAGAAATGAGTAATGAAACACGAATTGAAATTATTTTATTTGTTAGTATGAATGAAATTATAGAGCAATAGGTTTTTAATGACAAGAAATTGGTTAAGAAAAGTATTTCATTCATATGCGATACATAAAAACTTTCGAGCTCAAGATAAGTAAGTTGGACAAGAAAGAATATATGCTTTGAAATGCATAGATGATAATTGCAAATGGACTTTTAGAGCTTCAATACTTGGAGGAACATAAATGTTCAAAATAAGATATATGAGAACGATTACATGTGCTCAAATAACATCATCTTGGCAGATCACCATCAAGCAATAAGCTTAATAGTAGGAGAATGCATCAAGTACAAGTATGTCTAAATAAAAATAACATACACTCCCACGGACATAATAAGTGACATGATGAATACATACGGAGTGTCGATGAGTTATGAGAAAACTTGGTAATCTAAGGAGAAAGCTTTAGAATTGATGAGAGGAGACCTGATAGAGTCGTATGAAAATCTTCCAAAGTACTTGTACATGATAGAATAAACAAATTCTGGATCAATTAAAAGAATTGAGATTTACGAGATCAACAAATTCAAATACTTTTTCATGGCATTAGGAGCATCTATTCAATGGTGGAAATATAGCAGACCTATAATAGTGATTGATGGTACGTTCTTAAAGGAAAATTATGGTGGAACATTATTTACAACATGTAGATGCCAACAACAACATTTTCATTTTAGCACTAATGATTCATGGGAGTGGTTCTTACTTATGTTAAAAAAAAGCTTATGGTGAGCGAGAATTATTGTGTATAATCTCATATGGACATAAAGGCATAAAAGTGCAATAATGCATGGTCTATGTTCCTACCATATGTTACAAAATTTAAAGTCAGCATTTGGCAAAAAAATAATAGAAAGAACATTACACAACCATTCAATAAAGCTGTTAGAGCTACGAAGAATGATTTTGAGTTCTATATAAAACAACTCGATGAAATCCATAAAGAGATTCGATCACACCTGGTATGTTCAAAAATATTTATTTTGAATGCATAATAACATTATATATAAGAAATGATTAATATATTTATTTTTCTTTATGTAGAAAGAGATTTGTTATCACAAATGGTCAAGGGCATACATGACAATAACAGTTTTTCTACAATGACTTCAAATATAATTCAATCAAGAATTTGAAAACAAAAATAATAAAAGATTGTCCTATAGAACTTTTATTGGAATCCTTAAGATATTTGTTGCAAGAATGGTTTATAAAGCACTTAAACAATGCAAGGGCAACCTTCACAAAAATTGCAAACAAGCAAGAAAAAATATTGAGAGAGAAATCCATGGAGTCAAAGAAAATGAAGGTAAAAGGCTATAAATTACATGAACTAAATATCGTTTATTTGGCGTTGAATTAAAATATAATATTTAGTTGTTTTTTATTTGTCATTCGAATTAATATTTGATTGGGAGGTTCTGCTTTTGTAGTCTTATTATATGCTGAGTGTTATTGTAATGAAAACATGCTTATACTAAAAAGTGACATAGTATGTCACTTTCTGAGTAAAAAGTGACATGTCTTGAATTTCATATGGTCCATGGCTCTACTTATAATTACATATCAATATGAGTTAAATGACTTAAAAGCATGATTGTTAAATATAAGGTTTAGTTGTTTCTTTTTTGTCATTTGAATTATTATTTGATTGGAGAAGGTTATACTTTTGTAGTCATATTATATGCTGAATATTATTGTAATGAAAACATGCTTATACTAAAAAAAAAGGTGACATAATGTGTCACTTTCTTAGTAAGTTGGAGTTAAACGTCATGAAAACATGATTTAATAGTCGTTGTTTATGAATACAGTATTTTCTTACATTATTTGCACAGGCATCGGCTTCAAGTTCAATAATATACCAAGTTAATGATGTTTGTGCCTCATATTTGGTTAATATTGCGAAGACGTGCATGTGCAACCAATTTCAGTTGGACAAAATTTCATGTGCACACACATTGTGTGACGCCCCAGATTTTCTCAACCCGAAGGGTGACTAAAATAATCTCTAAAATATATTGGAAAACTCCAAATAATATTTTCCATGCACTTGAAAGTTTTTAAAAGTATAACATTTGCGAAAAATAACAAGCGCGCAAAGGAAAGTGGATTTTTCTTAAAATTTCAATGGTTTTGTCTATATCATGATAGGTGCCGCCACAATTTATTTGACCATCCAAAAGAATTCCAAAAATTCCAAAAATTGAATTGTAGATACTTGGGACTACATACTACAACATGTTAAAATTTTAAACCTTATCTATTTCATTTGTTAAGTGAAAACGTTGGCCGAATTTGCTTGAAAAACTGTCCCAGGTGCCTTAAGGCAGCCCGCTAAAACATTCATAATAAATTAAGTCGATGGAATTTTTGAGTGATTCCAATTGCTGTTATTAGACCACATATAGGAATTTCTATAGCTGCTGATTTCACTCAAAATACCAACCGAAGAAAAAATTATGATTTTTCAAAGTATGAGTAGTAAGCTGAAAATTCGGAAAAATGTAACTAGGCAATTTCGAATTTGAAACTTTTAACGGAAATGAAAACAACATCTCGTTTTCCATAAACATTATATAACTAAATACTGAATCAAATACTTAAAAATATCGTATTTACATCATAATTGACTCGATCATCTCGACGTCAAAACTTAACAAAAAAGGAAAATTACACGACATGCTCGCTAGCCTATGCCATCGCATCAATGCCAACCAATTCAATCTGAAAATTTATTCATTTTAGATGAGTATTTCATAAGAAACACTCAGTAGCCATACATACTAACATGTGGGAAAAATTATATGTAAACATAAATGCTCATGCCATCATTTTTAAACACACATAGGAACACATAAATTGGTAGTTGGCACCACATAAAATCATAAGTGATTACCTTCAATCACTATCATAACGCTTTCTTCATAATAAATTTTCATGGCATTTATATCACATAATAATTTCCCAAACATCATTTAAAAAAAATATACTAAAGTAGTAAGTAAAACTACCTCGAAAATGAGTTTTCAGTTGAAGTTTTGATGGATAAAAATTGGTTTCTGCAGCTTCCAAAATCAAGACCCATACACTATATATATATTAGGAACTTTAGTGAATTAAAAATCAAGGTCAAGGCCCTTTTCTCTCGGCCAAAATCTGGAACGAAAGTGATGAAAAATGTTCACCTTTGGATCGAAAATCAAGGAAAATGATGGATAAATTCTAGAGTATTTTTCGTGATTGAGACTAATGTTTCAAGGTTCCTTGCTGCACGAAATTGAAGGGAAAAGAAAGGATCTTTTTCTGGAAAAAAAAAAGGGAATGAAAATGAGGAAAAAAGGCTGGTCAAAACTTACTGCAATCTGGAGTTTGGGGACCTTTTCTTTTCTTCCTGGGAGGTGTTAACTAAAATTTGGGCTGATATTAGGAGGAAAAATGAGTGTATTCTTCTTGAAAATAAATAGAAAACACATCTGCTTAATTATATATGGAGGCCGAAATTTTAAAGAAGAAGAAAGGGAAGTTTGTGCTTGAGTTTGAATGCTGATTTTGGAGGGAAAAATATTCACACTGCAGCAGGCGTTTTGGGTGGAAATTGGGAGGAAAACCGTGACTTAAGAGGCTGTAATCTGGAGAAAAGGGTAATAAAACTAGAGTTTGGGATGGCCAAAAAAAATGAAAGAAGAAAGGCTTAAGAGAGGGGGCCGAAATACTGAGTTTGTCGGGCGCTTTGGGACGCTTCTAGCAGCTTCATAGAGCAAGATAGCTGTAATTTAGGTGGGTTAAAATGTGGTGAACATGGATAGAAGGGGGGCAGTTTTTGCATGATACGTAGGGCTAATTTAGCTGATAAAATAGTAGTTTAAAATGTGGTGAATAAGTACTTGAAAATGGGATGAACATGGCTGAAAATTGGGAGAGAACATGGACAGCTTCGACTTGGGTTTTAGGGGTGTTAGGGAGTTAAAATTGGCAAGTCATAATGGTCTGCTTGGGGGTGCTTTTCTTGTAGTTAGGCCGACCGGATATTGGGCTAAGCATGGAAGAATAATCGAGCGTAAAAGGATTACACTAAGCTAAAAAAAATGACCGGAAAGTAGGCCTAGAAGGTGGTTTTAATTTAAATGATTGGTCTACAATTAACCCAAAATTAACTTAAGAAAAATTGTTCGAGTTAAGAAAATTTAATTAGTCTTGTTGATTGATAAAATTTTATGTTCGCTACATAAAAAAATAAGGCAAGCACGTGCAACAAAAATACCGCGACTAAAATATTTTAAACGTACAAAACAATTCATAGCGATGCCGAAAGTTAAAATTTTATTTTCTTGAAATTCAAAATACGAATTTTTTTTAAGGTCGTCACAACCCTCTTCCCTTAAAATAATTTCGTCCTCAAAATTTAACTTGCTTGGTTTATAAGGTCCGGGTACTTAGCTAAAACATCTTCTTCTCTTTCCTAAGTAAACCATCTTCCTTGTGTCTACCCCACTGAACTTTAACTAAAGGAATCTTCTAGTTTCACAGAACATGGACTTTTCTTTCTAGAATCACCACAGGTTCTTTCTCGTAACTCATATCATTCCTTAACATGCGTAGATTCATGTACGTACTTTCTTAACATCGAACGTGGAATACATCGTGCACTGCCGAGAGTTCGGGTGGCAATGCCAAACAATATGCAACATTCCAATTTTTTTCAAGAATCTCAAATGGGCCGAAGTTGGTCTTAACTTTCCTTTCTTTCCAAAACATAAAATTCCCTCCATTGAAGCCTCTTTAAAAAATACTTTCACGTCGACTTCAAACTCTAACTCACTCCTCATTTTGGTCGGCATAACTTTTTTGACGATCTTGTGCTGTTTTAATTCTAGATTTAATCTTGTCTATAGCTTCAACCATTTTCTCAAGAGATTATGGATCCAAAATTCTTCTTTCATCAACCTCATCCTAACAAATTGGCGAACGACATCAACAACCATAAAATGCCTCATATCGTGCCATGCCGATGGTAGTTTGGAAGCTATTATTGTAAGTGAATTCCACCAACGGTAGGTAACCTCCAAATCCAAGAGACGTGCTCTCAACATATCCTCAAGGATTTGAATAGTGTGTTCTGATTGTCCTTCGGTCTGAGGGTGTTACGTTGTACTAAAATTCAATTAAGTTCGCATAGCTCCCTGAAGGTTTTTCCAAAAATTTGATGTAAACATCGGGTCTCAGTCTAATACAATGAACACTGGCACTCTATGAAGTCGGACAACTTCTCTAACATACAACTGTGCTAACTGTTCCAAACTAAAATTTCTCCAAATTGACAGAAAATTTGAGAAGATTTTGTCAAATGGTCTACTACAACCCTGATAGTATCATGACCTCTTGTCGATCAAAGAAAACCTATAACGAAATTCATTGCGATTTTCTTCTATTTCCATTGTAGTATATCCATTGGATTTAATGGCCCTGACGGCCTTCAATGTTCTGCCTTTACTTGTTGACACACCTATCACTTAGACACAAATGAAGCTATAATCCCTTTCATGTTTCTCTACTAAAATGTGGTACGTAAATCCTTATACATTTGGGTTGCTTCTCGATGTACGACATAAGAAGCGGAATAAGCTTCGATAAAAATCTCATTCCTCAACCTCTTATCCTTGGGCATGCACAACTAATCTTTAAACATCAAAGTTTTATCCTCGACTATTTCAAATCCTTTCCCCTTTTTAGTTCTCACGTTATCCCTGATTTTTTTTAAAAATGAACATCTTTCTTAACAATCACAACTCTATCTTTGAGTTCCGGTTTTAATGTCGACTTGTTATCATTGTTGATGCCCCGACCCGACGGAGCCAACACTTAAATTCTTAAATTCTCAAAATCCTTGAACAATTTCTCTTGCTTCGCTCACAACACTAACAATTGACCCATGATCTTTCTCGCTTAGAGCACCCACGACTACATTAGCCTTACTGGGATGGTACATGATAGTGTAGTAATAGTCCTTAACCAACTCTAACAACCATCGTTGTCTTATTTTTAATTCTTTCTGGAATAAAAAGTACTTGAGACTCTTGTGGTCGGTGTAAATATCACCCTTGCTTCTACTGGCACATTATATAGTATTGTCTCTTCCGATGAGGTGCCGGTGAGATAGACAAGATATCCTTGATAAGATGCCTTAACCTCGACCGTAATACCTAAACTCTACACCGCTTGGTTTCCAAAACACAACTTCTTTCTCCAAAACACACAATTGTGGCATGTTTATTTCTTAGCCAAACTATACCCAAAATTATATCAAAATATTTCATTCTACCACAATCAAGTCTCGCTTCTAAGATCAAACCACCAAAAGTTTTCTCAGATCGCCTTTGATATATATATGTCGGGTCCTACTAATGATATATTAACCTCGAGGACACTATTATAATCATCAAATACACAACAATCATACTTGGCAAAAATAAGAATGAAGGAGAACTCACAAAGTTGGAAAAAAGATAGTATTATTTATCATTCACTTGATCTTTCAAGAGAAATACAAATAAAGAAATAGTGTTTGGCGCTCGAACAACTGGAAAGGAAAATCCTACTCCCAACTACTACTATCTAAATTTCATCTGAAACAAAAATCTTATTAGAGTTATCCTATTTCTACTCCTCAACGTCTGAGATAGGCGACGGTGCATCTTCGTCGATTCTCATCTCTGATGGCACTCTTTCGGCCTCTGGAAACTCAAGAGCGTTATCCCGAGCCTCTTCTCCCAGTTCTGTCAACTCTGTGTAGAAGGCCTCATAGTTAATCTCTCGTGGTAGGATGGGTATAGCTGACGCCCATAATAGATCATAAACCATCTCAGTCACGTCTTGCCACTCATCGGATAATGTAATGATAAGGTCACATGTAGCCCAACCAGTGACAACGAAACCTAATAGCCTTTCCTCCGTCCTCATTAGATACTCTAGAAACACGTCGGTGTATCCTCTAATTACTGGTACATTATCCACTGATAATTCCTTAGATGGGGTGCCAGTAAGATTGACAAGGAACTCTTAATAATATCTCTTCTTTAGCAACTTTTCTACCTACAAAACTAAGATGAGGTGAGGAAGTGCTTTAATCTTTGACCCCTCTTTGTCTCCCAATCATCAAAAGATTACTCTATTCTCAAAACATACAATGGTAGCGCGATTACTACCCAACCAATCCATGCCCAAGATAATATCAAAACTCCTCATATTTATAACATGTAGATCTACTATCAGTACCAACCCATCAAAATCTATATGCACTACACTAGTTAATTTATCCGTATCTGTGGTATACTAACCTTTGGTATACTATCATTTTTCTAACATGTAACATTAATAGCTTGGCATGCATCTGAGGTGCCTGAGATTTGATCCTTTAACCTCCACTTTCAAAAAATGGTAAGCACACAATTAACGTCAACATCTTGTTGTCACAAACTCGTAGTTCATCGCCCTAATACGTACGGCCCTATGGCTACCGACATGATGGCCAAATGACCACTTAGGATCCATAAAAAACTAAATGTAATCATTTCTTGCCGCCTCGGCATGTTCTAGATAGTGCTCACTTGGTGGAACCATGTCTGAAATGCCAATTATGAAGAGTCCGTTTAGGTGGATTTCTAACATCTTTTAATTAAATTCCGAGGACTTAAAACAATATATTTTCGTAAAATTTGGCCACGTTCTCAAAATACTTAGTGCACAAGAATAAATATCGACATCTCATTTTCAATTTCATCTTTTCTAAACATAACATTTTATCATAATTGAAGTGGATATAAAAATTTGCATATAAGAATTATTAAAACTATTTTTTACATCAGAGTTGGCGTAGCGTGACGATGGCGAGTAGTGACACTTAAAATTTCAAAATCATAACTTCTAAATTTTTAAATTGACATAATAAAATAAAGACCATATAAAATAAAATTTTAAAATTTACGCGAGTCTACAAAAAAAGTAAAAATGCCTCGATACCAAGTTGTAACGCCTGGATTTTCTCAACTCGGAGGGTCACTGAAATAATCTCTAAAATATATTGACGACTCCAAATAATATTTCCCATGCCCTTGAAATGTTTTAAAAATATAACATTTGCAGAAAATAACAAGCGCGCAAGGGAAAGTGGATTTTTCTTAAAATTTCTATGGTTTTGCCTATATCGTGATAAGTGTCCCCACAATTTATTTGACCATCCAAACGAATTCCAAAAATTTCAGAAATTGAACTATAGATACTTGGGACTACAGGCTAGAACATGTTAAAATTTCAAACATTATCTACTTTGTTTGTTAGGTGAAAATATTAGCCGAATTTTCTTGAAAAACTATCCCGGCACTTTAAGGCAACCAAAAAAACATTCATAATAAATTAAGACGATGGAATTTTGAGTGATTACAATTGCTGTTATTAGACCACATATAGAGATTTCCATAGCTATTGATTTCACTCAAAAATGCCAACCAAGAAAAAGTTATGATTTTTCAAAGTAGGGGTAGTGTTTCAAAATTCAAAAAAAATGTAACTAGGCAATTTCGAATTTGAAACTTTTAACGGCAATGAAAACAACATCTCGTTTTTTATAAATATTACATAACTAAATACTGAATCAAATACTTAAAAATATCGTATTTATATCATAATTGACTCGATCATCTCGACGTTATAACATAAACAAAAAAGGAACATTCCACGACATGCTCGCTAGTCTATGCCATCGCATCAACGCCAACCAATTCAATCTAAAAATTTATTCATTTTGGGGTGAATATTTCATAAGAAACACTCAGCCCATACATACTAACATGTGGAAAAAATTATACGTAAACATAAATGCTCATGCCATCATTTTTAAACATACATAAGAACACATAAATTGGTAGCCGGCACCACATATAATCATAAGTGATTACCTTCAATCACTAACATATTAAAGTCATTACCTTCAATCACTATCATAACGTTCCTTCATAATAAATTTGCATGGAATTTATATCACATAATAATTTCCCAAACATCATTTAAGAAATTTAGTAAATGTAGTAAGTAAAACTACCTCGAAAATGAGTTTTCGGTTGAAGTTTCGATGGACCAAAATTCGTTTCTACAGCTTCCAAAATCAAGACCCTATATAAGGAACTCTAGTAAATTAAAAATCAAGGTCAAGGCCCTTTTTACATTGGCCAAAATCTGGAACGAAAGTGAGGAAAAATGCTCATCTTTGGACCAAAATCAAGAAAAAGGATAGATAAATTCTAGAGTATTTTTGGTGATTGATACTAAGGTTTCAAGGTTCCTTGCTGTACGAAATTGAAGGGAAAAGAAAGGATCTTTTGCTGGAGAAAAAGGGAAGAAAAAATGAGGAAAAAAGGCTGGTCAAAACTTACTGCAATCTAGAGTTAGGGGACGTTTTTTTTTTCTTCCTAGGAGGTGTTAACTGAAATCTGGGCTGATATTAGGAGGGAAAATGAGTGTATTCTTCCTAGAAAATAAATAGAAAACACAACTTCTTAATTATATAAGGAGGCTGAAATTTTAAAGAGGAAGAAATGGAAGTTTGTGCTTCAGTTGAATGTTTGAGTTTGGAGAGGGTAATATACACACTACAGGCGTTTTTGGGTGGAAATTGGAGGAAAACCGTGACTTAAGGGGCTGAAATCTGGAGAGAAATGGTGATAAAACTAGAGTTTGGGATGGCCAAAAATGTAAGAAGAAAGGCTTAAAAGAGGCGGCTAAAATACTGAGTTTGTCAAGGGCGCTTTTTGGGACGCTTCAGCAGATTTTCATAGAGCACTTTAGTTGTAAATTAGGTGGGTTAAAAGGTGGTGAACATGGGTAGAAGGGTGGCGGTTTTGCATGATACATGGGGATAATTTAGCTGATAAAAGTGTAGTTTAAAATGTGGTGAATAAGTGCTCAAGATGGGATGAACACGGCTGAAAAGTGGGACGTAACATGGGCGCTTCACTTGGGTTTTAGGGGCTTTTTGGGAGTTAAAAATTGGCAAGTCATAATGGTCTGTTTGGGGGGGGGTGTGCTTTTCTTGTAGTTAGGCGGACTAGATATTGGGCAAAGTATAGGAGAATAAATGAGCCGAAAAGGATTGACACTAAGCTAAAAAAAATGACCGAAAAGTGGGCCGAGAAGGTGTTTTTTAATTTAAATGATTGGTCTACAATTAACCCAAAATTAACTCAAGAAAAATTGTTCGAGTTAAGAAAATTTAATTAGTCTTGTTGATTGATAAAATTTCATCTTCGTCACATAAAAAATAAGGCAAGCACGTGCAACAAAAATATCATGACTAAAATATTTTAAACGTACAAAATAGTTTTAGCAACATCGAAAGTTAAAATTTTATTTTCTTGAAATTCAAAATACTGAAAAAAAAAAATTTTGGGTCGTTACACATTGGCGGTTTTTGCAAAGATAAAGCGCGGCTCATAATTATACTGTTCAAAATATTATACAATAGAGATGTACATCCAAACATATAGTGGTATAGTTTACTCACTTGGAGATCGCAAT
This sequence comes from Forsythia suspensa, assembly GCA_023638005.1. Lineage (NCBI taxonomy): Eukaryota > Viridiplantae > Streptophyta > Magnoliopsida > Lamiales > Oleaceae > Forsythia > Forsythia suspensa. The sequence goes on along the minus strand of CM042670.1, from coordinate 22,242,547 downwards.
GATTGGAATATATCAGATGATATAAAAGCAAGAATTATCTTGGGTCTTGATCCCAAAAGAAAATTTGGACTACTTAAAGAGAAAAGAATACCATCAAAAAGAGGAGAAAAAAAAAAGTCAAAGTACAAAATGTGGTAGATGTGGGGAGTATGGCCACAATTGAAGATCATGTCAAACTCTAGCACATTTGAAGAACAAGCCACAAAAGAAAAGAAAGTTACAAGATTTATGAGTTTTTTTATTTTTGATTATTTTTAGATTTTTACCTCAGTATAATACATATCTCGAAACTCCAACACCTTTGATGAATATTGATATTATAGTATATCACTTTTAGCGGTATTTATATATTCTCCACAAAGGAGAGTAGATATGAAACTCCAACACATGTCATGTGACCATCGGACGAGTGATTAACCATTATGTCAATCACTTATTTTTATTCAATGGCCACATGACATGTGTCATGTGGTTTTTATATCTCCTCCCATGTGGTGGGGAGGAGATCATTTTCCTCACTTTTAGAACAAAAAGTGACACAATGTCACTTCTTCATATAGACTTAATATTTATGTGCTTTGCTTTTATATATGTATGTCACTTTTAGAACAAAAAGTTAATGTTACTTCTTCATACGTATTGGTTTTTCTATTCAAAATAGACTTAATATTCATATACTTTGCTTTGTATAGATACTGATATTAGAATGACATGTAAAATTTATCACTTAACACTAAAATATATACATGATACTTCAACCATTAAGGGAGTTTGATGAATATTGATATTACATTATGTCACTTTTAGAACAAAAAGTGACACAATATCACTTTTATAACAAAAATTGACACAATGTCACTTCTTCATACATATTAGTTTTTCTATTCAAAATAGCATTAATTTCCTGCGCTTTGCATTTGTATAGGACTTGACATTATAATGGCATATAAAACTTATCATTTAACAATAAATTGTATACATGATACTTCAACCATTAAAGAAGTTTGATGAATACTTAAATTTTAGTATGTTACTTTTAGAATAAAAAGTGACACAATGTATACATGATATTATAATGTGACTTCTTCGTTATACAAACCCCTAACTTGGCTGTCAAAATGTATACATGATTTTCAAAAATTAAAATAATGTATCAATCAAATGCACTTCCACCATCTATATTCAACAGTCGAAAAAAAATCGTCCAACATAGTCATGTTTTATCACTTTTGACATGAATATCATGTCACTTCTATGCAAAAATAATTTGTCACTTCTATGCAAAAATAATTTGTACTTACATTCTTTGCAAAGAAACTTCAAAACTACACTATTAATCCCATATACATAAAACTACATTCACCATATACATTACATTTACACGTAACATGTAGTCCTAGTTATCTCATCTTACTAAAGATTGTTTATGTTGGTCTAGTCTTCATAAAAAAAAAAAAAAAATTCCAGCCTTCTCTTTGTCTTGTCAAACATCCTTTGGCACCCAATCATTATCAGTGTCGTAATTCTCCATTTGCTTCTTTTTGGCATACATATACAATTGAGTGGCCAAGTAAATGTCTTTGGTATCTCCTTTAACATTTCATTGATAAAATACTCGACATATTTAATTACATAAATTCCACAATCACCACTGCAACCAAAAACAAAGGAGGGCACATTAACAAAAAAATTGAAGGCAGACCATACATTTATATCTATCCGACGTATAAAAAGTCAAGTTATTAAAAAGCAATCTAACTCGTTCTTTTGCTATGGTAGTTTTGGAACCATCTTTATAACAAGTGGTTTTAATGCCTCTTGTTCTGGAATGTGTTTGCCCTCAAAGAACAAGTGTTAAATAGAAGATGTGGAATCATAATTGAAAATGGTTGAATGATTTCAAGTACAACAGGTTTCTTAACTATCTTATTGTAGGAATTATATATGTTCCAACACATTTTTTTGATGTCAAAATGGCATAGAATCTAATGAGTTGAGTTAAACATCCTCTAAGGCATAAGGACGTGGTCAACATCACACCAATTTATATTGCGAGGCATGTACAATCTAATTGGTTATGAGAGGAGAAAAGTTTGCTTCCCAATGACTAATGGATCTCTCGAAAAATCATCGTACAGACCCCTAACGTGGCTGTCAAAGGCAAAATCCGTAGTTATAGCTTTGATGTTTATACTATGCCCATACATTAACATCTTCCGCAGATAATAAAAACACACATCTATATGCTACAAAATAAGTTCATAAAAAGAATCAGCAATGTATTAATAAACTATATACATAAATCTGAAACCAACCAACTAATAAACAAAAACTTACTGTGTCATCCAAATCCTCATTAGTTGTCACTAATTCATACCACCACATTTTAGAAGAAATTGGATTATCACTGAAGTAGAAGCAAGGACGAATCGTAATATTCTCATAATTGAAATGCTTATCACTGTATTACAAAATAGAGAGGTCACATAGAATTACACTGGTACAAAAATTATAACATGCAATAATTTTAATCTAATTAAAAAAATCTTATAGTAAAAAAGTGACATATTGTGTCACTTTCTTAGTAATAAGTGACATACAGTGTCACTTTCTTATTAAAAAGTGACATGTGCTGGAAAAAGTGGCATTATGTCACATATTTATTTTTCGTCACCAACCATTCCTTATACCAACTCTCGAATGCTTCAACGTCTGGTCCGTATGAGAAGCATAACCCAACCTTGAACGCAAACGTATCCTTCACCACACGCTTTGTAGGACTCACTGTAGAATCATATTCATTAATCTAGGGGGACTGAAGAAATGCGACAAATTTCTTTTGCCTCTTCAAAGGTGCATCCGGAGTGACTTCATCATCAATCTAAAATATCGCAAAAAATTAAAAAGTTTCTAGTTATATTGTGCAGAAACATAAATTAAGTTATTCAATTGAAAAATATTCAAACAAACAATTACTTCTTTAAGTTTATGTTTAGGTAAAAAAAACTGCCGGAATCTCATTAACTTTTTGCCAATCCTCATCTTTTGCCGGAATCTCAATAACTTTTTGCCAATCCTCATCTTTTAATTCAACATAATCATCATTTACATCAATCCCACGTGTTTTAGACGACGATGCACAAACAATCTAAACAAAAACGTACAAAAGATCAAATTATGTAGTTCAAAAATATATATAACAAAATAAAAACACAAAATAAATTGTGAAAATAATACATCATGATGCATTTTTTGGTTAAACTACGTGCCGTAACATCATCAATAATCTTCTATTCCTCTTCATTAAAATTTATTGAATCTTAACCAATAGGCTGAATAAAAATAAATAACTCAAATTATATAGTGCACAACAAAAAAGTAAATCTCAAATTAAAATTACGATACATTTGGAATTGAATAATACATTTTCTACCATAGTTTTGAGTTGGCTTCTTAATACTTTTTCCAGTCATATCAAACTCAATACCCAATAAAAAACTAGGACAGACATTTACATTCTTTTTTTTGTCCCTTGTATCATCAGCTACATTTTTCTCACCATTCTAGACAAAAGAATAAATAAAAAGTCACATACATATCTATATAAAAAGTGACATACATCTCCAACAAGTGACATATATCTAAAAAAGTGACATAAAACTTTTAAAAGTTGACAAATATGGGGGGGGAAAAAAGAAGGTCAAATTCATCGACTAAAAAAGCATATTAAAGAACATATAGTTCCAAATATTACATATGGAGTTGTTTCCAAATCAACTATATCAACTTTGTCATCCTCCTATTTTATTTCTCAACATTTTCACAAAAATAAATAAAAGTGACAAACATCTCCAAAAAGCAACATATATCTAAAAAAAAAATGACATACATCTCTTAAAAAGTGACATGAATCTAAAAAAATGACAATATCTTTTAAAAAGTGACATACATTTCTGAAAAAGTGACAAAGATCTAAAAAAATGGCATACATTCAACAATTACAGGTCATTCACTTTGCTTTCAACATTTACCACCCGTTCTAGAATTTTTTCATTCGATTTCACTTTCTATTCAAGTTCTTTTATCTGTTTCTCAATTTCAATATTAGATTGAACTTTAATTTCAAGCTCGTTGATTTTGAATTTCCTCATTTGATTGTACTTTCGACTCTATATCTGTTAGACATTTCAAAATCATGTCATTTGATTCAACTTTCAGCTCAATCTCCGCCAGACGCTTTCAAAATTTCTTCATTTGATTGAAATTTTACCTCAATCTCTGCTAAACGTTTCAAGATTTCTTCATTTGATTCTAAATGTCTCTGAAAATACCAAAAGCAGAGAAAAACAAATCATAAAAAACAATAAACAAAAATGATATAGAAAGCATAAAAAGATAAATAAATTTGTTCACAAACCTCAACTGTCTTTTCTTTCTTCAACTTTGAAGAACTACCATCGCCAACTGATGGTTCTTGGGCTGCAATCATCAGCTTTGACTGATGAATAACAGTATGCTCAAATTCATTATCATTATCAGCATCTCGCCCTTGAGACATGCAATTCACAAACAACCCATTAGTGTATGTCTCCTCCTTCTTCGCGTCAATTGGCCTAACATCATTGACTTCTAAATGCAAAAACACATATCATAAATTTTAAATAACAGAACAAATAACAAGCAATGATGAAAAATGTAAAGAAAAATAGTATAAATAATAAATAGAGCTTATTTTAATCAAGTCAAAAACACGTTTGTTCAATTGTAAGGATGTCAAATGCACATTAGAACTCCAACTTAAAATCCGAGGAAGCAATGACTTGTACTTCACACAAAACTTTTTTTCCAGCTATTGCAGGAATAGTCTCGTATATCCAAACTTGAAAATCAAGAAGAAAGTCATTAAACCTATACTCCAAATCTTTTTTGAAGGATCTAACTTCATGATCCTCTTAGTCAATGCACCTTTCGAGAGACATCAAGGTCAAACTATATAACCCCTTCTCCCATAGAAAATATTCCATTTCACTCGACTCAACAAGTCCAAATTGAATAATCGACACATTTATGATATGATGTGGCAAATAAGAACGATGAAACAAGATAAATAATACCAACATCTACCACATTCTTGTCTACTGTACGAGATGGCAACTCTTTAAACATATTTTCAACACACTCTGTACTTCTTAAAATTTTGTCCTTAATCGAACTATTACGCATTCGGTACTTTGTAAAATCACCATTACCCACGCACCGAAGGCAAGAATTCTTCAACAAAAATTTTGACCAATTTTCCGCTGATGTTGAACCACATTTCATTTATGTTTTGTTGCTTCACATGCCTTAATAACCTTAATAACTGGTGAATCAATTGAGCCTGAATCACCGTTTCTTTTAAATTAATGTATAGTCCAAAACATGTCTCTCTAAATATTTACATTTTGGTATCAGTAAAATTGTCATTCAAGCATTTGATAAATGAGGTGAGTAGGTCACTTTACCAGAAAACCAATATTCCTGGGAATCAATAGCTCCCAATCGTGCCCAAAAAAATGGTAAGTCAAAGAATAGTTTTATAGAATTAACATATATTAAATAGAAGTGACATGTTCTATCACTTTTTAAGTAAAATTGACATACATCTCAAAAGACAATGATCATACTATCTATTTGTTAGTTTACATGTTTAAACTTATTGCATTTGAAATATGAAATGACTTTTAATACCACATATTAAATAAAATTGACATGATCAGTCACTTAAGTAAAAGTAACATGATCTGTCACTTTTAAATAAAAACAACAAACATCTCCAAAAAGTGACATAGATAAAAAAAGTGATATACATCTCTTAAAAGTTAAATAGATCTAAAAAAGTGACATACATCTCAAAAAAACAGTGATCGTACCATCTATTTGTTAGTTTGCATGTTCAAACTTATTACATTTGGAATATGAACTAGCATTTAAAGTCGGCGACATATTTTCATGCATGACAAACACAAAAAACAGGTTCGTGAACTTGAATACCGTCAAATTGCACTTTAATCTGGTTTTATTATATCATTGATTAGGCAATGGTTACATTATGTCATTGATTTCCTAAAGGCACTATCGTCAATTAGTTAAGAATGGAAAAGCGAAAACGAATTTCACGTAACAAAAATCTCTAAAATGTCAAAAATAAAGCGGCATTTAACAAAACAACCATTGTCATTGATTTTTCTAAATGCAACAGCATCAATTGAATAATAATGAAAACAGAAATTCAATTTCACATAGCAAAAAATCTCTTAAAATGTAAAAATTAATGCAAATCGAAAAAATCATAAAAAATAAGAATAAATCGAACTTAATCTTTTGTTTGTAAGCCTGTTGTGCAATGTTTTTCTTTTTGGGAAAATTACACAAACACCCATAAAATTGAGTAATTTTTGAAAAATCAAGTTAAAAGTTATTTACACATTAAAATCGATTTCACACGCTTAAACCCAAATCAAAACCTAATCAACTCCATATTCAAACAGATAACTTTTGCCTACTAAAATCCAAATTAAAAACAATTTTTTTTTTTTATACAAATCCAAATTCATAATAAAAACGGATCTCTTCTAGATTATTATAACGAATTTTTCATTGTTTCTTCTCTAATCTAGAACAAAATCAGAACTCAAAATCCAAAATTTCCAGGTAATATGATGAATTTTATTTTTTCTTCATAGTTTTCATTTGAATTACATAAATTATCTCATATTTTGATTTTAATCTAGACATATCCTTCTTCATTCACTTCATTGTAGATTTGTGATATCTTATATTTTTGTTTGTGTTATTCACTTTAATCGAAATATCCTTCTTCATTAATCTAGAAAAATTCTTCTTCATTCACTTCAACTTTAGATCAATAGTATTAATTAAAGTGTTCTAAACATATGTGAATATCAACTACCAATTACAGATATGCATACAATGTGTTTGTAAAAATGTAAATATGAATATGGTTTTATGGATAGAAAAGTGACGTGCTCTGTCACTTTTTGCTTAAAAAGTGACAAAACATTGTATGCAAGTTACACAAATAAATTTGAATCAAAATCACCTCTGTGGTTGATTTAAATGCAGGATTTAACTTGATATTTGTTGTGCATTATGGAGTGACATGAATTATTGAGCATGACCAAACATTAATATATCGTTTTTCATCTTGAATATGAATTGAGGCTTGAGGATAGAAAAGTGACATGCTGTCACTTTTTGTTCAAAAAGTGATAGAACAATATATGTAAGTTACACAAACACATTTGGATTAAAATCATCTCTGTAGTTGATTTAATTGCATAATTTAACTTGATATTTGTTGTGCATTATGAAGTGGCATGAATTATTAAGCATGACCAAACATTAATGTATCAACTTTTTTGTCTTAAATATGAATTGAAACTTGGGATAGAAAAGTGACATGCTCTGTCATTTTTTACAAGAAACGTGACATGTTCTGTCACTTTTTGCTTAAAAGTGACAAAACAATGTATACAAGTTACACAAACATATTTGGATCAAAATCTTCTCTATGGTTGATTTAATTGTAGAATTTAAGTTAATATTTGTTGTACATTTTGAAGTGACATGAATTATTGAGCATGATTAAGCATTAATGTATCATTTTTTTTGTCTTGAATATGAATTGAGGCTTGGAATAGAAAAGTGACATGCTCTATCACTTTTTGCTCAAAAAGTGACAGAACAATGTATGCAAATTACACAAACACATTTGGATCAAAATCATCTCTGTGGTTGATTTAATTATAGGATTTAATTTGATATTTGTTTTGTATTATGGAGTGACATGAATTATTAAGCATGATCAAGAATTAATGTATCATTTATTTTGTCTTGAATATGAATTGGGACTTTAGATAAAAAAAAAGTGACATGGTCTGTAACATTTTGCTTCAAAAATGACAGAACGTTGTATGCAAGTTACACAAACAATTTTGAATCAAAATTATCTATATGGTTAATTTAAATACATGATTTAACTTGATATTTGTTGTGCATTATGGAGTGATATGAATTATTGAGCATGACCAAATATTAATGTATCGTTTTTTTTATTTTGAATATGAATTGAGACTTGGGGATAGAAAAGTGACATGTTATGTCACTTTTTGCTCAAAAAGTGACAGAACAATGTATGCAAGTTACACAAACACATTTAGATCAAAATCGTCTATATGGTTGATTTAATTGCATTATTTAATTTGATATTTGTTGTGTATTATGAAGTGACATGAATTATTGAGCATGACGAAACATTAATGTATCAATTTTTTGTCTTGAATATGAATTGAGTCTTGGGATAAAAAAGTGACATGCTCTGTCACTTTTTACTCAAAAAGTGAAAGAACAATGTATGCAAGTTACACAAATACATTTAGATCAAAATATTCTATGTTGTTGATTTAATTGCAGGATTTAACTTGATATTTTTTATGCATTATGGAGTTATATAAATTATTGGGCATGATCAAACATTAATGTATCAATTTTTTTTATCTTCAATATGAATTGAAGTTTTGGATAGAAAAGTGACATGCTCTGTCACTTTATGCTAAAAAGGTGACAGAACAATGTATGTAAGTTACACAAACATATTTGGATCAAAATCTTCTCTGTTGTTGATTTAATTGTAAGATTTAACATGATATTTGTTGTGCATTATGGAGTGACGTAAATTATTGAGCATGATCAAGCATTAATAACATTTATTTTTTCTTGAATATGAATTGACACTTGGGATAGAAAAGTGAGTTCTGTCACTTTTTGCTTAATGATACAATTATTAAGGATAATCAAACATTAATGTATCATATGTCGTTTTTTTTTTTGCAGATATGGATAAAATCAATGTATTCATTCATTATGGAGGAAAATTTGAACAAGGTAACCAATATATAATTTTTAAAATGACTGGAATTGTCTTGCCAATTGAATGCACATACAGCAAACATGATGGCATGATATATTCAGTTACAAACATAAGTTCAGCCACACCCTCATTAACAATACAATGTAAGGTTAAGAAAAACCTGCCTCTGATGAAGATTTCAGACAATAATTCTCTCACATTCTATTTGGAGCTCAAAAGAAGAGAGAAACATCTTGCAATCTTTCTTTTGTGCGTGGATGTCACACCGGTTTCATTAAGTCATAGAACTGAAAGTTTTGAAGACATACAACTTTCAGAAGCTGCAATTACAGGTTTTTCAAATTTATGGTTTGGCAACAAAATCAGTTCAAAGTCTACCAACTATTTAAGACTTAGTTGTTGATGTTTCTTCATGCATACCAGAGGTTGAAGAAATGAGTAATGAAACAGGTAGTGAAATTATTTTATTTGTTAGTATGAATGAAATTACAGAGAAAAAAGTTTTTAGGAACAAGACATTGGTTAAGAAAAGTATTTCGGTATATGCGATGCATAAAAACTTTCAATTCAAGGTAAGTAAGTCGAACAAGAAAGAATATGTGCAGAAATGCATAGATGATAATTGCAAATGGAGTTTTAGAGCTTCAAGACTTGGAGGAACAGAAATGTTCAAAATAAGATATATGAGAAACGATCAAACATGCTCAAATAACATCATCTTGGCACGTGCTCAAATAACATCATCTTGGTAGATCACCATCAAGCAACAAGTTCAATAGTAGGAGAATGCATCAAGTACAAGTATGTCTCAACAAAAACAACATACACTCCCACAAATATAATAAGTGACATGATGAATACATATGGAGTGTCGATGAGTTACGAGAAAGCTTGGAGATCTAAGGAGAAAACTTTGGAATTGGTGAGAGGAGATCCGACAGGGTCTTATGAAAATGTTCCAAAGTACTTGTACATGATAGAACAAACAAATCATGGATCAATTACAAGAATTGAGACTTACGACAACAACAAATTTAAATACCACTTCATGGCATTAGGAACATCTATTCGAGAGTGGGAGTATTGCAGACCTATAATAGTGATTGATGGTACGTTCTTAAAGTGAAATTATGGTGGAACATTATTTACAGCACGTACACAAGATACAAACAACAACATTTTCATATTAGCATTTGGAGTTGGTGACTTAGAAACTAATGACTCATGGGAGTGGTTCTTACTTATGTTAAAAGAAGTTTATGGTGAGAGAGAAAGATTGTGTATAATCTCATATGATCATAAAAGCATAAAAAGTACAATCCATAAAGTGTATAAGAATTCAATGCACGGTCTATGTTCCTACCACCACTTTCACAAAATTTAAAGTCAACATTTGGTTAAAAAATGGAAAGAACATTACACAACTATTCAATAGAGTCAGAAGAGCCTACGAAAAATAATTTTAAGTTTCATATGAAACAACTCAATGAAGTCCATAAAGGGATTCGATCACACCGTATGTTCAAAAATATTTATTTTGAATGCATAATAACATTGTATATAAGAAATGATTAATATTTTGATTGTTATTTGTGCAGAAAGAGATAGGTTATCACAAGTGATCAAGGGCATACATGACAAATAACGGGTTTTCTACAATGACTTCAAATATAGTTCAATTAGTAAATTCGATAACAAAAATAACAAAAAGTTGTCTGTAAAACTTTTATTAGAATCATTAAGATATTTGTTGCAAGAATGGTTTGTGAAGCACTTAAACGATGCGCGGACAACCTTCACAAAACTTGCAAAGAAGCAAAAAAAAAATATTAAGAGAGAAATCTATGGAGTCAAAAGAAATTGAAGGTAAAATGTTATAAATTGCATAAACTAAATATTATTTATATGCTGAGTGTTATTGTAATGAAAACATGCATATACTAGCAAGTGATATAGTGTGTTACTTTCTCGAGTAAAAAGTGTCATAGTGTGTCGCTTTCTAAGTAAAAAGTAATATAGTGTCACTTTCTTAGTAAAAGTGACATGACTTGTATTTCATATCGTCTATGGCTCTAATTATAATTTCATATCAATAGAAGGTTTATGATTATGAAGTCTTATTATATCTGATTGTTATTGTAATGAAAACATAATTATCTAAAAAAGTGACATAGTGTGTCACTTTTTCAGTAAGTTGGAGTTAAACGTCGTGAAAGCATGATTTAATTGTCGTAGTTTATTAATACATTATTTTCTTGCATTATTTGTTACGGGCATCGGCTTCAAGATCAATAATATACCAAGTCAATGATGTTTGTGCCTCTTATTTGGTGAATAATGAAGAAAAGACATGTACATGCAATCAATTTCAAGTGGACAAAATTCCATGTGCACACACATTGGCGATTATTGCAAAGATAGAGGACGATTCATAGTTATATTGTTCAAAATATTACACAACAAATATGTACATCAAAACATACAGTGGTATAGTTTACCCACTTGGAGATTGCAATGATTGGAATATATCAAATGATGTAAAAGTAAGAATAGTCTTGGCTCTTGATCCAAAAAGAAGATCCGGACGACCCAAAGAGAAAAGAATACAATCAAAAAGAGGAAGAAAAAAGCAAAGTACAAAATGTGGTAGATGTGGGAAGTATGGCCACAATCGAAGATCGTGTTAAACTCCAGCACCTTTGAAGAAGAAGCCATAAAAGACAAGAAAGTTGCAAGATTTATGAGTTTTTTTTATTTTTTATGTGGGAAGTATCACTTATTCATACATATTGGTTTTTCTATTCAAAATAGTGTTGACATTCATGCACTTTTCTTTTGTATAGGTACTGACATTATAATAGAATGTAAAACTTATCATTTAAGACTAAATTGTATACATGATACTTCAACTATTAAAAAAATTTGATGAATATTGATATTGTCACTTTTATAACAGAAAGTAACACACTATGTCACTTTTATAATAAAAAGTAACACACTATGTCACTTATTCATACATATTGGATTTTACATTCAAAATAGTGTTAATATTATTGCCCTTTGCTTTTGTATAGGTCCTGACATTATAATGAAATGTAAAACTTATCATTTAATACTAAATTATATACATGATACTTCAATTATTAAAGAAATTTGATGAATACTGAAATTGTCACTTTTAAAACAAAAAGTGACATGCTATATCACTTTTAGAACGAAAAGTGACACACTATGTCACTTGTTCGTTATTAAAACTCCTAACTTAGCTGTCAAAATGTATACATGATTTCCATAATTTTAGAACAAAAAATGACACTCACTGTCACTTTTAGAACGAAAAGTGACAAACTATGTCACTTTTATAACGACAAGTGACATACTATGTCGCTTGTTCATTATTAAAATCTCTAACTTGGCTATCAAAGTGTATACATGATTTTTATAATTTTATAACAAAAAGTGACACAATGCCACTTTTATAACAAAAAGTGACATACTATATCACTTTTATAACGAAAAGTGACACTTTGTCACTTAGAGGTGTCAAGACGGGTCGGCCGACCGAACCCGCATCGGCCACCCAACTCGACCCGGGCATCGGTGAGCCACCGTAAATCGGACGAGCCGTTCACAGGCCTAAGATGTCAAACCGCGAGTCATTCATGGGCCATGGAGGCCGAACCGCAGGCCAGCCCGTAAACTGGGTGGGCCCGGACGGTTCGACCTTTAACCGCTAACTTATTTTGATTTTTTTTTTTAATAAATGGCAGAGAGCTATTTAAAGTAAAAGATGTGACTGATCACGTCTTATTTTAGTTTTTAAATATATAAAAACAATAGAAATTGAATTAAAAAATTAGCAAATGTGAATTTATCATTGTTATTTATTTTTTATTTAATAATTTAACATATTTTTTGCTATATATATAAATATATTTTTTTAATTACAATAGATAACTAAATTTTTTTAGTAATTTCAAAAAAATATTAATTTTTTATTCATACGGGCCGAACCGAGTTGAATCGCAGCCCACATGGGGTCGACCTGGATGGGCCGACCGGTGGACCGGACTCGTATTCAATTTTTGTGGGCTGGGTTGACCCGGCCCGCAACCCGCCGTAGCGCGGACTTTTTCTATCTGAGACCGTCACCGGACTTCATCGGAGGATTGACACCTCTAATGTCGCTTGTTTGTTATTAAAACCCATAATTTGGCTGTCAAAGTATATACATGATTTCCATACTAAAGTAATATATCAATTAGATGAACTTCTGCCATCTATATTCAACAGTTTGAAAAAAAAATCATCCAATATAATCATGTTTTATCATTTTTTAATGAATAACATGTCACCTGTATAATTTGTATTTATATTTTTTGCAAAGAATCTTTCAAAACCTACATTGTTAATCTCATATACATAAAACTACATTCACTATATACATTACATTTACATGTAGAGGGTACAAAAATATTGTTTACAAAAAAATTAAAGCTTTCTCTGTCTTGTCAAACATCATTTGGCATCCAATCATTATCAGTGTCGTAATTCTCCACTTGCTTCTTCATGACATACACGTGCAATTGAGTCATCAAGTATTTTTGAACCTGTGCAATATTGAATGTCTTTGGCATCTCCTTCAACATTTCATTGATAAAATACTCAAGATATTTAATCACATAAATTTCACAATCAACACAAAAAAAAAAAAAAAAAAAAAAAAAGAGCACATTAACCAAGAATTGAAGGCAAACCATACATTTCTATCTATTCGACATATAAAAAGTCAAATTATTAAAAACAAACTAACCTTGGTTCTTTTGTTTGTGGTAGCTTTGGAACCAACTTTACAACAAGTGGTTTTAGTGTCTCTTGTTCTGGAATATTTTTGCCCTCAAAAAACACAGTGTTATACAGAAGATGAGGAGTCATAACTGAAAATGGTTGAACAGCTTCAAGTACAACAGGCTTCTTAACCATCTTAGTGTAGGAATTATATATATTCAAACACATCACCTTGATGTCAAAATGACATAGAATCCAATGAGCCGAGTTATACATCCTCAAAGGCTTAAGAACATGGTCAACTTCTCACCAACTTGTGTTGCAAGGCATGTACAATCCAATTGGATATGAGAGTAGAGAAGTTTGATTGACAAGGACTAGTGGATCTTTCGAAAAATCATCATACAATTCCCTAACTTGGCTGTCAAAGGCAAAGTCCGTAGTTGTAGCATTGATTTTTATACCATGTCCATACCTTAACATCTTCCGCAGAAAATAAAAACACACATCCATATACTACAAAACAAGTGTATAAAAAGAATCAGCAATGTATTAATAAATTATATACATAAATCTTAAACCAAACAACTAACAAAAACTTACTGTATCATCCAAAGCCTCATTGGTTGTCACTAATTCATACCACCACATTTTAGAAAAGATTGAAATATTGCTGAAGTAGAAGCAATGGCTAATCGTAATATTCTCATCATGGAAATGGCGTGAAGAGCCTAATTTCCACTTTTTTTCTAGAATTATGGGGGGCCCTAAATAAGTCCTAAATATTTTGGGCCTAAGTAAGCCGCTTCTTAAGCCTCATATAAAGTCCAAGTATGGCCGCCAACCTCGGTGACAAGGGTAGATTGCTTGGCAGATCCACCGATTTATGTATCATCCAACTTGCTAAATTCGTCCATAAAAATCCATTCTTGTCAATAATCCGCACACCAAACAATATCCCAAAGTATTCTTCTTCCATCCTAGAACCATGACTCATTTAACTCGAAACATCCAAAATATCAATTTTAAGAACTGTTTTAAGAACTGTCAGTGAAGAATCTTCCAAATGATTTAAACCCAATTTCCAAGTATGAATGTCTAGTAGTGAAAGTAAGCATGGGTTCATATTCTAAATACATAAAAATAAAAATAAAACTCTCAATCTATATATATATATATATATATATATATATATATATATATCATTTGAGTAATTAATAGTCTTTACCTACCGATTAGTTTTGAATTAATCCAATGATTTATCAAAATTAACAAATATCATATCTACACCTTCCAAATTTCTCATGCCAAAGCCCGATTTACAAAACAACAGAAAATAATTAGTTCTAATATTTCACTAAACTAATTTTCTAAATCTACATCTACAAAACTGTTTATATATATATATATATATATATATATATGGGTGTACCTTATATTTCCTACACCTCCCGTACCAAAAGCTGGAATTCTTCTTTGCAGCTCCATTTTTTATTATAATTTCGAAAAGGAGCACCTGATCGTTTGTATTCAAACAAAATTTCCCATAAGCAATTTGTAAATTGCCGATCCTCTTGAGAATGAAGATTCCTTGGGCCATTTTCTTCCACAAACCGAAAAATTGCAGTAAATCTGCTTTTGTGTAGTTCAAATTGTACCCTTTTTAGAGGGAATCCTGCCCAATGAACAAGTTGGATTGTTATAATATGCTTGTTTGGGTAAGATTAACACATAAACTTATAAGCAAGATAAGCAATAATACTTAATCTGTTAATCAAATCGAAAGCCCTCTAGGACAAAATTATATGGGCCTTTTCAAATCCAAGAATATATCATCCAATCCTCAAGGTTTTGATCTTAAACATGTAACAAAGTTCTTAGGGTACTAAAAATATCATTAAATCCAAGATTAAAGTTTTAAATCATAAAACCCATATCAAGATTTTCCTCCATTTTCAATATTTTGAACAAAACTCTTCAATTCTTTGTCATTCTTGAAACAGGAGTATAGACGTATGTTAAGGGTATTTCCAACATAAAACATAAATGGTCTAATTCTATACCCAACCAAAAACTTTAAAAGCCCTAAAAACGAACTCTCAAAAATGTCAACAACTTACCTCAAGTTAGAGTTCTCATATGGTTAAAACCCAAGCTTTTGATAAGAAACTGTAGGGATTTGAGAGAAGAAAATTGGAAGTGGAAATTTCTTTCTATAGAAGAGTCGCGCAGAAAGAAATGGGTAAAAGAGAAGATTGGGAATGCTTTAAAGTCACATAAAGGGCATTTTTGTACTTTGGCTTAAAATTCTAGTTTTCTTCAAAATAAAATAAATGGTAATTATATTACCACAACATTATTTGTTAAGAATAGTACATTCTTTGTTAAGGGAAAGTCAAAGCAAACTCCCCACCCGTGTGTCGGTCTCGATCGAGGCGAGTTGTAAATCGAGGAATGTCTTGCGAGTGGCGGGGGACCGAGGGAGAGCCAACAGCCAACCCCATATGTGACCCACAATATTTCGGTGAAAATCTGCCCATGCGAAAATCGAACCTGCGTTGTCGGAGAATTCTCTCACATCACCTCGGCCTACTACGCTTTCCTTGCTTCTTGAAGCGAGAATAATACATTCTAAATGCAATGAAAGTCTCTAACTATTGATCACTTTTGCATTTATAACTCTAACTTTTTTTAGCAAATTTTTATCATCAACCTATTAATTTGCATGTCTTATATTTGTCTTTGATGATGATTTTTGTCCAAAAAATTAATTAGGAGGGCGTAAATTTTTTTTTTGCCTCTAATATTTTTACATAATTAAAATAAATAACAAATACGTAAGTTTGATAAAATATTTTCTCTCATTTCAATGCACATTAGCAAAATATTTAAACAAAAATCTTCGTTGGAGACAAGATGTGAAAACTAAATGAAAGTTAATGATAAAAATACGATGAAAAAAATTAGAGACATAAGTATCTAAATATCAAATGTTAGAAGACCTTTATTGCAATTAAAACGTTATGTGAATAATAAAAAGTGTAGTGTGAATATATAATTACCCTAAAATAAAACTTAATATATCCACATCACATTTTTCTAAGTGCACCATATTTAAATTCTATAAGAAATTAATAATATTTACTCATTATTAAACTTGTGCCTCCAACTTTTTTTATCGCATTATTGTCTTCAACATTCTATTAATTAACACATATTATCTTTGATAATAGTTTTCGTATAAAAATCTCATTAAGAGAAAGTAAAAATACTCATTTGTCCCTCGTATTTTTAAATAAGCAAATAAATAAATAAATATAAATTTAAGACTAAATATTTTTC
This sequence comes from Forsythia suspensa, assembly GCA_023638005.1. Classification (NCBI taxonomy): domain Eukaryota; kingdom Viridiplantae; phylum Streptophyta; class Magnoliopsida; order Lamiales; family Oleaceae; genus Forsythia; species Forsythia suspensa. The sequence goes on along the minus strand of CM042670.1, from coordinate 22,225,485 downwards.
TCTCTTTTTAAAACATGTTAATAGAATTTTTGGACGAAAATTGTTATATGTTCTAATTAATAAAAAGTTAAAGATAATAATACTATGAAAGAAAAGTTTGGGACATAAATGTGATAATGAATAAAGGTTGAAGACTTTTAATAAAATTAAAATATGATGCATTTATAAAAAGCGTAATGTTAATATTGCTGGAAAAAATATGTGTCATATTTTTCGCTTTTTATATCTTGGCTCACTTAATGAATATAACTGATGTTTAATGATAAAATAGCAGGTGAATGTTTGCGTTTTTGATTGGTCTGGTTAACACCAGTTCTGACTGACAGGGTTGATAAACGGATTATTTTTTCAGATCAGTAAAGTTGCGATTTTATTCTGTTTTTATACTTGATATATTCTGACCTCATGAATATTATTGACAGCTCCTTTTGTAGGTTAAATAATCTTTTCTTATTCTCTTAGATTTGTTTAGGAATGAAATATTTAGTTTTCTAAATTCTTTCCTTCTACAAATCTAAGAATATCTTTCTATATTCTTTCCTACTAATTGTCTTACCACTCTTGGTGCAGATTTTTAGGTAAAAAATAATTCTTAATTTGATTTCTACTTTAACTATAAGTAAAAGTAGAAATCAATAAGGAATTAGGGCTTTGAAATACAAATTTTGTTCTTGTTTTCTCCAAGCTTAAAACCGGCCGAAATCTATGGAAGGAAACAAGACATCAAGCTTTATTGATTCAACTTTCAAAGCAAAAAAGTTTTCTTTTGATTGTTATTTTGTTAATTTTGCGAAATTACAAAAATCGATATTATTGTATTTTGAACAAGATTATTAATGGATTGTTTTACCCATGGCATGGGGGCCGTGGATGTTTCCCTTAGGGGTTTACTACGTTACATCTTGTGTTCGTATTTAATCCTCTAATTTACGCACTTAACAAGATTAGGTAAACAAATACGGTTGTGCAAGTCAAGTCAGAACTGTTATCTCTATATCTTGCCAGTTCCGACTACGTTCTGTCCACTTCTTGTTTAATTAAGATTAAAATTCGTTTTAATTTAATTAATCTAGGTTTTAGAACTTTCAAATATAAACACCCATGAAATAAAGGGTTAATTAAATTGATGGGCTCCATTCTTTCAAGTTTGTAATGATTTCATTCTCATTCAATTTTTTAGCAGATATCATCCTCATTCTTTCATTTATTCGCACAAATGGTCCCCAAATGACTATTTTGACAATTCTCTGACAATTTTGCCCCTAAATTAAATAAATTCAAATGATAGAAAAAGAAAAATACAATAGAAAAATTACTATTGGACCCCTAACCTTTTCAAAAGTACAAATAAATCTTAAACCTTTTATATTATTCAAAATAATAAAAAAAAAACGCCCACGCCCACGTCAAAGCAGCAACCGGCATCAAAGATCCGTTAATTAGAACACAGAAGGTTTTAATCACTGTGACTACGAAAAAAAATCGAAAATGGCAAGAAGGCTGAGCTATGTGGCTTCGTGAATCATGGACGGAAACAGTGTCGCCGCCTCTCTATGCCAACGCTCCAGCATAGGCCTACCCGTCGGCAAATACATCGTTCCCTGACATTCCAGTGAATGATGAGCTTGTTTGGGATATTTGAATGTAACATTATACGATGTTGATTGTGTGGAAAGAATTTTGAGATATTTTCTTGAAGAATTAGAGGACATATCTATGAATAGAATTGAAAGCGAAGAAAGATCTACAACATTGATGTTGGTTGGAAAATTGATTAATGGTTACTTATCGGAAATAGCTTCCGATGCTCATTTGAAGCGGGAAAAATTCTTCGATTTAAATCATTGTCGCACGATTTGATCAAACCAGACGTGGGGTGGGGTAGGGTGGGTGGGTGGGTTAGGGGTTGTTGGGGAAGATGAAGTGGGGTTTGATTTTTCTATTTTTTTTAATTATTTTGAATAATATAAAATATTTGACATTTATTTGTACTTTTGAAAATGTTAGGGGTTCAATTGTAATTTTTCTATTGTATTTTTTTTTTCCATCATTTGAATTTATTTAATCCAGGGATAAAATTGTTAAAGAATGGTCAAAATAGTCATTTGGGTACCATCTGTGCGAATAAATGAAAGGATGTAGATGATATCTGCTAAAAAAATTGAATGGAGATGAAATCGTTACAAACCTGGAAGAATTGGGACCATTAGTGTAATTAACCCTAAAATAAATGAAATCTTACAGTTTGAAGCATGTTTGGGGTGACTTATGTTAACTTATAAGCATGAGAAAGAAAAAATATCTTAAACACAATCAACACTCGTGACCCTGATCATAAACACAACCCACATAATTTTGTTGAAATTCCCAAACCGCTCGTTTTGGCTCGTGCATGATAAATGTTCTAATTTTATTTTCATTAAATGTTATATCTACTTTAGACTCTTAGAATGAAAATGGATTTTTCTTAAATTACCTTATTGTTACAGCGTTATGCTCGATGAGTAATGAAATGTTCTACTTGGTGAATGTTACGATATTCCGCTAGTAAATGTTATGACATTCATAACTTTAAAATGTTCCAAGAATTTTAGAAAGTAGATTTTTGACACGATGATTCACTTTTTCTTTAAGTTTTTAATCAAAAAGAAACTTTAAAATTTTGGACTTCCAAACCTATTTTAAATATGTTGTTGACGCTTGGGGCACTAGGTCTCGAGGCATCACATATTTAATGTATCGTATTCTCGTATTGGTGCCCAAAAAAAAAAAAAATATAACTTGACGATGAGGAAAATTAATTTTCTCAAGACTTAGCTAACTCTATAAAAACAAATATTAAGACTTATTTGTGACATTGGATGTGTTTGATATTTTGAGCGATGATGCAATATCAAACAATGTGAGATTGTAAAAAGTAAAAATGTATTATCAAATTATATTATTATACAAAAAATAATCATGATACTGTATCTACAGGTGATTGATGCACACGAAGAAATCATGAAAGCTAATACCCAAGTAATAGAAAGTACTTACCATACAAAATTTGTCGTTTTTTATTCTTTATGTTGGGTGAGTTGAATAATTTCAACATAAATCATTGCATAGCATTTGGACTAAAAAAGTAGTTGTAAAGAAATAGTTTCTTATCTTGTTCTTATATTTGAATTATACACTAATACGTCACAAATGACGAAATATAAATTTCGATGACACGACAAATTGATGTAGTGTTGGAACATCTCTATAACACTAGATAGCCTCAACTCTTTCTATTCTCAATAAACTCAAATAGAGAGAGAGGTTTTGATGTAATTCCAAACCATTAGACACTATTGACATTCGACTTTGAGGTAGGTCAATGGACACATTATAATAGCAATTTGCTAAGAGACGGGACTTCAAACAAATATATTGAGGACGCTAGGATACTGGTAAGATAACACATTGTTACAATACCATATACTATTCTAAAATAAGTTTTAAATGCAACATTGTAGTTTTTTTAAACTACGTGTAGAAAGAATATATTGATAACTAATAGAATGAGTTGTTTATGAAATATCTTGTTACAAATATTGTTAATTACAAGGAAGAATAATTCAATCATCCATTGATCTCCTGTGAGAAATGTCCCAACAACACTTTGGGATATAAGAAACAACTACACCATCAATCCCCTATTTTGTATTATCTTGTTTTAAACTTAAATACGCACCAACATTTATTATATATAGATAAATTTTATATCGCATTGTTGATTATGGAATACATGTCTGCCATGTGATAGAGAGACTATCAAAGAATGAACAGCTAGAAGAAACCATGACAACGAAGGAAGTGAGACAATATAAAGCAAATATGATTTCAAACATCATTAGGAATATCATTGTAGATGGATGCATTTGTAGACAAATACATTTTGTAGTTGCAATGTTGTTTGATATTGTATAATGTATTTGCAATTTTGTTTGATATTTAATACATTTTGTGGTTGTTGCAATTTGAATGACAGTTTAATATTACAGTTGAACCGTACAATGTTAAACATGGCAAAACAATAGTATCTTAATAAAAATAGTATCTTAAAAGGTATCTTAATATAACAGTATTTTTAAAACACCTAGGGTTAGAGTCATTTATGATACTGTTTTGTGAGGTACTGTTTATTAAGATATTATTTTATTAAGATACTATTTTCTATGATACAGTATCAAACAACACACACGAATGTGCAATGAATGAAGAATTTAATATCGAAACACAATGTTGATGTATCGTGAAAAAAGTATGTTACTTATCTTAATATAATTTTTACTTTACCTAGGGTTAGAAAAATGATTATAAAACAATTGTGATCCTATATAAAAAAAAAATCCCACAATTAAAAAACAAATGTTACTTTCAACTCATTTTCTTCTTATGGAAAAAAATATCTCGAGATCTTTCATGGCTAATGACTCCTTACAAGTCTTCTTATTGTGATTGCCCAATTTTTCACACCAGCCACATCGTATCATCTACACTTGTTTACTCATTGATCTAATCCGCCTTTTTTTAGGTCTTCTAGGTGGTCTATTTGTAGGAGGCAAAATGTCAAACTCATCAAAATTTTCAAATTTCAACCTCATTGGGGTGGGATTAGATGTATAACTTCTTCATAGGACTTGTGGAAAGCTGCAACATAAAAATAATAGTCAACAAATTCATTAATACGCCTTCCAGACCTATTAATTGCAAAAACTACATGCATCCATGGAAACACGTTTAGTTGCCACTAGGAACGAGAATATGTGCTTTTACAGATATCCACACAAATTGATCGATCTGAGAAGACTTCAAAAATGGTTTCTAAAGAGCTCTTAATATTCTATGATAGACATTCAATTGTATATCCTTGCAACTTCTCTACCATCTTTGGGCGGACAACTCTGATATACTCACTTACATCATTCAATCTCAAAAGATACAATGTATTATAATAGAGCAAAAAAAAGAGTATGATAACATTACCAGCATCGATTTTTCTTGTAAAAAACATGTTCATCAGCTTTATCCTTAACATGTCAACCATCTACATTATGGGCAGATTCCTACTATCAACTATCTATAAGTTGAAAGATTCGGTTGCATTTGAAGGCATCTCTCAGTACTGACATCCAACACTATGAGTATTCGACCAATTTTTAAACGGTAACTCGTCTAGAAATCTTTCAACAATAGCTCCCTCATCCCGTTTCAATACCTCTAACTTCTGGTTAAATAATACAATTATTGGAGCATGTACACACTTCCGAAACAACCAGACCATACGTACCATGTGACTATTTGAGAAGTCACCACCATTGAATTTATCCCTAAAATTTACTTTCATATGTTGTAGACATAAAAAATGATTCGATGTAGAGAATGCCTTAGGCAATGTGATAAGTGCAGTTTTGTACTTATCTGGACCATAAAAAGTGGACAATTATGATTATTATTTGTAAATATATTTTTACTTAATTTTTTCTTAATTTGATTGTGTTAAGTTAAAACCCGAGTTTGGATGGTGAGTGGAAGATAACCAAGCAAATTAGGCTTAAAAAGGACCAAAAGTGTACGAAAACTTAGAATTGGGGACTAAAATGTCGATGCATGAAAGTATAAGGACTTGTATTGTAAATATTGAGGACTACATTGAAATAAAAGTAAAAATTATGGGGCTCAATTGAATATCTCAGAGAGTTGGAGGATTGGTGTACAATTTAGCATTGACCAACTTGTAATGAGTGAAAAGATTTTAGCACATGCTATAAATCCTTGCTATAGCAAGACCCCCTGATTTGAATCTGAAACCAAAAATGTTGTGCCTTGCTATAACAAGGTTATATCAGAACCAAAATTTTTCTTTCCTTATCCTATTCAAACTCTTTGGGGTATTCAAATTGTACACAAGTTTTGCACCAAATTAGGACTCTTCTTGGACATATAAATAGAGACAATGAACTTTGAAGTTGATTTATAAGAAATTAAAGAGAGAATTTTACAAGAACACAAGAGGAAATTCAAAGGTTTCGTAGGAGAATTCAAGGATTGAAGATCAAAGCTTGGTGTAAGAATAGATTTTCACCCTCAACTCTATTTACTAAATCGGTGATGTACTCTATTTTTATTACTCATTTGTTTTTAAAAATATCATTTGTGGCTAAAATTCTCTTGTAGTGACGAATGATGTAGACATAGTTTTAAGTGTTTAATTCTAGTTAGTGAGACTTGACTTTAATACTTATGTTTGTTAATTTTCTATCGTGTTTTGTTTTGACTTTTCATCAATTTGGCCAATTTAGATTATGTTTGTGAATTCGTAATGAAACTGAGAAGTAATTTACCAATTTAGCACTACGTAGGGAACACTAATTTACATGAGAGATAGAGATGTACTCTTATAATTTGTGCAATCATAAATAATTTCTTGCTTGTTAATGCTCTTGGTTAAGTTATAGAGATATAGTGGATTTACTTAATTGAGTAGTTTTGGTATAAGTTAAGAAAGATTATCAAATAATTTTGTGAAATTGATTATAATTCAAGATGTGTAAATTGGCATGGCTTGGTAGTGAAAAGTGAACATGATAACTATTATTGAATCTTGAGTCCTAACAGTCCTTTAATTGATCAATTGTTTCCACAAAAAATCATTTTCTAGCAAAAAAAAAACCCATAAGTTATGATTTAGGTTTAAATTAGTTTTGTTTTTAGATATAATCCAAGCACTTGTTTTCTTTTGAATCTTGTTTTAAATTCATATGACTATCAATTAATTAGAATTAATAGTAGTCTTCGTGGGATTGATATTTTGGACTCCTATAGTCCACTTTATTACTTGTTAGCGATATCGTGCATTTGTGATTTTTTACAAATAAGTTTTTGGTGCCGTCGTCGTAGATTGTGTTATTTACTTTAATTTTAGTTAATTCCATCACTATTTGAATTTTTTTTCTCTTTCGGTTTTCCTGTTCGGTGCATGACACGATTAGACCCTACGGATTTAGTTTTTGTTTATCCGAAGATCGAGTGTACTTTCCATAGAAGACAATGAGAAAAGAAAGATAACAATAGATTGCAACAAATCATAATGGCCGATCTACCATGGAATGGAAACAATCTAAACAATGAAGACCCAACAGATCCACATATTCAACTTGGGGATGGACTTCCAGTAGTAGTGGCTGCTCGACCTACACCGGTAATTAATGACGATGATCATCCATTTGTAAAGCTCATGGTTCTACTACATCCTTGCAGTTAGTCTAGTATATCACCTCATACTTTTGTATGAAAATTTTTAGCTCAGGCCAAATGTTATAGGTATGATAAGGAACATGTATGTGTTCAACAGGACATCATATGAAGATCGTCATGCACATGTATCAGGGTTTTTGGAATTATGTGATTTAGCCTAATATTAGGAAGTGTCAAATGATGCAGTGAAGATGAGACTATTTATACACACTCTGAAACGAGCAGCTCGTGACTAGCTATCATCTTTCCCATATAGAAGAATTACAAATTGGGATGATTTAGCTAAAAAATTCTTGACTAAGAATTATTCGCTAGCTAAAGCAACCAAATTATTGTAAGACATCATCACGTATGCTCAATATGATAGATAAACTATGTCTGAAGCATGGGAGAAGTTCAAGGCTCAGCTGCGAAGGTGTCCAACACATGGGTTGAATAAAATCTACCAGATAAAATACTTCTATGGTGGGCTAACTCTAGGAGTTATTCTCGATGCAGCTACAAATAGATCACTAATAACCAAAACTTCAAGCAAAATCTATGAATTGCTTGAAAGGTTGTCATCTACCAGTGCTTTATTTCCATTAGATAGTTGGGTAGTCCACAACAAAGTAGCAAGTTCATGAACTTGATGTAGTTACAACTTTATCATCTTAGATGGATGCAATGACCAAGAAATTTGAAGAGTTTACATCATGTCAGACTGTTAAAGCAATACAGGTGCAGAGCATGATTTGTGAGAACTGTGGAACTAATCACCATACTTCTCAATGCCCAATTACACAAGCGGATGACCCTTCGATGGAACATGTAAGTTATGTGCAAACCAACCAAGACAACATAATATCCTTATTTTTCTACTTACAATCCTAGTTGGAGAAACCACCAAAAATTCTCTTGGGGTGGAAACTAAAATACTACCACAAACCACAACCACAACCACAACCACAACCACAACCACAACAAAGCAACTATAAGAGTAAAAGCAACAAGAAAAAAATTCGTCCCTTGTAGGGATAGTAGAGTAGCTAGCAAAGAGCACTGTGGTTTGTTCATAAGTTAGATGCTTTCATGGAAAAATCGAGAGATTCATGACGAAAACTTAAGCTTTCATGCAAAAGACTGATACAAATTTCCAAATTCAGCATGCATCAATACAAACCCTTGAGAAACAAGTTGTTCAGTTGGCAAAAATGATGCAAGATAGACCATTTAAGACACTGCCAAGTAACATTGGGGACAACTCAAAAGAGCAAGTAAAGGCTATTACAACTTGCAGTAGAGTTCAGTTGCTTTAAATATTGGTAAATAGACCAGATGTAGTTAGGGACAAGGTGCCTACCATAGATGAGGAACAAGTAGAACAATCTGAACATGAAAATGACATAGATCAAATAAAAGAATCAGACATTTCACAGGCAAAGGTAGCTGTCAAATCTTATGCACCACCTATTTCGTTTCCTCAGGCTCAAGAAAACTGAGCTAGACAAACAATTTGCTAAGTTTTTGATATTTTCAAGAAACTACACATCAACATTCTCTTCATAGAAGCGTTGGCCCAAATGCCACTATACTAAAAGTTTATGAAGGAAATGTTGTCCAAGAAGAGAAAACTTGAAGAACACGAGGCAATAGCTTTAACTGAGAAGTGTAGCGCTATTCTACTCAATAAGTTACCTCTGAAGATAAAAGATCCAAAGAGTTTTAAATTACCTTGCATAATTGGAAAATTTTGTAGTTTTAATGATTTAGGTGATTTAGGTTCAATTGTTTATTTGATGCCTATTTTTGTTTAGAGATTAGGTTTGGGAGATGTATGTGGTTGAGGACATGTTCATTAAGGTGGATAAATTATCTTTTCAATTGACTTCATTGTCCTTTGATATCGAAGTGTATCAGAATATGCCATTAATATTGGTCGATCATTCTTAGCGACAAGTTGAGCCCTAATTGATGTTGAAAAGATTATCTAGTCTTGAGGGTACATGATGAACGAGTAGTATTCAATATATACACCGCACTCAAGCAACCAATCGACCTAAAAATGTGCTTTAGAGTTGCCAATTGATTGCTAGTTGGAACTAGGAGATTTAAACCAATACTATCAGCATAACTCAATCATTTAACCAATTAAAATAATAGTTTGAGGTGGTTGAGTCATGGGAGTAGCTATTTGGATGAGTGTGATTCTGTGTATTTTGAAAATATGTGGGAGTGCTTTGGCCAACATGTAGAACCTAGGTATTGATCGTATGCTAGTAGTCTAATCCCAACTATTCCTCCCTATAAGGTATTGCACTAGTCATAGCATTAAAAAAATAGAAGAAAAAGAATGAATGAACTAAGTCGGAAAGAGTTACCTATACTAATTTTTGAAAGTATTGAAAATAAACCAACGAAGAAGGCTACCTTAGTGAAAGTGTGAAAACTATCGGCTGTGAAAAAAGTTCCTAAAGAAAACAAATATAGTTGAGTGAAGAAATATAGCAGGAAGAAGTAGCTTAACGTTAGTAATCTCAATGTTTGAGCAAAATAATTACTTACAAGTGAGCAGACACCTATAGAAAAAAGGGGAAAAAATTATATAATTATTTTTGAATGACTAAGCCTTGGACATCACACGGGGGTCTAGACAACTAGTGGGTTTGACTTACCAGGGTAGCTTGGAGGTTAAGACACTCAAAACTTGGGGAATTATCACATATCTAGATAGTTGCTATCATTGGATGTGCCCAACCAAACTCAAGCAAGAGAGTAATCGAGTAGAGTGGGGGTAACCTTAGAATTGACACCCTATGTTAGAGAAAAAATATCAAAGATTGGGGGAGTGCATCTTGTGAGAGGAAAGAAAAAAAATTACCACTAATGGTCGTCTTATCACCAACTTTGCACATTATGACAATTTAGATTGACTATGCGTGCACGCACACACACACACATGTTGAGCATGGGCTAAGTTAAGAAAGAAATAAATAAATAAATTGTAGTAGCATTGTTTAGAAACCTTTCATAAACTATTAGCAGTATCAAAAACTGAGGTGAAAACGAAAGATTATCTAACTTTTGATTTTTCTTTTTCTTTTTTGTTTTTGTTTCTTTTCATTTGTATGTTTGAGTGGTTGTGAGTAGATAGTTTTGTTTGAGGACGAATAAGAATTCAAGTTTAGGGATGTTTGATAATTATATATTTGTACTTATCTAGGCCATCAAAAATAGACAATTGTAATTATTATTAAGTGTATTTTTAATTAATTTTGTCTTAATTTTATTGTGTTAGATTGAAACTCGAGTTTGGATGGTGATTGAAAGATAACCAAGCAAATTAGGCTGAAAAAAGATCAAAAGTGTATGAAAACTTGAAATTGGGGACCGAAGTCTCGATGCCTAAAAGTTTAAGGAATTGTCTTGCAAATATTGGAGGACTACATTGAAATAAAAGTGGAAATTATGGGGCTCAATTGAATAACTCAGAGAGTTGGAAGAATGGTGTAAAATTTAGCAAAGACCAACTTGTAAGGAAGGAAAAGATTTTAGCATCCTTATAGCTTGGGCAAAATCCTTGCAATAGCAAGACCTTTCTAATCTCAATCTGAAGCAAAAAATGTTGTGTCTTGTTATAACAAGTACTTGTGCTAGCAATATTATATTCGAACCAAATTTTTTCTTTCCTTATTTTATTCAACTTCATTTTTGTATTCAGATTGAACACGATTTTTGTACCAAATTAGGACTTTTCTTGGACATATAAGTAAAGACCATTAGTCACAATGAAATGGGGAACCTTGGAGTTGATTTACAAAGATTAATGACAGAGTTTTACAAGAACACAAGAGGAAATTCAAGGGTTTCGTGTGGTAATTCATGAATTGAAGATCAAAGCTTGGTGCAAGAATAGATTTTCACCTCCTTCTATATTTACTAAACCCGGTGATGTACTCTATTTTTACTACTCATTTGTTTTTGAACAATATCATTTGTGGCTAAAATTCTCTTGTTGGGATGAACGATATAGACATAGTTTAAGTGTTTAATTCTAGTTATTGAGACTTGACTTTAATTCTTATTTTTGTTAATTTTCTATCATGTTTTGTTTTGACTTTTCATGAATTTAGCCAATTTATGATTATGTTCGTGAATTCGTGATGAAACTGAGAAGTAATTCATCAATTTAATACTACGATAGGAACACCAATTTACATGAGAGATAGAGATATACTCTTATAATTTGTGCAACCATAAATAATTTCTTGCTTGTTAATGCTCTTGGTTATGTTAAAATTCACATAGATATATAGTGAAATATTATCAAATAATTTTTGAAATTGATTGTTAATGCAAGATAAGTAAATTATCATGACTTGGTAGCGAAAATTGATCATGATAATTATTGTTGAATTGTGAGTCCCGACATTTCTTTAATTGATCAATTTTCTCCACAAAAATTTTTCTCTAGCAAAAACCCAAAAGTTAGGAATTATGTTAAAATTAGTTTTGTTTTTAGATATAATTTAAGCACTTGTTTTCTTCTTAATCTTGTAATTAAATTCTATCAATTAATCACAATAAATAGTGGTAACTAGTCTTCCTAGGATCAATATTCCGAACTCCTATAGTTTGCTTTACTACTTGTTGGTGATATCGTGCACTTGCGATTTTTCACAATCACAATGCTTTCGTTAATCCAACATTCCAAGCTGATACAAATGTAAAATGATGAGTACTATGAAAAATAATGCACTGCTCTAGGAACCACAACCAATTGTCGTTATTCTCGAAATCTACAATGGCATATACCAATGGAAAAAACATGTATACAAAATAAGAATATTACTCACAAAATCATATAAATGACATCATAATTGTATTAGAAAAATAGTATTATACATATAAATCTGACAATGATACTATAGTGTTATACATAAAACAGTGTCAAAATTAGAAAAAATAGTATCTCACCTTGGTTACCATTTTTTCCGGTTGTAGACAACAAGTTACCTTTGAACATTCCTTTAAAAATGTTTCATTGATAAAGAGCATTGGATGACAATGATTAAACCCATGAATACATACATGGAAAGAAACAAACAATTGTCGAAATCTTTTCAAATTTTAGTCCATCTCTAAAGAAATATGACTTCTATGATTAAGTGACCTTGCAGCGATCAACATACCAATGTAACTTCTTGAAAGATTCGGATGCATCACTAAAAATCAATTCTTTCATTCTCTCTAGTACATTCAAAGCCTTCTCATAACTTATAGTGTAACCGCAACTTATTAAAAAGTGTGAAACCACATCATTAGAACAAAATGTTGGTTTCTCCATCAATATGTTGACAATCAAACTAGAAATCACTTTACAACTCAATCTCTGACTTTTTTCTTTCATCAACACTACAGAACAACTATACTCATTAACTAACTTTCGTATATAACAAAAACTACTAACCTTTGATATTGTTGTGCACACATACCATCTATAATCATCGGAATATATGCTTGAACACTGTGCATCTACCCTACCATTGTTGTTTATCATATAATCAAACTTAAACCCTCTCTCAATCGAATATTTGCATAAAGCATCTCTAAATTTAGCTACCCCTTTCTCGAACCTCTACCCAACATGAGTGATTACACTTAACCAACTAGATGAAAGAAACACCCTACTATTTATTGAAGAGCAATATGTAGTTACCTCATTTTTCTCATCTTCACAAACTGTATCACAAGTCATTTGATACTATTTTACAATCTAAAATACTAATATCGAATAATTTCAAAACAAAACATAAAAATCAATAAAATCATGGTCCTGAATTCTTCATCATTTCTCAAAAAACACCTATCATGCCCATGGATAGAATATTGCAATAAAATATTGTCAACTTCCAATGAACTCCAATTCTCACAAAATCTATACAAAACTTCATTAAAATTAACACTAGCAATAACCTTAATGGGTAGTATGTCTAAAATATACTTATACAGTAAAATCATGCTGTCTTCTATGATTGAGAATAAGGACATCAGTAAAAAATAGTGAATCGGGATTGCTCACCATGAAAATTATGAGAAAGATATTAGTGGCCCACGGGAGGTGCGAAAGACGACGGCGATGTGCATTGTCATTGAAGTTTTAATTACGTTTATTTTCAATTAATTTAGGTTATAAGAGTAATTATGGTATTAACTAAAATTTTCTTGAATTAGTATGACATAATGACAATTTTGAAAAGTGTTTGGACCTAAGATGGAAAAAGTCACCTATGGGTGACTTAAATTGCAATTTCTCTAAGTTTTAATACGAAATTTGAGTGCACTTAAGTCGAAAATTTCACCAAAGCCCATTGCAACAATTTCACCGTTCGATATAAAACCCATAACATGTGGAAATTAATGGAACCCGTGAAATTAAGAATGTTGGTGCTAGTGTTTAGTAACCGAATCAAACGTCATGAGCCCAGTTATTTTCAAAGTCTGTTGTGCTGAATTATACACCTCACTAGTTTATGTCAATTATTAATGTTACATTATTCATGTTTATTCATGTTTTCATATTCAATAGACAAGTTTGAAACTGCCAAATGTATAATTGGGAGAGTTGAGGAAGAGCAAAAATATTTCAATTTGATGACTGATTTTTTTTTTTTTATAGAATCAAAGGCAGAACACTATTCTTGCTTGGTTGATCTTTTGGGGCAAGCATGGAAATTTAAGGAAGCAGATAGGCTTATTGAGTCAATGCTATATGATCCTGGCATTATTGTTTGGGGTTTATTTCTTAGTGTCTCTAAAACATACGGTAACATATACCTAGAAGAAAAGGCATCCAACAAAGGCTGTTAATGTTGTTCTGAAGTCGATTAGGGATCAAATTTCAAGTTTGAATATTATTAATAATATGTTCTATTGAATGTTTGTATAATGTGTGTTGTATAATGAGTAACACATATGTTACTATAGGCATGAATCAAAGTCAAATTTAATAACGTCATATGTTATTATATTCTTTACTATAAGTGTTACAATATGTGTTACTATATGATACTATAATTGTATGACAATGACATTTTATGATGTCTTATTGTCTTGTTACATTTTGTTCATTAATATTGCTTTTTCAAACTTGATCTATATTGTATACTTTCATGTTTTTTCAACCATAACGATGTTTCTTTTTTAGATTTTGGTATGTTACTAGGAAATTGTACTTTAAACTCATGTAATGTAATGTAATGTAGTGTTCCTTTTTTATTTTTTTGCAGGTATGGAACATATTAATAACTTCTTACATTACAATGGCGAATGGAATGAAAACAACGGCGAATGGAACGAAAACTATGAATACAACAATTTCAAGAATGTTAGAGTTCCACTAGAATGTACATTCAACATGCTTGTTGAAGAAATATATTTGGATTAAACAAGCTTGGAGATAAAAATTCAATATCAAATGAAGCATAATAAGCCTCCGATAAAGATTAAAATCAATAAGTCCCTAGTGTTCTATTTGGAATTAAAGATAAAAGACAATTGATCTTATGAAATTTTCCATTTTGTATTGATATTTCAACAATATCATATATTAGTGGATCACTTAATCTTCATCAAGAGCTTCATTTACTAAAAACATAAGCTTCAAGTTCAGATATGCTTCAACTGAAAATATATAGAAGAAATAACTCAACATTTATAGCTCGTCCAAGATTACCAACTATTGAAGAAGTTGCTTATGAGGTTTCCAATTATTTATCAAAAGTTGACAAAGTAATTATAAAACCTAAAACCACCATGATTTGTCATCCAAATGCTGATAAGATTGAAAGAAATCAGATATTTTGCAATAAAGATGTATTGATGAATAGTGTTGCAATATATGCCATGGAACCACTTCCAATTAAAAGTGAAAAAAAAAAAAAAAAAGTTGTGCATCATAAAATGCAAGGATTTTAATTGTTAATGGTCTTTTAGAACTTTAAAAGTTGGAAAAACAGACAAATTCAAAATAAGGTACATTAGAAATGAACACGTCTGCTCAATAGATGTGATATTGTGAGATCATCGACAAGCATGTAGTTCATTGATAGCAAGTTGCATCAATATAAGTACAACTCTAGAAAAACTATATACACTCCAACTGACATAATAAATGACATGAGAAATGAGTATGAGCTTTACTAAGTTATAATAAAGCTTGGAGGACCCCGAGAGCATGCATTTGTGGAGTTAAGAGGTGATTCGGAAAAATCATATGGAAAACTTCATATGAACTTGTACATGTTGAAAGTAACAAATCTAGGATCAGTTTCTGGAAATTGATTTGAACAACCGATTCAAGTATTGTTTCATGGCTTTAGGATCTTTTTTTACAGGGATGGAGATATTGTAGACATGTAATTGTAATTGACGGTACATTCTTAAAAGGCTATTATGGTGGTACGTTATTTATAGCATGTACCCAAAATGCCAACAACAATATTTTTGTTTTGGCTATTGGAATTGGAGATAGTGAGAACAACAATTCATGTGTATGGTTCTTACACATATTAAAAGAATCTTATGGATATCGAGAAAACTTGTATATCATACCAGATAAACACCAGAGCAAAGAAAAAACAATACAACCTATATATCCGGAAGCCTTGCATGATGTTTGTTCCTACCATTTGTTGCAAAATTTGAAGATGACTATTGGCAAGGGTAAAAAAAAACTAACAACTCCCTACAATAGAGTTGCTAGAGCCTACACAAATGTTGAATTTGACAACCACATGAACCAATTTGAGAAAATCGACAAAAGAATCTGACCTTATTTGTTAAGTTTTAATTTTTATTAGTATAACATAAATCATTTAACAATTTTAATACCTAATTGACAAAAGTGATTGTTCTTCATGTAGGTAGATGCTGGATATCATATATGGTTGAGGACATACATGACAAAGAATAGATATTCAACAATGACATCAAATATAGTCAAGTCGGTCAATTCAGTTACAAAATCGGCAAAGAGTTTCCCTATAAAAATTACTCATTGGAATTCTTGAGATGCATTGTGCAACATTGGTTTTTCAAACAATAGGACGCTACACATGCAACATTCACTACACTTGCAACAAAATCTGAACGTATGATGCGAAAAAATTCAAGAGACTCAATGAAATTGAAGGTAACAACTAATAACTATATTTAGCTTATTGTTTAAATGTCACATACAAGCGTAAAAACATTTGAAGTAACAATTTAATTTATTATTTAAATGTCATTTTTACGTAACATTTTAAAAGATTTGTATTATTGAATTTGTTTGAGTGCTTTCAAGCCAAAATGGAACTACCTGGTGCAACGTCACTTTTATGTTATTTTCGTTTGTTATATCGTAGTGATTCATTGTTGACAGATTTTTGATTAAATGTGGTAGATTGTGTTTATAAGAACTTAATGTACTTTATCTTGACTGCTACAAATCTTCATTAGGAAATCCTTTTGATTAAATGTAGCAGATTGGTCAACTCTATGTGTCATAGGCATTTTGTGTTTGATGAATCAATGTTTGTGTGTGTGTGTATGTGTAAGCTAGCATAATACGTTACTGCATACCTTGCATAGGTGTCTTCGTCTAGCCAAGTACTATACCAAGTTATTGATGGTGTATCTTCCTATTTAGTAAACATGCACGAAAGGACTTGCTCATGCGATATTTATCAAATGGATGAGATTTTATGCAAACATGCACTAGCAGTAGTTGCAGACAAACATCTCAATTTTAATAACTATTAATCCCAATTCTATTCAAAAGAGTCATATGTGAATGCATACAAATGGAAAATCTTTCCATTTGGGAATTGTATAGATTGGGTTATGCTCGATGATATTTTCTTTAGTATTGAACCGTCGCCAATAAAAACAATAGGATCCTAAAGATTGAAAGAAAAAATGGTATTGGTATCGATCGAAGAGAGAGAGAACAAGTAACAAAATATGAGAGACATGGAGCATATGAGCACAATCAAAGAACGTATAGTAACCCAACACCATTAAAGCCGAAGAAAAAAAAATGTTATGAATTTTTAAAGGTTTTTCTATTGAATTTCAGCCTTTAATGTTTTTAGCAATTGTTCTGTTTAAAAAATATTTGTTTATTTCGTGAGATAATATACAAAATGGTAGAAAAACTTTTGACACCATAAAGTTTGTAGACTGATTAGCACACTTATATTTTTGAAATTTAATTTATAGACACTTTGGGAGTGACTGCGATCTACCCACGACGACAACAAAATTTTGAATGCTACATTGCATGCTTTCCTTTGGTGGATACCTCCGGGGTATATTTTTGAATCACCTCTATTTTACATCTTCATTTCTTGTGATTGCTTGAAAGTCATAGTGTTGTGATCTTTTCGAGTCTCTAAAGTTTTTGTTGCAATTGACACGTCTTTTTATTCAATTAATAATTGAAGCTCCTCATTGCATCCTTTATTTGACATCTTGAAACATTCAAATTTTTTTCATGTGCCAACTTAACCCAATATCACTTTTCAATGCTTGATAGAGGTATACTTGTCCTAGTCCAATGAAGATATTTTAGTTGGTGCATTTATCCTAAATGAATGTTGTTTTTCATAATTTCAATGTTTGCAGGTTGCTGGCCTCACTTTTGAGGATTTTTACAATATGCAGTATGCCAAAATATATATTATATTCATGGTGCAATTGCAGGTAGTGAAGATAACTTCAATCGTGCAATATTAAACTAGACATTTTTTTATGTAGCATATTCATATTTAAAACGAATGTTACTTGGTGCAGCATGTATACATTATGCCAAACAACAAATTAACAAGTGCGGTTTGTATACCATAGCTTTGACACAGCAGGGGTAAAAAATGTGTTACTCTAATTTAAATTAGGGTGACATGTGTGTTGCTTGTAGTATAACACGTGTTTTAGCTAGTTACTCTCATCTCCAACCCTAACATCATCTCTCATCATCACTGCCGCTTTCCACCACTACCACCATTACTAATCGCCTTATCCTATCACCATTGCCACCACCACCACCACCACCACCAAATCACAACAACAGCGTTCAAATCGTCACCACCATCACGCAACCGTAATATCATCTCCACTATAGTTGGGATAATACATGTGTTACCTTAATTAAAATTATGATTTATACGGTGTAATGTTGATATTGACCCTAATCTTGAGGATTCCTTAATTAAAATTATGATTTATACGGTGTAACGTTGATATTGACCCTAATCTTGAGGCTTCTTCATCAAGCAATATTCAAAACCTCACCAATGACGGCAGTGGTATAATCTTCTTGAGCTATGGTAGTTTGGTTGCTGCAAAAACTTAGAAATGGAGCAGAAGTCACCATTAATCATAAGGAAAAATCTCATATTACTGTTGATTAAATCCAGAGTCTCATTGAATTTATCAAACAAGATATGAGTGGTTAGAATACATCACCTGATCTAGCTATTGATGCTTTCTTTGCAAACACACTGCGGTATATTCAATTTCAGAACGACAAATGTGGTATAGTGGCTAAGATATACAAGCCTATTATTCGATCTTCAACTTTTTATTATTGTTGTATAATAGATCTCCCTTCATTTGTACTCTAAGAGATGAACATTGAAAATGGATGTAACCAATGTGGTTATTCCAAAACTTTTTGAACATCATTGTGCTATTTTTACAATGTATATCCAATTGTTCCTTCATATAATCCGAAAAAATGTTTTTGAAGAGTTTTTTTTGCACCATTGTGTTAATTTTTCCAAAGATTATTCACAACACACCAGTCTAGTTGATTGGCTAATAGTGATAATTTTAATAGCGGATTGTCTTTAAATTACGATAACACATGTGTTACTTGTAAGGTAACACGTGTTTTACCTTATTATCTACCACCACCACCACTACCAATTGCCTTATCCCACCACCTTACTCACTACAACCGGGTTTAGATTGACACCTCCATCCACAATCATAATCATCTCCACCATGGTTGGGGTAACACATGTGTTGTCATGATTTAAATTAGGATAACACGTGTTTTACCCTATTATCCACCACCACCACCACTACCAAATTTCCTTATCCAATCACCGCCGCCACCACAGCCACCATCTACAACCATAATCCCATCCACAACAGCTAGAGTACCACATGTGTTACCCTAATTTAAGTTACGGTAACACGTGTATTACTTGTAGGGTAACTCCCAAATTTAATAGAAAATTCACCCTCACTCGACCATCGGAAAATCCACCATCACTATTGTCAACAAATTTGCCTACTAACATACTATCACATACATGTAACATATTTGTTACCGGAAAACCCAAACAGGAAACAACTCAAGGTAGCCCACAATCAAACCACCCCAAAGGAGGCAAATCTCAATATTCAACACAAAAATTATAATAAGGCCATCAAGTCACCAAATTGGGGAGGTTCATAATATACAGCACAAAAAAATTGTTTTTAATTTCATGAGGCAACTGTATGTAGGTTCCTACATAAGAAGACTTGTTTAATTCAAACATAGTTACATCTTCATCATTCACAAACACATCAACCTTAAGCAATTTAGTAGTGTCCACTTCTATATTTTTCGATACGAATAGTCCATCTACCTTTCCCTTCTTAGTTTGGGGAACAATAACTTGTATAATTATATCCACAACAATAGGGAACAAAGTGTCTACTTTTGGAGCATCAGAACTAGAAGCTTTCACCACTTTGGTCCTTGTAGCCTAAGCAAGAGGCCTACAATCCAGCCATGGAATATATATTCTTTTAAAATCATATCCCATTCTCAAATTTTCTAAGAAATCTATGTCTATGATTATCTTGTCTAGTACAATATTTCTTGGCAAAAAGTATTGCAATAATGTCCACATTCGATCGACATTTGCATGATGGTAGTAGAAAATCATATCTCTCCCAACAGAGTAGAAGTTACCACAATGTCAGATTAATGAATAAATTTCATACCATGTCAGAAACACGAGACATATAAACCTCCATTGATTATATTTACACATTATTCATTGTGTGTTACTCACATGAGAGAGACGGTAACACACTATATTACTTGAATAAATCATACACGTTCACTGCGATATGATCATTCAAAACAAACCTTGAAAATTAATAACATTAACGTCCCTATTACTAATCCTAAGATACAATCCAAACCATTCGTACTAGACACATGGTAGCAACACATGTTACTTGCATTCATAATGTATTATTTGTAATGAGGGAGAGTGTAACACTATGTTACTTCAAATACATCATATACTGTAACATCTAGAATTTTCTCAACTCGGAAGGTCACTTAAAAATATTTAAATAACATTTGATGACTCCAAATAAAATTTCTCATGCCCTTGAATGGTTTTTTTAGAAAAAATTCTATTGCAGAAAGTAACAAGCGCGTATGGAAAAACAAATTAACTTCTAAAATTTAAAGTTTTTACCTAAACCGCAATAAGTGTCACCACAATTTATTTGACCACCCAAATGTACTAAAAATTACAAAATTTGAATTGTAAATACTTGGTACCTTAGAATAGAATATGTTAAAATTTTAGATTTTATCTACATTGTTTGGGAGGTGAAAAACATGGTCAAAGTTTCTTAAAAAATAGTCATGGGAGCATTGAGACAGCCCGCTAAAACGTACGACGTGATTTTTGAGTGATTCCAAATCCTTCTATTTGACAATATATAAGGCTAACCACAGCCACTTATTTTAGTCAAAAATTTCAAATACACAGAGAGTTATGATTTTTCAAAGTTGGGACAGAAAGCGGAAATTTCAAAAATGAAACTAAGCAACTTCCTCTTTAAATTTCTAAATGGCAACCAAAACAACATTTGGGTTTTTCTAGTTCTTTACATAATCAAAGATAACAAAACCAACATTGTACTTAGGTTTTTACATCTTAAAAGGCTCAATTATTTCGACACCCAACCATAAAATAAACAAACTACGTCTTTCTTTAATGTCGTACTTATGCCTCGCCAACACCAACCAATTTAATCTGGATATTAAATCATTTTGGGGTGAGTATTTCATAAGAAATACTCAGTAGTAAGTTATACTAACATGTGATAATATATATAAAATTAATATGTGACATGCCAATCGTTAAAACATACATAGAACAACATTTACGGTAGCCAGCACCACATGAATTTAAAAGTGATTACATTCAATCACAAACATACATATGTGATTACTTTTAATCATAATCATAAAGTTCCAACTTTAGCATTTAGCATGACCTAATAATTTACATATCTTTTTTTCAATTTAAAATCATGGTACTTAAAATTTGGTAGCATAAGAAACTACCTTGTAAAATTGAAGTCTTGTGGAGTTGAAATGTTAATGGAAATTGATTGTTTATTTTCCTCAAAATGAAATTGTCTCTGCCTTTTTGTTCTCCCAAAACATAGTAATATAGCACGAGATTTAAATGCAGGGAAAAGATAGAAATCGATGACCGAAAGAAAAGAGAAAAATGATGCTTCCACTTACTGTTGGGCCCCATTTCTGTTGAAGGAAGGAGGTGGTTTACTGCAGTGTTTTTTTTTATCTAAAATGAGGAGAAAAAATAGGAAATTTCCGAGGTTGACAAGTGAAGAACAAAAGGAGAAAAAGAAGGATAAATATTGCTCGAAAGAATGCTTGTTGGAAGTGTAAATTATTACCTAAACTAAGAAGAGATAATCAGTGTTTTGGGTAGGCCTGAGTGTTAGGTGGGTCGGTCCGGATATTTCAATACTCGGAATCACCCGTTATAGTTCATGTATTTCATAAATGGAACCATTCGGGTCCACGTAATTATTAGAACCAACCCCGAACCGAACTATCAATTTCAATTTCGATTCGATTTCACCCATAATATTTTCTTTTAAAATTGTGAGTTAGTCAACATGTTTTGAAAAAAATTAAAAATTGCAAACCCGTTCACATTAACGTACGTTAGATAATAAAACAATTTCTGAAAGATATAAACATTGGAAGAATAGACACCAAATTTGTAAACTCATAAATTAGATTTAGAAAAATAAAAATTATCTTTCAAAATTAAGGATTCATTTCGGTTATAGAGGAGTTTCTCCTTTTCCATATCACTATGCATTGAGAGAGAGAGAGAGAGAGAGAGAGAGAAGTGCAAGACAAAGTACGAGATGATGGCAATATTTGTATTGAGTATCTGAGAAAATAGCGATTGAGAAATTGAGATTTGAGTGATTGAAATTGTGTCAATTGAGTTTGGGTTTGAAAGTGGTGGATTTAGGTTTTGTACTTTTTGTTTGGTTCTTGGAAATTTAGATTCTTGTCTTTACTTCCATGGTGTTGGGTTGTGGGTCATTGGATTATGGTGAATAAATTGTAAAAAATAAAAAATTTATAGAAAATTTGTTCGATTCCAATCGGGTATCCACAGTTTTAGTTCAAGAACCAAGAGTTGACCCAGACCCGGTCGGTTCTCAGTTCCCGATTCCGATTCTTAATTTTATTTTTTGAAATGGACCTACCTCTAGTTTTGCCTACCCCTAGTTTTGGAGGCTGAAAACTTGGGATTAAAGAAGAAACTTGCTATTGGTGTTCATGTAGTTAAAAGTTAGAAAAAGATCAGAGATTTTGAGGATGAAAATTGCAGAAAAATGGTATGCAAAATAGATTGTAAGATGACAAAAATAAAAGGAAAAAAGTGTTACGATGGATGGGCCGAATACTGGCGTTGCTGGGCAGTTTTGAATTTGTTTGAGTGGAAAATTAGTATGGTTGAAACATGGGATTGTGGGGTGGTTTTATTCAAGTGAAAATGAGAGAAATATCAAGTGCTTAAGGACAAGTTTGAGGCTGGAAAACTAATAACCGGTTTGTGGCTAACTGGGAAAAAGGGGTCCTTAGGGGCGATTTTCATTAGATTTATGGAGAAAGCTTGGGACGGTTTTTCAATACGTTCAGGGGGACCTTGGGAACGTATTTCAGCAGTTTAGTTGGGGGTAATATAGCTGTAATATGTGGAAAAAGGTAGGTAAAGAAATGATGATCACGGGAGAAGAGTGGTTGAAATATGAAGAGAGGATGTAGGAGGTTATTTCCTCAGTCCTTCTGGGCTGTTTGGAGTTAAAAATTGTAGGATTTAAAGGGTTGTTTGGAAGGGATTTTCTAGTAGAAGAATGGCATGATAAATAAGGTAATTCTAAATGAAAAAAGGATGAGAAAAATGTTGCAACTAAGAGTATATTTGGTAAAAATTTTTGTAGATTATAAGTAGTGAGTCTTACGAAATGTGTGGGTAAAAGTTGTGGGTCCTACAAAATGTGTGGATAAAAATGATGTTTGACCAGCTTATAAGTGTTTATAAACAATAGCAAACACATTCTAGATATTAACAAAAGGACCGAAGATATGCCGTGAAAGGTTTAGATTTTTGTTGATTTTTTTTATTTAAACAATTAGTTCACTATTAACCCAAAATTTATTCGAGAAAAATATTCGGGTTAAGAAAATTAAATTAGTCACGGTGATTAATAGAATTTCACGTCCGTCATATAAAAATAAAAGGCAAGCAAGTGCACAAATTAACGCGACTAAAATATTTAAAGCATTCTAGGAAGTTTGTAGCGACGCTGAAAGTTAAAATTTTATTTTCATGAAATTAAAAAATGAAAATTTTCCGATCGCTACATATACAAACACTAAAATCCAAACATTATAAATGAAATGTGTTCTAAATTTTCCATGCTGACATAAAAAAACATCAATGATGTGCACTCTACATTACTCTCTCGACACCCTTTCATTATTGGTATCATAACCTCATCTAATTTTTTCTTTGTGTACTTATAAAATTGGACATAAAGAGTAAGCCAGAGGACCTAGCCTTATAAAATCATACGCACTTCAATCAACAATACCGGATGACCTAACCTTATAAAATCCACTATGGTGCAACATATAAGAGATGATCTTAGCATATGGCTTCATTGATTTACAAATATAAAAGTCTCAAACAATCTTACAATAAGAGTTAGAAGGCATTAAGACATCGATTACAATATCAAAATGTAAGAGTATCCAATGTGCTTTATCTTGCAACAAGAAGTAACACATGGTCAACATCCTATCATTCTCTATTACATGCCATTGGATGTCCTCAAACATATGACATAATGGATTTATTCCAACCAACCTCATCTCGATCTTTCAAAAAAAATCTAAAGCCATCCGAATGAAGCAGTTAAATGCATAATCCGTTGGAGTCAAACTCATTTGCAGTCTATCACTAAGACTAAACAACGAAACCGCAAAACCGAACCGAACCCTCTTTTTTGGGTCCCCGTGGATCCTTCATCATTTTGGTTTTGAACAAAATCAAACCGCTTCAAAATGGTTTGGTTTAGATTTCAATTTTTTCAAACCGTTTCAAATTGCCAAACCATTTACAAAAAAAAAATTAAAATCGAAAATAAATTAATTTAAATGTTATTCAACTCAATTAAAATTAAATTTATTCATTATCCATATTAGACCCAACTCATTATCCGTATTAGATCCAACCCAATTAAATTAAATATCCAACCCAATTAAAACCAATACCCAATTAGGCAATTATTCATCTCAATTAAACTCTATCCAATACCCATCATAATTGTGAAGACAAAATCAAACCCTTGGTTGTAATTGTTGAATGACTGTTGAAGGTGAAGATGTGAAGTTCATTTTCATCTACCAAACAAATCGCCCATAGTCTTACACTATTTCTTTTCTTTGTATCAATAATTTCTCCAATTCAGCTCAATTTTCAGTTTAGTTCAACTTTTTTTTTTTTTTTATAATTATTTGCAATATTTTATTGTTAGTAGTGTGATAGAAAAATTGTTTCATCATAATTATTTTATAATTTGTTTAGTTGGTTCACTGTAACTATTTGTTTTGGCATGGAGCGGGATGTCAGTCTTAGTTTTAGCAGAACACTTTTAACATAGGATGCCATGCAATTTTGCTACATGTATTGGCCGCCACGCCACCTAATGTCCCATCTTCACTATCTTTCCTTCAAACAAGGCTGACTTCATTTAATGCTAAAAAGTAGAGTTTCACCTTATAGATAGACAAATAGATAAATAGGCAATCCAATAGATGATTATACGCATTTTTTATAGTTTTAAAATTATTTTTTAAATATTTATATTATAAAATATTGGTGAATGTGTAGATAAAAAATAGATTGTAAGTTGTAAATTTTATGAAATGTGTGGATAAAAAGTATATTTAACCAATTTGACTAGTCGAAATTATAATCCAAACATCTCAAAACATGTGTTATGATTTCCTCTATGCTTGATTTTCTTTTATTTTAAAATAATAAGCTTAACTTATATGTTGTACAGATCTACTCTATAGTAAAGAGTAGTTATGAAAGCAATTCTCTTGCACATGTTTATGGTCATTGAATAAGTGCTTTTTTATTGTCTAATATATTTGGTGGCTTTTATAACTACTCTCATCCATAGAAAGTAGATCATTTCCTATGTTGTACAATAACAACTAAGTTGACTTACTTTATGAGAAAAAGGCAGTCACTTGATCTCTGTGGGAAAAGTAACAACTTATGAAGCCTGGTGGACATAAATGATCACTTTGTCAGTTATTAGATAACGAAAGATCGAAAATCATAAATTGAGTAATAACAAAAAGGATTTGATTCGTCATGCTATCATAAATTATTGAGCATACAATTTTATTAACAAAAACTTCAATTTACCGTATAACATCTATAAATTAATAATATTGGGAGTATAAAGGGTCTATTAATTAAAATAATTATTAATTTATAGAGTGCATTTATGATTCAATAAAAGTATATTTAACCAACTAAATATTAATTGTATTGTATTAATCTAATCATTTAATAAACATTAAGATACATTAAATTAACAAAAATAATTAAATTCATTGTACCTACATATTTAATTAAATAAAACTATTTTTAGTCTATTCATTTAATAAATGATTCAACGTATTGGATTAAAGATAAATTCTATTTAAATAGAGTTTGTTGGACATTCTAACACATTACTTGAAAATTAAAAACATCTTCTCATTTACATCGTGGTATCTACATGATTCCAGTTGGAGACGATAGCTCTATAAGTTATCTAACCAATGACTTTGATTTCATATAATATTTATATTATATAATTCAAGTTATTGACAAGCTTTGTAACCGCGATCGCGTGAATCTGAATCGCTTGCTTGCTTTTTGTTTGGGTGAAGATTTTAGTATGTCGAAACATGCCGTCGAGTTTTCAATTTTTGATATGTGGTAGCTACATGAGTATTCTATGTTCTTTAAAAATTTCACATTGTTCGATGATCACTCTCCATGTCAAAAAAAATTTTGTTACTCCATGTCCGAGGTAAAGAAATATGATTGAGTCTATTGGAACTTTAGTAACATTGCCTTGTTTTGTTCTATTTAAATAAAGTTTATTGGACATTCTAACACATTACTTGAAAATTAAAAACGCCTTCTCATTTAAAAGGTGTTCAAAAATCAATATGACAAATAATATGCGTAAAGAATTATGTAAATATAGAAATGAACATCCCACTAAAAAAGAATTGAGAATTCAACCTCAGAATTTATTGGTGCATTAAGAAAATTAGACACGAGATCCAACTATATTTGAATTTTATGAAAAAACAATCGACAATAGAGTCATATTTCAAGAAAGTAGCATTGTAATGTATTTATTAGAAAATTATTAATTTATAATATGAATATGACCAAAGATTTATATAAACGTTTCCATAAAAATATTATCGTATCAATTTTTCAAAACTACAAATTTATACTATTGACCCAAGTCAAGACTAGAAAATTATATTGTTTAATAGAAATTATAATTTAGTTGAAATATACTTGCACAATATTTATGTTGTCCAAGTTGGGCACATGTCCGACCATTCCCCTGTGAGTGTCGGGCATGTGCCCGACTCGGACAACTTATATTTTTTGAATATGCTAAACTAGAATGATTCGTTTTGCTGTTAAGTTTTATTGTTATAAAATTGTACAATGCATTTTACGATTATTTTAGTAATAATTTTTTATTTTTTTGTCTCTACCTTTATTTTAAGTTCAAAATATTAAAAATAATAATAATTCGGCCGGTCTGCAGCATTAATTTAGATAATAAGTTGGCGTTGAAAGCTAACTGGAATCAGGCAGATTGAGAGGAATATCCAAAGGGCAATGCGCAGATAAAAAAAATCTAGGGAAATGCTGCAGATAGGATAATCCCATAAAATAAAGTCAAATTTGCAACTGGGTCTCCGAACTTTAGCATTTGTCACACTTGGATCCTCGTTCAATTTTTTGTCACATTCAAGTCCCAAAACTATCATTTTTGGTATAATTTGATCCAATTTGAGAGAAAATGTCAATGGTGAGCAAAAATAGCCACAACTGTATGGTTGAGTTAGGTTCTCAATTCCACCCATAGAAATGAGCAAAGCACCGATTCTCTTAACTTTATTTTTATTTTGCTTACAACTGATTAGTGATTAGTCAAAAAATAATTTCAGTAGTGCCAAACATGCTATAAGACACTCCATTTGTATAAGTTCGACACAACTTTCTAAAGTGTTGATCAATTTTAGAAAAAAAAAAAATGGTTGATAATTCTTTAATTCGTGCAATTTAGAGTATTTTAAAACTTTTAAGGTAACCCAGGAAACCGATCGATTCCAATTCATTTCAGTTCCATAATTAGACATGTAACCGTTGGTTTCATTTCTATGATTTACATTACTCAAATTCTCTTCAAAACAAGATTGAACAAGACAATCTTAACCCCTAAAAAATGTTTATTTTTTTGTCAAATGTCAAGTGACTTGTATCTGAATTATTTTTTTAAGAGATAATATAGTATACTCAAGTCTATTATCAAAACAATTAAAAAAAGAGAAAATAACAAAAAATCTTACCAACCCCACCACTGATGCCTCCACCACCACCCTAAACTTTGGTCGCCGCCATTCCAACAAATACCACTTGCCTACAATTGTTCCTTCTACATTGCGAAACAAGCAAGAATAAATCACTCCTAGTTTCACAATGACAAAGGGATATTATCCAGTGCCAATGACCTTTTCTTTTAGTTTAGGTGAAACTTCTTCTCCCTAGTTTCGCCTGAATGTGGGGTTGAGACTTGAGACATGGAGGTATAAGATTTTTGCTATTTGGTTTTGTCTGAACTAAGGTTGAGGAGGGTTGAGGTACAAATGTTTATTAAAGTTTTTTCTTCTCGTCTTTTTTTTTTTTTGCTTTTCGTTTTTTTTTTAATTTTAAAAAGAAATAAAGAGTATTCAATAAAATGCCTCTAGATAAAAATTTCTAGACTTTTAACCATTTCTGTCCAAAAGGATTTAAGTGCACCAAAAATTAATGTTTAGGGACTTGAATGCGACAAAACCAAGCGTAAGCGTGACAGGTGGTATAGTTTGGAGCATACTGGTGCAAGTTTCACAATAAATAAATATAATCTAACCAACAATCACCAACCAATCGGTCCGGCCCCACACTATGGCCAAGATGGCAGCATCATCCTCGCACACAAACGCAAATCCAGCCCACGGACTGTTTTTCTGTGCGACAACAATGAAAAATAGAAAAAACAACTATCATTCATCAATATTCAAAGCAAAAATTTCACTATTGACCCTCAACCTATTTATCTAAAATCAAGTTGGTCCTTAAAAACAAATCAGCCTCCAACCTTTCATTTTTTCAATAATAGAAATATTTCATATCAATGTCAAATCATCACGTGACCCCATGTGTTGAATTTTATGAAGCTTGATTTATACTTATTAAAAATTGGAGTGAATCATGTTTATATATGGGCCATTTGGTGATTTAAAGAAAACTTAAACGATTTCTATTAGTAAGTATGATTGTGTAACTAAAACAAAATGCTAAAGATTGAGACATCAATTTTAAATAACATGAGTAATCTATATTTTGTCAAATTATCACGTGACACCTAGTGTCGAATTTTATGAAGTTTGATTTATAATTTTCAACTTAAATTAGTGTTAAAAAAAATTGAAGTAAATTATATATTTATATGAGTCATGCAATGAATTAATGCAAATATAAATGGTTTTTGTGACTTCATTACTAATTATGCAATAACATTAAAAATGTTAATATTTCTAATAATAAAACTAATCACGACCATATGAAATATCTCTTCTACTGTCACAAAAAATTACTTACGTATGTCTTCGTCTTCTTCAAATTTTTTGTTTTTTAATTTCTTCCATTCTCTCCTTTTCACTTCTTGTTCCATTTACCATTCTTCTTCAAATTTTTCCTTCTCATTATTCCTTTTTCATCTGTTGAGTCTACAGTTGGATCTCACCGCATATAAGCAATGATATACTAGTCTATTTAATTGCCAAAACTTTACGAAGCTATGTTCTATTTTTTAACTTCAACTAGTGTCTACAAATTAAAAGAGAATTAAGTTTTTACAAGAATTACGAGACGATTTCACTACAATTTTTGCTGTTTGAGTACTTATTGGTGCAAGTGTAACAAAATGTTGAACACCTGGACAAAAGGTGTAGGGCAAGAAGTGCAATTTCCCAAATTCAAAGCCTTGGCAATTTTCACTCCTCCGTGGACCAAAAACTTCAACATCAACTCTCTTCGTGCTCTTCGCTCTCGTTCTCATGGCTTCTTCAATTTCAGGACTCTCTTCCTTGGGGTTGAATGCTGAAAATCTCACTCGCAAAACCCTCCAATTCCAAGCAACGCCTTTACTCTCCCCATTTCGAAAGTCTTCCAGATTCTGCCCGCATCGAGTGGCGCGTGAGGTTCCCCCCACGATCCTCTCGAGCCTCAATCCCACCAACGATGCCGTGCCGAAGTCAATCAAGAAGCCCGGGATCGAAAAGGATCCACGGGAGCTATGGAAGAGGTACGTGGACTGGCTTTACCAGCACAAGGAGCTGGGCCTCTATTTGGATGTGAGCCGTGTCGGGTTCACGGACGAGTTCTTCCAGGAAATGGAGCCTAGACTTCAGAAGGCGTTCAAGGACATGGAGGAGTTGGAAAAGGGAGCGATTGCGAACCCGGATGAGGGCAGAATGGTGGGTCACTATTGGTTAAGGAATCCTAAGCTCGCCCCGAAATCTTTCTTGAAGCTGCAAATCGAGAATACGTTAGAGCAAATCTGCCAGTTCGCTGACCAAGTCATCAGTGGCAAGGTTAGTTACACTTCTGAATCTATTGCCTTTTCTTTTCTGGTGATTCTATCTTTCCCCATTGTTCAATGTGTAATTGTTCATTTATATATTTAATTTGATGAATCGAACAAATGTGGGCAACACCATATATGTGTGTTTGTGGTAAATTACAATATGACTTTGGAGGAGGAAAAATGGGTCTCCACCTAATCTATGTCTTAATATAGATTGAAGGGATTACTTGTATTTTAATTTCTAATATTTACTCCCTAATTCCACTGTCAATTTGGAATAGTTAAGGGAGAGATTGTGTTAAATTTAGCTCGTAAAAATACAATAAATTGAAAAGCCGAGTGATCACTGTTTGTGAAGGCATATCCAAAATTTTGGATCTTGAATTGTGATAGGAATTGACTTATATAGCAGAAATTAAATGAGCAATACCTATAAGCCGGATCAATCTTCTACCAAGGTAAAGTTCGTCATAGAAGTTTGCCTCTAATTATGTGATTAGCTGGTAGTACAATCTTCAATACCACACCACAATTGTCTAATTGTTTAGCTTCCAATGGTAATCAACACAGAAAGAACATATTTGGACTTCCACGATCAAGAACTGATAAAAGCGGAATTTTTAGAGTGATTGTATTAAGTTATGTGTTTTGCTTGTGCTAACAAGTATATGAAGACGGATTCTCTAAATTACATAAACTATTGTGGTTCTATTATTTATAGGTTAACTTAATCTTAGTTCTAGTGTGACTAGGACTGGTCATAGTTTAGTCATACTAGAACTGTGTAGACCCACAACAAATGGGTTCAATTAATTAATCTAATAATTAATTTGACCCATAAGCAACTAAGTCCGAACCCAACTAATTGGATCTTGGACATTAATTCTTACAAATTGTGGAAAGCGAACTCATAAAATTAGATAAAGGAGATGATTCAACCAAAGGATGCTAGAAATTCACTTATCAAGTAGGAAAAGTCTTAAACTGAATTTTATGTTTTTGCGTATTATATAAAATCCCATATGGTTCTTTTCTTTACATTACACGATTTCACGTCCAAAATTAATATACATGATTCAAATATGTTATATATCATGTATGTCAAAGAAAATGAGTGGAGAATTCCTTCGGAGACACTCGGATACTTAAGTCAAAAATTGAGTTGTGGATTACTAATTCACTTTGATCCTAAATAGCCCTTGGCCTAACAGTTGATGATTTCTATGAAGACCCTAACATAGAGTTAGAATTTTTTTAGATGTTGAGTAACCTGAGTAGTTAGAATATGGTGAAAACAAGATAGACCCTAGCAATAAATTGGGGACTGCTTTGATCCTGAGTAGCCCGGGTCGTTGATAATATGCTGAAAATCCAGATTGATCCTAGAATCAAGTTAAGGACCATTACTGAATTGTGTCATTGAATGATTCAGGTGAAGGCTAGCATGAGTTCAGGATCCTTGTGATTTGAATAGCATGGGTTGTTGATAATTTGGTGAAAGATCGAGATTGACCCTGGGTCGCTGAAAATTTAGGTAAAAATTGCGATTGACCATAGTGGTAAAGTTAGAGATCATTTTGAGCCAAGTACTCTGGATTGTTGAAAATTTGGTGAAAAGCAAGATTGACCCTAGAGTCAATTTGGAGATCATTTTGATCCTATAAAACTAGATATTGGCCCTCTGATAAGTTTTCTTGATCGTATGGATCCTTGTTGCCTTGGTTGTTTAAACTGCATTGAAACCCAAGCTTGGTCATAGTGTCAAGATGGAGCTTGTGTCAACCCCAAGGTCTTATTTCGTATTGGCAGGTCAGACCAAAAGACATGCAGGTTTTATCACCATTAGAATTAGAATTCTAACTGATGAAAAATTTGCCAACATAGAAAGGATTAGAATTCTTATGTGGATCACATTTAGCCTATCCCAAAGCCTACCGCTCAAGCAAAGAAATCAACTCCAGTCATTAGTTGAAGTAGACAGAGTCAACTTTGGCCTATGGACAGCCTAGCCCATCATTGGAGCAGAAGGGACTGATTTTGGCCTATTTACAACCACTGAAGAATAAATAGCTCAGTATAATATGGTTGAACCCATCTTTATCCAGATTTTACCCAAGCTTTGAGAGGCAAGAAATCAAATTGCAATTTTACACCGCTTTCTGAAGGAGCATTACATCTTGCATGGTCAAGAAATCATGTTATTCATACAAATCTCAACTTGGAATCAGTTGCCACTTACACATGACTTTCCTAATGAGTTTTAACATCCTCTTGCTTTTCTTTTTCAAATTATATGTTCACACCCAGTGTTAATCCACCCACATAAATCCTCATAATTAACAATGGGGCTGGGCCATAATAATAGAGTTGCTTGGTTTATGAATCTGAGACAGAAAGATACTAGTACTGCTGTTTGGGATTCAACTTTAAAAGAACCAAATACTTCTATTTATACATGCGCTCAGAAATTCACAGAAGTCAAAAGTGGAAGATTATGCATGTCAGGAGCCCTGATTTTGTGGTTGTGTACCTAAAATTTCTTGGTCTAGGTATGATATATTAGAGTCAATTGCTCATCTGACACAAAAATTGATGAGGGAACGAGCCTTAATTATCAAATAATAAAAGAGATTGAAAGAATAAAGGGATATGGGCGGAGACGAAGTAAATATTAGAGATTTAGTTCTCTCCCAAAACCATAGTTTTCAGGACTTCAAAAGATAAGTTCTTCAGCTATTCTATTTCGTGGAACTATGGGGCTTATGTATAGACTCTACAAACCTTGAGACTTCAAAACCTATTCTTGACATAACTCATAAGTAGAAAATGTCAAAAACCTAGTGTAACTAAGAAAGATTTAATCTCTAGGAAAAAAGTCCAAGAAATCTTAATCACTAGGCAAAAAAATCCTAAATCTAGTTGGAAACCTCAAAGAAACACTAAGAGTCCAAATAAAACTTGATCTAAGAATACTGTTGCAATAAGGATTTGAAAAAATTGAACTCTTGCTTGTGTATAAATTTTATATCCCTAACATGTGTATAAATCCTATGCTTGTAAATTTCAAGAATAAATGCTAGACGCACGACCAATTTGCCTGTTTGAATTTTGTGAGATTGATATGATGTATAAATGGTCACATTAGATAGGGCAAGCCTGTGCAAGTGAGAGATGTTGGAAAATGTGTTTGGGTCCACCATGTGGGCTGACTCAATCTATATGCTTTAATATGGGTTGGAGGGATTCATCTTATTAGGAATTCAAATGAACTCACTTGAAGCATCCACAACCACCACCTTTCATAAAGTGGAAGAGTTTAACACAGAAAGTTGTGAACATTCGTACATAGTGCCTAAAATTGGAAGTCTTGGTGACCATTTTTGCGAAGAAATCTCAGAAAAGTTGGCCCTTGGATTTTGCAAATCAAAGTGTATCCAGTGATAGAGTTCTGGTCAAAGGAGTGTATAACCTTGCTGAATTAGACTGGGAAAGCAAGTGATAAACCATATGATCTTGAAAATTCTACTTTCAAGGTGGGAAAGTTCTTAAAACCGAATCTTGTCTATTGCATGTTAAATAATGTTTCAGGAATTATACAAGTGTGATGATTTGATGTAATGGGAAAAAAGTTCCTTGTTAAAATATCTGTAGGAGGCAAAGAGAAAAAGAAATGTTGTCAAATACAAAACAAATGATCTTTGTTCAAGGTGGTTTATAGAACTTTTAAATGAAGAATACAAAATTTTCATGATGATAATATAGTTTATTTAATTTGACTTGCCATTCTCATCATGACTGTTAAATAGTTGGATGTCTTTTATCTCATTTTTACTTTCTTGCCCTATGTTTAGTTATTATATGGTCGTGGAGGAAAATATAGTAGTATTTTTTTTTTGTCAATCCCTTCTGTCTATCACAGGATATTTAGTGCTAAGTTTGAATTTGAATGTTTGTGTGAGTGGAGTTTGAGTTACTTTTAAGCTTCCTAGATACATTACATGAAATTGCACCCACGTTTTAGGTTTAAGATTTAAGATTTAAGAGAAGTTTTTGTTGCTTTATAAATATTTTCTGCACCCCCTCTGAATTTCTTCCATTCCTTTTCCTTGTCTTTGAAAGCTGTTTTACCTGATATTATAACGTTTATGCTACAGATTAAACCTCCTCCTCCAGCAGATCGGTTTACACAAATACTTTCAATTGGAATTGGTGGTTCAGCTCTTGGACCACAGTTTGTCGCAGAGGCGTTGGCTCCTGATAATCCTCCTCTCAAGGTATATAAAAACTGTAAACTGAAAATATCTCGATGATATTGGCCATCTAGTTTTCTTTTCCTTGGACGGAGCTTGTTCTCCTATATAGCCCGTAGTTTAGCTTTGGTATCTGTTACTCAAATTTCCATGTATCATATGCTACTCTTGAAATCTGATCACAAGCAACTGATTTTTGCCTTTGGCATTCAGTGAATCAATTAAGTAAAATTTACTTAAGGAACTCACATTTCTTATTTTTGTACCTAGTCAAAGAAAAGTACACCAGTTCAAACTTGCGACACGTTTTCTCCTGTTTCTTGCTATAAATTCTTGTAATTTTGATTTATGTTGTGATTGATGGTTACAAGGTATATGTTTATTTACTTTTTAGAAGTTTGTGAGAATCTTATTAAAAGGGATGCAGGCTTAGTACGTTTTGATACATTTGGTTGTAAACGGCCCAAATGCTTCTCTCTAGCACACATTTTGTTTGAGGGAGAAAGACTGGTGTTTTTTCTTTTTCATTTTAAATTAAGTTGATTCAAATATGATTTACTGCCAGCTTATCATTTCATAGTGGGGAATTTGATTAGCTAGTATTTCACATGCTGGTTGATTCTATCATATCCTTAATTAGTTTGTAGCATCACATTTGCAGATAAGATTCATTGACAATACAGATCCAGCTGGCATTGATCATCAAATCGCACAGCTTGGCCCTGAGCTAGCCTCTACACTCGTCATAGTCATATCGAAGGTATTTGTGGCCATAACCATTCTTTTTGTTAATTTAATTTATGCTACTTAACTGATACCTTCATTTGGTCCCTAAGAGTGGAGGTACTCCCGAGACTAGAAATGGTTTGCTGGAAGTTCAAAAGGCCTTTCGAGAGGCTGGCCTGGATTTTGCAAAACAGGTTTTGGTTTTCAGGTTCTTCTTTCTGCTTTATTTCATTTCCTTCGACTTTGAGAATTACTAGGTGTAAATAGCCCATTATGCTGGAAGGAATGTAGCATGGTCCTTCTGCTGGCTTACACGTCTTTACTGGTGTTTTTTTTTTTTTTTAATAATGATTAACTCTATATATGGAGATAGTTACCTAATTTTTGGTAGATTGAAAGTGTTATATGCTGCTGACTGGTTTTCATTTATAGGGTGTTGCAATTACGCAAGAGAATTCGTTACTTGACAACACAGCACGAATTGAGGGCTGGTTAGCTAGATTTCCCATGTTTGACTGGGTGGGTGGTAGAACATCTGAGATGTCTTCTGTTGGTTTACTTCCAGCAGCACTTCAGGTTTGTAATATTAAAACTAAAAGGCTTATTCTTCTTTTATCCCATGATAATTTTCACACAACTGTTTTACTTTTTCATCTTCATATGCATTATTCTTACTCCAGGGAATTGATGTTAAAGAAATGCTCGATGGTGCAGCATTGATGGATGAAGCAAATAGGAACTTAGTGGTATGACTTTTCCGCATTATTTTGAAATGATTTGTAGTTAATTGCCCTTTGTAGATTGTGGTCTTCTCATATCTTTGGTTATGCTGTGCTCAGGCACGTATCTAAATGTGTTTAAGTTCACTAGAATTCAGATGGGCTGTTTGATCAATTAGTTTGGCTATATGCCTTTCATCTTTACATGTTTTCAGCTGTACATTGTCAAGTATGTATGCATATATTCATAGACATACATGTTTGTGTATTTATGTCTGGTCCATGTATAATTTTTTAAAAAGAGCCTCTGCCAGAAAGGTGTAATAACGTAAACTGTCCATAAAAATATTTTGTTCAGGCAAGGAATAATCCAGCAGCACTGCTAGCCTTGTGTTGGTATTGGGCTTCTGACGGTGTAGGATCTAAGGTTTGAGTTATTTAGATCTCATAAATTTTGATCATGGAAAATATATTCCCTTTTACTAACAGAAAAAGATGTTTTTGGTTGCCTGCAGGATATGGTTGTCCTTCCTTACAAGGACAGCCTATTGTTGTTCAGTCGATATTTGCAGCAGTTGGTTATGGAATCTCTTGGAAAAGAGTTCGACCTGGATGGTAACAGGGTAAGCTAGGAATTCAATCTAGATATCTTCAGGCCGTTTCAAGTTATCGTTGAAACTCAAGCAATTGAAGCAACGTGTTTAATTTCATTAATTTCTCTATAAGGTTATAACCATATTTCTTTTAGCTCCTTGGCTTTATATCTCATTTGTCTTTGGTTGTGTTTCAATATGAATGAATGAGCTAGAAACAATTCCAAAAGAAAAGACACCTCCACCCCAAAAAATTCTAAATGCATGCACACGTGCAATATTTTCTTTACACCTGGATTAGGTATTAGCTTTGTTTACGAGGAATATATTTATGCTATTTTTGTAATTATGTTGGTTGCTGTTATTCTATTTCCAAAATAACATGCAAAGGTCTATTAATTTTGAACTGATTACCTTTCATATTCAATTTGTGTCTTTATGACCTGAAGGAAATATTTAGTTACCATAACCAAATATAGTCTTCATATGAAGTGCTTGTTTGCCTAGGCTTAATTATAATTTAAATTGATCAAACTAGTCAAACATACTTTTTATCCACACATTTTATAGGACTTACAACTTACTATCCATTTATTATCCACATATTCCATAGGACCTACAACTTATAAGCATTTAAAAAATAATTTCAGCACCGCCAAACATGTTGAATTCAATGCTGAGAGATAGCGAGGGAGGGGTGAACAAAGAGAGGCCTGATGTGCCTTTTCTGTTTCAAAGTATGTTTTTATATAAAAAATTCAGGAATTCTTTTTTCCAAGGAAAACAAAGAAATATCAAATTAATGGTTCATGCGTTTTCTTCTTCTTCTTCTTACTAATTGTAAACAAACTGAATTATCCTCTATTAAATTCGAGTAGCCTCCAGTAGAGGAACTACTTGAGTCATTTTTTAAAATCGGGTACTAACCCAACATTTAGCGACCAAAATTTCTTTAATGAAATACTTTAGAACTGTGCATCTCAGGAAAGTATTGTGAAAAGCTCAAAAGTTTTTCCAGCCACGTGCTTTTGAAATAGTTACTTCTGCAAAGCAGAATTATACATTAATATTTTCTTTTTGAAAATTCCTGTAATTGGGACTTTTTCAAATATCTGTTATTTAGGAACCAACCTGCGTTCCAAATAATGGCTTGAGCAAAGGCTCCAGTATCAATGCTTCGTGCAAAATGCTATTAGTTGTAAAATATCATTAGAAATTAGCAGTAATTGATGATTTACAAAGCAACTTGATATATTGTCCCTCAAAATTCTCTGCATTTTCTTTCCTTCTATAGAATTCACGAGGTGATGAGAATTGTTCAGTGATAAGATATAAATTTGAAATCTCTTATCTAGGAAACTGAGACATGAACATGTTTGGGTGGGCTTATAAGCTTGCTTATTTTACTTATATGGACTATTCTCTCCCCTTCTTATAAGTAAGCTTATAAGCCCAAATATGTTGATTTCATATTTTTCCAACTCTTTGCTTATTTGCAGGTGAATCAAGGGCTCACAGTTTATGGAAACAAAGGGAGCACAGATCAACACGCGTGGGTGTTCATTCTAATTTTGTAGCTTGTATATGCATGTGTACAGATTTCAATGGGGATAAGTTTAGATATCAATTTTTACAGGTACATTCAACAGCTGAGAGATGGTGTGCACAACTTTTTCGTGACATTCATTGAAGTTCTTCGTGACAGACCACCTGGCCATGATTGGGAGCTTGAGCCAGGGGTCACTTGTGGTGACTACCTGTTTGGATTTTTACAGGTTGATTTCTCATGCCTTACTGTATCTTTTTTAATATTTCTTGGACTATGTTATAGGTTAGTTTTGTGAATCCAAGACTGGACATTTATTTTGTGAATGTATGACGTAAACTGCAGAGAACTTTGTCTATTGGTCCCCTATAATCTCCTGATGTTCAATATTTTTATTACGTATAAGTGACAATGTCGGCACTATTTTCAGATGGTGCCATTTAAAATTTGATCCAAATCTATGCAGGGAACAAGATCTGCCCTATATTCCAATGAACGGGAATCCATTACAGTCACTGTGCAAGAAGTGACACCTAGATCTGTTGGGGCTCTGGTAGCACTCTATGAGCGAGCTGTTGGAATTTATGCCTCAATGGTCAACATCAATGCCTACCATCAACCTGGTAAAATGCTTTCCCTTGCCTTCTCACACAGATTTCATGCAGAACTGAGTATGCAACTATCATTGTAGCTAAATCATGCTTTTTCCATCGAGGCTTCTAAGGGATGTTTCATAATGGAGGATACCTATAGAATCAGATAATTTAGTTGATGCTTCCGCTTCTCTAGTTACCTCACTCTGGTTTACACTTGTCTGTTAATTCTACAGGTGTAGAAGCTGGCAAGAAAGCAGCAGGAGAAATTTTAGCTCTTCAAAAGCGTGTTCTTGCGGTACTAAATGAGGCAAGGTATGCATTCTATTTTTGGGCAGAGGAAAATCATAGCTTTATGTTGGACTAATATCGCAATTCAAAGCTCTTGGAATACATTGTCACTGATGCATGACAAACCTGGATGGGGTTTGAAGCTTTCTATACCCTTGGAGATTGTTGTTGGAAAGTGAGGGAAGATATCACACAGAGTGTTTAAAAGGATAATGGGTGGGTAGTGTTTTGGGGTATGAAAGAGCCTAGAAATAGAGGGATGATGAATTATTCCCGCCATTGATGAACGAGCAAATAATGTTTGTTCAGTTTAAAGCCCAACTAAAAGTAAATATCTTCAATTTGGATGCAATAATTGATTTTCAATTTAGCTTAATAGAGCCTTGTTTTGTACTTCTCCATGCTTCGAGTAAGCTACATATGGTATATGCATCCTCTTCTTCTACTTTGCTCTATTAGTGCACATTTCAATTATCAAAGCACGAAGGCTAAAATCCATTAATATTTGGTTGACCTCCTGTAGGTCGTCAGATTTTCCCTAGCCATCTCAATTGATTCTCCTGCAATTTATCTTCATTGACCACTAACTAAACAAACCTAAATATGCTTATTTCTTATTCTCACTTCTGATTTTTACCTCTAATCCATATTAACATTCTCCTTCCCACCGCATTGAATTTGCGTATTTCTTCTTAATATCCTAATATTCGATATCATAACACATTGTTAATCTTGTTCAATTCCTTAGAGTTTCCCCTTGTCTAAAGATTGATTGTGCCAATGCTGCAAGCCTCCTGCAAGGAGGTGAATGCAAGACACGACCTTTTACTGTTTTAACTGAGGCATTTGGTTGGACAGTTTTAAATGAGGCATGATTTCCCATCAAAATTGTTCACTATTTGGAGTCGAGGAAGTAAAATTCAAATTAGTTATGATTTTCAGTTCATGAGAGGGACCTTTCCATCTCTATCTATGATGCCAAACTCTTTATATGTTAAGAAATGCCTATAATAATTTGCGATTCCCGAGGTGTGCTTGTTTTTTATTAGCACCAAGTAAAGAGTAGTTTTTTTCCATGGAACATATAAAAATACAAATTAATGTACTGTGGATTGAAAATGTGTGCAAGAGGATGGACTCTTTCATATATCTATCTGAAGGGTAACT
The DNA here is from genome assembly GCA_023638005.1 of Forsythia suspensa. Taxonomy (NCBI): domain Eukaryota; kingdom Viridiplantae; phylum Streptophyta; class Magnoliopsida; order Lamiales; family Oleaceae; genus Forsythia; species Forsythia suspensa. The sequence continues at coordinate 22,184,976 of CM042670.1, read as the reverse complement.
AACATTGTTTTTCCATTTATTTTCTCACTGTTCAGCTGTAAAGAGCCCGTTGAACCATTGACTCTCGAAGAAATAGCTGACCGTTGCCATTCCTCTGGTGATGTAAGTACTATCACAGCTTGTATGAATTTATGGGATCATATATAAGGTGGACTAGAAAGTACTCGACAATATTAAATAAAAACCAGAACCTCAAAGGTTGTATGTTATGCTGTTCTAGTATTGCATGCTAAATACGCACGTAAATCACTTTGCCACATCTTTATCCAAATTTTTTGAACCATTGACTCTCAAAGAAATAGCTGACTGTTGCCATTCCCCTTGTGATGCAAGTACTATCACAGCTTGTATGAATTTATGGGATGATATATAAGGTGGATTAGGAAGTACTCGGCGGTATTAAATAAAAACCAGACCTCAAAGGTTGTCTGTTATACTGTTCTAATACTGCATGCTAAACATGCACAGAAATCACTTTGCCACATATTTATCCAAATTTATTATAACACGCAGTTGGGTGTGTGAGATTGATTGTATTTTTTGGTGGCAGATTGAAATGATATACAAGATAATTGCGCACATGGCTGCTAACGATAGAGCTCTTATTGCTGAGGGGAGTTGTGGTTCACCCAGGAGCGTTAAGGTTTTCTTGGGGGAGTGCAATGTTGACGAGATGTATGTCTAAATTACCATTTCTAACATTCGAAAACGTGTTTACATTTCCCCCATGTCTTTAGTTCATGAAACAAGAGGCTGCTTCATTTTCTCCACAAATAATTATGTGAGTTTTGGTTAACAATTGTGCTTTACTTTCATTTGACAAGAAATAAGAATTGCTTTGCCTGTTTGGCTTTGCTTATTTTGCCACGCTACAGTGAGCTTTAGATTCTTGGTTGATAGATGAGTCTTTTAGTTTGATTTATTAACTGCAGCATCTCGATTTTTCTTACTAAAATTTTATTTTAATCATTACAAACTCAAACTTTAACCTTCATTCATTAAGTTCAACCGAGATTTAATATAATCACTTAAATTCGAGAAGTCATCCAACTATGATGTGATATAAGTCTTAGAATTTACTTAAGTTACAATTTTATTATCCAGCCATGAATCCATAACTCATCAAAAAAAAAAAAAAAAAAAAATTCCCTTTACGCCTTCAGGAAATTTATCTACATTATACCAAATTAATCATTTTTATCAAGTCATACTCTAATAATTTCCACATACAAGGCAACGTGACAGATAGACAAAAGTAATACAAATAGTGAATGTAAATCACAGTTTCGCATCCAAAAGTCCTAGCATAATTAGTGTTTCAAACCACAACATAAAATTATGAAATTTTGCGAAAACGTTCATAATACAATATCCAAGGCGTACTTAAAATTTAGAACCTAATTCGTCCGTTTATACCTTCAAATTTGCACTTAAAGTATACAACACTCATTTTCGAGCAAAATTGTCAATTTTCACCAAAATGTGCATATATTACTCTACGGTCACCCGAATGAAGTGATTCAAAATCTCAAGGGTAGGAAACTGGTCAGGCTTTCAAACCCAACTGGTTTCACCTCGAAATTCTAAATAAACAACTTTGGGAACCCATTTGAAGCTGGATTTGCCTGCTGAAATTTCTAGATATAACTACTTAGGGTGTATCAGAAATTAATTTTGCAAAAGGGAGATTTTGACCACGGTTGGGTTGGAGAATTTAGAGCATGTTTGGTCAATTTTTGTAAACTCATTTTCAACTACATATTTTATGGGACTCACAACTTTTATCAACTTTTTAATCACACATTTTACAACTTTTTTCAAACTTTCTTAAAAAACTACTTTTAAACTCCACCAAACAAGCACTTAATGTTGTGCAAAAAGAAACTTCATTCAGGCAATTGGCAGAGTTTCTGACATAGTTCAATGACCAATTCTCCGGCCCACAATTATTTTCCTTTAATTGCAATTGTACTCGACTTGTTACTTTCTTGCAATACTACTAGATTCTTATTGTAACTATTGAGATATACTAGGCCTTGAAACTAGTCCATAACAAACTAATTGATTTGTAGTCCAAGATTATCGCTCATTAACAAAACAGAGAGCTCGAGATAACTCTCAGCCGTTACAAAATCAGTGAGCATTATCAGATTGGATGATGGGTAATTCAAAATTCAAAAATGAAATCGGTGCAAATCATTCTCAATTTAACGATGCAGGAGTTAGTTTTAGGTTCTTGATACCAAAAGATTCAAAATACACAAATATATGTCGCTACTTGAATTGTTTTCGAATTTTGATTTGTTGGTTTGTAGAATAATTCAGTTGATTTATTTTGCAAGCAAAATTCGGAATTTGTTTAACAAGGTATTTGCTAATCTTTTTCATTTATAAACAATCTTGTATGGGAGATATAATTATTTACTTCAAGTATCAATTCTCTGAATTAATTATTATAGCTTCTTGAATGCTTGATTTTGTATGATACAATAGAACCAGAAAAGAATTATAAATAGTAAACCTGCTTGAATAGCGCCCAAAGGTTATTAAGTACCATCATCTCCCTAGTTGGAATTTAGATTTGTAAGAAACATAGTGCAACTCGTGTGGAAATGTGGGAAAATTGATTATCAAGTTTCAAATGGCTATAAATTATGATATGTTAACGTAGGTGGTCGAAGACCCAAGTAACAATCACATGATATATAAAATTATTGCATAATTTATTCAAACGAGATTATAATCTAATCATAGAATGGCAATTAAGGAGCATATGATATATGATATTGTTGCTTTATGTGTATATTTTTATGTATACTACATATATCTTGAATTAAAAAAATTGTTACATAACTATATTTCGGTAACAAGTCGTCACTTTAAAACTGCAACTAGTGATTGGACATGGAAAGTGTAAGTGTGTTGTTTATTACGATGGTCATTGGGATCAGGCACGCACTTACTACGATTACTTGGTGGTTGGTATAATTGTCCCGTTGGAGTGTACTTACATGAAACTGGTTGGGGTGATAATGAGGGAAATAAAAAGGGATGAGTCCGAATATACTAGATCTGTTCAATATCAGGCTTTAGCAAACGGTGCACACATTCGGATTGCAACGATACTTCTTTGTCTTTCTATCTACATATAAAAAAAAGAGAAATTTGATTTGACAAAATTTCTATTGTGTGCGGATCTTGAGAAATTGAAAGGCGTTGGAGATAATTTGGGGGTACTTATGTAATTCAATTTTAGTATCAAATATCGATGGATTCCGTGGATCATCAATCGCAAAACACACATTGTATGGCTCCATGGATACTTTCTTGAAGAAATGGGTAACGATATTTGTGAGAACGTGACATATGGAAATCATACTATTGAAGAGACTAATACTAACGTCATCTCTCGGCCTAGTATCAAATATGTTAGAACAAATACAATTTTCAGGAATAAGGAGTTGTTAACTACAAATGTGGCACTGTATGCAATTAATTATAGATTTCAATACACGGTTTACAAATTAGATAAGAACAAGTATGTATTAAAATGTTTGGATGTTAATTGCAAATTGAGACTTAGAGCTTCGGTAATTGGAAAGACAACGATGTTCAAAATAAAGAATATAAAGAATAGTCACACATGCTCATTGGACGTAGTCTTAGGAGATCATATACAAGTTACTTGTTCAGTTATTGCGAACTGCATCAAGCACAAGTTTATCTCTGCAAAGACTGTATGCACACGGGTTGACATTGTAAGGGATATGATGAAGACCTATAGGGCAACAATTAGATACGATAATGCTTGGAGGGCTCATAAGCGTGCATTGGAGATAGTAATAGGTGATACAGAAATGTCGTATGAGGAGATGTCGGCATACCTACATATGCTTAAGCAATCAAATCTAGGTTCATATACAAGAATTGAGACGGATGATAGTAACAAATTCATGTTCAGCTTTGTAGCATTGGGAGCATCAATACAAGGATGAAAACATTAAAAACCTATTATAGTTGTTGATGATGCATTCTTAACAGGTGGTTTTGGTTGGACTCTATTCACTGCGTGTACCGAAGATGCCAATGACAAAAAATTTATACTTGCTTATAGTGTGTGGGTGATTCTAAAAATAATTCTTCATGGGAGTTGTTCTTGTTAAGATTGAAAAAAGCATACAAGGAGTGTGTGTCCTTGTTATCATTTTTGATAGACATCTTGGATTTAAGAATGCAGCCGCAATAGATCGAAATGAAAAAATCCAACCCCATTGAAGATGGTAACAAGATTGAAAAAAGAAGTCAACTATTCCAAACGATCATGAGGTAAATATTGATGATTGTTTAATGCATGATTAACAGATTTTGATTCTTGTATATTTTGAAAACTTGAATATTAGTTAATTGGTATTGGTTTGAAAATGATACATAAGTGTTTGAGATTTTTACATGACTGATGATAGCAGGCATTTGGTGTTAAGTGAGTACGGGCATGAATGATGATGAAGATATATAATGTCTCTTTGATTGTAGGTAAGTAACTTTACTAATATGTTACATTTATATTAAGATTTTAAGTAGTACAAAACTATTTAATTGAAGTTCTTATTCGAAATTCTGAGAATGAAATGATGGTGCTCTTATTTGATGTTACTATGATGTGTTTAGTGTATACTATTAGTACTAAATTTGGTTCTTATGCTTGATGAAAAGGTTGCAAACTGACTTGGACAATCATCTACTGATCTTGATGGTCTAATAAGAAGTATTATGAATGTTCATTGGACAATCATCTATTCTTTGCAACCTTTCAAATACTTTATATGTATAGATGACCATGAAAATTTATCATTTTTGTATTTTTCATCAACAGCTTTGCACTTGAAAGGGCATATCATTGATTGTATGACCTCCTCTTCCACCGATTGAACAATTTACGGGTATGGACTAGAGTTATAAGAAGACAAATCTTGAATGTGAACAGATGAGGACAAAAGTCTTTCTATTTGTTAGAAGCACAAAGTGATATAAGAATAGATTTATATTAGTCCCTTTTTTGTAGCTATTGGTTATAACAGTAATTTGATATTGTGTGCTAATTATCCATGAGGTACAAAAGCATCAATATGGAAAACAGGACCTAAATGAAATGAAGATCATAGAATTTACATACCTTTGACAGGCTCTCAAAACGCATTTCAAAGAAAATATCAATGCCAACATTTCCAGCATCCCCTGTTTGTTGCTCACAAAAAATATTACCAAAGCATCTATTGGCCATATCTCTTTATGCAAGTTGAAAACCTTATCCAATATCAAGACATTCTTTAAGAGTTGCAAGCCTCTCCTGAAGTACAATGTGAGGACTATTTTACACCATATATAGGGGAGGAAATAATGACATATTAGATATAAGTGCATTTAGCAAATGAAAGTCATTGCTTTCAAGATAAATTGAATGTTCAATGTGATATTTATTATATCTAGTCTAGTTAGCAAATAAGATCAAAATGAACTATTACATTGATTAATTTGTGCACTATATTGATTTGAGTGAAAACGGAAAAAAGGAAAGCAGTGACTTATCCGCATAGAATAAATGTGCATGAGCCTCCTTATGTGCCCGACCTACTATTCCACGAAACTATAAACATACAAACGGATATATGTCAAAAATACTAAATAATAAGAAATACTGAATTTAGTAATCACATATAACTCAACATATAATAAAAAATCACAGCTAATTAGACAGCTTAAACAAGTAAAAATCTATATAAGCAGCCACGACTGAGCCATGATGATTAAATCGATTTTTTCCAATTAAATGAGCCAAAATAATGTGAACAAGATGGACCCTAAAAAGATATGATTTCCTCGCATTAGAATACATCCTAGACTACAATACTATTACCATCTATGCATCTATGACCAGTCAAAAGTTTTGCGTAATTCGACTTTAGAAGTATTAATAAAGTCTCCAGTGAGATTATATTCAATTGTAAGTAAGCTTCCTATATGATTCTTTGAATTGTAACTCTAACTGCTACAAGATAATTTTGAAGAAATAGTAAATGAACTAGGCACATGACCAGCAACTATATCAAAAAGAACATCGTCTATTCATTTGTATTGAAATTGGGACCAAGACAACAAAATATAATTAAAATAGAAGAAAATAATCTTCAATGATCTGCCACACAAAATATTCAATGAAAAGAAATATATATAAATTTAGAATGATGATATATTGAAGGAGTAATAATTTCCACACTTCTCAGTTATGCTAGAATGCAATTTCATATGAAACACTATGATTTGGATCTAATCAAGGAAACAGAGAACTTCACTTGAAGAAACAACTATAAATGAAGTCACTTGGTTAATCCAGCTAACTTTTTGTCGAACTCGTTAAAGTCTTTTGATGGACCCTCAACATTAAGGTAGCCTTAAAATTCCTTCTTTGCACATTGATGAAGCCATTCCAAACTAGACACTTAAAGAACACAAATACAATGTTACAACAAAAAAAGGAAAAGACAAAAATAATATATGAGCTTCCAATTTCATGCAGACCTTGTAGGTACTAAAAGAACTTCTTCTTGGCATGTTCATGCTCGGGTAAATAATATCCGTATGCATATGTCCATGTCAAATACCGGTCTACACTCGAAAATCTGCAAAAGGTAAGTGTAACGCTCTGGTTTTCTCAAGCCGAAGGGTCACTAAAATAATTTCTAAAATATATTTGACGACTCTAAATAATATTTCCTGTGCCCTTGAATGGTTTTAAAGTATAACTTTTGAGGAAGATAACAAGCGCGCAAGGGAAAAATTATTTTTCTTTAAGTTTTCATGGTTTTGCTTATACCGTGATAGGTGTCGCCGTAATTTATTTAACCATTCAAACGAATTCAAAAAATTTCAAAATTTTAACTGTAGATACTTGGGACTACAAACTACAACATGGTAAAATTTCAAATCTTATCTATATCGTTTGGTAGGTAAAATGATAATCGAAGTTTCTTGAAAAACTATCCCAGTAAAATTTCAAATCTTATCTACCGTCGTTTGCCACCTCTATTTTTTTCCTCTCCATCCCTGTTTTGTGACTTACCTCTCACTAGGTGAATATCTCCATTTTTTCTCTCGTCTCTTTCAGCTTTCATTTTTATATCCTTACTCCTTAAGGAATCAATGATAATATCGGGTGTAAGGGTCTCCTCCCATATTTAATTGCATTCTTGACCTCCTTATATATATCAGGAATGACATTCAAAATTTGCAATATATTGAACAAGTTTATTAAAAATATCAATATTGTCATGGAAATCAATTTTGAAACTAAAAAAGCTTTCAAGTAAGAAAAGTTTGTTATGGGTGGATTGTATCAAATAAAGTTCTTCCAATTTTTTTCAAAGTTTTCAAGAGAATCATGTTTACCAACTTTACGTGTTATAGAATCAAATAAATGCAAGATAGAGGTATATACATGTCCATCATATTTTTTTTTCCTGATCCTCATTTACGGTAGCAAAAAACGAATAAACAATGGCTTTTGAACATTTTTGTTGTACTAAAATACCTTTCATTTTTGTTTCCAAATAGAAAAATCACAATTTCCATTAAATACACCCAAATAAAAATGATGTATGTCCATATTAACAAATAAGACACAACAACAACAACAACAACAAAATACTTGGGAAACAATCACAAAAAATAAGTCATAAGGACAATATATATCATTCTAGAATCCCAGGATTTCGTGAGACTTGTGATCTCAGATCAATAGAATGATAGAAACGGGTAAGGTCTAGATGATGATTCTAACAGAATAAAATGCAATAAAAAATAGAGATCAACAAATTAAATAGTCAAAATACCAAACAAGATGATATTATAGTTAATAGGCAAATAATTCCTAGATTCTAGCAACATGCAATGGTTACCCCACACGATAACCTCATAATCTAATAGCCACCCCATGAGATGGCCTACTAGTACAAGAATCTAAAAGAGATCATCCAATTTACCAGAGCGGACCAATCTGTATATAATTTGGAGAGATACAAAACCCTAGGGCCACACACAAAAGCCGAAAACAACAACGACAGTTGAAAACACCGAACACGTTCACTACCGAATCACTTTTACGAACTCTTCCACGCTGCACACGCTGGTCAGTTAGCTCTGGCTTGAGGTCCCAAGCCTTGATATGTCCTCCTTTCACCCAAACGATGCTTGGTTTGGCTAGAAATAGAGCAGACATATTCGGGCCTTCATCTTCTTCGTTAATCTAACCACAAAAGTTATTTTTCTTTGCAATATGGAATGCCCCCAAGGGTTAGATACCACTTTGTTGAGAAAATAGTCAATGGATCATTATTATAATTGCAAGAGAAACATGGCTCAAATTAATAATCCAACTCCACAAAGGTAACACCAAGAAATGAAGAAGGGATAACTTATTTTACTAAGAAAAAGAGGGGGGCTGATTTAGTTATTCACCAAGAAATAATATCGCATGCAATGTAAAAAGGTTCTCTACTTTTGGTTGTTGCTTAAAACAATTGGTCTCTGCCAATTTCGATTGGGATGGAATATGGCTGCTAGTGTATTTCGTATATTGTGAATGGTTGCTGACACCAAAGTTCCTTTCATATATGTAATAAAATATATTAACTTATAATATATTATAACCCTAAACCTAGCCGCCAAACCCTAAAGTGGGTCAAAACATACTGGGCCACTGAGCAACAACTCAAAGGCACATTAAATCCTCTAAGTGGTCTATTAAATCCTTCAATACATTTTGGGTTAATACAATGTGGAGTGGACTAAATATTTATCTTCAATCCCGGGCTTAAAGCTTATAAAGATATAAAGAGTCAAATTAATCATCATAACCCAAGATTTATTTGGGATCACAAGAATATCAACAATTCTTCCTCACCCATACGCATAAGCTCAAACTGGGACCCACAACTCTTCCGCGTCTATGGCCCCACCATCTAGCCAATAAATCTAAGCTGAATAGAACGATGGTCTGAGAAGCTAAAATCTAAGTCCCTACTACTCCAGATAACAACACCATTTATCCCAAATCACTCATAAATCTATCTAGCCTCTCTTGAAATTAACATCACCCTATCTTTTATTATTCTAGGTCAAAATTTGTAGCACAATATTGATCTCTTGCAACCCACAATCAAACATTACCTTCCTAAAAGTACTCATCGCCACTTGACTCCTATCCAACCCACCTCCCTTCTCCGAGAATGGTTTGATTTTGTTGAAGTCCCATCACACACCTACACACCCACACACCCACACATCATTCTCTCACATCTCTAAAGCTTTGGATTAGCTTTGTAAATATCCTAATCTCCGGTCTATTATTACAATAAATACCTATAAGCCTCTGTTAAGAAAGTTAATAAAATTCCACTATCTATGGGATTGATATGTATTATATTAGGTGTAGAATTATACTTTCCCATTTGTATTTATTTTGCCTAGAATAGCTTAGCCTAATCATGGAAATTCTCTTGTATAAATATGTAACTTCTGTTTCAATGAAATCATTCAAACCAAAATATTTGTTTTCTTCCTTTCTTCACATGTTATCAGAGCAAGGGAACGATTCTTACATTTCCTTCTATCTTCTGTCTTTCATTTTTTTCATCATGATGAATGAACAACCTTCAAATGGAGGTAGGCCAGATGCCGCTCAATGGGAAAAATTATTCTCTCCACCATTCTGATTATCCGGGAATGATACTCGTTTCCAAACCCTTCAATGGAAAAAATTATTCGACTTGGCATAGAGCCATGATCATCTCTTTGAACGCCAAGTCTAAATTGGGCTTCATAGATGGAACAACCACAACACCACTAGTTGCAACCATACCAGAAAACTATGTTTCTTGGAAAAAATACAATGAAATGGTTCTATCATGGATCCTCAATTCGCTCACCCCAGACATCGCCGACAACGTCATTTTTTCCACCACTGCTCAAGAGGAATGGGAAGACCTTCAGAGTCGTTTTTCTCAAAGTAATGCCCCACGTATTTTTCAAATTGGGAGAGATATTGCTTGCCTTGCTCAAGATCTCATGACTATTGGTGCTTACTATACAAAATTTAAAAGGTTATGGGATGAGTTGGGCTCCTACAATAGCACTATTTGTTCTTGTGGTGCTGATTATAAGAGACACAAATTGTTGCAATTTCTCATGGGGCTTAACGAGTCCTATAGTGCCGTCCGGGGACAGATCCTCTTAATGAGTCCACTACCTGACGTTGTCCAAACTTATTCTTTCCTCGTTCAGGAAGAAAAGCAGCAAAGTATAAGCGCTACCCGTGAGACTACGGAGACATCTGCAATGGCTGTTCGAAATGGATGATCATGTTGCTCTGGCTGTTCAACATAAGCAAGGCTCTTCATCTCATTCTTATTCATCTAATCGCAAACTTTTGCATTGCTCTTACTGTGATTGGGACCATCATTTGCGAGAAACTTACTGGAAGTTATATGGCTATCCTTCTAGACATCCAAAAAATGCATCGAACAAGTCAAAACAAGGAAGTACTCGTCCTAAACACAACAATGACCATTCTTTTTGGATTAATAACGTCAAGGATAGTCCAGCAATACCAGAAATTCAATCTATGACAAATGCTTTTTCGGATTTACAAATCCAGCAAATATTATCCATTATGACGGTAAATGGACATCTTCATCTACTTCTACAGGTTTGTCTCAATCCCAGTTGATCATCGATAGTGGTGCCACTAACCACATTATTTCTTCTCCAAATCTTCTGGTTGACAATAGAGAAAATACTACTTTACCACTAGTTATTATGCAAAGTCGAGAATAGGCTCCTATTGTATCCATTGGTAATTTGCCTTTAAATCCTGTTATTTCTTTAAAAAATGTGCTTGGTGTGCCATCTTGTAAGGTGTATTTTATGTATGTGAGTCAAGTAACAAGGGATCTAAATTGTTCTTTAACCTTTTTCCTAAATGGTGCATTTTGCAGGATTTGATGATGAAGATGACGATTGTTTGGGTAAACAATGAGACGGGCTCTATTACTTGGTTGCAACCACCGCATACAAAATATCACATAAATCTATTGTTGCTATTACCACCAATTCATCATCCACACACTTATGGCATCAACGGCTGGGCCATTTATCTTTCTCTAGATTAGATTTTATGGCAAAACATTTGCTAAATTTTCCTTTTAAGTTTAATAATGTTTGTGAAGTTTTTGCCCTTGCAAAACAAACTCGTTTCTCTTTTTCTAGTAGTTCCATTTCAATTGTTAAACTTTTTGAATTAATTCATTGCGATATTTGGGGTCCTTACAAAGTACCTTCGCTTTCTGGTGCTAAATATTTTTTAACCATTATGGATGACCATTCTCAATTTACATCGGTTTTTTTCATGCATCATAAAAGTGAAACACAACATTTACTTGTCAATTTTTTCTCTTATGTCCAAACTCAATTCCATACTCCTATAGCTAACATTCGGGTTGATAATGGACGGAAATTTTTCCCTCTGAAAGATTTATTTAAACAAAAAGGTAATACTTATCTACACACTTGTGTCTATACCCTCCAACAAAATGGGATTGTTGAGCGTAAATATAGACATATCCTTGAGTCTGCCCGAGCCCTACGCTTTCAAGCCAACTCACCTTTATGTTTTTGGGCAGAATGTGTTTTCACCACTGTACATATTATTAATCGTTTACCTACACCACTCCTTTCTCGCCAAACTCCTTTTTACCACCTTTATGGAAAATGCCCTTTTTATTCTCATCTAAGGGTTTTCGGTGTCTCGCTTATGCTACTGATGTTCATATTCCCCATATAGTTGCTCTCCGTGCCAAAATATGTGTTTTTGTTGGTTATCCGGCTGGTCAAAAGGCTTACAAACTTTATGACATTGACACTCAGGAAGTATTCACTAGTTGTGATGTCGTTTTTCATGAAAGTATTTTTTCTTGTAAGTCCATTCCTCCTACTTTCCCAGATCAAGCTCCTGTCATTCCTATTGCTATTTCCGATACTTATCTTTTAGAGCCTGTTCCAATTATTCCACAAACAGAACCACCAATACCTCCTTTAGACACCACTCCAATCACTTCCGATAGCCCCCCGCCAATCCATGCCTTGCGCCGTTCGCAAAGATCTCATGCCCACATGAACCTTTGTGTGATTTTATTTGCAACCAAGTGACGTCTCCCGAATCATCGTCGCCTTCATCATCCGGTCCCAAAAAAGGTACACGGTATCCTCTTTGTAATTTTCTCTCTTATCATCGTTACTCACTCCAACATCGATCCTTTATTGCTACTATCAGTCAGTACACTAAACCTACCTCTTATGCCGAAGCAGCATCTTATCCCCATTGGCAAGAAGCAATGCAATCTGAATTGGCCACTTTAGAAGCCAATCACACTTGGTCTCTCGCTTCTTTTCCTCCTGGTAAGAAGGTTATAGATTGTCATTAGGTTTACAAATTCAAGCGTAACTCTGATGGTACCTTGAGCGCTACAAAACTTGTTTGGTGGCAAAAGGTTACACCCAACTTGAAGGTGTAGATTACCATGACACTTTTCTCCCACTAATAAAATGATTATTGTCCGTTGTTTATTAGCTTTGGTAGCCGCTCAGCATTGGAATTTTCATCAACTGATGTCCATAATGCTTTTCTTCATGGTGATCTCTATGAAGAAATTTATATGTCTCTACCTCTTAGTCTTTAGCGACAAAGGGAGAATCTTGTATGTCTCCTCAACAAGTCGTTATATGGCTTAAAGCAAGCCTCTCGTCAATGGTTTTCAAAATTCTCTACAGCCATACAAGATGCTGGATTTGTTCAATCCAAAGTCGATTATTCATTGTTCACATGTCGAAAAGGCAAATCTTTTATCGCTTTATTGATATATGTTGATGACATTTTTATTACATGCAATGATCTCTCTGCCATATCTACCCTCAAGAACTTTCTGAATAATCATTTTCGGATTAAAGATTTGGGTAATTTAAAAGTCTTTCTGGGCATTGAAGTCTCTCGGTCAAAGAAAGGTATTTCCATTTCACAGCGAAAATACACTTTGGAAATATTAAAGGATGGTGGTCTCTTGGGAGCTAAAGCCGTGAACTTTCCCATGGAACAAAATTTAAAACTCTCAGATGAAGGAGAATTACTTAGAGATCCATCTCAATACAGGCGGCTTGTTGGACACATAATATATTTAACAATTTCCCTATCGGATATCACTTATTCAGTTCATGTGCTGAGCAGATTCATGCATGCACCACGCAGACCACATATGGAGGCTACCTTATAAGTGCTACATTACTTGAAAAATAATCCAGGACAAGGCTTGTTTTTCTCTTCTCAGAATGATCTATCTCTATGAGCTTTTTAGATTCATTTAAGGCGGGATGCCCAATCTCTCGTAAATCCACTACATGCTATTGTGTCTTTTTGGGATCTTCTCTCGTTTCTTGGAGAACAAAGAAGCAGAAAATTGTATCTCTTTCCTCAGCTAAAGCTGATTATCGTGCAATGATAGGTACCTGTTGTGAATTAACTTGGTTACGCTCATTGTTGAAAGATTTACGAATATTACATCCGCAACCAGCATTGTTATATTGCGACAATAAAGCAGCCTTACACATAGCATCAAACCCGTTTTTCATGAGAGGACAAGACATATAGAGATGGATTGTCACAGCCTCCACTTTCCACATCTAGGTTGTCTCACCACCGCATCAATATATCTCAATGAATAAGACTGGATTACTATATCCAACTCTACCTTCCACGACAGTATATGGTCACCACTACGCCCTATACTTTCGACAAATAAACAATGATCAAAGCTTAATTTCTAGTGCAACAAATTTGCCCAGTCACCATTTAACCTAGCCTCAGACAAGAAAACTAGATTATGGGATAAACTATTTAGTAATTTGCATAGCGCCAACACCATACAAGGATTTTCCATCTCGTGCACGTTCCAACATAGGAAACTTATTGAGATCGATGGCCATGTAGAGTCCACCGCTTCAACAAAATTTTCATCATCTCCTTCCAGTGTTGCCTCATTTCTCATATCCTTCTTGGTTGCAAAAATGTCCCTAAGATCGTCTAAATCCATCCAATTTTTCACAAGTTTGAGCACATCTTCCATATCTCACCCATTCTTCTTGTCTGCCACATTATCAACAGCCATTTTTTCGTATTCTGTACTTTTCAGCTCCTCATCCTTCATCCTTCATCCCGTTATTTTCTTTTTCTCTCTCTCTCTCTCTGTTCTCCCCACCCTTACCCATCATCCTCACTTCAACTTCTTTTTAAGTCCTTTAGCAGTATTGAGACCAGACATCAATAATTTATCCCCACCTATTTCCTCTCTCAACCTATCCTTGTTTGAAATAGGTGAAGAATTCCTTTGCTGCACAATTTAATTCCACACACCAAGTGAGACTCCATCTTGCTTACTATATAAAACTTTATTTCTCATCCCAGCCATGATAAGGACTCAACCACAAAATCTCCCCATTCCTTATTTTGCCTCGTTTCTCCTTCTATACTCACATCTTGACTCAGATTACCATGAGATTTCTACCACCCAAGAAACAGCAGCCATTTCTCCCATAATAGTATTTTTCTTCTCCATTGTCCACAGCCACCACCTCGCCTCAGATCTCTATCTTCTATTCGCTTGACTTCCAGACTCCATCCCCAATGACCGGCAACCTTTTCCTAGAGGGAGAGAATTATTAAACAATTCCCTCTATAACTTTCTCCTCATGCTACTTTCACTTAAACCCTTCTCCACACCCTCTTGCAAGCACGCACTTTCTTTATGTTCCAAGACATCACAATTAAAACAAAATTAGGTTAAAGCTCGTACTAAATTAATAAGGATAACTCCAATTGCAATTCCTCAACATAAACCTTAATTCCTCTCTTCAAAGGTTTAGAGATGTCGACACTTACCCGAATTTGTATGCATGGTCCATCGATGTTGACACGTCATGGCCCAAACTTTTATCTAAGTTTTATATACTTAATTAATTTCACTACCGAATTATTTAAATAATTCTATTTCCATGAATTTAATTAATTTTACTACTAATTGTTTTAAATAATATAGTAATGCTACATCAAATAGCTTTGTTGTCATTCTTAAAACATTTTTCAAATCATTTAACAATATCTTATCTTATTCTAGTATAGATATATTTAAAATAATACATATTTTAAATATTATTCTATTAATATTAATTTAACCATAATTGATACAAGAGGAAATTTTAGAACATAATAGATAACGTTTACTTAAAATAAAGTGTGGAAGATAGTCGAAAATTAACTTTATCAAATATATTGCAATATTTTCAAAAGTTAAATAAATCCTTTAGAATTAGTTGTAACCTTTTTCGGGTTTCGCTATTGATATGCCCATTGAACCATGATCACGTGCCCAATACACAATTGTCTTCTCATCTGAGAGTAGGCACCAACCTCCAATACATGCACAAAACTATATGAGTGAACACTCTAGTAAATAACACACGCATGAACATAAACAACATTTTCTCTTCTTTCTTTCATTATTATCTACTTCTCAAGATTTACGTCTTTCTCATTATATTTACTCATTCTGACTTTCACATCTTATTCATCTTTTATCTCTTGGACCTCAAATCCCACTATGGTTTATCGTATGAGCTCAAATATAAGTATAGACTACAACAAGCACGCCATTCAATGCTTGTGGGTTCTCCATCGCCCACCAAGACTCAGAAGATCATAGTTGTATCCATCGTTGCCCCCGCAATGCTCAATATAGTGTACCTAAAAATATAACAATCAAATTAGGTCTGGCCTATGTATAAAGTGCTCGTTGTGTCAATCCGCAATCCCAATACCACCAGGACTTTTCTGGCACTGCATGTATACTAGCACTGAACCGTCAATACTCTATCATCGACTATACTTAATGACAGTCGAGTGGTATATATATCCAGATATAAAAATTAGTACAGTACACCCATAAAATGAATCCAATAAGTTCATTATTATCATCTCATCCCAAATGTCATAACTGAGTATTCATAATCATCTTTTTCTTACATTCATTATCAATTCATTACCTCTTTTTTTACGAGTTATGCATGGTTACCACAAATGTATGCACGAGCACAAGGATGCATCAATAAAAAATTTGCCTAGCATATGACGTGTAAAAGATCGTATCTCAAATACTCCAATCATAGAACAATAATAACATATACATGTACACAACAACAACAATACATCTCGTGTAATCACATAGGAATATGTTATAACTTAGATATTATCATTTTGCATTGTAGTTGAACTGTTACTTACTTCTATCCCTACCTATCATAGCATTCAAGGCTTTGTTCCTCTACATTTTGTATAGATCATCAAAATTTGCCTTAACTTGCCGTATATAGGTTTGCATCTAAATGAATCAAGTGTACATATGTTAGTCATGACCATATTACCTATCGGGATCAACATTTAGGTCAACTGGGCTAAAAGATCAAAAATACAATCTTAGGGTGAAATTGGAGTGGGTGTCTACACCAATAACCAACGCGCAAAACACATGGAAAATCTAGAGTTCCGTAAAATTGATACATATGTCTCTATTGTCTCTATAAGGCATATAATAATCCATTGGAAATCTTTTCAAGTCAAAAACGCATTTTACGGATCCCTATTCAGAGGTTTCTACAAAAAATTATATATGTTTCCATCCATACTATTTGGCTGTGACAGGGTGTCGACCCCACGAGGTAAGGAGGTCTACTTCTACAAAAAATTTCATGGAGGTCAACCCCTAGGGTTAGGGGTCGACCTATCCATGAAAATCCCTTGTGTTGACCCTAAGGTTTGGGTCAACCCATCCTACAAGATCGTTTGACACTTCTTTGTTCTTACTACGGGCGTGCTCCATGGTGCAGATCATTTTTACTATATATTTTACTATTATTTCTTATTTAAAAGTTATTAAAATAATTACTCAAAGATAAGTTACCTTTTTTCAACCGAGCTTATTCAAGGGCCTTTCAGAGAATTTTCGTTTCAAATGAAATGGAACCTTATTTATAGAGGTAAGTCTAGAAGGCATAAATGTCATTTTAAAATTTCTTAAGATAATATGTAGCCTTCACTACACTACTTGGCACAATTATTTAGAATTATTCATATTATTGTACATCTCGCAACTATTCCCATCCATATTGCCCAACACTTACAATGATTGTGTAGATAAATCCCACTTTTGAGCAGCATAATTTTCTTATTCTAACAATAGCACCATTCCCAAGACTTTTATATGTGGCACTAATTGAACTATTTTCAGTTTTAGCACCAAACCCCTACAAAATAAACAAATTTTAGAAAAAAAAATCATTGGATGTTATAATATTCCCCTCTTAAATAAATTTCATCCTCGAAATCTACACGTTCTTCAGTATCTTTAAAATTATGAGTATTCGTCCCACCATGCTTCTACCGTACAATGAGCTAGCTCCTACATAGTTATTGAACAACCATATGTTCTGATGTCCTTATTTCGTTCCCACATAACCTTGCTAGAACATCGAAATATGAAGAATCAACTTTCATCTTGAACACATATACTTGTCTCGAGAAATATGACATCTTGATTTTTGAAAAGTATATTCAAACTTGAAAATGAACTTTTGTGCAAAAATAATTCAAGAATCACTCTAATAAAGTAAATTAATATCTAACTACTGAATGCATGATATAACGTGGTAAACCACGAAAGGAAACATCCGCGGGCTCCCATGTCATAGGTAAATAATTCACTATAATGAACATGATAGAATCGTATAAATTGTTTTGGAATTACAAGCATAAAACCAAAAACAAAACAAATTCAAAAGTTATTTAGTAATCTTCCCTCATTTCTTGTCTTTTTGAATTGTATGGGAATGGAACCAAATACACGGGTCTTGGTCTTCTACCACTCTTACGAATGTACTCGGAATCTTCTACAAATTGGAATAAGAACCCCGTTCTTATTTTCACGCCGAAATGTTGTCTCATATTGAATCTACTTTCACACCAAAATCAATACTCCTGAAAGTTAAAAAAAAAAAAAAAAAAGACGAGAACTTGTTCTTTTCAGTTTCTTCTTGCTTCAGTCGTCCATCTCTATTTTTTCTCTATTAGACGTTTGTTCAATTTTTTTAAAGTGTTCAAGGCGTGATCAATTTTGTTGGTATCATTCCCTAGTTAAAGGAAAAGACAATCAAGAAAATTGAGTTCTTACCAAAACCATATTGCAATAAGAAGAATGATCAATTTAGACCACAAAAGATACTCCTAAATATCTTTGAATTGATGGGGGAGACAATAAGGAAAGTTCAATATATCTTGAATTCCTTAAAATCTCATTCCACAATAAATTCACAAGTATATTAAGAGATGTTGATATATAAACAAAATATACTTCTTTAACCATAAAATCATGTTTAAATCTCAATAAATAAACATCAAAATTAGAAATTCTGGCCGAGTTTGTGAACTCACTAAAATAAGGGTTTGTTGTATATCACCAAGAGAAAAACATCGCACAAAGAGAAAAAGGCACACATGAACACCAAGTTTTATAAAGGTTCACCTCAATGTGAGACTATGTCATTTCCCCGCCGCTCCACTAATTCACTATAATGAAATAATAGTTTACAAGAGAAATCAACTATATATATATATATATATCTCTCTCTCTCTCTCTCCATTTTCTTGATAATAGAATAAACCTCAATAATTAAGCTCCAAATCTTAACAAGTTCTCGGTCTGAACGTAATTTAATCAATCATTCACTTACCAATGGAAGTTTCATCAATTACATTTATTCCAATTCACTATTTCAACATTAAAAATTAATTAGATAAATTTAAAAAAAATTAACAAATGTCTCATACATTTTAACCATCGTCGTCTAAGACTGCAGACTAACAAAGAATGAAGAGGCTTTGGAGCTAATATTCGATCCCATAGTACTTGCCTTCCAACAAATGTTGAACAACTACTTCCCAAACCATTGATATCGATTATTTTTAATTAATACTATTAATTTAATTCAAACTGGCTCCCCAATTCACATTTTGATTAACATTATTAAGGTTCATTAATGGCTTAATAAAGAAATAAATTACTAAAATGTATTATATGTTTAGAAAGATACAAATGTCTTTCTCATTGTACCCGTAACCTATTCCAATTTCAATAGATTCTTAAAAAATTAAAGACTTGGTAATAGAGGTGAGTACATAAGATAGATTCCCACAAAATCTAATATATTTGTGTGTTTCTAACAAATCTAATTCGGAATATTACATGAAATAATAAATAATACGATAGATGTTAAAAGTATTGTTAGTTTAATTAATTGTGTTTAGCTTAATAATTCCTGAGTTTTAGGAAATTAGTTAAAGTTTGAAAGAGTATCTTCTGTTGAGGATTATTTTAATAGAATCCTATGATCTTAGTGTTTGTTATTCATGGGATTTGGCATGTTTATCTTCAGTTATCTTAAGTTGTAAGGCTATTTGAAGCAAAGTCCATTATTCAATAAATTCATCTCTTCCATTGATATTCCAGAATATGCAATATGGTATTAGAGCCACTCACTAGGGCCTGAAAACTCAACAAAGCAGTAGCTGCAGCAAGAGTCAGAGTCAATGGCAGGAGAATGAAGTAATTTTGTGCAACCAGCTATCCCACGTTTCGACAGACACTATGATCATTGGTCCATGCTCATGGAAAATTTCTTGCTCTCTAAAGAATATTAGAACATGGTAGAGAATGAGATCACAGAGTATGCTGAATGAACTATTTTAAGTGATGCTCAAAACAAAGACTTGGAAGATCAAAAACTGAAGGACTTGAAGACTAAGAACTACCTCTTCCAAGCCATAGATCGAGCTATTTTGGAGACAGTCTTGAAGAAGGACACAACAAAAGACATATGGGATTCTATGAAAAAGAAGTATCAATGGACAACTATAGTTAAACATGCATGGTTGCAGGCTCTTCGTAAAGAGTTTGAGATGCTTCACATGAAGGTGGGAGAATCAGTCAATGACTACATTGCAAGAGTGCTTACAATAGCCAACGAGATGAGAATCCATGGAGAAAAGATGGATGATGTGGTGATAATTGAAAAGATTATGAGATCTATGACACCTAAATTTGATTATGTGGTTTGTTCAATTGAGGAATCTAACAAGATAGATGACATTTTCATTGATGAATTGCAAAGCCGCCTGCTAGTGCATGAACAAAGAATTATTGGCCATGTAATGGATGAACAAGTGCTGAAAGTGAGTCAAGAAAACAACTCACCTGAGAGAGGAATGGGTCGTGGAAGCTATAGAGGTCGTGGAAGAGGAAGAGGGAGACAATGCTCATTTGATAAGTTTGCTGTTGAGTGTTATCATTGCCATGAATTTGGGCATTTTCAATACGAGTGCCTTAAAAAAGAGCAAAGTAACAGAGGATATTTTGATGAAGTTGAAGAAGAAATGTTGCTTATGGCTTATGTAAATATGCAAGAAGATACTGTTGACAAGTTGTGGTATCTTGATTCTAGATGTAGCAATCACATAAGTAGAGAAAATGAGCTTTTTGTGCAACTTGATGAAAGCTTCAGAGAAGATGTAAAGCTGGAAAACAACTCTAGTCTGTGTGTCAAAGGGAAAGGAGACGTTAACATTGAAGTAAACGGGGTGGCGTACTACATCTCTGGAGTTTTCTATGTACTTGAATTGAAGAGCAACCTGATCAGCCTTGGTCAATTGCAAGAAAAGGGATTTACCATTCTTATTTAAAAGAATGTGTGTCAAATCTATTATCCTATTATCCTGAGGAAGGTTTGTTGTTACAAGCTGAGATGAACAGAATGTTTCCACTGCAAACAATGGCTTCATATAGTGATCCTAAGTGCTTCAAATCTACCACTCAAGAGGATGCAAGCTGGCTGTGGCATTACAGGTATGGACATCTAAGTTTCAATGTTCTGAAAACTTTACAACGAAACAAATGGTTACTGGATTACCAAGGCTGCAAGCTCCTTCAAAAGAATGTGTGATTGGAAAGCAACACCGTGAGTCATTTTCTCAATAAAGCACCTGGAAGTCGTAAAACATTCTTCAACTAGTTCACACAAACATATGTGGACCTATTAATCCTATCTCCAATAGTGGCAAGAGGTTCTTCATAACTTTTACTGATGATTTTAATTATAAAACTTGGGTTTCTTATCTGAAAAATCTGAGGCTGTAACTATCTTTAAGAAGTTTAAAATTATGGTTGAGAAATAAGCTGGGGTATTTATTAAAGCATTTCGTAGTTCACTTCACAAGAGTTCACCACCTTTTGTGAAGAAAATGGTGTACGTAGATAGTTAACAACGGCCTATACCCCACAGCAAAATGGGATTCCATAAAGGAAATATTGTACCATTATGAATATGGTATGTTGCATGCTCACAAGAACAAAAGTGCCTAAGACTTTTTGGCCTGAAGTTGTGAATTGGAATGTTCATATCTTGAATAGATTTCCAACATTTGCTGTGAAGGATATGACTCCAGAAGAAGCTTGGAGTGGGAACAAACCAGGAGTTGCTCATTTTAAAGTGTCTGGTTGCTTAGCTTATGCTCATGTTAATGATAAGCTAAGAAGCAAACTTGAAGACAAAAGTGTGCCATGTGTTATGCTTGGGATTAGTGAGGAGTCCAAGGCTTATAGATTGTATAATCCAATTACTAAAAGAATCATAATTAGCAGTGATGTAATTTTTGAAGAAAAAGCTTGTTGGAATTGGAAAATAAAGGAGAAGAAGAGATAATTGTGGATCTTGAAGGAAATGAGGAGAATTCAGAGGCGGACACTAATTCAGAAAAATTAGCTGGAGAAAATGAATCATTTGGAGACCACTTAGAAGAGCACAGAATCAGAGAACCAAGATTACGAAGACCTCCTGTATGGATGACAGATTATGTAAGTGAGGATGTGTTATCTGATAATGAAAATACTGCTCAATTAGTCATGTTTACTGAAAATGATCCAATCACCTTTGATGATGCTATGAGAAGTTCAAAATGGAGGAAAGCCATAGACATAGAAATTGAAGCCATTGTAAAGAATAATACTTGGAAACTTATTGAGTTACCAGCAGGGGAGAAAACTATTGGAGTCAAATGGATCTACAAAACAAAGCTCAAAGAAAATGGAGAAATTGACAAGTATAAAGCCAGGCTAGTGGCTAAGGGCTACACACAAGAATATGGGATAGACTATGATGAAGTTTTCGCACATGTGGCTAGGCATGATACAATTCGATTGGTGGTGTCATTGGCAGCTCAAAACAGTTGGCTTATTTATCAACTCGACGTAAAATCAGCTTTCTTGCATGGAGACTTAAATGAAAAGATTTTTGTGGAGCAACCACCAGGGTATGTCAAGAAAGGAGAAGAACAGAATGTGTACAAATTGAAGAGGGCTTTATATAGACTGAAACAAGCTCCTAGAGCTTGGTACAATCGTATTGAGTCCTACTTCACAAAGGTAGGTTTCAAGAAGTGTCCTTATGAGCATACATTATTCATCAAGCATGGAAAACGAGGTAAAATTTTAATAGTATGTCTCTATGTAGATGATCTCATATATAGTGGAAATGATGAGACAATGTTTCTTGAATTTAAGAAGTCTATGATGGTTGAGTTTAAGATGACAGATATGGGAAAGATGCATTATTTCTTAGGCATGGAGGTTAAACAAATAGCTGATGGGATTTTTGTTGGATAGAAGAAGTATGCTCATGAAGTACTTGTTAGATTTCAGATGAATGATTGCAATACAGTCCACAATCCCATTGTTCTAGGAACTAAGTTGACTAGAGATGTTAATGTCACAAAGTTGACAGTACATATTTTAAGCAAATAGTAGGAAGCTTGATGTACCTAACTGCTACACGACTTGATTTAATGTTAATGGTAAGCTTGATTAGTAGATTTATGGAGTCACCTACGGAGCTTCACTTTCAGGAAGCAAAAAGGATTTTGAGGCACTTAAAAGGAACCATAGATTATGGCATGTTTTATCAAAAAATTCATAATCAAGTTTGGTGGGATTTAGTGACAGTGATTATGGTGGAAGCATTATGCTATACACAGATGGAGGCTACTAAGATATTTTGTGACAACAACTCCACTATCAAATTATCAAAGAATCTTGTGCTACATGGAATGAGCAAACATATAGACATTAGATTTCACTTTCTTCGTGATCTTACTAAAGATGGTGTGGTGGAGCTGGTTCATTGTCAAAGTCAGGAGCAGGTAGCAGATATTTTTTCCAAACCATTGAAGTCGGAGACTTTCTTGAAGATGCGCAACCTTCTTGGAGTTAAATTAAATCCATGTGTAAACTGAACCATGTTCAGTTTAGGGGAGGATGTTAAAAGTATTGTTAGTTTAATTAATTGTGTTTAGCTAAATAATCCCTGAGTTTTAGGGAATTAGTTAGAGTTTGAAAGAGTCTCTTGTGTTGAAGATTATTTTAAGAGAATCCCATGATCTTAGTGTTTGTTATTAATGGGATTTGGCATGTTTATCTTCAGTTATCTTAAGTTGAAAGGCTATTTGAAGTCAAGTCCATTATTCAATAAATTTATCTCTTCCATTGATATTCCAGAATATGCAATAATAGATAGCTAACAAGGCTTAGAACTCGATGATTTTCATAAACTTAAATGAATAAGAAGGCATACATTCATCCATTGATCGCCTCTTGATAATTTCTTGAGGAGGGCACATGAAGATCAATTAAATAGAGAAATTGATTGCTCTAAAATCTGATTTTCTCTCTCTTAATGTAACAACCACGATCCCTCTTATCAAAATCTTAGTATTTAAAGTAGATGTCTTAGGCTCGAATTGTTGGAGACGCGAAAGAAATTCGTGAGAGGGTAAAATGAGCACAGGCTCTCCCAAAGCCGAGTATGAATGAGTATGTTTGTATGTACTTATAAGCACTTATAAGTCGATCAAATATCATTTTCATCTACACATTTCATAGACCGACTACTTATAATCTACAAAAATATTTACCAAACATACTCTTAATATAGATACGATGGAAATAACATAAAGAATCTGATTGTCATTACCATCAAGAGACGTCTATTAGAGAATTCACAAAAGGCACCTCATTTGGCAACTCGTCCATTCAAAATTAGATCATAGACTCAAGAGCTTCCCATCATGACACTCGAGATCTAAACAACAGTTTTTTGTACCAATTATACGAAAGACCAGAGGACATTCTCTTGGGTTATGGTTCAGGCCTCGAAATAGCCCAAAGTGGTTCCCCTATACTACCTTCCATTTGTAGCTCATTTACTTTCTCTAATGTGCTATCTATGTCTTCTATTAAACAAAAAGTTTTGTAAATGAAATAATGCATCTATTGGGTTATTTCCTTCTTTTGTTGTTAAGGATCTCACTCAAGGGCGCAGCAAGAAAGAAGTGTAGGAACAGCCTTTGCCTAATATGGAAAAAACAGTGGATACATCACTTGCCAATTGGCTTTTTCAATTTTTAATTTGCAAAAATGGTCTTCGGTCAATACCAGTGAGTCTTTAAACAATTTGTACCGTGAGCCATGTTTATGTAATAAGAACCACAAATTGCCTTTTGGATTATCCACTCCAAAGTCATGGCCTTCTTAATTTTAGTCTAGTTTGATGTATTAAGTGTTGAAAAGAAATGAAATTAGATCGAAGATAGTAAGAGTTTGACTCTTTATCCTTAAGATAAATTTGCCTTCCATAGGTGTTTACGGTTGAATGACAATCGTCTCTCAAGATACAACAATCTATTCTTGTCATAGCAGCTTTTCAAATCACAACAAACGGCAAACTGGAACTAGTTTTCTACTCATTTATAAATACAGGGAATGAATATATAATTTTATAAAGTGCAGGGCAGAAAATTAGAGACCGAAAGTATGAAGTAATATTTTGCACAAAAGTGAGATATATTTATAATAAGCCAAAAGTTGTGTCCAAAAAGACAACTCGATGAAAAGTCACAGGTTTTTTCTTGAACAGACATGTCTGTACTATACAGACATATCTTTCTGAAAAAAAATAATTTTCTAGACAAGTTTCAATAGACACGTTCTTTTTATTTTATCAAAAAGAATATATGGTATCGGCCAAAGCCCAATTATTTATAACCCTAACCTGAATTCGAACTCGTGCCTAGCCCGGACGGTGGATGCATGTGAGCTTTGATTCAAACCCAATAGCATCTAGGTCCTCCCCTTTCAAAGACTGGTAGTACCTCTCAGGGCCCAAACTCAAGTCTCAAAGTAGGAAATTTAAATGAGTCATAATTCTATTTTTTTTTTTCAAAGTGGGACAAAGTTTAAACTGTTCTTTCACTTTCAAACTCATTTTGTCCAATTCCAAAATCTTATTTTTGGCTTAAATTTCTCATTCATTTGAAAATAAATTTTGAACATCCAAACATATGATGAACATCTACTCACAGAGTAAAACGTGTTCGATTATGTCCTGCTAAAAATAAATTGTAAGACCCACTTTAATATTTAATCATAAATTGGTAAAAACAATCTATTTTAAGTTGTTAGAATTAGAGCAATAAATAAAAGAGGGAAAAAAATAAAGAACACGAGGATTTATACAGGTTCGCTTCAATGTGAGACTACTTCTTGTCTTCAACAACTGCAGAATTTTCACTATAATGAATGATGATTATTGTTTACAAGAGACTAGTCATATATATACCAACCCAATAAGAGTTTCCAAATTATAATAAAACTCTAAGACAAACCAATGAAGATTCTCTAATTATAATGAAACTCTACGGCAAATCAATTGAAGTTTCTTAGTTATAATGAAATACTACAACAACTTAATTACAAAAACAATCTCGACAACACTTAGAAACTAATTAGGCTCTACGCCTTAACATTTCCAACATGTAGTCCCTTGCCTCTTGGATTTATAAGTCTTTCATTATATATTATTATCATCGACTATTTCAAAACATATTTGGTTATCTCCTATGACGTATAAATCCAACGTTTATACCATCTTTCCCAAATATTAAGTCTATGGTCAAAAAGTACTTGAAAAGCTCAAATCATTTATAGTATCACATGCCTTTCTTACTATTACTTACTTGACTTTGACTCCTTAAACTTCAAACACCTTTTGAGACCTTATTTCACGAATGACCAAAGTACGAAATATTGATAGCCTTTGGATGTTTATATTTTCCTTGGCTGTGACCATATCAAATCATGAGTAGAATAAATGTTAAAAACCATGCATTTTGTTGGGTAGTCTTAACACACAACGCCTATTAATGTTTAGAATCGAGTACAAATTGTGTTATAGTTCACGTCACATTTAATTTGTTGAAATTCATTTTCCTACCACTCTAATCATCTCAAAAATTATCATGTGATGATTGACCGAGGTATGATCTGACTCCCATCAATAACTGCATCTCAATCCGAGTCCTCACCTATGGCTATCCCTACCCAGTTTCACATTGTTCTTTCTTAAAACAATATTCATCATCCCAAAACAGTTCCATTATTAAAACACCAGTATTCATGTCACAAAACACCCCCCTTCATTCCTCCATTGACAATTTCCCAAGCTCTTAAAAATCTAACATGACGAGTTGCAATGGAGATTTTTTTTATTTTTTTGGAAATAAAGGACATAGTATCAATGAACCATATCGTCGCCAATTGCAGACGAGATGGAATGAGTACTACCAATTATACCAGACAAGATCACCCCCATCTAGTGTAGCTAAAGAGACGAGTTTGTGGGCTACTTCGTTCTCTTAGTGGGATGTTTAGCGTCAAGTACCACAACTCACTTCAGACATGCTACAGTATCACGTAAATAAGAGCATTGGTTGACAAGTTACAACGAGAATTTAAGTCCTCGAACGACACACAAGACATCACATTCAGCTATGTCTAGAACAAGAACACAATCACAAGCAAAAGCTAACACTTCTCGAAGAGCAAGGGCTTCTGCATCCTCCGACAAGAAAGAAACTGGCATCCGTTGGGAACGGTCTGCAACCACCGCCCCCTCATGATCTCGAATAACAGCGCCAAGTCCAATAGCTTCATAGTCCATGAACCACCTCTTCCCAACAGCACCCCCATCCGGTTTCAGTAATTATTGGTGACAGAATCGAGGAGGCTATCGCAATAATTCTGTCTATCCTCTGCTCCCAGTCCCGATGACCCCAGGATTCTCCAGAGCAGACACCCAATGGACGCAAGGTCCATCTTAGAGACCCGCTGTATATATGGTCGATAATAGAGTCTACTAAATCCTATCCCAAGCATGGCTCCAGCACGCTCCACAGCCCCCACCTTCTTTCATACAAGCTTAGCAAGAATTGCACATGATCAAAGTGTCAACCCCCAACTCCGTCGCCACACCGACCACAGCAACTGTTTATTTAAATCAATTTGGTGGGATGTACATTATAGGACACCCCCATGAGAAAATTCGCACCTTAGACCGGACCGGAAGCCTCAAAACAACATGCCACCAGTCCGCCAAAGGCACCTGACTTGGTCCCAAATCGTTAATTTGCAGCATATTACCACTTTGGACCAAATACATTCCGCGCTGCTCAGAGTGCCAAATTATTGTATCAGCATGCTGTGTTCGGCATAAGGGAATCAAGCAAATGATTTCTCTGTCATCCCACTGCCCCAGTGACATGTACATACATAGCAGCATATGCAATACATTGGGTAAACGGGAAAATTTTGAAAGAAGAAAAGATGAAATAAATTCTTACAGAAAAAGACAAAGGTTCGACTAACTGTAGAATTGCTTTATAAGTTGAACGGAAGCAGCCTGGAACAAAATATATGCCACCAGCATTGGACATTTGGGCAAATAAATTATCAACATCAAGTCATCAACTTCTTGAATGAAATCTTTTGTGCAAAATACATATGGCTAAAATTATTTACAAACCATTATTTCTCTGTTACATATCTTTTAGGAGAAGGTACAAAGCATGACAATAAGCTTGCTTACAAAATTATAAACCTATTTAGCAACAAAAGCTTTACATGGATCATTGCTGTATAATAATTGCATTGTCTCGTAGGAACTTCAGCAAAGTCTACATGCCCCTTCAATTCGTCATTTTACCATCGTGCTGAAACCATGAACAGAAATAGAAGAATCATTCGTAGTTCACATTGATCATCTGAAATGATACTAGAAATTAGGATTTGAAAATCCAAAATCATCACAACTGCAAACTTATTCTATGTAAAATGTTTGTCTCATCGAATCCGACTCTCTTTTGTAAATAATAAGCTAACTTCTAACATAGGCACCTCGGACGTAGAAAATAATTGGGTTCGACAACCATATTTTAAAGTTAATGACTTCACATAAAAGTTAATTTGAATTCCTCAAGCAATCAAGCAATCAAGCAATCAAGCATTAAAGATCCAAGTCATTCCCATTAAGTACTGGGCCACATCATTTATCACAAGGTCAGAGAGTATCAAAGGCAAAGGAACTCGCACGGGTAGCAATTTTCTCCCCGATACACAAGATTACTACAATACACACTAATAACCTAAAAATGAATATTTGAGGCTCACAGGGACAAAGATAACCAGAGTGTAAGTCAACACGACTTTCATAAACTTTCAAAAGGAGCAATTAAGATGTTTCTTCATATTCACAATTACTTTCATATTTAGTCAGCCAATGTAAGTTCACGTAAGTGAACAATTTTACATCATTTACTAGACTGAAATTACGTATTTGTGCCTTTTATTGTCTCACAAAAGAAGACAAAGGTTTCGACTCTTAGTTTGAAGAAAGTCTCTCGCCTCCAGAAGATGTAGAGATCCTGCAATGATTTTCTTTTTGACTTGGTTTTCTCTTTCCTTCTTCCATTTTTTTTTATTTTTCATTTGGGAAGGAACACCGAATATATCTGCGCAACACTTGCCTGGTCTACGGGATGAAAGGAGTTAGAACATGACTCTATAAGCCTAAAAATGCTCTATATATTGAAAGGACAGATCATTTTTGAAAAGCTCAGAAATTACAATGCTGTGCAAACAGATACTGGCCGGACCTTTCAAGGGAGAATATGAGTCGAGATAAATAAGAAAACTTAGAAAAGTAGGGATGAGCAGGTATCTTAAACCTGTCCCTTGTTGGCACAAGAGAGAAAAATCCATGTCAAACAAAAATAAATTTAGGAAATGTGCAATTAACATATTATAACCATTCAATAGCATTAACATTTTGCCATTAGCTGTTGAAAGTATAATTACAGCGGGTTGGATGAAGTGGAGAAGTACTACAAAACTTAAATTTCATATTAAGATTCTATATCACTGTGAATCAAACATAGAAAGAATAATTTGCCAATTCAATTCCCGCTACCTGTAGTAGCAGGAGAAATCATAAAATTTTATATGTATAAACACAAATTCATGCGTCCTAACATGATTTTGAACAAGGAGCTGAGTTTATATCCACAAAAGATGTCTGCCTACATTGTTCCTACTTCCTAGATATAGCAAAGTAACTATTATAATCCTCATATGATTCTAACTTACAATTTATCGTTTCTGCCTCTGCCACTATGTATCACAAAATTGAGAAAATGGACCCTCTCTTTCTTATTTTCTATGTAGAATACTTGTCAAAAGGAAAACAACTTAATTAGAAACTTAAAACCACTAATCAAAAAACCCTTCATCTTTCAGTTTCAGATAGATTACATACTCATAAGTAATTAAGTAATTGCCCTCAGCAGGAGATGCAAGAATGAAACATTACTTCTTAGATACTTGGGATAACTATTAACAAGTTTGTTCACATTTACCATACCAATGGCGCAATGCAATTAGTGAAACAAGATCAGCTTTGTGTGCACTCAAATGGATGCAAACTTCCTTCAGTAAACTCGTGCATCCGAAACCGCTCCAAAAACTCGAAGGGCCTAATATGACATTGAACAATAAATTAACTCCCCGTAGAGATAGATGCAATAATAGCCAAAATGCATGAAGAGAAAATTATTGAATTTATCTTGCTTAAAATAAAGATTAAAAGCATATAAGATGGTCATGAGACAAGTAAAGGATAAAGCACCAAAATTTCAAGAACAAGAATAAATTGGAATAATGAATGGTCCCCAACAACAACTAAATTTTGCTCTACATATTCTTGGTTAAGGCATTTGAAGAGATAAGTTGGCCATGCTGAAATTTTCAGATGTAATAGTACGGAAAATTGCAAAACTGTGATGAGAGGAAGAAAAGAAACTGGGCATCACCAGAGAATTCCACAAGGTTTCGCACCAAAGCCAGAAGAGCATCAAACAACTAAAACAAAGCACTATGCTGAGACCATTCAACTGATTTCTATAACTTTTGTAACTTAAAAGAAAAAAAGGAATTATTGAAAAGAACTTATTAGAGGAAAAACAGTTCGAAGATAAGGCACCCACAAACAGAAAAGATAGTAAAAAGGTTAAAGTACAATAAAATAAAGCCAACAAATCTCTCCAAAACCTCAGCCACCTGTTAAAGAACAAGGTATGGAAGGTACTAAAAGCCATATGGTCTGTTTCGATCTAGGATATTGGCAAGGAAAATGATTGAACACACTAGGTAGAATAGTTTCACTCACTTGCCTGTGATCTGGAAGGCAAAGAAAATAAAGAAAAAGATGAGGAGATGTTCCAGTGATTTAGGGAGAAGACAATTTCCAGATAAATCTGAGAAAAAAGTGGCCATCACCAAGTAAAATCTTATCCGGCTAAACCACATCTCCTCACCCACAGCCAACATGGACACCACCTCTTCCTGGAAAGACCCCTAACCCCCAAGCTCTCCCTCCCTCCAATTTGTTAAACAGAAAACAAAAGGCAAAATCACAAAATTCTTCATTGAAAAAAAAAAAAAAAAAAGAAAAAAAAAAAGAAAACCAATGAAATGCTTAACTCATTTTTTTGGTCAATACTTCCCTCATCACTCAACAATAATTGGCAACAATTTATTTTGAAAATCATGACAGCCTTTACTTTTAAAACCTAACAACTTCATGGACATAACACAGTAATCTAAGCAAAGAGAAGCTTGCAAATAGAAACATGTCTTGGAATCATGACGATGATGATAGTGATGCAACAAAGTAAAATAGGAAAGGTAACAGAAACTGAGACCAGCATGCAAATACAATTCAAACATTTATTAGCCATACAAAAATGTTTCACGAGTGCGGCATAATCTGCGCTGATTGCCTTCCATAGCATCTAACACATTTGGAGGCTCTGGTCCTGCGGACCCACCAGCCACAATGGATGGGACTGAAGCACTTGGAGTCCAAATCTGCATCAGTGAATAAGATATTATACCTTTTAGTAGTAAAACCATCTAAAATCCATATTCTATCTTACCTTTATGGTGCTATCAATCCCACTAGTTGCAACAACACAATCAAATGGATGGCACTGAATGCAGTTCACAACTGTACGGAAAAAGGTTAGAGGTATTAGGCCACCCCAAAAGAAAAGGGCAAAGAGGGGAAGGGGTTACATAATGTGCCAACCATCAAATAATCCTCTCTTTACTGAAGAAGAAACAATCAATAAAAAAAATTTCCCTTAAAATACATAAAATTTGTTTAAGGGGTACAGTATCAATCAGAAATCTTCACCTAGAACTAGTATGAACCTAACAACCAATTGGAAAATTTCTTGCTACATACTTGTTTGGACTCCATTATTTCAGGCAATTAAACAGAAGTCCCAGTGAAACATTTGATCTCTCCCTCCCTTCTCTGTCCTCTCTCATTCAGACTTGCTTCCATAGCTGAGTCCAACCTTATTTACCTATCATCAATCTTTTCTTGTCCATCTTGTCAGTCTCCACTCCCTAGTGTATGTGAAAATAAATTTAATTGCTCTCATCTAAAAAATATCCCTTAGAAGCTCCCCTAAAGACATGGAATCATTTTTCAGCTCTTCCTGTGGGTAACACCGGCAACGTCATCTTCTTTTCTTTGTACTTATATTACCCTATATATACCATTAATATCAACTCAGGAAACTTATCTACTTAAAGCACCCTGTTGCCTTGCTTCATATCATCTTACACTGAAATCACATGCAGGGGAAAAAAAGAATTTGCCTCTCCTCAGTCATGAACAGCATCAGCAAAGGATTTCCTTCTAGCCTGATAAAGTGTGCATCACTGGTTACATCTTAGAGTTCATTCACCAGCACCGCACATATATTTCCAATGCACGTTCTGAAATCCCCTCAAATTCCTCTCCAACCAAACAACAATATTATGCCCTATATACAACATTCCTCTTCCTAGTTGCAACCTACGATAACAGAACAGCACATTTCATCACAAACAATCAAGATTCTTCTGTTGCCAAACATTTCTCCTTCTCCATCTCAGCGTCAAACAGATAGGGACTTCCAGCAGTTTCTCAGCAAATCAAGAGTCTCATTCCTCCTCAGCCTTACCCCACGAGCGGATAATTTTCCTTTCTCCACCAAACAAAATAGAGGTCTGCCCCACTCAAAGATTTGGAATACACACTGGACAACATTTTCCTCCAAGTCATCAGGTCAAACTGACATCTTAGATAGTTAAATACTTAATGCAATTCAAGATATCCTATCATAAGTGTACAAATTTGTCATCAAATTTTCATCTTTCAAAGATATTGAATCTTTAATTGAATTAGCTCATCTTCCGCTAGGTTTATATTAACACTAGTTCCATCACTTGCTCTACGAAACCACTAGATGAACTATTAAGAAGAGTGACTGGAACTATGATTTAGGAAGGAATCAACCAAAAATCACATAAAATGAGGTAACTGAAGGAGTTGGACCTTTTCTAATTTGTTCAGCTGAGATGAGTATCTTTCGTCAAAGTTTTTGCATCAAATAACAGATAACTACATTATTTCAAGGCTAGTGATTTAGTCAAGGTTTGGCTAGACTACATTTGTAGAACCATTTCCAGAGGTTGACCAATCTATAAACTCCATAACCAATTATGGAGATTGATGAGCACAGAGCAGTTCATTAGTTTTATGATTGAGAATAGTAAATTTGAAATTTAGGCCGAGGGGGAGGGGTGCGAGAAGATTACCTGCTTCATCTCCATGCAGCATCTTTAATAATCTGCCAGTTCTTTTTTCCCAGATAAACCATCTACCATCGTCACTTCCACTTGCAATGTATTCACCTGAGAATGAGAAAAATGCATAATGACATTATTTTTTGTTAATTACACTGTCATCAGAATCTATTTCAAATGCTTGCCAAATGCAACTTTTGTAGCAGAATCTCATGTTATCAACATGACAAGATACTGATTAAAAGGTGCTTCTCCAATGTGTAACCATTTCGCAAAGTAACATAAAAATGCGTTCCTTTGGAAGTACTATTGCTCACATTATACAACTTCTTCCTCTCCAGATTAAAACAGAGACTGGAAAAGGCAAATAAAGTTAAGAGTAAGGTACGAACAAATATCAAGGCACGTCTGAATTTTGATTCCTAATCTTTAATACTTTGCTTTTGGCTGTCGTCATTAATAGTAATTAAAATGCAAGCAGACATCATACTTTCTGCCATTTGATGCAGTATACTTCTGGAAACTGTACATTCATTGGTAATAGCCACATTCAACAGGGTTCAGAGAAGCAATCCACCCTCTTTAGGTCTAGCACAGAAGCAGAACACTGTCGCCAAAGTGATTTGGATACAATCTTTACTCAACGGGCACAGAGTGTACCAGTCCTATGCTGTGCAATCTCAGCAACTTAGCTCTCAATGCCAATCATTCTTCACTCACGAACAAAGCACATAGAAGTCGGACGGCACTTTGTCCATGAGAAAGTTCTCAACAAATCTCTTCTTGTTCATCATGTGCTTACCATAATCAAAATGTCAATACACTCACAAAATGTCATTTGACTTGCCACAAACACGAGCTAAGAGTTGTCTCTCCTACCACACCTAGCTTCAGGGGGAATGTTAAGAGAAGATGGTGATTAAAGACTAATTTATTACTCTAACATCTTAGAAATTAAGGTCTTTATTCTTCTAGGCTACACATGTTCCCAACATGATGCATTAAGTATGGTCCTGAGATATAATTCATTTTTCTTGTTCCTGTGCTTTGACAATTTGATTTGATATCATAGCCACTAGCTCATGCCCCTTCCTTGAAAGGTCCTCTTCACCCAATTCTTCAAGTACCTCGAACATGGCTGTAATCACTACTAATCCAGCTCTAATTCAACAACCCCAGTCAATAAATGTCGCAAATCAGCTCACAATGAATCAATACTTGATGACAAAATCTCCTAATATGGAGGCAACATGTACTTGTGGCATTCATAGTTTTGGTATAGAGGGTTATCTTCGTGGGACAACCCTTTGCCTCCAAAAACTCCTACAATTAATCGAAAGCCTGGATATGTGAAAGCAGAGTTGTTATAATCGAAATGATCAACCGATTTTTTTCATGTCTATTAGCCTCAATGGTTGAATGTAATTAATGTCATATTGTGGGTTGTCACACAGCTACTGATATATGGTGTATTGTTGACAAAATTTATGCATCCCAGAGCAAGCAAAGGTGGTGAAATAAAAGCTTCAATGAAGTTGTCAAAGAAGGGTCCACTGAGCATGAAAGAGATCTCCCGAAGCTGAAGAAAATTTCTAATGAACTCCCTTACACTCGTCACATGATTCCTGCGGAAGACCAGATTCTTAAAATACTAGGTGACCTTGGCATCGAATATGACTCGGTGGCTGTCAGAGTTACATCATGTATTGAGCCTAACCAACTGACTGATTTGGGTGCCTTCATGCTCAAGAGAACATGATTGAGCAATACCATCTACTCAGATGGTTCTTAGCCTGCTGCTAATCGGGCATCCCATAATCAACAGAACAATAATTTTGGAAGTCAGTGCTATAACCAAATAGAAAATCTAATTTACAATTGCAATTAGAGGTCTCAGACTCAACAATTTCAGAATGGTCGTGGATTAGGTCGAGGAGATGGAATGGAAGATCCTCAAGTTTGTGGAAAATCTGGACACACTTTCCAAAGGTGCTACCATTGTCTTGATCCAACTAACTCTAACAGAATCAGGGAAATCAAGGAACAAACAATGGAAATCTGTTGCAGCATTGACCTCGACAACAAATCTGCTTAATGACAATACCTAGTTTCTTGAATAGAATATATTCAGTTCTGTAACTAACAGTGGTAATCTGAGACTGGAATTTGAATACTTTGACAACAAGAAGATTATGATGGGTAATGGAGCATGTTGGAAATCTCATACATAAGCTCTTGTTCATTCTCTAGTGTCCAAGTTCATCTAGGCTTTCATTATGTCAAATTGCATGTACCAGAAATTATAAAAAAATATTTTTAGTATCAGTCAATTTACAAAGGATGATAAGATTTATTTTCAACTTCACCTCAATGTTAGTTTTGTGAAAACAACGTTAGCATTGTTGCTCAAGGTAAACTGCATAATTGTACTGATTTAACTTGTTACAAAGCACATCCCTCAAGTCATCTCAAGTCCACCACCAGCTCACAAGTTCATTCTCGACTAGAAGTCCTATTGTTGTCTGTCAAATCAAGAAACTTCATCCAAATTGCGTCTAACGAGTCAGTTTGTCCTAGTCCTTCATAATCTACTGTGAGTTCCTCTGAAGTTAGTAGTTTCCTACTGTTCTAGATCTTCAGCAAGTGAAGCTTGGTCATCAAACTTATTTAATAGTCAAGAAATTCTTTTCTACCTATATATTCAAACTCCAAAAACGAACATGTTTATTTCTATTCAGGCGGTCAATTGGGCAAAAGCCATAAATGACCATTTCAAATTTCAAAAATGACGAATAATCAACTTTTGCATTTACTATTCTGATATGCTAGTGCCTGGTTGTACACCAATAACTTCAACCTATGTTGCACGGACACGGACACGTGATTTTTCATAAAAGCATGACATTGTCACGTTGATTTAAATTCTTTAAAATTTAAAATTTATATATTATATCTTTATTTTTATAATTTTTAATAAAAGATACAGCACATGCTATGTCAAACACTTGCCCTAGTAATGTCCCAAAGTATCCTTCGAGCATTAGAAATTTAAATAAAATACAAAAAATAGGACACAACATGTGACTTATTAGGCACATGTTTGGTAGTGGTGAAATTATTTTTTATGTGTTTATAAGTTGTGGGTCTTATTAAATATGTGGATCATAAGTGGGTTGTAAGTTGTAAGCCCTACAAAATGTGTGGATAAAAAGTATGTTTAACCAGTTTGACCATCTAAAATTATAATTTAAACTTACTCAAAAAAGCACTAAATCCATGTCATGGAGTGTCCGAAGAGTATCGGTGTCCAACACGATACAATGTATCGGACACGGATGTGCCACCTTAGTAAAAGTTTCCATGCACTATAGACTTCAATGAATAGTTTCGTTGATGCTTATTCTAGTCCTCAAAACAAATTGTGAAGTAACGTTATTCAATTGAAAGCTAAGGTTGAATTGCATGTAAGCAAAAAATATAAAAATATTTCGAAGAGATTGGGGAGATGAGTTTAAGTCTCTTGTTTCTTTTCTCTAGCCAAAGAGACGATTCATCATCTCACTTGCCCTCTCAATTTAGAACAAAATGGCGTGGTTGAGCCTAAAAATAGACATATAGTTGAAAGGTCACTCTCCTTGCTCTAGTTTCCTACCATCAGATTTCTTGGATGGAGCTTGCTCAATAGTTGTTCACCTCAGGACACATTGCTGATAACATTTCTTCATGCAAAGTCATCCTTCGGGGATCATTTTTAGGTGAGACCAGATTTTCTTTTCTAAAGGTTTCTGGTTGTTTATATTTTCTGTATTTGAGACCCTATAATGCACCAAAATGAACTTCAGATCAGAACCTAATCTTTTCCAGGGTTGAAGCAATAGGCACAAAGCGTACAAACCTTAAACGTCCAATGACAGAAAATATATCATGTCATGTTGTCTTTGATGAGATATGTTTCCTTAAATGTAACCAGAACACTATGACCACTAGTCCTACCATCTCGTACCCTTCACTACAGGTCCTAAAATGACTAGTGCGCCACAAGATGAAATTCCAAGGTCTAATTCTAAACCAGAAAACAACAGATTTAATTCATGGCATCTTCATCTCATCAAGACTCAAAGCACATATGTTTTATCTTACTCGACTTCCCCTCCCTCCCCACCCAGTTCATAGCATTTCTATCTCTCTCTATGTTGTCAACCTGCTACTCCACCTGTTTCTAATATCAATCCCATGCTCACCCGCTCCAAGGCAGGACCCGTTAAATCAAAGGCTTCACAACTACAAATCTTTTATCTAGTGAACCTAATTCTCTCAAGGAAGCTCAAAAAAGTTCCGAATGGGAGGAAGCTATGAGTCTAAAGATTGCACCTCTTATCAAAA
This sequence comes from Forsythia suspensa, assembly GCA_023638005.1. Classification (NCBI taxonomy): domain Eukaryota; kingdom Viridiplantae; phylum Streptophyta; class Magnoliopsida; order Lamiales; family Oleaceae; genus Forsythia; species Forsythia suspensa. The sequence continues at coordinate 22,147,255 of CM042670.1, read as the reverse complement.
AACTAGACATGACTTAGGATCCAGCACAAAAAGATAGAATGATCAGCTACAAATGGGTTTTTAAGGTCACACGATACCCTGGTGGATCTATTTCCAACTATAAAGTTGGTAGCTAGAGGCTTCCGCTAAGGAGCTGAATTTGAATTCCAAAAACATTTACTATAGTTGTGAAACCTTAAAGAACTCACAATTGCTTTAGCTAATGGTTGTGGGATTCGACAAACTATGTCTATTTTGTGACTGCACAAACCCCTAGTGGCTTAAAACAAGCTCCTTGAGCTTGGTTTGACGGATATGATCCAATCTGTAGGCCTTTGGTTTTGTGGCTTCTAAAGTTGAGTCCTCTCCCAAATTTTGTGACTGCAAATTTTTTTGACATGCTGTGCCACATCAGTTGTGGGCACCATAACTCCTGCCCACCATGGGCAAGAGAACAGGACTCTATGCATAAGCTCTGATGTCAGCAAATATGGGTCCTGACTTGCTTCGTCTACAGATGATGCAGTAAAAGAAAACCTACCCCAGAGCAAGAGGTAACATTGGCAACCATAAGAGAACACATTCCTTTTTTCCCAAGTAGTTTATCTCTTCACATAAGCATGATTTAGAAAGGTTGCACAGAAAATATCAAACATACCTTTCTGGCCAAGGAAACTAGCCTGTTTTATGTCAGTGCCTGTATTACAATGGCCAACATATCTCTGTTTCATATCTGTCACAGTCTCAGGCTGTAAAATGAAGAGAAGTAAATTAAGGAAAACCAGATATAAAATATAAATAAACTGCAAAGGCACCTAAAGAAATTACGTTTCCTATCCTAATGTGTAGATCAAATAAGTCATCAAATTTAAACCAAGTATTACGCCTTGCATTTCACTTTGTATTCAAAATAAATTGAAGAAACGAGCAAAGAGAGAGAGTGTCACATATGGAAAAGAAAGATATAGAAAGTAAAAGTTGGCATGGAGGAAGAAATTTAACTGTTGCTGCTGGAATTAGGGAGGATCTCAAAAATACTCCAGCCAGGATTACCAGCATAATTAAAAGATAATCACAAGGAGCGGAGAAATAAATTGAAAGAGAATAATTCGAAAAACTATAGAAGATTTATAGACATGTTTCGTTTTTATTGATAATCTCACTTGTACCTAAAATAATGTTGATGCAGAACTATAAACGGTTTTGACAAGAATGTCTAAACAAAATATTTAAGAAGTGCAAAGCAGAATCAGAACCTGGTAAGGTACTTTATTGTTCTGACATGCTGGTGTAGGCAACCCACTAGCACCATTTGGTCTTCCAGTTTCTGTTGCTGAGTCACCTCTCATGTGGATTCGAAAATTTAAACTTCCATGAAGAACATTAGAGTCAAAATCATGTCCTTCATCAGATACTGATGTTTCAAAATCCAATTCCAATTCTTCATCAAAGTCAGAATCTTCTCTTTCAGGGCCATCTTGTAATGCATCACCATTTCCCTCGTGACGATAGATTATATCACTCAGAGATAGTACCCTTCCTGCTTGATATTCGGACTTAGATCCTCTATCATTTTCCTTTTTAGCTTTCTCAACTTCTGCTATTAATTCATGTATATGGTGATAAAGTTAACAATAGAAGTGCATAACCAGAAATATTAATAACTTCTATATCTTCTCATGAAAATATTAACTCTCATTTCTCTTCAATAGCACAACTGTAACATTTGACAGTTGAAAATTGACATGACAACAGAGAGAATTAGGCTTACCAATCAATGAAAAAAATACATATACTGTTGCTCATGGAACGGAAACAGCAGTGTTATCAATGGACTGTGTAGAGAGGTAGCAAGAGAAAAAGCTTTTACAAAGGTATATGCATTATGTTCAGGTCAGATCAATGGGGTAGATTTTGGCAGCCAATGAACCTTGCAGGAAGAGTAGGACATCAATTTTAAAAATATAGAAATACCAGGCAATGTTTCTTCTAGCCCACAGGGTAGTCAAAGGCAGGGAAAAGAGAGATTGGTCGAGGGCAGAAAGAGAAGAAAAAGAAACAGCATCATGAAGTTGTGGCACAAGTGTTTTAAGACTTTCACCAAGTTACTTGTACCAATCAGATTTTATCCTCCAGAAGGATTTTCAGACTTTTATTTTTATTTTTTTTAACTCAGTCCAAATGCTCAAAGATGGGGCAGTGCATTGAATTGAAACCGTGTTTTATTATATTCATGCTGAAGTCACAATGTCATGCAAAAAAAAAAAAAAAAATTTGAACACTTGTCACATTATGTTTAAATGAGATGAACCAAGTCCCAACCCACTAGAAAAAGACTCCCAACCCACAAATGCATATGACAGTTTGATATCACGTGCATAACCATCACAAAGACATTTGTGATATCAACATAGAACAACAAGCATTGCGGACCTGCAGCAATATGCTTTTTTATATTGTCCACCTTTTCTCCAACTTCAAAATCGGATGGAGCCAGTGATCGAGCTGCATCAGCGAACTCCAAAGCTTCTTCATGTTTGCCCAGCTGTAATCAAGCAAAAAACCAGAGCCAGCAACACCAGATTCAGATAGATAAAATGACGCCATTCAAATTTGAAGCATGCTGGTGCTATATGATCTTAGATCCAAAAATTATCAAGCCTCATCAATGGTCACATGAAAAATTGCTTTAATATATTGCATCAGATGAGGCTATCAATTGATCTACATGGAGGCCATAAGTAGATGAAATATAAGTATTTATATTTCCAGATGAACTTCCATCTAAACAATCTCTTCCAAATTCTACAGAACATGTTTCATGGCTATACGAGAAACCAACCAACAGAATCTCGAAAAATACAAATTAAATAATACGTGTTCTAGGAAGGTCTACAAATGGAATTAATCTATCATTGCAATATGAATGCACATTCAATCTGAACAATTCGTATCTGAAAACCATCCTAGAACTTTTTGATTCAAGACTGTCAAGTCCCAAAATTTTATGAATATCATCAACTTACCATTGATAATGCCTCAGACATACAAATCAATGCTCTAAATGAAGAAGGATTAATTTTCCGAGCTCTATGACAGTCCCTGATAGCCATGTATGCATCGTTTTTCCATTTCCGCTGTAGAAAGAGGAATGATTAATCAGTTGAGAAGTGGAACAGTCACAGAACATAGCCAGAATTTTATTCACACGAGACGAGTAGTTCTTGAAAAACCTTGAGCAACAAGGCTGCACGTATACACAAACACTCATGCACTAGAGTTGGCCCAATCTCATGTCCATGACCATCCAAAACTTCACTACAAGCCTCAACTCCATAGTAAAAATTTGTTCCTTCTTTTAAGGATTTTTCTGCAATCTGAACCAACTTTCTGCACTTGTCAAGCTGGGAAAACAGTAATCCAAATTAATCCAGAAACCAGAACCTGAGAAGGCCCATCAACTTTGAGAAGAAGAAGGATCCAGACCTTGGCAGCAACTCGGTTTCTTACAGGAAAACCATTAAAGAATACACCAGAAACAGATGAATGTAATTCTACTCTACTGGTCATGGGATTAAAGCTCATAAGCTTTGAGACATCTCCCGAGGTATACCTCATTTCACTTCCAGGAGTTGCTGGAAAAAAAGTACTTGTGAAATTATAACCCACAAGTTCAATAGAAATTACTAATCCACACATCTAATAGGATATATAATCAGAGTCAAAAAAATTAGCTTTGCAAAAAGCTTAATTCAGATCTTTGACATGGTGGGTGGAGAAACACACATGCCAATATAACAGCATCAAGAAAAAGAGAACAAAAGGATTTGTATTCAACGAAGTTGTAAGAATGGCATGATGAATGCGAAGACAATAAAAGACAATCAAGAAGAGATATCCACATTTCACAAGACATTCAATGGTCGCTACCAGATCTAAAGATCATCAATAAAGTTCAGTTTTCAGATTACATCAAGAGTACGAAAGAAAAGAAATACTTTATGTTCCAGATCATTCATCTAGAATGACCAAAATTTTCAATTGCAACATAATCAGACTGGAGATCTTTAAAGGCATGTTGAGATGAAGCTTAACACTTTATAGTTCCCAAATTGTGAGAGCTTAGAGTTCAAACACATACCAGGATTAACATCCATCAGGTAGACATGCTCCCCACTGTAACTAATAAGTACCTCTTCACTGTTAGTGCCAAAAGTGACGTGAGTAAGATGCAAGTTCGAATGCCCCTGAAAAGAAGGATAAAATATATGATTGCTACTGGAATTCCAACTTTTAAAAGTGACAAACTATATTCATATGAAGGCAACAAAGTTTTTTTGTTGTGTGCGTGTTTGCGCGTATGCGTGTGTATGTGGGGGTGGGGGGGTGGGGAGGGGAGGGAGGGAGAGTGTGTAGGTATGCAATACACGCATACCTGTGTGGTGTGTATCAAGTAAATATACAATTGATGCACATCAGAAATGAGAATTGTTGTATTTAAATAAGAGAGAGACCGGGAGAGAAGTCACAATATAAGACAACTGAAGTAAAACATAAATAGAACAGTCTCAAATTAGAATGCAAGTAGATTGTCACCATGTTGACGAATCTTATATGATTATAAATTCATTGGTCAGCATTCATGACCAATATTTTGACCAGGCTTGAAAATGATAAAACTCTATTGATCAGCTAATACAGAAAATGATCGTTGTTCTCTCCAATGTCAAGGCTACTGTTAGAGTAGCATGTCCAAAATCTTAACTTTGCTTGATCCAACATTCAAAATGACTGAAACTCCAGTGTGTGTAGTAAATTCACACAACTCATATAGAAGCAAATATTTTTTTGGGTAAAATGATTATTGAAGAGGGCATACATAAATTCCTTTATCATTGTTCTTTTGCAATATATACAAACTTAGAAAAGGGCCACAAGATCTCCAAAAAAAAAAACATAGGAAAGCCAGATGTTGTATAAAAGAACTTTCAGGTGAAGACCATATGTTAAATATGCACTTCCAGTCACATAATTTGGTTAAAAAGGTTCCATATCCAACACGTCAAGACCATGTTCTTATAATTGACAAGATTATGACGCACCTATTAATGGATATAAACCAATAAAACCATGAATAAAAGCAAAAAAGTTAAGAAGCATTCTCAACCGGGCAAAAACTCATAGCAGGCATTGTATAACAAATTACAGAGTGCTCAAGTGCAGGATAATTGCGGACTAACACAGTCAGAAAGATGCATTGGGCAAAAGTAGTTAACACAAGGAGGTGGCGGCAACTTTTTCTGACTAGATGACAGTGGTGGCAGCATTCGTCTATCATACAAACGAGCAAATGCATCACTGCAAGCATTATCCAGGGTGATTAGTTGGAACAACAAATAATTGCTGTACAACTGAGTCAAGCACAAAGTACCTCCCACCAACAAGGAGAAAATGAGGCCTAGTAGAACTGATGTCACAAGACTTCAGAGCAAGTGACTGCTTAGGAGGATCTGCCAATGATTTTTTAGCTCCGCAACGTAAATCAAGCTGCCATCAAGGAGTAAAACATTATAACGAGCAATCCTCCTAATAGAGAAATCCAATATATGTCTATATTAACAATTTTATAATGGACCTTAATGTAAATGAAACAGTCAACTAGGAGAAGAAAATTCAATTTTTGTTTGGCCGATTTAAAGAAACACTGAAGCCACCAACACTGCAGATCATGTTCAAAAAGAAGGCAAAAGAATCAGAGAAACCAACTCATCTTGATGGAAAATGTGTATCTGTTGGGGGTGTGTGGATGGATGGTTGCTCTCTTTCCTAGTAAATGAAAATTAGTGTAATAGCATTGAGCCCATCACTCATTTCAAAGTCCTTTGTACAGGACGACTTTCCCGATACCCTTCCTGAATGCTTCAATCTCAGCGTCGACTGCAATTTCTTCCTCTCTCTAGTTTTCGTGGTGACGGCAGTCAATTTTATCAACAAACCAACCAATAGTTACTCCAAGTCATGCCTTCACACCAATAATACAACTTATATATATATATATATTATTTTTTTGAATTTGAGAATCAATATTGACAAAAAAATGGTGATCTATGTTCGCTTATGACACAGCTTAGACTAACTCCAGGCCATCTGTTAGCTTCCATGTTAGAGCAAGTTTATCTTCAATTGTATGCTGATTCCTAGGTCTTTAATACAAACTGTTGTTGGATGTGAATTCCATGGCACAGCTTGGGGTTATTAAATGGTGTTGGTGGTGATATGGTGTCATGGTGTAATATCCACGGATAGGGTGGCAAGAAAAGAGGTTAGTATTGCCTTAAAGAGAAGAGAAAGAGAGACATGTATCATCTGATAATAATTTTTTATCCCAGATGCACAGAAGGGGGAAAAACTGACATCTGGATCATGGTCATGGGTCATGTGCTAGAGACTTGGGACAATTGGCTGAGTTTAAAAAAAAAAAAAAAAACTGACACCTTTGGGTTGAATGCTTTTGTGTTTTTTCCACCAACTTGCCCTATCTATGTTTAAATATGGGGACAAACTGTAAAAAAATTGAGCTATGCTATCGAATGGTTTGAGTACAACAGCACCATGCAATGCTCAAAACAATATGAAAATGTTTAGGAGGCCATAAAGCAAAACTCAACATGTCTCTTCACTGTTTGACTGAGCCTGGGGAAGAAAGCAAAGGGAGAAAGGGAAAAATAAGAGGACTTAGAACTGACAAGAATATTATGACATTCTTGGTCAGAGGACCCAGCAGGAGGACATGAAACACCCTCACGCAGATCATGCTGCCTCAGAGTCCCATCTTCACTGGCACTCCACACCACATTAGGGTTTCCAACTTCCACCTAAAGCAGAATAGAAATGGAAATCATCATTAATAGTCAAATGAAGTACAAGATATACCCACTTCTAAGACAGAGAGACAAGAGTTTACAGCTAATTTTTTGACCCTATTGGTGTGACATTGAAAAAGTGCTGACGGACTAATAACATTTTCCTCCAATCCTCTCCCATTTAGACGGGACAAATTAAAGAGGCGGACCTGCAAAATATGAAGCTGGCTTCAAGTATACAGAATATAGAAACCACTTAACCGAATTAACAGCTCAGATGTACATTTAAAATCAGCCATCAAACATTACCTCAGCATCCCCTGCTCCAGAAGCAACTAATTCATCTGAAGTTTCAGGAATGAATTTTGTACAAAATATGTTAGTAGCATGACCAGTCTCAATGGAGTGCAAAAGTTTGCGGCTTGAATATGACCAAACATTAAGCTGCAACAAATTTCGACCATTTTGCAACTTAAATCCAATTTTATAAACACTATGCATCAGTTTCATCAATAAATCAGGTCCCAAATGGAAACCTTCTGTCAGAAGGATAAAAAAATAATGAGGGAAGAAACTGCTCATAAGGAAAAAGTCTGATTCTCAAAACTTCTCAGGTGCCAAAAGGAAACCTTGTAGACTAATTACATGGAATTCATGATAACGATCAAGTATGTAAGCTGCGAAGTCTGAGGAAGTTAAGGTTCCAGGAATTTAGGGCATCTAGTTCTTGTTTCGTACTTCCATCAATGTTTTCCCTTCTTTAGCTAGTTTTTGCTGCTTTAAGCTATTTATTTTCATCCCCTTTTTGCCTCTGATTGCTCTGCTCCTCCCTATTACAATTGTGAAAATCGAGGTTTTGTTTCTACTTATTGATCTCTGGATTTTGAAATACCCCTTACCCTAGTCAACGTACCCACCCTATATTTTCTTCGATAAATGACCATTGACCACTGAGAATGTGACCTATTCAAAGACTTTAGTAATACTTCTTATGCTTACTGCTTAAAGTTATGCACCCATGATCCTACGTCACGAAATTTCATGTTCCCCATATTTGTCTTCATTATTATCAGTTTGTAGAACTATCTCTGCAACAATCAAATCGCCAAGAAGTCTTTTGTTGGAATGATATAAAGATTTTCAAGGCTAACACAAATGGTGTGTGTGTGTGTGTGTGTGTGTGTGTGTGTGGGGGATATTATTAAAAGTTTTATGCATGGCAGCCTGCATTGTTTTTTTTAACTTTCTTTTGTGTTCCTCAGTTTCAATCAAAAATTTAATACATTAGCAGCAAAAATTTGCAAAATTTCCATTTTAGGCAGATCAATCATTGTAAAAGACTCGTATCAAGAAGCATATACACATAGAAACATGGCCAAGGTCATCCATTCGCTTGATGTCAGTATCATACTCGTGTATCATCAGATCCTGATATCAAGAGAGAGCCTGTTGAGTTCCAAGCCACTGAATTTACGCAACCATTATGCCCCTGTGAAACAATGAATAACCCTTTCAGGTTCCAAGCTTTGCATATACATCAATCACTACTCACTAGTGTGCATATGCACATGTATCATGGACATGAGACAACGCCAACTAGAAACAATCACGTACTGGCCTAAAAACAGATACAGAAATATATTCACCAAAAAAAGGTTCAGTATCAGCATTTAGAGTTGTCTGACTGAAACTCTGCAAAGTTACATTAAACTGCGAACTTTCAACCTATTTCCAAAGAGATTTATCATTCCTATTAAATACAAACAGAAAAAGTTTATCTTTGGCTTGAGGATTAGTTAAATAAAAGCAAACAACTGTCGTGTAAACTCTTACAGATGTATAGTTAATCAAGATAAGAAATTTATCTTATTCAAGATCCCCAAAATTCACTATGTAAATTGTAAAGAACATCTAGGCCATGCTGCAAACCACACATCAAAATTACGTAAAATCTGTAGCTAAAAGTTACAATATCAATCTCATAATGGAAAACTGGGTGGATGCTACTAAGTAGTACGTAAATAACTGATGGATGAACAGTCACCCACCCATGTCCAGAGCTGGCAATTTGAGTAAATAGTTCTAAATGGAACCACCCATTTAGAAATGGGTCGAAATAGGCTAGGTAATTAACAGTAATGTTCACGTGAAATGCCTTTTGGTGGTCGAGTTACATTCTCCGACCGAAATCCTCTCTCCTTGTATATCTGTTTGTCTATGTACGTAGAGCTGGGCAAAAACCGACCCAAACTGCTCAAACCTTCCAACCCGACCCCGACCCGACCCGACCGCAGTTTGGGTTTGGGGTTTTTTAGCTTAATTGGGTTGGGTTGGGTTGGGTTTGGGTTTGGAATTCCAAAATATGGTCGGGTCGGTTCGGTTCGGGTTGTGGGTTACATGAGTAAAACCGACCTGACCCAACCCAACCCATTTAAAAATAAATAAAAATTTGGTGATTACTATTTAGTGGCGCCGCCTAAAAAAATTAAAAGGGCTTTTAATTCCCTAAGCCCATTCCCAGTAGGGTGGGCAAAAACCGAAAAAACGATTAACCGAATTAACCTGCTGGGGTCGGTTCGGTCGGTTTTTGCTCCAGTCAGTCGGTTTCGGGTTGGGTTTACCCAACCCGAAACCGACCCGAAAAAAAAAAAAAAAAAAAAAAAAAATTTTTTTTTCTCAACCCGACCGAATCGAAAACCCGAACCGACCCGAGTCGGTTCGGGTCGGTTTCGAGTTGGGTTCAAAAAATTTTTTTTTTCGTTTGGATCTCGAAACCGATTTTAGGTTCGGTCGGGTTGGGCCCAAAACCACCCACGCCCACCCCTATTCCCAGTGCAGTACCAAGAAAAAAACCAAATCTCCACCACTCTCCAACATAATTTTTCCAGCCGGCAACCGCACACAGAGCGAAAGTTCCTCGCCAGTCGCCACTAATCGTCTCCGACGAAGTCCTTTTAAACCAATTCCGCCACCAGCCTTTGTTTTCCAAAATAGGGTCTGGTCCAATTTTAATTTCAATTTGTTTTGTAGATATTTGATGAATTTTGTTTATTGTATATTTTGTTTCCAAACTAGGGTCCAGTTCTTTGCTGAATTTTGTTTGCTGTATATTTTTGCAGAATTTGTTTGTTGAATTTTTTTTCTGTATTTTTTTGAGATGGATTTTTTGCTGAATTTTTTGCTGACTTTTTTTGCTGTATTTTATTGTTGAATTTTTTAAGATAAATTTATTGTTGAATTTTTTGAGATGAATTTATTGCTGAATTTTTTGAGATGATTTTAGTGCTGAATTTTTTCCATAGAAACAGTACTAGAAAAAAAATTACGTGAAAATGACAAATTGGACCCAGCCCAACCCGACCGACACGCTCACGGGTCGGTATGGGTCGGATTTGACCCGTGGGCGGGTTGAGTTGGGTTGGATTTTAGTCAAACCGATTTTTTTTTGTTGAGTTCAGGTTGAGCTCAAAACCGACCCGACCGACCCGACCCCACCCCCCCCATCCACACCCATGTCCAACCCTATATGTACTATACATGTGTGCGCACTATATATACACATACACACACACATATATATGGCGGCCGACCTTGATTGAAGGTGTGTTCTATTTGTTGTTGGACGGTCAGTTTATTGGTGGAACGTTGTGGTAACAGTATGGAAATGGTGGTAGAAGTGCTGTGGATGGCAAGGGAAGGGGCACTAGTGATGGTGGATGGGGGCAGAATGGTGGGAAAGCTTATGCCACCGAAGGATCGTAGGTGGTGGCAGAGGATGGTGATAATTGAGCTGAATTAGTTGGAAATTAAGTTGACTTGGTAGCAACTTGATTGATTGGTTGGCACTCTACTTATTAAGTATTGCCTATTTTATTTGGGTTGTTTAGTATTATTTGGACAAAATTTAAATTGACCAGAAAAAAGAAAAAAATAAGTTCTTCGGCATTTACACCCGCTATTTTGTTGGGTGTAACTAGGTCATTTACACCTGTTGATATTGTTGGCTGCACCTAGAACAATTTACGTGTATGGAGTTTGGCCAGGTTATAGCATGGCTGCACAAAATAACGGCCAAACCACAAACCGAATCGAATCAGTTAGTTCGGGTCCACATGGACCCGTCAACGTTTCGATTTTGAACCAAATCGAACCATTTTTATTCTTTATAATTAAAAATAAATTAATTCTACTTACCTACACATCTACAAAGTGAGCAAAGTAGAATGCAATACTAAATTTTTTGGGTTACTTATTTAATTTTTGCCAAACTATTGATCCACTGGCCCCTAATCCACAATTTCATTAGTATTTACTATTTTTTGTCAATTTCCTCCATATTCTCATTTTCCTCTACAACCAATATTAATCTAATGTCTTAATGTAATATAATTATGTTTAAAAAGTTTTGTTCAAGTTTGTATTGAAAATTTAAGACTAATTTACTTATATTTGAACTTATTTTAAATGTGTTACTATTATGTCGATACGTAAACGTGGTTTAAAACCGAACCGAACCGCAAAAAAATTATTTGAAAAATGAAATGGTTTGGTTTGATTTGGAATTTTTCCAAACCGTTTAAATGGTTCGGAAACAAATAGGTCAAAAACCACTCGAACCAAACCGTGTTCACCTCTAGTTAATAGGGATATCCACTCATATAACAAATGTTGATAAACCATTAACCTACTTATCTCATTTACTAACTTTAAGGAGCCTGGGCCATAATTCTAAAAACACTGCATCTATCATGAATGTTAATACTTGTTTTAAGTGTAATAGGTATCCATGTCTTTTTATGTTTTCAACATAGGTACCTTTGATTTGTTTCCTCAAATTTTTTCCTTTGGTTTCTATATTTTCACTCGGAAAACTTGAGAACATAGCTTAAAATAATCTTTGAACTGATGGAATAGAAGCAGAGCATATACAAATAAGGCTAAAGAATAATGACATAACTGGGAAAGGAGCTACTTAAATAACCAGCACTTAACTCGAATAGGCAATAATAGAAAAATAACCACAATAGCATCATAAAAAGTGCCCAGTTTACACGAGTACCAACACCAAGCATCTTAGCAAGTAATCAAATAAACATGAAGCTTAGATTGGAAGTAAATGGACATTGTCTCTGTTTGGGAAAGCATACTAGACTTCTTCACAAAGACAGTGCCAACAGAAAATTCATGCTAGAAAGATAAAGTAAGATCAATAACCATATAACTAAGAAGTAAAGGTTATCAGTATAAAGAACATGTAGCAAGGTCATTTCATACACAGGTAATATCAAGATAAAAGAAAGCCTAAATAATCCTACTTCATAAAAAGCAATATGAAAACACATTATAAAGCAGTCAACTTTGCCTTGCATACATAAATAATATATTCATCCCTACATGCAGCTCTCCCTTCCCTTCCCTTACCAGCACCAGCAATAAACCTGCCACCCAGGACAGCCCCGAATCCCCTATTCCATTCCCATCAAACCCTATGTAGGACTAAGTGAACAAAAGACTCAGTTTTCCAGACATCGTAAAATGGAAGTAATTCCAAGTAGAGTACTTGCCACAAGATGAAAGAACAAAAAAGAAGAATAAGAACAAATAACAGATATCAAAAGTTTCGGCATGACAGCCTGAGGAGCATGTTAACTGTGAGTTATATGAGAAAGACTTGCAACTACATTCAAGATGAAAAAAACTTGGACCTGGATTTAGCATATTCCAAGTTGTCCACAGACAGCATAGTCATGATTTTTACTAAAGAGTAATGCTAACAAGATTTAAACGAGAAATTTTGGCATAATCAAACTGCTTACATACTCTACACACACAATTTTAGACATGAACTATTCAATTCTATTATCACTTCGACTGAAGAGAAATGATAACAAGATTTAAACAATAACTTTTGGCATAATCAAAATGCTTACATACTCTGCACACATAATTTTAGACATGAACTATTCTATTATATCCCTCCATCAACCAACCATTCTAGCCAATTCTCAATTTATAAGGTTCAATACGCGTTGAATTCGGACCACCAAAGTTACTACAAGAAAATTAAGATTAGAACAACATATAAAGATCAGCAAAGTGGACTCAAGAAAGAAGAAATAAAAGAGAAACACGAATATAACAAAAATAACTAAGTAAATTAAGAGATCTAACATGTATGAACTTCAAAAATACTTGCAAATATAACTCCAAATGTTGGTGCAAACAAATTGAAGTCCAATATCAATCTTCTATATTTCAAACCTTTGACTACAATGGCTGTTTCAATGTCACAGTAATACTAGTTAATTCACCTATGGAGTATGGAGGTTGACAGAGTTAAAGCAATGGCCTGGAAATGTTTTTAATAAAGTAAAAGAACATGTTTTGGGTTTTCTTCCCAACTCTAGTGCTTTCGTAGCTTCAAGATGGTAGTTGCATCTCAAAGAAAATGCATGCAATGACACGATCCCTCAAGTCATCAACCAACTGAAGATCAATAGGTAATAAACCAAACAAGCATGATGGTTTGAGGCGATGTGCCTGAGATTTTCATACTTTATTACATGCTTCACCCCCATTAAATGCACTAAAAAGAGCGTAAAGGTTATTAATTATTTCAGACATGTAGAAAATCAAAAAGATTCGGGAGCAAATATTAAAAAAATTGCAAGCATAAGGATAACAGTGATATAATCACCTCAAGTTCTCTTTCCAAGGAGAGCCTCCGCACAAGTGAAGAGTGCATTTGCAAAATGCTATTAAAATCCTGTACATTAAAGCACAGAGAAATAAGTGCACTAGCATCTGAGACATAATAATAAAAGTAGATATCGAATCTTCACATTTGACTGGACAGAAACTCAAAACATTTACTGCCACTTGATAGCAAACTAGAAATGTACAACACTTCATTCTGAGGAACAAGTTCCAGGGCATATATTTTGCGGAGGTAACTTTTTCAAACTGACTATAACTTACTCCTTTAATGATTTAGAACTTATTAAGGTAGTATCATTCCAAAAACCTTCTCTAATTGGAGGTTTACAGCCCAAATTTTCTCATTCTCAAAATTCTGGATTCTAGCATATCTCTGAGAACCTTTCCTTCTCTTTCATTTACAATGGACAAAGGCAAGAATTTCTTGTATTCTTATCAACCAACTCAAAAACCTCTCATTTAAGTTCCTCCATTTCCTATCACAACAATTTTATCCCAGAAAACATTGACAGATAGAAAACCTCAGGTAACTGAAAAATATAACTAATCAAACACAATTTGAAACAGCAACCAGAACACCAATTCCTACGGACCAAAAAAACAAAATAATAAATAAAAGAACCAAAGGAATCCCATATTCTATTAAACCCAATTCACCTACGCAAGTAAAACTTGGTCTATAATGAGAATTAATATAAAACAGTCCCGAAAGATACAGACAATTCAATTGATAACTTAACTGCACCTACGCAAGTAAAAACTTATTCTATAAGGAGAATCAAAATAAAACAGTCTGAAAAGGTATAATCAATTAACTGCAAACAAAGAAAACCGAGAGTATTTTCATACATTACGAACGTCGAGAGTACGACGATTAATCAAGTCAGTGATGTTGCCGTCGTGAAAACAGAGCGTTTCCATTTCAGAGAAGCTTCGAGGAATCGCCTGGTACTGTTTCAGAGAATGATTTCTGCGATTTTAGGTAGTGATGGTGACGAATTTCTTTGTAATCATTCACGTAAGCGTCACGAAGTTATTTGATTTCTTTTCTTCTCTCTTTTGGTATTTTCTATATATTGCACACTGAATTGACGTGTGTATACGTGGATTGACATGGGTGTACACCAGTCCGTTGAGCGGCATGGCCTTCGTCCTGGTCCACTGCCAAGTGCCAATTGGACTTTGCGCAGTCACTGAACTTTCAATAACTTTACAATTGAGTTATCGAACTTTAATTTAGTTTCAATTTTTATCACTTTATCACATTCTCTTACCTATCAACCCAAACCAATTGAAAATTGTTTAGTTGGCTATCATATATAATTATAATTAATATTCCACATAATTACTATATGAAATCCTAGAAACGAAAATAACAAAATAAAAGTTATAAGAATGTCTTTATATTAAAAGATTAAAATGTGTATTTTTAATAACATATTGAAATTCATTTATTCAATTGAGACAAATTAAAGTTTAACAACTTAATTAGTCTAATAGTCTGGCCTGTAGCACCATAGCCAAGTTTAACCACTGTATTTAATTTAAACTTTTAACTACTTTGAAAAAAAATAACTCCAACACTTAATTTAACAATATTACAAGAAAATTTAATTGATTTCACGTTATAAAGTATTATAAGTATTAAAATTTTAAATTTAAAAAATATATTCAATTCAAAAAAAATTTATTTTTAGTTACTTTATTTTAGTCAAACCACAACATACGAGAAATATTTAAGCATACCTAAAAACTAAAATGAAGTATAACTTCATGAGGGTATATAAACTAGTTAACCGCTTTCTTGCGGTGGGATCCGATCGTATGTTCTATTATGATGATGGATTGAGGCGGTGAACATATTTTGGAGATGATCGTCTATTAAGGGAGATGGATTGAGAAGTTGATCAGGTTTTGAGGATGATCGGTTGAGGAGATGGATTGAGGAGATGAAAGTAGGTTTTCGAGATGATCGGTTGAGGGAGATAACCAAATGAGAGAGATAGATTGAAATTGTCAACAAATATTGGAGGAGATGATTTTGTCAAGGCAAAAATTGAAGACATAGTGACATACGGACATTTAAGTACTTTTTTCATCCCGTAGTAAGTTGTGATAAACTTGTATACCACTTTTTTAGCGGTAGAATCCGACTGTAGACTCTATTATGATAATAGATTGAGGCGGTGAACAGGTTTTCGAGAGATGATTGGTGGAAGAAGATGATCGATTGAGATGGATGGATTACGAAGATGAGCAGATTATGGGGATGGTCCGTCGAAGAAGATGATTGAAAGCAAATTTTGGAGGAGATGAAATTGAAGACGTAGTGACACACGGACGCTGCTTTTTCTTTCCGTAGCAGAGAAAACTCCTTACAATGATAAAAAGAGAATGCAACATATTTAATTAGTCTGGCGGCCCACGAGGTAAATAGTAAAACAAATAATTTGTATATCTCAAGTGTTCATGTAATACTACATTTTCTGATCATGCATCGTATGTAATATCATTATTTTACTAGTATATTGCTTTTTGCAGTGGAATTCGACCGTAGCTTTATTATGATAATGGATTAAGGCGGTGAACAGATTTTAGAGATGATTAGTGGAGAAAGATGATCAATTGAGGATATGAATTGAGAAGATGAGCAGATTTTGGAGATCCGTTGAAAAATATGATTGAACAGCAAATTTTATAAGAGATGAAATTGAAGAAATAGTGACATACAGAAGTGTTTTTTTCTTTCCCTAGCGGAGAAAACTTCATTCGATTGTGATAATCTCTTAATCATTTTAGTAATTATTATTCACATTTAAATTCATCAGTGTCTATCCTAACCCTATCTCTGATAAATCTAATTCCTCCTTAATGTCTACGTGTATGTATTTAAAAGGATAACCTGCAT
Organism: Forsythia suspensa; assembly: GCA_023638005.1. Taxonomy (NCBI): domain Eukaryota; kingdom Viridiplantae; phylum Streptophyta; class Magnoliopsida; order Lamiales; family Oleaceae; genus Forsythia; species Forsythia suspensa. The sequence goes on along the minus strand of CM042670.1, from coordinate 22,130,788 downwards.
AGCAAAGGTCCTAACAAAGGAATAGAGCTATTAATTCATGCCCTAAGTGCATATTCAAACTAATTGCCTCTTAATTAAGTGTCATGTTGTTAACATCTTCCTAATCAATGTACACAACTGTATCACTAGCCACTATATTATGAGTTACTTTGCTCCATGCCAAAAGGACTATAACATCATGTTCACTTTTTTCAACTTTGAAAGCACTTTGTGTACAAATTCATTCCCTACATATTTTAATTGACGTTTGATTTTGACATATCAATTTCTAAAGTGGTATAGGCACATGGTTATTAAAATCGAATTGGAGTGGCCAGACCTATTGAAAAATTAGTGAACTGGTCCAGATTTCAATGTAAGACCGTTTCGCCTTAGACCTTGTCAAAGCCGGAGAAACTTTACTGGTCCCCCAAATTGGTTGTGTGAAAATTATTGCAAATGCACAATATAGTTAAAAAGTAATAAAATGAATCTAATGAGTCCGAAATATCGTTCTTACAAATACTATTTTATTTAACTATTAGCTCAATTAATCATAATTCTAATCTTTTAAAAACAATTCGAAATAATTTTATTTTAACTATTATCCTACAACTATTAATTTAAGAAAACAAGGTAATAACGTATGTGAACCCAAAATCAAGACTTAATAAAATATGTTGGTTAAAGAGTTGAGACTCACGATTTCACTATAGTTATCATCTCTAATTTCTCCTCTCAAGTTTTCTTCCTAGATGTACATGGTCGAATTCACGAATTTAATATAATTTACTTCTCTCGAGTTCAAATTAATTCAATCTAATTAAATCAACTCACTATATCTCTATGTCAAATCAGACTAAGTCTTAACTAGATGCATTTCATCTCATAAGAATCTATATATATATATATATATATATATAAAAACAGAAGAGCCATCAAAAATTTATTTTCCCGCCTAAATACTTTCCTATTTAGAATTTCTATTTTTTTTAGGGTTTCCATAAATGGATTTTTTTAATAGCATTAAATGTTCATTCTTAATACTGTATTTAATAGCCGTCTGATTTTGTAGTTTTTCAATTAGAGTCTCTCCATCTACCTTCTAATTTAGTTATCATTACAAAAACTAATTTAGTTTTGTTATCATTACAAAATTAATTATCCAATGCATTTTAATTTAATTATCCTTATTTAAAATATTTAATTAATTAATCTTATCTTTGTTTTAGTACAAAAAAAATGCATGAATTTTTAATACTAATTAAGATTTAAGATATCGCATTTTCAAGATTATTTTCAAGATTATTATGAAAACAATCAATGCACATTGGAAAAAAAAAATAAGTCTAAGTCGATATTTTTAAAGTTTTGTTATTATTGCAAAAATTAATTTTCCAATGCATTTTAATTTAATTATTCATATTTTAAATACTTAAATAATTTAATTTAATTACTTAATAATTAATTAATCTTATCTCCATTTTGGTCAAAATATGCATGAGTTTTTCAATACTAATTAAAATTTAAGAAATCACATTTAAACTATTACATTTAAACTTTTGTCATAGTTTAAATGTGTTATTCAAATTTCATTAATCCTTACTTTATAACTTTTCAAAAAAAAAAAAAAAAAAAACAACAACAAAAAGTAACATACATAAGAAAATAGCCAAACACGTTCGAATAGATTGAATAGTTATAGGACTATTAGAAAAGTTGTACTCAATTAAAACACTATTATGACATGATTTAAGATATCACATTTAAAATATTGCATTTTCAAGTTTATTATAGAAGACATCAATGCAAAGTGAAAGAAAAATAAGTCAAAATTCATATTTTCAAAGTTTTGTTATCAATGTAAAAATTAATTTTTCAACTATATTTTAAATATCTAATTAATTTAATTTAATTAACTAATTATCTTCGTTTTGGTCATCGTATGCATGTGTTTAATACTAATTAAAATTTAGTGTTTGGTCAACTTGAAATGAATTAATAATAATTTTATTGAATTAATAATGGGTTGAAAATTATATAAAATACTTATTTTGAATTTTCTACAAAGTAAAAAATAAAAATTTCCAGAGTCATCTCTAATTGACAAATTCTGTTGAATGAATAATAAATAAATAAAAAATTAGTCAAATGACTTTTGATGTTAGTTATTATTCTTATTCATTTTAATTTGGAATTTTTAGTTTTTTTATTATTTTGCAATTTAAAAAAAAGTTCAAGAATGAATGTGTTTCATTGATTTTTGTTGTGGATGGTCTTTTACTTTTATGGGAGGAAGCTTTGTAGAAAAAGAAATTAAATATAAATATTGGGTAAAAATATATAATTTTGTGTAATAAGAAAATAGAATAAATAAAGTTGTATTAGTAGTGTAGTCAATAGATTTCTAGAAAGTTTATTTATGGAGAAGATAGATGAAAAAGAGATTATTTTTTCGAATGTAGAAATAATAGTAATTAAAATTTTTAAAAAAAAAATGCATGAATTTTTCAGAAGTGCCGTCAAAATCCTATTTTCCCGCTTAAATAGTTTTATATTTAAAATTTCTATTTTTTTTTTCAATTTCCATAAATAGATTTTTTTAATAGTCTTAAATGTTAGCTTCTTAATCATCAGTATTTAATAACTGTCTGATTTTGTAGTTTTTCAATTGGAGTCCCTACATGTACCTTCTAATTTAGTTATCATTACAAAAACTAACTTAGTTTTGTTATCATTTATCCAATGCGTTTTAATTTAATATCTATATTTAAAATATTTAATTAATTTAATTAATTAATCTTATCTTTATTTTGGTACAAAAAAATGCATGGATTTTTCAATACTAATTAAGATTTAAGATATTGCATTTTCAAAATTATTTTATTATAACTAATTAACTTTCATAGATAACTATTGAAATTATTTTTTGTGATTACACCTCCGGTGCATCGCACGAGTGCAACACTAGTTCAATTTAAGACCGCAACAATAACAAAAGCGTATCTTTTACCTTTTATTCAATTGCCAGATTTTACTACGTGATCTAGATTAATAACTCACATATCAGTTTGTTACAATCCACAATTAAATAAAATAGTGGTCAATTATTTCAAACATTATGAGAAGAAATAAAATCAATACATAATCAAAATTTGAGAATTAAAATTGAAGAATTAAAACTAGATTAGTTCATCCCAACTATTGTTTAGTTACACATTATAAAAGAATAAAAAAAAAGATTAAAATACATAACTGGATTTTAAAGAAAAAACAAGAATTAGATGAATATCTTGCATCAATAATCCATCTCGTCCTTGCAAAGTTTAAAACCCAAGTTTGCTTGATGAAAATTTCATTTCTAATCTCTCTAAATTATTGTATATCGTTTTTCTCTTTATTTTGAATCATCTTCTCTATTTTAAGTCCCCAAAAGAGCCTTAATTTCATGTAGAAGTCGTATCCCAAAAGAATACCGAAGAAGAGTTTGACTAAAAAAAAAAAAAAATTGGTCACGAAATGTCCTAGCAATCGAGAGGTTATGGAGGGTGAGCTATCCAAAGTGTACGTTGCAATCATAAGGTTTCGCATGGGCCAAAGTATCCTCCAATTTTGTGTCTAAGTCCCTGATTATTTGCACAGTAAGTCCTTCATCTTCTAATATTTCTACTTAATCTCTGGATTTCTTCTTTCATTTCAATTTCATCCTTTTTATTTGCAGTTCAGGTCCTTCAACTTTTATGAGCTTACATGTAGGTCTCCAATTCCAAATTTCCATACGCTTTTAGTTATTTTCACCTATTTTATTTTATTTTTGTCCAATTCCATCAAAACTCGAGTTTTGACCTAATACAATCAAATCAACACATAATTAAGTAAAAATTCACTTAAAAGCACCCAAATCATCCACTTTTGATAGCTCAAGATAAGTGTAAACCAAACTTATCACTGGTCTATTGTCAAACCTCCTTTAAGCAAAATAAACTGATTTTGGTAGGGATTGGAACCCATTTTTTAAGGTGGTAGGTTGCACTTCTTACATGAATGCTAACAAAGTTGTTTGATTTCATTCACGGACGGAACAAGAAATTTTTGGAGATAGGACTGTTACTGATAAAAAAAATTGCACTTCAAGACCAAACTATTACTAAAAAAAATTACACTAATTTTTTTTACACTATAAATAACGATTATTTTCGAAACGAGACTAAGCTATAGTCCGGTCTCGCCCCTAGTTTCATTGTAACATAAATTGTGTATATTATGATTCTATAGCAAAATTATTAAAAAGTAATAAATTATTTTGTATTTTAAAACTTATTTATTAAGAAAGAATAAAAAAATTTATTTTTTGAAGAAATCAGGAATTGGTATTGAAAATTTATATATTTCGAGAATGAAAAATACAACCTCATGTAATGTAATAAAATTATTGATAGTTGTTACGCCCTAATCCCACTTGCCGTTTCACATGGGTAGGACAATTCCACTTGGGCTCCACGTAGGCGTGGTCAAAGTCAACCTATGCTTTGATTCAACCCTCTCTCCGAGGCTGTTTGTGTCGAGAAGGTTAGACAATCGAGGCTATTTGTGCCGACGAGGTTAGACAACCGAAACTATATGTGCAGAGGAGCTAGGACAACCTAGGTTGTCAAAGTCTGTCCCTGATTGCTTGTTAACTTTTCCCTGACATGCTACAAGTCAGACCTGAAAAAACTGATGGGACAGCCTGCAAAAGGCGGCTTGTCACCATCGTAGCCTCTTAGGTTGCGGCTAAAAGAAACTCCAACATTAATGCTAATGATGTGACACACAATATGTGACTTTAAAGCTCTCTGGATCGAGCCACGTGTCGCAAATCGAATGGAGGACAATCTAATAGATTTTGCCTATAAATACCAAACCCGTTTTCACAAAAAAAGGGATATTGAAATCATTACTCTCATAATAAATATCAAATCATATATACTAATTATCCTTCAAGTGTTATATCCACATGGAAAATCGTTAGTTAGAGGCCCTCAAACTATTACCTCCACCATAGTGCATTTCTCTTTATCTTTTGTTACATATCCAACCAATCTTAGGCATATTTACGTGGTTGAATAAACCATGTGGCAGTCCAAGCAAGAGAGAAAATACACGTAGGAAGAGGAGGCGTGGATTCTGTTGGCAGCCACTTTTGGAGGTCAATAGATAGGTGTCATCTGTGGAAAACCACACATTTAACCACGAGTGAAATGTGACTAGAAGCTTAAGCCTCCTTGAACAAAGGAGTCTCCCTGAACAAGGGATCAACCAACCCGCCAAAGAAAAGAATGAGCGAGAACAATAAGGATGAAAATCTAAGAAGGACCAAGACTACAACGGACGGAGAATCTGCGACATGAGCAAGAGATGAAGAAACCCCTCGGAGAAGGCGTGGGAGGAGGGCTCCCACCAATCTCAAGCGAGAAATGAGGACCATGGCTACCAGTGTGAGGCAGTTAACCCAGCACCATGCCCAAATGCAAGGATACATCCAAATGATGCAGGTGCAAAGAGGAAATCGGCCTCCTAGATCTGACCTAGATGATAGACAGCGGTCATCTCCATGATCCTCAAGTCAGGAGAGAAGCTTCACGCTAGGACATACATGGAAGGGGCCAACCCCAGTAGGCGACGAAAGGCCTCAATCAACAGTGTCTGCCAGTGTCTTTGAAAGACTAGGCGAACATGGCCCCAAAAATTGGCCTCGGGAGAAATTAGCGGAAAGGGAGCAGCCTCAAAGTCCCCATAGAAATAGGCGGCAAGAAGAGCAAAAGAGGCAGAGGCCAGGGAAGAATCTGACTTCCAGCCACAATACTACGGGATAATTAGCAGGCTCAACACCTCCCACAATTCTCCCAAGAAATGAACATTGGGGAAAAATCCGAAGCTGATAAGATCGTTTGAAATAGACAACGATGATGAGAACCTCTCCTTCTTGGCTGGGGTTAGGAATTCATCCATCCTCCACGAGTTTCGTGTGCCTTAAATCACCCCTTATACAGGCAGGGGAGACCCTTTGGACCACGTAAACACTTATAAAACAAAGATGAGTCTCCGATAAGCGACTTCAGCCTTGAGATGCAAAACCTTCTACCTTACTTTATTAGGAGGAGCAAAACGAAAATATAACAAACTCGTCGCCGGAAGCATTTCCAACTGACCAGAATTGAAAAAGACATTCATCAATTACTTCTCATCACACAAGCCTGCTTCAGCTCCAGGTCCAACGCCTCCATGACGTGAAACAAACTCCGAATGAGCCACTACAAAGCTACTTGAGCCGCTTTCAAAGAAGAAATGCTCTTTTGAGAAAGGATAACCAATGCTGAGGCCTTATCCGCTTTAAAAGCGGGGTTGGACATGAACCTCCCATTCTGGATGGATGTCTGCAACAAAATCTGGCCACCTTCGACCAACTAGTAGAGATGATCATCGAAGAGATAACAAATGAGAACATGATCCTTCACAAAAATCGTGGTGGAGTGGGTACCAACCCTACGCCAAGAGCGGATATGGCCAAGGCCATAGCAGACCCCTTCACCATCAAAATCAGCGTCGGAAGAACTACCCATCCGACCCAAATGTTGGGATGAGCTATGTGGCCTCTGCACAAGAAGGTCTACTTCCCCCTTATACCACCCCAGGAGCTTCAGGCTCCACTGCTGGACTCTATAAATATGGTATGTCCCTTGTGACGTATTATGAAGTAGGGACCAGCGTACCCCCAGTGCTTCTTCTCCATCAGGAGGCACCCACAAACTATTGTCGCGTCCACCGAAGTTATGGCCATAGCACAAAAGAATATCGTGAGATGGAAAATCTAGCCAACAGAAGAGAGGCCAATTTAAGGCACAAACGTGGGAACAAATCTCAGACGCAGAGACCAATCCCTGATGAGAGCTCGTCAGCCACCATTCTTGACAAGCGCCCCCAACTGTGGGATAGGAGGCCGATGGACCAACAACCACAAAAAATGCGTAATTTCAAGAGTCCAACAAAGAAACCTCGACTAGAGAGTGGCCTGGAACCACGCTTAATCAAGGGACCTAAAAAAGCCCTCATTCGGAAGATAGACACCATTTACAGAGTTCCCTATATTGGGGCCAAAATCGGAATGCCCGAAAAGGTAAGCCAAAGAGGCTGAAGGGACACTAATGACCAATTGGCTCATCAACAGTCGACCCTCAAGATCAAAAAAAGTAGACCATATCACCTTCATCGAAGAGAACATGAAGGGTGTCCACTACCTCCACTGCGATGCCCTTGATGCTCGTAGACAATGGCAGCTTCGTCAATGTCATCTTCTTGAGCACTTATGAGCTAATGAACATAGACACCTCATTGGAACCTTCGACCGAGCCTCTCTACGGATTCACATGATGATTGCGTACCCTAAAGGGATATTACGCCTAGCCGTTACAATAGGATAAGAGCCTTTAGCTGCCCACACTTTCATGGAATTCTTGGTAGTGGACAAAAGGTCAGCCTACCATGGAGTCCTAGGTAGACCGGCCCTGAAAGAACTTTGGGCCGTAACGTCCATTTACCACCTCTGCATGAAATTTTCTACTGAGAGAGGCTTAGCCACTGTACGAGACAACCAGCCCGGGGCTAGAAAATGCTACAGGAATGCCTTGAGAAAGGCAAAGAAGAAAGAAATGAACATTACGTTCTTAGACGTTGAAATGACAAAAGCCTTGGAAGAGGCACCAGATGATACCACAATAATAGAAGCGACGTCCTCGAAAACATCGATCCAAGAGTAACGAGAGTTAACTCCCAAACATCATCAATCGAGGAGCAGGAATGTTTTGAGGCAGATCCTAATGACCTAACAAGAAGGCTCCAAGTAGGAAAAGACCTTCTCGGGGAATCCAAGATGGGTTCTAAAAAGGTTCCTTTGCCACAATCTAGATATTTTCGCGTGGAAACACGAGGATATGGTTGGGATCAACCCAAAGGTAAGTTGTCACCACCTCAACGTCGATCCTAAATTTCTATCGCATCGGCAGAAGCGGAGGCTATTAAACCCAAAAAATACGAGGCCTTGAAAGAATAGGTGGAGAAATTCCTACTAAGCAAATTCATACGAGAGGCCCGATATCCTAAGCGGATCTCCAATCCGGTCCTAGTGAACAAACCAGGTGGAAAGATGAAGATTTGCATAGATTTCTCCAACCTTAACATGACCTAAGGATAGCTTTTCGTTGCCTCGGATTGATTAGCTAGTGGATGCCACTTCTGGGCATGAGCTCCTAAGCTTCCTGGATGCCTATTCAGGCTATAATCAGATCTCCATGTATCCACTGAACGAGTAGCACACATCGTTCATTATGGATAAGGGCCTCTATTGCTACAAAGTCATGCCCTTCAGCTTGAAAAATGCTGGGGCAACTTACCAGATGCTCGTCAACAAAATGTTTGCCAACCAGCTCGGTTCCACCATGGAATTATATGTGGACGACAATGCTAGTTAAGAGCTTGAAGATCAAGACCATGTGCAACACTTGGAAAAGACTTTCGAGATCCTTAGGGCCTACAGAATGAGGCTCAATCCTCTAAAATGCGTCTTCGGAGTTGCCTCTGGAAAGTTCCTATGCTATATGGTAAACCAAAGGGCGATCGAGGCTAACCCAAAGAAGATTAAAGTATTAATCGAAATAAAGTCACCGAGGAGGCCAAAAGATGTGCAATGCCTCATTAGATGGATGGTAGCCCTTAGTAGGTTTGTCTCTAAAGCTACCGATAAGTGCCTCCCCTTCTTCAAAATCTTGAAAAGCGGTAACCAATTTGAATGGAAAAATGAATGCGATGTTGCGTTCCAGACCATAAAACAACACTTCAGCCATGCTCTCTTGCTATCAAAGCTGAAATTAAGAGAAGCCTTGTTGCTCTACCTAGTTGTATCCTCTGAGTTAGTGAGCTCGGTCCTAATCCGAGAAGAAGAACACCAGCTGCCTGTTTACTACGTGAGCAAGCTCCTTCTAGGAGCAGAGATGCACTATCTAGACATGGAGAAGCTAGCGTTATCGCTCATCACCACCTCTAAAAAACTGAGGCCTTACTTCCTGGCCCACAGCATCCACGTCCTAACCAACTTTCCTCTGAGACAAGTAATGCTAATGCCTAACGTCTCAGGAAGACTATTGAAATGGGCCGTTGAACTTAGCCATTTGACATTATCTTTAAGCCTAGAACATCCATCAAAGGACAGGCACTCACCGACTTCATGGTTGAATTTACTAGACCTCCCGAAGAAGACATTTCGATGACACCGGTGAAAAGTTCCCACGTGGTGTCTCTTCGTCGACGGGTCCTCAGGAGACACGAGGTTCGGTGCTGGGGTGGTTCTTACCAACCCAGAAGGCCATAAGCTAAATTGTGCGATTAGGTTCGGCTTTAAAGCCTCGGACAATGTCACAGAATACAAGGCCTTGCTATTTGGTATTCGCCTGGCCAAGAAAATTAAAGTACCAAGTCTCTCTGTGGCAAGTGACTCCCAACTAATTATGAGCCAGGTGAACGGGAGCTTCGCCATTAATGAAAGAAGTATGGCTTCGTACCTAAAATTGGTGAGGAATCTTATCCATTGCTTTGAGAAATTCGAACTGATCCAAATACCTAGGGTTGATAACGCCAATGCTGATGTACTGTCTAAACTAGCAAGCAGCAAAGACTTGGAGCTCCTCAAGCTGGTTCTCATCAAACACCTCAGCAAGCCCTTCATAGAGGTTGTCACAGAGGTAATGTGGATCGAAGAGACCTCCACTTGGATGGATCCCATCCTTGCATTTTTGAAAAACCAAACCTTCCCTGCCGATATGGAAGAGGCTAGAAAATAAAGAAGAATAGTAGCACACTTCGTGTTGTCTGACGACGTCCTATACAAACAAAGATATTCCATGCCCCTACTCAGGTGCGTCGGAATCAATGATGAGTAGTACATCCTCGGAAAAGTCCACGAGGGAATATGTGGCAACTACACGAGTGGCTTGGCCCTAGCCAAAAAGGTCCTCAAACAAGGGTGCTTATGACCATCTTTAAAGAAAGATTCCTTACTCTACGCAAGGAGATGTGATAAGTGCCAACGCTTCGCAACAATTCCTCGACAGCCTCATCAAGAACTAACCACAGTATCTAACCCCTGGCCCTTCGCCAAATGGAGAATTGATTTATAAGCCATATGCCTATAGGAAGAGGCAATGCGTGCCATGCATTGGTCGCCACTGACTATTTCACAAAGTGGGTCGAGACAAAGTCAATGACAAAGATTACCGAGGCAAACACCTCCAAGTTTATATGGAAAAACATCATCTACAAGTTCGGAATCCCCAACTCTCTAGTTTCTAACAATGGAAAACAATTCGATAACAAGAAAGTCAGAAACCTATGCGAGGAATTAGGAATCGCCAAGCACTTCTCCAACCCACATCACTTTCAAGCTAATGTTCAGGTGGAGGCTATGAACAAGACAATCAAGTATACATTCAAGCGAAAACTAGATGCGTCGAAATGGGCTTGGGTCGAGGAGCTCCCACATCTACTCTGGGCAATCCGAACTATCGCGATGACACCAATAGGAAAAACTCCTTTTTCTATAGCATATGGGTCTGAAGCTATGAGCCCAATAGAAATAGGCATCTCTTCGCCTCGACGCTTTCTTTTCAACAAGGACAACAACGATGATTTTATGAGAACTAGTCTCAACCAACTAGGGGAGAGAATGGACGATTCCCAAGTTAAGCTAGCCTCTTATCAAATGGAGATGGCCATATATTTCAACAAGAAGGTAAAGAAGAGATCCTTCCACCTCGGCGACCTGGTTGTACGAAGTGTTTTCCTATCCTCCAAAGAATCGGGGTTGGAATCCTAGGTCCCAATTGGGAAGGCCCTTATCATGTCACGTGGGAAATATATTCTTGCATGTACTATATCGAAGACTTAGATGTCAAACAACAGGCTTATCCTTATAATGCCGAGTATCTACGTCGATACTATCAGTAAAGATTGGAAGACGAATACTTCGTTCTACTTTTTGTACCAAGCCTATGATTCATTTGCTTATGCCTTGATAGCAATCTTATTTCGATTATGAATATATACTTTATTGTTTACCATGGCTCCATTGGTTAATTAACATCAGAAGGTGAAGCCTTTACAATCACGTTATAATGAAAGAACCAAGTTTGTTCAAAATAAAGACATTACATTTATCAAGAGAATAGATAAGCACATACTTTATTTCATACTCAAGAAATTACAAAGTGCCTCGCCCGAGGAGTCAATACATTAAAACTCAGACCTCCTCGCCCTCAAAGTCGGAAGGAGAAAACTTAGACTCTAAAGAAGAGAGGTCTAGGTCGGGGTGCTTAGACCTAAGGGCCACAAGTACCTCCTGATGCCCAACCCTAGCAAAATAGTCAGAAAAATTGGTATAAGCATCGGTATTATGAAAATTGGCCACGAATTCTGCCTCAGCATTCTCCAACTTCACCACCGATTCTTCTAACTTCACCCCAACTCTTTTCACTCCGTCTCGGAGGCCTCTAAACCCTTCTTCAAATCCTCCATCTCGAATCTAAGTGATGCAATCTCCTCGCACAGACGGGTCAGCTCAAGTGCGTGGGAATCATTTTCGTCATTCAACTTCCGCCTCTCCTCGTTTGCCACCCCAAGGGCCTCAATAGTTATTCTCTAGGCAGCGTTGACATTATCCAACTTCTTCACGTATACATTGGAATCGGATTCTTTTATGTTGGCTTAGAGCTATTCACATGTTGTGCGCATGCTCTCCACAACCATCTACACCTTTATCACCTCCTTATGTTCTTCCTCTTGAAGCATCTACCTTCCATCATTTATATTGCTCACCGCCAAATGTCCCGTAGCTTGCATCCATCGCCAACCAATCCTCATAGCCGCCGCCCATCATATCTTCCACTCTCCATGGGAAGCAAAATCCTCCCACTAGGGATTAAAGTATTTCAAAAACCTAGGGCCCCAAGGCAGGGTAAAATGGGAGGCTATTGACAAAGATCGTCCCAGACGCGTGCCGGGGCTCCAATCGGGTTTTTGTAGCTTTTTCTTCAATTCCAGGTCACCTATTTAGTCTAAGGCTTGGAAGGAGGAGCGTCCAACACCACTACCCCAGACAATGTGACGGTGAGAGTCCTCAGGAAATGGGCAGGATTGCATAGGACATCGTCCTCAATTTAAATCACCTTTTTCCTCGGGTTAGTGAAAGGTGCTGCAGTCGGCAACTTATTCCTTGGACATTCTTGGACTGAGGCCTTTCTTTTTTTCGTCGAGGCACCACATTTCGGTGGCCTCATTTCATTAGTTTTCTCCTTTTTCCTGCCGCCTCCGACCGACCTCCTCAATAGCCTTCTTCTGCCGGGCATCCTCCGAGGAGCCAGGTGCCAAAGACCTCGACTTGGAGCCCGTAAGTTTCTCCAATATAGGCCTCAGATGTTTGCCTTGCTCGATATCGGCCATCAAGAGAAAGAAAATTAGGAAAACTAATAACTGGGGTAAATAATCAAACCTAGGCGAAGTTGTTTACCTCTAGAAGCCATAAGCCCGAGTTCAATCAAGAAACGATGCCTATTTAGGAGAAAGTCGTGCCTCCTATTTGCTAGAGCAGTCTAGTATATAAACTAAAGCACCTCGAGCTGATCAGAATTCAACTCACACCGAAGAAGAGCGTCTGCAAAAAAGAAATGAGAATCAAATAATGCACGAAATCAAGGACAACCAGGTCGTATCATCCCCATCCCACACATTGGCTATTCCGTAAACACTTGGAACATCTAGGTCCGGTTCAGGATCGTCGATCACCCTCTGTCAATTCTCATTTACTCAGAACCATGATTCTTTCCATTGCTTGATGGAGGAGGGACAATCAGTGACAACTGATTATGGGTCTCCCTATGGGCAGAAATAATACCAACCCGGCTCTTCCTCTTTGCCTTTCTTCTTCGGCATCTTCTTAGTTAGATACACCGTCTAGAAGACGTGAGGGCATCTCCAAACCCAACGAATGCTTGAACCATAGGTACAAGCCCCTAACCATTTGACTCCATCCATTCGAAGACACCTGCGTGGGGCTAATCCATAGGCCCTCAGGATCTTCAAAAAAAATAGATATTGAAGAAGTCGCAAACCATCCATGAAGGTATGCAGATGCAAGGCAGTACATCCCCTCCTCGAAAAGCAAGCTCGTTCATTGGGTCCCGGGAGTTTCAACTCGACATCATTAGGAACCCCATATGCCTCTCTTAGGGAGACTAAATCTGACTTCACCATTATTGACGGGACATCCATAGCTGCCCACCTGATGGGAGTGACATTTGAGAGATTTCCACCTTAGGTCGACATGGAAGTCGATGTAATTGCAAACTCCTCGCCAGTAAAGGTGTCCACGCCCCAGATGGGCATCATATCGACAATAGATGGAGAGACAGATGGTGATGCTTTCCCTCACCTCATCCAGAAACCTCTCCTTCAACGGGGTTTGGGGACATTGTTAAAACACAAGAAAAGGAAAAATAAGAGATGATTTAGGAGAGATGTTTACCTAATACTAGGTCTTCAACGGAGATGCTGCCAGAAAAGTAAACCCCGGGTAACTGTTGCCGGAATATAAGGGCTTTCGGTATTCTTCAAAGACTCCATCTCAAATATCATGCAAGAAAATGAAGATTGTGAAACAAATCCCCTATATAAAGACAACAGACATCAAATGTCCACCAATGGATCTTTTCAAGATCCATCCACGCCATACAAACTACTAAGAACATCCAAGCCCTTGAATTCCAACTTATACCAATGGTCATCTAAGTTAATGGCCACGATGCTTGCGTGTTACTCACGAGTACATAATTACTTATTTTCTTGGCAAAATCAAAGCTCCCAAAATTAAAAAGCCATCATTACCTGCAGCTTTCTTTTCACCACGTCTAAAGAGACGTGTGGCAGTAAGCTCAATCATCACGCTCCTCGTGGACTCTACCATTAATGCGTGAGCAGGTAGCCCCTCCTTCCTTTGAACGCCTCTGCCGAGAAGCCTCTCCCACCTGGGACTCGGATCCTCCGCAGATAGCCTCTCTTTCCTTTAGAAACACCTCTACCAATAAGCCTCTCCCACCTAGGAATAGGTTCTTCCGTAGCAAGCCTCTCCATCTTTGGAGACGCGCTTCTGCTACAAACCCTATTCCACCTGGGACTCAGCTCCTCCGTAAACAACCTCTCCTTCCTTTGGAAACGCCTCTGCCTTCCGCAACAAGCTCAACACCTCATATAAATAATAGAAGTCTTGACCTTGTGAGACTAACTCTCTTCTAATTTTACAATTGGGGACATGCCATTTTCCAAACTCAACAGCATTGCCTCTTTACCAAGTCCAGCACCCCTCATAAATAATAGAGGTCTTGAACTTGGGAGACTATTGTTACACCCCAATCCCACCAACCGTTCTACATGGGCAAGACAATCCCACTTTTTCTCCATGTAGGCGTGGTCAAAGTCAACCTATTTTGATTCAACCCTCTCTCTGAAGCTATTTGTGCTGAGGAGGTTAAACAACCGAGGATATTTGTGCCAAGGAGCTAGGACAACCTAGGTTGTCAAATTCTGTCCTTGATTGCATGTTAATTTTCTCCTAACACGCTACAAGTCAGACCCAAAAAGACCGATGGGACAACCTACAAAAGGCAGCTTGTCACCATCGTAGCCTCTTAGGTTGCAGCTGAAAGAGACTCCCACATTAATGCTAATGATGTGACACACAAGACGTGGCTCTAGAGCTCTTTGGATCAAGCCACGTGTTGCGAATCGAATGGAGGACAATCTAATAGAATTTGTCTATAAGTACCAAACTCGTTTTCACAAGAAAGAGATATTGAAATCATTACTCTCACAAGAAATATCAAGTCCTCTATACTAATTATCCTTCAAGTGTTATAACCAACTAAGAAATCCTTAGTTAGAGGCCCTCAAGCTATTACCTCCACTATAATATGTTTCTCTTTATCTTTTGTTACATATCCAATCAATCTTATGTATATTTACATGGTTGAATAAACTACGTGGCAGTCCAAGCAAGAGGAGAAATACACGTAGGAAAAGGAGGAGTGGGGTTTCTGTTGACAGCCACTTTTGAAGGTCAACAATAGTATATTTTTATTGATAATATTAAATTTAAACTGAATGAAACTCGTGACAAATGAAAAAGAAATCAAATATTGTGTAATATAATTTAAAATATAACTTTATTAAGGTAAAATGATTTTTTCTATTAAAATTGAATTTATGGTAAATGAAACTTGTGGCAAATGACCCCAAAAAATCGAAAGTGTGTAATACTATAAATAAAACTATAAATTTTTTGAGATAAAGTAATATTTTCTATTTAAATTTTTGGTTTGGTAGTGATCCACCGTTAAACTAGTGACTTAGTGACTTGTCTGGATTAACTTACGTGTTGAGTATGATAACTAAGACCAAGCATCTGATACTTAATTGTGGAAATTCGACCCTTACGCCATTCTCCAAAAAAGTTTTGAAAAATACGGTCATTTTAAAAAAAATTGAGAAATGAACTTACTTTATATATCAAAATATGGGAGAGTAAAAATGGAAAATTGATTACTACAGTGCACAAACCCTAACTCTTGTTTACTCTTTGCAATTTCTGTCGAAATTTGGTCAAATTCTTTTACTAATCCATATTTTTTGTCCATTTCTTTTTTATTTTAACATTATAAGTTTAAACATGGTTGGAGAAGGTGAAACAATAGTTGCAGAATCTTCGGGGACAAAGAGGAAATGTACTAAAGTCAAAAGATCTTTGAAGAAGAAGAAAAATATTGCACAATGGGATTACAAACCAATGGTTAAGTTCAATTTATTCTTATTTCTTATGATTTTTTCGATTTTCTTTAATTTTTACATTTTAAGAGATTTTTTGCTTTGTGAAATCAAATTTCTGTTTTCCATTATTATTCAATTGATGATGTTACCTTTAGGAAAATCAGTGACAATGGTTGCTGTGTGAACCACTGCTTCAATTTTTACATTTTAGGAGATTTTTTGTTCTGTGAAATTGCGTTTCTGTTTTCCATTCTTAACTGATTGATGATGGTACCTTTAGGAAATCAATGACACATTGTAACTATTTCCAAATCAAAGACATATGAAAATCATATTAAAGTGCAATTTGATAGTATTCAAGTTCACCATCTTGTTTTTGTGTTTGTCCTCTATACAAATATGTCAATTCATATTCCAAATGTAATAAGTTTGAACATGTAAACTAACAAATAAATGGTATGATCACTGTTTTTGAGATGTATGTCACTTTTAAAATATGTATGTCACTTTTTGGAGATGTTTATTACTTTCTACTTAAAAAGTGATAGAGTATGTCACTTTTATTTAATATATAAATGCAATAAGTTTGAATATGCAAACTAACAAATAGATAGTATGATCACTGTTTTTTGAGATCTATATCACTTTTAAAGAGATGTATGCTACATTTTTAGATCTATATCACTTTTAAGAGATGTATGTCACTTTTCCTTTTATTCAATATATGGTATTAAAAGTCAGTACATATTCCAAATACAATAAGTTTGAATATACAAATTAACAAATAGATGGTATGATCACTTTTTTTTTTTTTTAGATGTATGTCACTGAGATGTATCACATTTTTAGATCTATATCACTTTTAAAAGATGTATGCCACTTTTTGGAGATGTTTGTCACTTTTACTTAAAAAGTGACAGATCATGTCACTTTTATTTAATTGATGGTTTTCAAGTTCACCAACCTGTTTTTTGTGTTTGCCTTATACGAAAATATGTCACTTGTGTCTTGATATGCTAGTTTATATTCTAAATTTAATAAGTTTGAACATGCAAACTAACAAATAGATGGTATGATTACTATTTTTTGAGATGTATATCACTTTTTTATATCTATATCACTTTTAAGAGATGTATGCCACTTTTTGGAGATGTTTGTCACTTTTTACTTAAAAAGTGACAAAGCATGTCACTTTTATTTAATATATAAATACAATAAGTTTAAACATGCAAACTAACAAATAGATAGTATAATCAATATTTTTTGAGATGTATGTCCCTTTTAAAGAGATGTATGTCACATTTTTAGATCTATATCACTTTTTGGAGTTGTTTGTCACTTTTACTTTTATTTAATATATGGTATTAATAGTTAGTACATATTCTAAATGCAATAAGTTTGAACATACAAACTAACAAATAGATAGTATGATAATTTTTTTGATATATATGTCACTTTTAAAGAGATGTATATCACATTTTAGATATATATATATCACTTTTAAGAGATGTATACCACTTTTTTTAGAAATGTTTGTCACTTTTTGGAGATGTTTGTCACTTTTACTTAAAAAGTGACACATCATATCACTTTTATTTAATTGATGGTATTCAAGTTCACCAATATAACGATCGAAAATTTTTTTGTTGAAATTTAAAATTTTATAAAAAATAAATTTCAATTTTTTGCATCATTGCGAACTTCCTAGTACATTTTAAACACTTTAGTCGTGTTAGATTTTTTTTTTACGTATTTGCTATATCTTTAGTGTAAAACAAAAATTTTTTTGTCAATAACCAAACCAATTTTTTTATGTTAATTAAATACCCAAACATCCTCTAAACTCATGGCAAATTAAACCCCAAAACAGCCCCTAAAATCTAAATTTTTAAACATCTATGATCTCCTCATTACAACCCATTTCCTACCCATTTTCCACATATCTTCCACCCTCTATTTTCAACCATTTTACCATCAGAAAAATGTCCCAAGTTACCTCTCTTCATTGCCAAAAAACGAGCCCAAGATCTTCCTAAAACTGCTCCATTATCAGTGATGAAATCAGCTACTTAGTCCATTCCCCCCTCCCTAATTGTTCAACCACCAATTTACAGTTATTCAATCCCATTTCCAGCCCTCTCTTCTACTCCATAAACCATCCATTTTCCCTCTTTTTGATGAAGAAAAACCGTCCCAAGACCCCCCCTCATTAGCTACAAAAAATCCATCCCGAAAGAGCTCCTCTAAGAAGATAGAAAACTGTCCCACTACTACCCCAAAAACTCAGAAAAAAGCCCCATTTAGCCCCACTAATCAAACAATTTATTCTCCCACTTATATACCACTAAACCTACTTCCATTGCTGCCAAAAATTGCCTTGATTAGCCCCTTTTACTGAAGAAAAATCGTGCCTGAGGTCTGCATTTTTCAGCTAGCAAATTGTCTATTTTCTCTCCCAGTTTTCGGCCATTTTAAAGTTCCGTTTCCTCTTTTTATTTTAAGCAAACTAACACCCATTTCATTCATTATTTTTGCCCTCTTTTTGTCCAGATTTTGGCCATAAGTTCTCTTGTTTCCCTATTTTTAGTCCCCACAAATATAATTCAGCAGCCCATCTTCTTTTATTTAATTTTTTGCCCCAACACCTACCTTCCATACTCGAATTTTATAATCAGATTCTACATGTATTTCTTATACATTTCAGCCTCCAAAAGTAGTCATTCAATACCTTATTTTTTCTTCATCATTTTTTCCTCTTTTCTATCCAAAGACCCGGCTTCAACAATATAAAATCAGCAGTCCTTTTTGCGTGTCAATTTTGCTCCTATTTCAGCCCATATTTTCAGCCAACAAGATCATATTTTCCTTCTTTTTTCCCTTCTATTTTAGTTACTCAAACCACACTACTTCACACAGACTTTGTAAATAAAAAAGGCAAAGACACGGAGTTATTATTTTGAGGAAAGATGCATCCATTCTTTACATTTCAACTCAACCAAAAGCTACGAATTTACAGGGTAGTTTCTTGTATTACCAATTTTCATTCTATGATTTTTAAATAGAGAAGATATTATATGAATGCCATGCTAAATGTCAAAGTCGGAACTATATAATTGTAATTGAAGGTAATCACATATGTATGTTAATGATTGAAGGTAATCACTTTTATATAAATGGTTGGCATATCGCAATTTAATTCCATATATTTTCTCACGTGTTAGTATATGTCACTACTGAGTGTTTCTTATGAATTACTCACCCCAAAATGAACAAATTTTCAAATTGAAATAGTTCGCGTTGATGCGATGGCGTAGGCTAGCGAACATGAAGTGAAATTACTTTATTAAAATTAGGTTTTGACATCGAGATGATCGAGCCAATTATGATGTAAATATTATAATTTAGATGTTGGTTTTTAAGAATTTTATCATGTAACGTACATGGAAAACAAGACGTTGGTTTAATTCTCTTTTAAAATTTTAAGATAGAATTTATCTCGTTTTACATTTTGAAATTTTAGCTTTCTACCCCTACTTTGAAAACTCTTAAATTTCTGTAAGTTTGGAGTTTTTGAATGAAATCTGATGATAAATATTTTCTCCTCCTCCGAGCACGGCGGCGATAGTAGTGGAGACCTGTAAAAGGTGGCGGGGCTTTTTTTTTTGTGTCCACTCTGGTGTGATAATTAGTATTTGATTAAACTTAAATATACAGAATAACAATATTAAGTATGTGTGCTGTGTTTTTACTTGGGGGTTGGCCTCTATTTATATGGGTGGCCTACAGTTATAGTCTTTAATAGTTTTTAATGGTATGTGTCCTTTCATCTTCCTCATTATTAGGAGTTAATAAGAGATGTTTCATCTTTCCAACTACCAGTGGTTACTATCAGTCTTTAGGTTGCCTGTCTGGCTAACCTAATGACAATTAGGTTATTATTGTCTATTTGTAGGAGGCGAGCTTATGAGACTAACGAGGCAGGCGTGCCAGGACGTGCCACTATTGGCAGACAACATATAGCAGCTGTCATTATCATCATAATCTCTCTACTTTTCATAGACTATCGTCAATAAGAAGTAGAAATAATCTAATGTACCTACTTTTCTCTAAAATTTTCAGACAGAGGCTTATCATATTGATTTTAAACAGAGGCTTATCACCTTGTTTTTAGACAGAGTCACGTCACCTTGATTTTTAAGTAGAGGATCATCACCTTATTTTTCAGACAGGTTCATTGCCTTGTTTTTCAGACAGGGGCTTATCGCCTTGATTTTTAAATAGAGGCTAATCGCCTTATTTTTCAGACTGAGGCTAATCACCTTAATTTTTAAACAGAGGCTCATTGTTTTGTTTTTTAGACAGGCTCATCGAATCACTTTGTTTTTCAGATAGGACTTATCATCTAGTCTTATTTTTCAGACAGGACTCATCGCATAACCTTGTTTTTTCAGACAGAGAGCTCATCACCTCGTCTTATTTTTCAGACAATACTCATCGCCTAGCTTTGTTTTTTAGATAGGACTCATCGCCTCACCTCTTTTTTTTCGAGTCTCATCGGCTTGCCTCGCCTCACCTCGCCTAGCCTCTCAGACAGGACTCATCACCTAGTCTTGTTTTTCAGACAGGACTCATCACCTCGCCTCTTTTTTTTTCTAAGGCTCATCGCCTCACCTCGCATCATTTTTTTTAGCCAAGGCTTGTTGCCTCATTTGACTATTGCAGTAGTTGAGAATGTTTTTATTGCAAGTTAGGTCCAGTAGGTGCACTAGGACTTTCTAGCTAGTCTGATAATTCTTTGGTATCCTCATCATTTATCTGCCTTAGATGATTCATTTTCTGCTTGCCTTTATCATCTCGAGGTTTGAGCTCATTATGAGTCTTCATTTTGTTAGACTCAGGTTCTTTTCAATCTTTCATGCTTTTGTAATAAAATATACTTTCTCAATGTCTACATACTTATCCCTTCTCCTTAGTAACTCGTGCATCGTATCCGACGGGTTTTTGAGAGTGACATCTTGAAAAAGTGACTTCGAATTCCACTCATCATGGCAGTAACTACAGCAAACATCTGCAGATCTTTGATTTCTAGTGTGGCCCTATTAAACTATGCAATAATTCTTCTTAGTGCATTTGCTTTTGGTAAAGTATCCAGCAAACTGCTTAGAAAAATCATCAAACATGTAGATGGATTTTGAAGGAAGGGTTATCACCCAGTCCCTTGCCTACCACCTAAGTGTTGTTGGAAAGCCCTGTACATAATAGCATTTGGGGTAACACGTAATCTTATCAAATCAACAAATGTCCTGAGGTGATCAACAGGGTTAGATGACTCGTCATACTTTTCCATCTTTGGTTGTTCAAAGTCTTGTGGTAAATGGAACAACCATCACTTCTTTAAAAAAAGGTTCTTCTTCCAATACCATAGATTGTTGCTTACTATTTTTTTTAGACATAGCCTCTGCTATTTTCTGACCCATCATGTCTTCTAACTGTTGCTCGAGACCTAACAATGGTGTCTCACCTAACGTACGCATGGGCACCCATGACGGTTGTCCCCAATGTAGATTTTGGCTAGATGTCAATGAATTGAAGTGGGGTGCAGAATGTGGAGCCAACGAAACTGGAGCATGCGGTCGAACTGTCGTTGGTGGTGTTTCTATTGCTAGAAAGTTAGGAGCTTAGGGAGGAGCCCTTGGTGGTGAGGAACTCGTACTAGTGGAGCCAAATAAATTGGAGCCAGTGGAGGCTGCCGTTGGTAGAGGTGTCAACCGGCCGACCCGCCTCCGATGAGGCCCCAGAACAACTCGCGTTCGAAAAGCCCGCACCATCACAGGGTTGTGGGCGGGTCGGCCCAGCCCAAAAATTTTTTCAAAAGCCCGGCCCACCCATTGGCCCATACGGGTTGAGCCCATATGGACCGCGGTTCGATCCGGTTCGACCCGTATGAATAAAAAATTAATTTTTTTGAAATTACTAAAAAAATTTAGTTACTTATTGTAATTAAAAAAAAATGTTTACATATATAACAAAAAATGTGTTAAATTACTAAATAAAAAATAAATAACAATGATAAATTCACATTTGTTAATTTTTTAATTCAATTTCTATTTTTTATTTATATATTTAAAGACTAAAACGTGAATGCATCTGTCATATCTTTCACTTTAAACGGCTCTCTGCCATTTGTTTTTTATTTTTTTTTAAATATCATTTCAAATATGAAAGTTTGAATTTTCTGCCCATTTTTTTTTAAAAATCAAAGCGGTTCACTTGACCGGCCCAGCGGGTTGGCCTCTTCGACCCGTGTGAATGGCCCGCGGGTTGGCCTTCTCGGCTCGTGAATGCCCGCTTGGTTCACGGGCCGGCTGCGGGCTGGGTCGAGGTCAGGTGGGATGCCGATCTTGGATTCGGCCCGCCCGCCTCTTGACACCTCTAGTCGTTGGTGGTGTTTCCATTGTTGGAATGTTAGGAGCATGGGGAGGAGTCCTTGATGGTGAGTAATGATGGCAATGGGGTGGGTCCGACCTCGACCCACACCGCAACCCACGAATTCGAATAGCAGCCCTTTGACTTGCCAACTGCCATGGTTAATTTTTTTTAACCGAAAAATAACCTGACTTTTGAGGATTTTTCAGGAGTGGATGGAATTGTGGCTTGAATTTCAAGCACCATAGCACTGCCAGCAAAGGCAAACGTGATATGTCCTTATGCATTAAGGACTCGGATAACTGGATAATATAGCAGGTGTTATTTATTCTAAAAATGTAAATGGGTATGAGACCGAGCTAAGTAATTCAAGCAGTAGGGGTCTGCTTCTTCCACCGTGGAGAGTGTAGGGTTTGAACTTTGAAGGCACTTGAAATGAGCAAATGGTGATGATGACATCATGTTGAGACTTTGAGATAAACGTCCAATCAACCACCAAATAAGAAAATAGAGAGCAGAGAAAAATGTGAATGCCAGCTGCAACTTGAGGAAAAAGCCTAGTGTTGTGTCTATGATGAGATGAGACATAAATAGGCCCTTTTCTATCTTCACATAGCCATCAACCCTATAAATAACTATGTTTGAGTTACAAAGTTCTTGTTCCGTTATTCGGTCTGGATTTTTACCAAAATCTACTTTTTCTTGCACCATGTAGGACCCAATATTAAATAAAAATTCAATGTTAAATATGCAATCTGTACTTTGTCCCAATGACATCATCCTTTGTTTTCCTTAATGGCATAAATGCTCTTTGTTGGGAGAAAATAATTGATGAAGAAATCGATGGCTAAGGGTAAATTGGAAATTGAGACAAAGGTCATGTCACCATTATTGTTGGTATTAATGAGTGTCCAGTGGCCTCAATTTGTTTATTCTAATTTTAAGTCCAACGGTCAAATTTTGGATTAAAAATTGATAAAAAGTCTAGATCGAACAAGCACAAAATATAACTATAAGGATGATATCATCTCATGGACCGAGCTAAGTAATTCAAATTTTTTTAGGGACGGGTAACGAGATGGGCGGCGGGGCCACCCCGGAACATTGGTGGGGTAGAATTTTCTATCCCGGACCCGCTCCTATTACCCGTTTAAGTGAGGGAGACGGGACAGCCCAGGGTGGGACAGGGCGCGGGGCGGGTCCGGGTCGACGGGTATTTTTACCATCCTTAGTAGTGAGAGCCATATTGGTGGAGGGCTAGAACCCTAGGGTAGAACATTTAGCAATGAAGGTCCTACCGGTGGAAAGTTAGGACTACATGGTGGGCGATAAAAAACCGCAAAGATTCCGATCTTGGAATAGAGCTGTTAAGGCCACCACCTAAACTTGCAGTGCTCGTAAGTTGAGCGACAGAGGCAAATTATTGTTGTGGGTGATTAGTGGCGGCGTTAGACTTAGTGTCTACATCATCGATGGAGGTTGGTGGAGCGGTTACATTTCTAGCTCTTCTAGTTCGAGCCATGACTTCTTGTGCAAATTCCCACAGACGGCGCCACTTGATGATAAATATTTTCTCCTCCTCCGAATTGATGATAAATATATTCTAAGTCCTCCGAGCATGGTGGCGACAGTGGTGGAGACTTGCAAAAGGTGGCGGGACTTCTTTCCCCTGCGTCCACTCCGGAATGTGATAATCAGTGTTTGATTAAATTCAAATATGTATAATAATAATATTGAGTATGTATGATGTGTTTTTACCTAGGGGTTGTCCTCTATTTATATGGGTTGCTGCTAGTTATAGCATTTAATGACCATTAATGGCATGTGTCCTTTTATCTCTCTTATTATTAGGAGTTAATGATGGATGTTTCATCTTCTCAAATGTCGATGATGACTGTCAGTCTTTGGGTTGCTTATCTAGCTAACCTAACGACATTTTATTGTTGTCTATTTGTAGGAAGCAAGCTTATGAGACCAACGAGGCGAAGCGAGCCGATGAGGCCGAGCGAATCGTTGAGGCGGGCGTGCCAGGACGTACTACTATTGACAAACAACATATAGCAGCTTGTCATTATTTCTATCATCAAAATCAGTGGCTATGGAATGCCTTATATAAGGCCTAATGGGAGCAATTGGAATCATTCAAAAATTCCATCGCATGAATTTATTATGAACATTTTAGCGGGCTGAGCACCTAGGACAGTTTTTCAAACAACTTCGGCCAACATTTTCATGTAACAAACGATGTAGCTAAGGTCTAAAATTTTAACATGTTTTAGTCTATAATTCCAAGTATCTAAAGTTCAATTTTTATAATATTTAGAATTCGTTTAGATGGTCAGATAAACTGTGGCGACACTTATCACGATATATGTAAAAACCTTAAAAATTAGAAGTAAATTCTTTTTCCCTTGCGCGCTTGTTATTTTTCACAATGGTTTTTTTTTTAAACCCTTTAAGGGCATGCGAAATATTATTTGGAGTTGTCAAACATTATTTAGAAATTACTTTAGTGACCCTCTGGGTTGAGAAAATTCGGACGTTACACCAACCTGTTTTTTGTGTTTGTCCTATATGAAAATATGCCACTTCTAGCTTTATATGCTAGTTCATATTCTAAATACAATAACTATAGACATGCAAACTAACAAATAAATGGTATGATTACTATTTTTTGAGATGTATGTCATTTTTTTTATATTTATGTCATTTTAAGAGATGTATGTCACTTTTTGAGATGTTTGTTACTTTTTACTTAAAAAGTGACAGTAAGTAAAAACTGACAGAGCGTGTCACTTTTATTTAATATATAAATGTAATAAGTTTGAACAGGCAAACTAACAAATAGATGGTATGATCACTATTTTTTGAGATATATGTCACTTTTAAAGAATTGTATGTTAGATTTATATCACTTTTTGAAGATGTATGTCACTTTTACTTAAAAGTCACAGATCATGTCACTTTTACTTAAAAAGTCACATATCATGTCACTTTTATTTAATATATAGTATTAAAAGCCAGTTTATATTCCAAATGCATAAGTTTGAACATTTAAACTAACAAATAGATGATATGATCACTATTTTTTGAGATGTATGTCATTTTTTTTATATCTATGTCACTTTATAGATATGTTTGTCACTTTTACTTAAAAAGTGACAGACACTTTTATTTAATATATGTTCATTCTATAAAATTATTATTTGACTAACCATCTTTGTTATTTTTTTTTAGGACTGGGAGCTATTGATTGCCCAGGACTGTTGGTTTCCTCGTAAAGTGACCTTCTGCTCACCCTATATAGTGATCAAATGTCTAAAAGACAAGTTTACTGAAACTCAAAAGCAAATGTTTAGGAAAACATGCTTTAGACCATAAAAGAAACGATTCAGACTCAATTGATTGACCAATTGTTATTAAGGCAGTTGAAGCAACAAAACATTAATGAATTATGGATCAACATCAGTGGAAAACTTGCCAGATTTTCTGTTGAAGAATTTTGTCTAATGTCTGGCTTTCGGTGTGTGGGTAATGGTGATTTTGCCAAGTACCGAATGCATAATAGTACGATTGAGGATAGATATTTTAAGAAGTGTGATAGCATTTAAACAGAGTGTGTTGAAAATGTGTTTAAAGAGTTGTCATCTAATACATTAGACAAAAATGTGGTAGATATTTGGTATTATTTATCTTGTTTTGTCATTCTTATTTGCCTCATCATACCATAAATGTGTTGATGATTCAATTTTTTGACTTGTTAAGTCCGATGAAATGGAATCTTTTCCATGGGAGAAAGGAGTTATATAGTTTGACCTTGATGTCTCTCAAATGTGCATTCACCAAGAGGATCATGAAGTTAGATCCTTCAAAAAAAAAAAATTGGAGTATAGGCTTAATAGTTTTCTCCTTGCTTTCCAAGTTTGGATATACGAGACTATTCCTGCAATAGCTGAGAAAAAGTATTGTGTGAAGTACAAGCCATTGCTTTCTCGGATTTGAGTTAGAGTTCTAATGTGCATTTGACATCATTACAATTGAACAAACGTGTTTTTGACTTGATTAAAGTAAGCTCTATTTATTATTTATGCTATTTTTCTTTACGTTTTTCATCATTGTTTGTTATTTGTTTTGTTATTTTAAATTTATGGATATATGTTTTTGCAGTTGGAAGTTAATGATGTTAGGCCAAATGAAGAGAAGAATGAGGAGGCATACACTGATGTATTGTTTGTGAATTGCAAGTCTCAAGGGCAAGATGCTAATGATGACGACGACTTTGAGCATCTTATCCTATTATCTTTATGCCAACTGTATTGAAATCAATCATCACATTATGGTTACACCACACCATCCGACGGTTGATGTTACCAATCTCATTTTATATACGAGAATTCTATGCTGCTCGAAAAGATATCCTTTCTTTCATCTATGGGACGGTAGATCCACACTGAATCATTCCATTCGAAAGGGGAGGACGACAAAAGATAAGGTGTTTCGATTTGGACTCATGATTGCAGCCCAAGAACCATTAGTTGGTAATGGCAGTTCTTCAAAGTTGAAGAAAAAAAAGACAGTTGAGTTTTCTAAGCATTTATTTATCTTTTATTCTTATTATATCATTTTTGTTTATTATTTCTTATGATTTGTTTTTCTCTGCTTTTCGTATTTTCAGAGACATTCAAAATCGAATGAAGAAATCTTAAAACGTTTAGTGGAGATTGAGGTGAAACTTCAATCAAATGAAGTAATTTTGAAACGCTTGGCAGTGATTGAGGCAAAAATTGAATCAAATGACATGATTTTGAAATGTCTGACACATATAGAGTTGAAAATACAATCAAACGAAGAAATTCAAAATCGACTAGCAAAGCTTGAAATGAAAGTTCAATCTAATATTCAAATTGAGAAACAAATAAAAGAACTTGAAGAGAAAGTGAAATCAAATGAAGAAATTCTAGAACGGGTGACAAATGTTGAAAGCAAAGTGAATGATCTGCAAATGTTGAAGGTATGCTACCTTTTTATATCTATGTCACTTTTTAATAGATGTTGTTACTTTTTTAGATTTATGTCACTTTTAAGAGATGTATGTCACTTTTTAGATCTATATCACATTTTGGAGATGTTTGTCACTTTTTAGATCATTTTGTCACTTTTATTTATTTTTGTAAAAATGTTAAGAGAAATGAAATAGGGGATGACAAAATTGATGTAGTTGATTTGGAAACAACTCTATATGTAATGTTTGGAATTATATGTCCTTTAAAATGCTTTTTAGTAGATGAATTTGACTTTCTTTTCTTTTTTTTTTCATATTTGTCACTTTTTTAAAGATTTATGTCACTTTTTAAAAGATATATGTCACTTTTTTAGATATATGTCACTTTTTGGAGATGTATGTCACTTTTTATACGAATATGTATGTGACTTTTTATTTATTCTTATGTCTAGAATAGTGCGGAAAATGTAGCTAATGATACAAGGAACATGAAAAAGAATGTAACTGACTGTCTAAGATTTTCATTGGGTATTGAGTTTGATATGACTCGAAAAAGTATCGAGAGGCCAACTAAGACTATGGTGGAAAATGTATTATTCAATTTCAAATATATTGTATTTTTAATTTGAAATTTACTTTTTTTTTTTGTGCACTATATAATGTGACTTATTTATTTTGTATTCAATTTATTGATCAAGATTTAATAAATTTTAATGAAAATGACTGAAAGATTGTTGATGATGTTGCGGCTCATAATTTAACCGAAAAAATACATCAAGATGTATTATTTTCACATTTTATTTTGTGTTTTTATTTTGTTATATTTGTTGTTGCACTGCAAAAAGTGATCTTTTGTACGTTTTTGTTCAGACTGTTTGTGCATCGTCATCTAAAACCTTTGTGCGATTGATGTAAATGATGACGAGGTTGAATTGAAAAATGAGGATTGGCAAAAAATTGATGAAATTGCGACAGCTTTTTTAGCTAAACATAAACTTGAAGAGGCAATTGTTTGTTTGAATATTTTTCATTTGAGTGACTTACTTTTATGTTTTTGCACAATATAACTTGACACTTTTTAATATTTTTGCGACATTTTAGACTAATGATGAAGTATAGGGATGGCAAAAGGGCCGGAGTCTGGCACGTGAGTGGCCTGGGCCCATCTTTAGACGGGCCCAGACCAGGGTCGGATAAAAAAAACACGGGCCAAACCAAGCCAGCCAACGGACTGGCTCGTGGACCAAAGGGGACAAATTGGTCCCCAGCTTAAAGCTGGGGACCAATGTTGCAATTTCAAATGATGCAACAGTCAAATTTCAAATTTTTTCCTATAAATATCCCCATAAACTTTCAATATTCTTCACAAATTCACAAATCTCTCAACTTACATTTCTACAACAATCCAAAAAAATTATATTGTCAATATAAGCTCTTTTATTATGTAATTTATTGTTGAATTTTCACATTTCTAATCTTCTAGACTTCTATATTCCTACAATTTTAGTTATCTACAATTATACATTCTACATTCTACATTTCTACTATCTATAATTCTTCATGAATCAATACAATTTTGAAGGAAGTGCCGAGTCTATCGAAAACCAAATTCATGATGATTTTAGTGGTTTAAATGATGTTTCAATTCTAGAATTGGTGATGATTTTGGGATTGAAAACACTGGTCCAAGTATCGATTTAGATGATATCGACAAATAGTTAGAAATGACAAATATTGCTCAATCGACTACTAAATGAAGAGCCGTAAAACAAAAGGTTTGGTGTTAGAATCATTTCAAGTTAGTGCAGACCAGTGCAATCACGTAGATGGGCAACCAATTTTCAAGCCAGTTTGTAAATATTGTAAACAACACTTTGCATGGAAAAAGGTGGTGGAACGAGCCATCTAAACCGACATTTTCCTAAGTGTATGCAAAAGTACGGAAGAGTTGATACCAATCAAGCTCAACTACAGCTTCGGATCTTCATGGATGTACTAGTTCTTCTCTAAATCTTAACAACCGAGTTTATTCACATGAATCTATGCACCGAAAAGGCATGTGTCAGTTGGTGGCCAGTGGTGAGTTCCCACTTAGCATAGTGGAAAGCCCTCACTTTACACAGTTTGTACAAATGTATCTTCAACCAAAGTATATGCCATAGCATATGATATTTTTGTTTTTCTCTTCACTTTTGTCTTCTTTCTTTTGAAATCGCCAATTATTTTGAAACCCTCTTCACTTCTTGACAAGAAGAACTAGATCATCAAGTTCTTCATTACTCATGTTCGTGTTGGAGGATCCTTCATCGTTTGTCGATTTCAATGGAATTTGCCTCTTGGGAGGCTCATTAATCTCTTTTTGCTTTTTCTTGTTTTCTCATTCGTTTCGGTATTGTTGAGCTCATACGTCATCAACGTTCTATATAGCTCCTCCAATGGATAAGTGTTGACATCTTTTGTATTCTCTATCAACATCCTCAAGGAGTTCCAATCTTCCGAAAGAGACCTAAGCATTTTACACACAAGTTCACCATTAGTAAATTTTCAATCAAAGCCCTTAAGGCCATTAATAATATCGGTAAAGCGAGTAACCATATCTACTATAAGTTCATCTTGCTTCATAAAGAAAATTTCAAAATCTTTTGTCAATAAATTTATCTTAGTTTCTTTAACCTTGTTAGTACCTCAGTGAGTTATCTCTAATGCATGCCAAATATCATATGCGTAATCACATGTGCTAATACGATTAAACTCATTTTTATCTAAAGCACAATAAAGTAAGTTTTTGGCTCTAGCATTCAAACATAATTTTCTTTTATACTCTTCATCATATTCTTCTATAGGCTTAGGAGTAGTTTGATCTAGTTTATCATCAACTTTAATAATTTTTGTTGGCACATATGGACCAAACTCAGTAACTTCTCAAATGTTATAATCAATTGAATGAATATAAATCATCATTCTAGTTTTTCAATAATTGTAGTGGGTGCCATTAAAGAAGGAATGACTATTTGTAGAGTGTCCCTCAAGACTTTGAATATTTTGGTTAGCCATTACTCAAGATTGTATAATCTTTTTTTAAAAAAATGAGCACCTTGCTCTAATATAAATTGATAGCCCAAGAATAACTAACCAAGAGGGGGGTGAATTGGTTTTCTCAAACTTTTTCGTAAAATATTCTCAAAATAAGAAATTTAAGAAATAAAAATGAATCCACAAAAATATGAGCACAATGTAAATAAATAAAAGAGTAGAGAGAGTGCAAACAATATTTTTATGGAGGTTCGATCCAACCAATGATCTACGTCCCATATTACCAAGCTCTCCAATACGAGCACAGCTTTTCCACTATTTTGATTGACTTATAGCGCAATCCAAACCCTTACAATGTATCCGGTGACTTACAAACAAGGAGCACTGATCTTTATACAATATTGAGTTTTCAAAAGATCTCAATACGACCCAAAGATATAAAAAAATAGATTTGAGAATGTATTTCTCTCTTGATGAATGATAAATACAAGTTTAGTTTTAAGAGAGACTAAGATTTTAATGAATAGCAATAGATGAGAAAGTTCAAGTGTTAGAAGAAAATTTTGTTGATAATGATGAATCAAAAGTTTGATTTGATCAAACAAAGTTTTTCAATGAGTGATATTGAAGATATAAATGCAATGAAGCTTAGAATAAATTTTTTCAATATGAATCTCTCTATAAATGCTCTTATAAGTGTTGTCGAATGATAATAAATGAAGAGGTATTTATAGAGATCAATTTTCGTCACTTTCTATTGAAACGGATGACTGGTCAAACGGTCAGAACTAGCCGTTGGAACAGAAAAAATAAGAACAGACACTTTTTAGAAAATGACAGTCAGACGTATGACTATTTCACCCAAACGGTCGACCGGTTAGACTGGTTCATCAAACGGATGACCAATTCCACAATTTTGAAATTTTGATTTTTGGCTTTGATAAAAGTATTTTATGGAAGTGATAATGACATACATTTTGTGCAAAAAAATATTTTGAGTTTTCATTCATTTAATTGCTAAAAATCAAAAGTTAATACAATTACAATTTTATCTAGAAATCTATTCTTCGATCTTGATTTTCGAATCTTGAACTTCAGATTTTGAGATACTTGAACTCTTGTATTGATTTTAACTTGATCTTGACATTGCATGAGAGTTCGATTTGTAGCGCTTTAAATATTACTTGAAAATAGATTGTTAGTAAACATAACTAATTTGTTTGTTATAATCATAACATTAAGGTTTAAAGTTAACTATAGGTCAACAACTTTTTACTAAAAAAATTATGTCATTTTTATTGTAACTATGTCACTTTTTATAAGTATATCACTTTTTACTATAAGCTTTTTTTTTAATTAGATTAAATTAACTGCATGTTACAATTCTTATACCAGTGTAATTGTATGTGACATCTCTTTTTTTAATACAGAGTTAAACATTTCAATGATGAGAATACTACTATTCGTCCTTTCTTCTACTTTAGTGATATTCCAATTTCATTCTAAAATGTGGTGGTATGAATTAGTAACAACTAATGAGATTTTAGATGACACAGTAAGTAAGTTTTTGTTTGTTAGTTGTTTGGTTTAAGGTTTATGTATATAATTTATTAATACATTGCTTATTGTTTTTATACACTTGTTTTGTAGCATATGGATGTGTGTTTTTATTATCTAGTGGAAAATGTTGAGGTATGGACATGGTATAAACATCAAGGCTACAACTACGGACTTTGCCTCTGACATCCAAGTTAGTGGATTGTATAATGATTTTTTGAAAGATCTATTAGTCCTTATGAAGCAAACTTATCTTTTCTTATATCCAATTGAATTGTACATGCCTTGCAACACAAGTTGGCGTGATGTTGACCATGTCCTTATGCCTTTGAGGATGTTTAACTAAGCTCATTGGATTCTATGCCATTTTGGCATCAAGGAGATGTGTTTGAATGTATATAATTCCTACAATAAGATAATCAAAAATCCTGCTGTACTTGAAGCTGCTCAACCATTTTCAGTTATGATTTATCATCTTCTGTTTAACATTGGGTTCTTTGAGGGCAAAAACATTCCAAAACAAGAGACACTAAAACCACTTATTGTAAAGATGGTTCCAAAACTACCATAGCAAATAAACGGGTTAGATTGCTTTATAATAATTTGACTTTTTATATGTCGAACAGATAAAAATGTATGGTCTGCCTTCAATTATTAGTTAATGTGCCCTCTATTTTTTTTTTTTTTGTTGCAGTGATGATTGTAGAATTTATTTGATTAAATATGTTGAGTATTTCATCAATAAAATGTTGACAGAGATGCTAAAAACATTCAACATTGCACAGGTTCAGAAATACTTGGCCACTCAATTGTACGTGTATGCCAAAAAGAAGCAAATGGAGAATTAACACACTAATAATGGTTGGGTGCCAAATGATGTTTGACAAGACAGAGAAGGCTGGATGTTTTTTTGTAAACAATTTTTTTATAAGATGAGATAACTAGGACTACATGTTACATGTAAATATAATATATATGGTGAATGTAGTTTCATGTATATGAGATTAACAGTGTAGGTTTTGAAAATTTCTTTACAAAGAATGTAGGTACAAATTATTTTTGTATAGAAGTGACATGCTATTCATGTAAAAAGTGACAAAACACGATTATATTGGATGATTTTTTTTCAACTATTGAATATAGATGTGGAAGTGCATATGATTGATACACTACTTTAATTATGAAAATCATGTATACATTTTGATAGCCAAGTTAGGAGCTTGTATAATGAAGAAGTGACATTGTAATATTATTTATACATTGTCACTTATTGTTTTAAAGAACATATTTGTCACTTTTTATTCTAAAAGTGACAATTTCAGTATTCATCAAACTCTTTTAATAGTTGAAGTATTATGTATACAATTTAGTATTAAATGATAATTTTTACATGCCATTATAATGTCAAGACTTGTACAAAAGCAAAGTACATGAATATTAACACTATTTTGAATAGAAAAACCAATATGTATGAATAAGTGACATTGTGTCACTTTTTGTTATAAAAGTGACATATTTCAGTATTCATCAAACTCTTTTTAATGGTTGAAATATCATGTATATAATTTAATGTTAAATGATAAGTTTTACATGCCATTATAATGTCAGGTCCTATACAAAAGCAAAACGCAGGAAAGTCAACAATATTTTGAATCAAAAAACCAATATGTATGAATAAGTGATATTGTGTCACTTTTTGTTATAAAAGTGACATAATGTGTCAATTTTTTTGTAAAAGTAACGATTTCAGTATTCATTAAACTCATTTAATGGTTGAAGTATCATGTATACAATTTAGTGTTAAATGATTTTACATGCCATTATAATGTCATGACCTATACAAAAGCAAATCGCATGAATGTCAACACTATTTTGAATAGAAAAATCAATATGTATGAATAAGTGACATTGTTATAAAAGTGACATAATTGATCACTTTTTATTATAAAAGTGATATATTGTGTCACTTTTTGTTCTAAAAGTGTAATGTACTATCAATATTCATCAAACTTCTTTAATGATTGAAATCTCATGTATATATTTTAGTGTTAAGTGATAAATTTTACATGTCATTCTAATGTTAGTACCTATACAAAAGGAAAGCACATGAATATGAAGTCTATTTTGAATAGAAAAATCAATATGTATGAAGAAGTGACATTGTGTCACTTTTTGTTCTAAAAGTGACATAATGTAATATCAATATTCATCAAAGGTGTTGGAGTTTCATATATATATTATACTGGAAAAAATCTAAAAAATAATCAAAAAAAAAAAAAAAACTCATAAATCTTGCAACTTTCTTTTCTTTTGTGGCTTCTTCTTCAAAAGTACTGGAGTTTGCATGATGTTCGATTGTGGTCATATTTTCTACATCTACCATATTTTGTACTTTATTTTTTTTCACCTTTTGATGGTATTCTTTTCTCTTTAGGTCTTCTAGATTTTCTTTTTTGGATTAGAATCCAAGACTATTCTTGCTTTTAAATCATCTGATATATTCCAATCATTGCAATCTCCAAATGGGTAAACTATACTACTGTATGTTTGGATTTGCTTCTTTGTTGTGTAATATTTTGAACAATATAAATATAAGTCGTCTTTTTATCTTTGCAATAACCGCCAATGAGTGTGCACATGAGATTTTGTCCACT
Source organism: Forsythia suspensa (assembly GCA_023638005.1). Taxonomy (NCBI): domain Eukaryota; kingdom Viridiplantae; phylum Streptophyta; class Magnoliopsida; order Lamiales; family Oleaceae; genus Forsythia; species Forsythia suspensa. Next base: position 22,096,237 of record CM042670.1, on the reverse strand, counting down.
CGGAATTGATTGCATGTGCATGTCTTTTTTTCAATATTCACCAAATATGAAGTACAAACATCATTGACTTGGTATATTATTGAACTTGAAGCTGATGTTTATGTAAATAATGCAAGAAAATAATGTATTAATAAACTACGACTATTAAATCATGCTGTCATGTCGTTTAACTCCAACTGACTGAGAAGTGACACACTATGTTACTTTTTTAATATAAGCATGTTTTCATTACAATAACACTCAGTATATAATAAGACTACAAAAGCATAACATTCTCCAATCAAATATTAATTCAATGACAAAAAGAAACAACTAAACTTTTTATTTAATAAACACCGACTTCTTATGTAAAAGGTGAAAAAAATTGCCACTTAGTTATATGTTTTCAAATGTGCACCCATATGAAAATATAACTTAATTACACTAATTTGATCGAAAGGTTACAAGCATGCTTTCAATCGTTTAACTCATACTGATATGTAATTATAACATTTTACTCAGAAAGTGACACACTATGTCACTTGTTAGTATATGCATGTTTTCATTACAATAACAACCAGCATATAATAAGACCTCAAAAGCATAACATTTTCCAATCAAACATTAATTCAAATGACTAATGATATTTAGTTCATGTAATTTATAGTCTTTTACCTTTATTTTCTTTGACTCAATATTTTCTCTCTCAATATTTTTTCTTGCTTGTTTACGAGTTTTGTGAAAGTTGTCCGCACATTGTTTAAGTGCTTCACAAACCATTCTTGCAACAAATGTCTTAAGAATTCCAATAAACGTTTTATAGGACAATATTTTGTTGTTTTTGTTATCGAATTTACTGATTCAACTATATTTAAAGTCAATGTAGAAAACATGTTATTTGTCATGTATGCTCTTGACCACTTGTGATAACCAATCTTTTCTTGCATAAAGAACAATTAAAATATTAATAATTTTTTAAATACAATGTTCTTATGCATTCAAAATAAATTTTTTTTTAAACATACCAGGTGTGATCGAATCTCTTTATGAATTTCATCGAGTTGTTTCATATCGAACTTAAAATTATTTTTCGTGTAGGCTCTAGCAGCTCTATTGAATGGTTGTGTAATGTTCTTTCTATTTTTTTTTTTTTTTGCCAAACGATGACTTTAAATTTTGTAACAAGTGGTAGAAACATAGACCATACATTGCATTCTTATACACATTCTAGATTGCACTTTTTATGCTTTTATGGCCATCTGGGATTATACACAATCATTCTCACTTAGCATAAGCTTCTTTTAACATAAGTAAGAACCACTCCCATGAATCATTAGTTTCTAAGTCACCAACTCCAAATGCTAATATGAAAATGTTGTTGTTGGCATCTTGTGTACATGTTATAAATAAGTTCTACCATAATTTTTTTTTAAAAACGTACCACCAATCACTACTATAGGTCGGCAATATTCCCACCCCTGAATAGATGCTCATAATGCCATGAAGAGATATTCGAATTTGCTATTCTCGTAAGTCTCAATTCTTGTAATTGATCCATGATTTGTTTGTTCTATCGTGTACAAGTACTTTGGAATATTTTCATACTACTCTGTCAGATCTCCTCTCACCAATTCCAAAGCTTTCTCCTTAGATCTCTAAGCTTTCTCGTAACTCACTCTGTATGTATTCACCATATCACTTATTATGTCTGTGGGAGTGTATATTGTTTTTGTTGAGACATACTTGTACTTGATGCATTCTCCTACTATTGAGCTTGTTGCTTGACGGTAATCTGTCAAGATGATGTTATTTGAGTACATGTGATCATTTTTCATATATCTTATTTTGAACATTTATGTTCCTCCAAGTCTTGAAGTTCTAAAAGTCCCCTTGCAATTATCATCTAGGCATTTTAGCACATATTCTTTCTTGTCCGACTTACTTATCTTGAACTGAAAGTTTTTATGTATCGCATATACCGAAATATTTTTCTTAACCAATATCTTGTTCCTAAAAACATTTTGCTCTGCAATTTTATTCATACTAACAAATGAAATAATTTCACTTCCTATTTCATTATTCATTTCTTCAACATCCGGTATGCATGAAGAAACATCAACAACTAAGTCTTCAATAATTAGTAGACTTTGAACTGATATTGTCGCCGAACCATGAGTTTGAAAAACATGTACTTGAATTATGTCATTTTCTTCACCAGTAGCAGCTTTTGAAAGTTGTATGTCTTCAAAACTTTTAGTTCTGTGCCATGATGAAACCGGTGTGACATCTACGTACAAAGAAAAACTTGCAAGATATTTCTCTCTTCTTTTGAACTCCAAATAGAATGTGAGAGAATTATTGTCTGAAATATTCATCAGATGCAGATTTTTCTTTACCTTATATTGTATTGTTATTGCACGTGTCGCTGTACTTATGTTTGTAACTGAATATATCATGCCCTCCAATTTGCTGTATGTGCATTCTATTAGAACGACAATTCCAATCATTTTAAAATTTATATATTGGCTACCTTGTTCCCATTTCTCCCCATAATAGATGATGACATTGATTTTATCTATATCTGCAAAAAAAAAAAAAAAAAAAAAACACCGACATATGATACATTAATGTTTGATAATTTTCAATAATTATATCATTAAGTAAAAAGTGGCAAAGCATGTCACTTTTCTATCCAAAGTCCCAATTCATATTCAAGACAAAAAAATGATACATTAATGTTTGATTATTCTAAATGATACATGTCAATCCATAATGTACAACAAATATCAAGTTAAATCCAGCAATTAAATCAACAACAAAGAAAGTTGTGATCCAAATTTGCTGTGTCACTTGTATACATTGTTCTGTCACCTTTTAAGTAAAAAGTGACAAAGTATATTACTTTTCTATCTAAAGCCTCAATTCATATTAAAAAAAAAACGATACATTAATATTTGATCATTCTCAATAATTCATGTCACTCAATAATGCACAATAAATATCAAATTAAATCAACCACGAAGAAGATTGTGATCCAAATTTGTTTGTCACTTGTATACATTATTGTGTCACTTTTTAAGAAAAGTGTGACATATCATGTCACTTTTTAAACAAAAAATGACAGCTTGCAAAAAGTGACAGAGCATTGTTCCGTCACTTTTAACCAAATTTCTAATTAATTTTGCTTATCATTTTGACATAAATCTATCAATACATGCAATAAATATTTGTTTGGACAAGAATCATTACCTTCGATAACATCAACTTATCTCTCCACCACACTTTGAGAGAAGGACATGGCCACCCACTCTAGCAAAAACTATATATACGCATCGAATGAAGGTGACTGACCCGAGAAGAGAAAGTCGTCGATTCTTTATCAAAAATCTTTTTTTTTTCCCCTAAATCGACCTAATCCCCGTTTGGGTTATACCTTAAATGGGACGTAGAGTTGTTGATATGTATTTATCTACCCAAAAAAAAAAAAAAATCAAATGTTTGGCGTATTGCAAAATTGGAGCATTGTATGGATTTTATTAATCAAAAGAAAAGCAACAGAGTTGATTCTTATTGAGAAATTCTTAGTTCCCAAACTTCCATTTGTTCAAAGAACTAAGTTTGATTCAACTCATTATCCAACCTTTGGCACGGCTGAAACTTTGTCATTCTCATCAATGAAAAGCCAAACTCGATTACAACATAAATTGTCGATTACAGCTTCGCCTTTATAAACTGGCACAGCAGTCACCAATGGGTTGTCTTGCTCGATGATACTCTTGGCTTGTTTTCCATCAATACCAACTGTATTTGGCCACGAGGTTTTGTACCCTGTAAAGAAATTAATTTTTAATTATACCATTTCACAACTAATTAAAATTCTTTCAAAGCGATTAAATCGAGAGAACATAAATAATCACCTCCTTTAACACAGCAGTAACGTTCTATGCAATTTTCACTTACACAAGGTGGATAAGGATTTAGTCGAGACATTTTCAAATATTTTTTCTTTTCTTTTGGTGTGATGGATTGACATTTTTATGCCTTTTTATACTTTTTTTCCCCAATAGCTACAGAGGAAATCGTGGTTTATTATGGGAATATTCTACAGATTTTCTGAAAACGGTTAATGCTTTAAACTTTAATTTTCCAAATCTAAAGAGGATTCAATTGATTATTCTTGTAATCTTGATGGATTATAAGAATATTTTATGAATTTTCTATACATAAATGGTAATACACTGCCTCATTATGAGACAATGATAAATGTTAACTGAGTAGATTACTACTTAATTGATTTATTTATGTAATTTATGTAGATTACTATTTAATTAATTTATTTCTATAATTTAAGTAGATTACAACTTAATTGGACATGAATATCTTTGTAACACGTGAATACGCATATTGGGATGCATTTGAAGCAAAAAGGACAAAACCTACATGAATATCCGGATAACAATTTAAGCAAAAAATGAGGATAAGTTTTATTTTCGAAAGGAGGAGGACAAAATTTTCTATCCGAATAAAAGTTTCTTCAATTTTTTAAAATACAAACGTACTCTTTATAATATAAAACAAATCTATATTTGGAGATCCATATCCAAGGATAATCGCCACCGTCCATCGCCATCCGCCATCCACCATCCACCATCCACCTGCCTCGTCCGTGACCATCGCCGCCTACTACCCTTTGCCTCCTCATCACCCCCTGTTGCTCTACTCATTTTTTTTTTTTTTTAATTCTTTTATTTACTTTTTTTTTGTTTAATTAAGAATTATGGTAGAATTTATTATTATTATTATTGTTTTACGAAAAACTGACTTTTTGACAATAATTTTTTCCCCATTCTTATACCTAGTTAAACCAAACAAGATATTGATAAATTTGTTATATGGATAACTATTATCTAGATAAATAATTTTATCCACAAACCAAACATGCCTATAACACAATCATAAATGTTAATCAAATCCAAAGATGAAAATGAAGGTGCCACTAGGGATAGCAATTTGCCTTGCCCCCGCCTGCTTGAAATTTCCCATACGGATAATTGAGTATTGGTAGTATTTACAATACGAAATTTTTAAATTTTTTTTTAAAATTTTAAAAATACTTTGATGAAATGTGTGTTGAAGGAGTCGAACCGGGTTTTGAACATTGATTTACAATTCCTAACCACTACACCAAGACCTATCGATTTGTATTTTTTTGATTTTGTTTAATAAACATATTATACACAATTTGTTTTTAAATTCTAACCATATCATTTAGAATTAACTTTAATTCTCCATTTCATAATTCATAATTTCATATATTACCCTCAATGAAAATCACGTTTAAAAAAAAAAAAAAAAAAAAAATTAAGCAGGCGATGAAGCCGCCCTTCCCCATCAATCCGACCCGACCCCACCCCGACCTACTTTAAGCGGGGAATGAAGCGGGTTTGGGGTGAAAAAATCCCAGCGGTGTAGGGGGAGGGAGGCTGCATCTGTCCCACCCCACCCCATCCCGCCCCACCCCGTCCCGCCCGCCCGCCCGCCCGCCCGTCCCGTCCGTCGGCATCCCTAGGTGCCACCTTGTTTTGTGAACCAATTTTATAAATCATTAATTTCCCTCAAATTTATCCTAGAAGCCACAGATGGAAAATAAAATAGCTTGCAACTTAAGTGTTCCAATCAGCTTGGATTTGTATGTGCCACTTAGGAGGTAGAGACAACATAGGCGTGTTCGATTTTAATAACCCTCGTATAACGACGAGGGTTATGTAAATTGCGTTCTCAACTACAAAACTACCAAACTCAAGTTTCACCTGTTAAAGAAATTAAAAAATATATATATATATATAATATTCCTTAAAAAAATATAATATTATGGTAAATCAAAAGTCATTTTTTTTAGGTCAAAAAAAGCCAAAAATAAAAAATAAAGAGACCAACGAAATTGGAGAAAGCAAAAACACGAATAATGAAAGAATAAAAACTTAAGGCACTAAGACTTTGACTGTAAATTCGATTCAAAATTCAATAATTGTTTTCTTCTCGTCTCCAAAATTAAAGTAATATAAATTTGAAATTCTAAGTTAACGTTTAAATTCTTGTGTTTCTAATATTTTTAAATAGAATACCCTTAAGCAATAGCAGATTTATGTGTGGACCAGAGGGGGCCAGCCCCTCTCACTTTCAAACTTTTTCATGCCCAAAAGATTTGGGCCAATTATCCTGTACCCCTCTCAATTTAAAAATAAAACATAAAAAATTAAGGGATAATTAAGAGTCATACTTACTTTTTTTCGAAATTTAGACATTTACTTGATAAAATCCTATATGACATTACACAATTGGATGAATTATTCATAATTAATGGCTATAAATACATTACTTAATTAGAGTAAATAATTCATCCAATTGTGTAATCTTGCCACGTGGGATATTTACTCGATGATGAGGGTATGAATAATAATATTATTCTTTTTTTTTAATATTACTAATTTTCATTTAATTTTACTATATATATATATATATATATATATATATATATATATATAGATATCCAAATTTAACTAGTTTAAATTCAAATACAATTAATAACTAATTTTCTAAATTTTAGATACTTAATCTTTATCACCATTTACTAAATGAGTAATTAACGCATCTTTCCTAAAATATTCCAAATCTCACCATTATCAAAGTTTCTTCACATAGAGGTGTTCCAATTACTTTAATTCAGTAATTATAATTTCTAGCAATTAAAAGAAATAATTTAGTAACAATTAGTAAAAATTAGGATAATTCAGTAACAATTCTATATTCTCGTTTCCGACAATTGAAAAAAATTTAGTTGATGATACTAAAATCATGGTCTACAATTATAAAGGCATTTTGTATAATTATATTATTCGTTAATCCATATATTTTTACGTTATTAATTGTAAATATCAACACACACTTATATCATTCATATCATCATTACAGTTTAGTGTGCAGTATCATTTGGAGTACTCAATAGTTCATTTTGCTATATTAATTTACCAATTCTCATCAACAAATTCGGATACTCAATAACCACAATTCATAATCAATAACTTAATGACATTTTATAATTGTTCAATAAGCACTAACCAAAATCAGAAAAATATCGTCGAATGTGAACGGTAAAAATACAATAGATTTACGAAAATTTTCATGTTATCAAGAGTAACGATAATTAACATCACCAATGTTCATCTCGATCTCATATATTAAATCGGTGTCGATCAGTAAATTAATATAAATACCTGAAAATAGATCAGATGACAGTAATATGATTTTTTGAATGTAGTTTCATCAAAATCTTCTTCAACACATGAAGATTACAAAGATACGTGATTGTGTAAACTATCAATGTAGAAGACGATTGATAATATGATGTTTGAATTTCAAAATTTGGAGATGATTAAGGGATGATACTCATCCCTTTAAAAAGTAATGGCTAAAACTAAAATGGAATGGATGAATAATGATAGCTACATTTATTATCTAGTAAATATGTTATTCTAATTTCTTATTTAATATTTTTTTTTTTAATTTATTTTTCAAACCAATAGAATTTGCAATTATCAAAATAAATATAGGTAGTTATGTTAATAACCCAAAATTTAAATGTCCGATTCATTTACAATTCTGCTTTGTCTTTCTTCTTTGTCCAACTCTCTATCCCTTTCTCTGTCACGCAACAATTCTGCTTCAATTTTAGTTTGCATACTTTAGAAGTATTTCATACTTTGCCTCGCAAATACTCTCAAACAAATGATTACTATAATTATTAAAATAATTCGTGAGATAAAGGTATTCGTTTTTGCTTAAACCTCTCAAATTTTGGAGATCGATTAATTTTTTAGCTAAATTCTCAATTTTCGTGTTAAATTGAAAATATAAAATCATCCTATTTTTTATTTGATCGGTATGCCATCACTTTTTTTTTTTGATAGGTGTGCTTATAGGAGTGCCCAAACTTTGAGTCTTTTGAAATGATAGATGTATTTTTGTAGCCAATTTTTCTAAAATTTGATGAAAAAATAACTAGGAAAATATAAGACAAATAGATATTAGAATTTGAAGTCTTATCTTTATCTTTGACTGAACATTGATGTCCTACAAAATTATGAGATGTTGAAAATAGATTTTGGAAACTGAAAGTTCGAAATAATTCCAATAGAATAGTATTTTCTCTTTTGATCAACATAAACGCATTTGCCAATGAAAATTCAACAAGTTGATTTCCACGCCCAAACTAAACGACCTATATTCAAGTCGGAGAAGCCAGTGACAAAATCATGCTCAAGTGGCTTTTCTAGAGACAATTTTCCAACGTTTTAAGAATATCAACGTAATTTTCCAGTTTTTCAGTGTTATGAAAACTATATAGTGCCCCCCCTAGGCCACTATCCTTAAGCAAGTGAAATTGCAATTTATCAAAAGAAAAGAAAGTAAAATATTTGATTTTCAGAATTTGTATGTTAGTGTTATTCCTTAATAAAACTTGTAAACACTTAACATAAGCCAAAAATCACATTACATAGTACACTATATACAACCCACTAAGATACTAACCATTGTACATGATCAACAAAATAAATATCGAAGATATTAAACAATAATAAAAAAGTAAAAACTGGTAAACAAACACTGATAATTTAGTTCAAACAAAGTACTCTATTAATTATCTAAATGTATGCAACTGCTTCAAAATCATGATCAATACTAACTGCAAATGCTTGTTGTGTATCAACAAAAGTAATAATAAAAATGTAAAAGATCGTTTTTCCACACAACATATTGTTTCCATAAACTCATGAAGATGTCTCTCGCATTGTTTACTTCACATTTTTCTAAACTTGGAAATATATTGCCCAACTAAAAGATTGTCCTGGTTCATAACCTGAAAATATAAAACATTTGTGAAATGGATAAAAGGGCATTTAAGAAAGTAACTTCTAAAGAACATAAGATAAACTAAATATGAGATTAATTAGTAGCTTACACCTGTGCGTGTGTGTGTGTGTGTGTGTGTGTGTATATATATTACACCCGCAAGTAAAATAGGTTATTAATACATATATAATTTATGTACCTCGTGTGACATTACAAAATCATTTGAGAGGAATGCCCTTTGTTGTTGAGATGCTGCAAAATTCTATGGTTGAAACATGCCTTGAGTTGGTAAGCCTGCATGTGGATAAATGCCTCCTGGATGCATCCATTGTCAACTATAATTGTTATAATATGGTTGTTAGGTCATTCCAAATATCCCCTACATAAATATAAAAGAAAATATTGATTATTCACATAAATATATTAATTTTAAAAAGAGAATTAACAGGAGGCTTTTCCTTTATAAAAATAGGTTCTTTATTGACTGCCTCTACAAGATGATTAGAGTTCAAGACTCCTCGTGTCATGACGTGGGTTACATCCCTATAATATGCCTTGCCATCTTAAAAAGATACCGTGTTATTTTTCTTTGTCACATACATAGATGAGTATAAATGAATATATATTAATTCAAGTATACAAGTAAGTTTGGTTAACAATTGACCCATTACTTTTGGCGAATTCTTCTTTCGTTATTCGGTTTCCACGGACCTTTAATTATTTTGCTAGATTGGCCTTTAGAGCGTCTTTTGTTGATCTCGCAATTATGTCTCCTTCTACATGTTTGATATTGATTGTCATTAGAATTATCTATCCCATGGCATCACAATAATTTCATCTATAGCTGTCAGTGTCCATCTTTAAAGATGGCAAAAAAACCTGTCGACCCGAACCCACCCCGCTTATTCGGGTAATAGGGGTGCCTTGCCCTCCCATGCCCCGCCCGCCCTCCCTCCCCTGCGACCCCCCCACCAAGAAATATATATATATTTTTTTTTTTTGTAAAATCATAAAATGGAATACAAATTAAACTTTACTAGAAATGGACTAAAGAAGAATTGAACCCGGGTTGAAATTATAAACTATAAATCTCAACCATTACACCACAATCTCATTCTTGATTTATTTTTTTTGTTTTGAAAAAAATTATTTATTTTTAATTATTTAATTTTCAGTTTTATTAAAAAAAAAAAAAGGACCATTTATCTTGGTTGAATTGATTGACCCACCCACCCGTCGCGGGGTCGCGGTAAAAATTTCGTGGGGTGGCCCGCCCTTCCGCCCCATCCCATCCCATTCCATCCCTCCTATCCATCTTTCCAAGTAGTATTGAGGAGGTAAACTTTTGTACTCTAAGGGGTGGAACAACTTCAATGCATGCAAATAAAGGATTCTATCGAACTCAAATTTTCTACATGTGCATGATACTATTTGTTTCGAGTGGTTGTATGTCGAAATTCAGTCTCTTTATCTCTATAGGTACGAATAGTTCTATCATCATTCTCCAATTCCAATTACAAATCAATAAATTGCTTAATAATTATTTGAAAATAATAAAATTATTTTTGTGTATTTTTTGCCACAAATAAGAAAGAAAATAGTAGTCAACTTAAGTATTCCACATCCAATCCACGTGGATTTCACGTATGTGCCACTTAGGAGGTGGAGGCTACATAGGCTATTGTCATCATGTCACGTAGATGACTCTCTTACTTCTCAGCCGCTTCGTTTGATGACAGCGAGACAAAATGATTCACTAATTTTGCACATGTGGCAACATCACTCAATAACTCGCATGGCCTTCACCTAAAAGTCACCTTGACTAAGCTCTGCTCCTTGGCAAACTTCACACAAGTTCAAGTGCAAGTAGTGAACCCCAGCAGGTTCGACGGACGAGGGTTAACAAGTGAGACCCTTGCATTGATTGTTTAGTTATTGTGTTATGATAGGTTGGGCATCCGGGCGTGGCTCTAAAAATTTAATCTATAACAAAACAATCTCGTTAGTTCCTAAATACCCCCTCCACCAAACTGAAATCTTTTGTGATTAGAGAAGATCTAAGAGAATAACCGTCTATAAGGTAATTTCGTTGTGAAGGAAACAATATCACAATAGTGACAACTCTCAATCGATAATTTTGCAGCATATGTTAAATTAGGTATGTAGTATCTTTAAATGAACTTAACCTAAAAATTCACCTATAAATATCCATGCATAATTAAAAGAAAGATACGCAATTCTAAATCATAGCTAAAACTCTGTCCTTTGTCTCTCACACACCCCATATTATTTTTCTTATATTTTTGGATAGTTGAATTGACTATCGTGTGCAAATGGTCACAAACCCTTTTTATTGGAATGGTGATCTTTGCACGCTAACGGAGTCCTTGTGTACAACTAACATACAGGTTGGCAACGAGGTGACAATAGATCTATTGAGAACAAAGTCATCTAGATTTTTGAGGTTATCAGATTAGCACTGTCTATTGAAACTAGATACTATATTAACAAATAGTAAAATGTGAGCAAAAGTTCTAAAACCTGTAACAAATATGAAATAATAAGTGCTAGTGATGACTGAACGAAGGAATATTCACGTTAGATACTAGAAATCCCAGTAGTGAACACTAATCCTAGCGTAAACTCTGTTGCACACAAGAAAAATTGATTTTAGCAACAGGCGGAATACGTTGTAATATAGATTTAGCAACGTTCACCCGTATGTTGCGTTCTTTGATGTTGTCGAAAGGTTGATGTCTACAACGATAAGCAATGTTCGTTGCGAAAGCTAAAAAGTGCGTTGTCATTTTTGTTTTAGCAACGTACCTTTGGGTTTTAACAACGTCCATTGCTTGTTGCGGTAATTCTGGGCACGTGGTCCTTTAACAACATTCAACGGTACGTTGCTATTTTTTTTTTTAGCAACGTGCATATGTATGTTGTCATTTATTTTTAACAACTTTTTTTGTCCGTTGTCATTTATTTTTAACAACATTCTTCTATTCGTTGTCATTTATTTTTAACAACGGTCTATTGTATGTTGTCTTTCCTTTTTAAAAACAGTCTTTCGCTCGTTGTCTTTTTAAAATTTTAATATTTTTGACAACATTCACCTGCATGTCGTGTTTTTTTTTTATCTATTTTTATTAAAACATATTGTATATATTCCTTAGCATTTATAGTCACATCAACCGTTAAATGAAATTTATACAAAATTAATAAAATATGAACAAGAACAAACAGTTTAAATATATTATAATGTAAGAGAATTTGTATTTAGTCATACAAAATATGGCTTGGAAGTTTTTTAAAACATGAAACAAAGTTTGAACTAAAACTAACTAAACACACATGTAGTAGAAGTTTCATATCTATCAAAATCTTGAAACCGGCAATCGTGCACTTCACAAAAATATCAAAAGAAACTCTTCCACCACATCCTCCAGCAAAACAACTACCCCCACAAGCACTTATGCTACCAATTCCAATCTTGCACTTCAAAAAAAAAAAAAAAAAAACAAAAAAAAACAAGGAGATTAAAATTGCATCAAACTTCATATCTATAGCATATCTCAGTGAATCCGAGCATCTGAGAACATGACTTCCTTTTTCTTTTTCCACCAATAGTAATAAAGTAGAAAATAATATTGAACCAAAAACAAAAAGAGAAAACAATACACTAATCACTACAAGAAAAAGAGTCTATCGCAACGGGCGAAAAACGTTGCCATAGACCTTTAGCAATGTTCAGGCACACGTTGCGTGCTTCTATGTTGCCGAAAACTAGATCTCTACGGCAACACGCAATGTTCGTTGTGGAATACAAAAGGCGCGTTGTTATTTCACTTTTTAGCAACGTCCTTAGAGATATAGCAACGTTTCTTTGACCGTTGTGGTAAAGGTTCTTTAACAACGTTCATTGCTTGTTGTGTCATTTAGTTTTAACAACGTCTATGGACCGTTGTGGTTTACTTTTAACAATGTTCTCCTGACCGTTGCGGTTTCTTTTAACAACGTTCTCTTGACCGTTGTCGTTTCGTTATAACAACGTGCCTATGACCGTTGCGGTTTACTTTTAACAACGTTCTCCTGACCGTTGTGGTTTCCTTTTAACAACGTTCTCTTGACCGTTGTTGTTTCGTTATAAACAACGTGCCTCTGATCGTTGTCGTTTCGTTATAACAACGTTGTCTTTCACTTTAACAAAGTTGCGATGCTCGTTGTTGTTATTCTTTTTTTGATGCGCACGTTGTAGTTTATTTCATTATTGTTTTTAAATATTTTCAACAACAATCACCTGTTTATTAATATAAAACTCAATCTAATGGTTAAACGGTAAAATGCAATTTATACAAAATCAATAAAATATGAACAAGGTTGAAACATATTAAATATATTATAAAAAAGAAGAATTTGTATTTATACATTTATATAGCCTAGAAGTTTCTTGTAATATGAAAGTTCGAACCAAAATCTAACAAAATACACATGTACTACAAGTTTCTTGGTATGAAAAATATTTAATCTACCAAAATCTTGAAACCGGTAATCTTGCATACACTTCACAAAAATATCAACAAAAACTCTTGTACCACCCTTCGAGCAGAACCGCTACTCCACAAGAACCTACACTATTAGTTCCAACCCTGCAATTCACAAAAAAAAACCATTTTTGAATTCTACCAAACATACACAACAAGAAATAAAGACAGAAAGGTCAATAAAACCCAACATGATGGAAGAATGGAGATGAAGTCGAATATGTAAATATAGTGACAACTTTTTATAATCAAATAAATTAAGAAAAACTAACAATTGGGTTATTTTATAAGGAATTCAATTACGAGCAAGTAATTAATTTGACATTACAACTGTGTGTTATAATTTGACAAACAAACAAGACTAAAAGGAAATAAGGACAAAGATCACATTAGCATGTCCAGTGGCAAACAAGATAAGAGGATCAATAAACAGTATTGCATCAATAGCTAACATTCAATTGGATACATGATTTACAAATGGATATATATCAACTTTCACAAGAATAGTGGTACAAAAAAATAAATTTCCTACCAATTTAGCTTCAATTGAGTCCAAGTAACTCTAACTTTACCGAGTCTTAGAGCCAAGTGAGAGTAATAAGAAATTACCAGATTAAGAATAACTGCTCTTGAAAAGAGAAAGGCAAGATAGGCATACATCAGAAGAATTTGACCACGGAGCTAAATTAGATATACCACTTGGCCTTAGTTTATTGAGTTATGCCGTGGGTTCTATGACTTCTATCAGATACCTCAGTTCAATATCCTTGAATATTTTGAACTACGATTATCTAAATTCTCCACAAAATTTTAGTGGCATTGCTAGTAATCTATAAAATGCATTAGAGATGCTCTAATCTATGGAGAATATTTCTGTACTACATATCTCATGTTTTGACGTTTATATTTATTGAATCTAAAGTGACTACTTCATAATGGGTAACATTGGTTCAGGTAAGTCATCCGGAATAAATGATGCTTGTCCAGGCTCTTGCATAATCTTCCAACCTTAGCATGAAGTTGTTTAGTTTTTTTGACCAAAGAGCCATACAATCCATCCCTGACCAAAGCATATTGTAACGAAATCTTGAATTTACCTGTTCAAGAAATCTTGGATTTTGACACCAAAAGGTGCAATTAATAGGGCTTACTATACTTCAATCTTGTTTTATTTCTCCTACTCAAGTTGAATTGTGCTTTAACACAAGGAAGAAATAAGAAGTGTTCATGCTCAATTAGAAAACCATAAAAAAATGCTAAAAACTTCTCTTCATCAGATTCAGTAAGCCAACATTTCATCATAGGATCACTTCAAGAAATTCATTATTTAGCTTTGATAATTAGTTAAGAACTAGTAATTCAAAGGGTATGAGATCGTAACCTCAATTCAAATCTTTTTACCAAAAAATTGATGTTTGGCCCTGTGAACTAACTAGTTATTGATTACCTTCACAGGACTGAAGGAATTGAAGAAAGGAAAAATAATATGATTAATTACAGCTATTATTAATATTCAAATACGAATTTGTCTTTGAACAATTGCAAGCAAAGCAACTACTACCCATCAAACTCGGTTAATTATTCTAGGTCTATTTTTTCCAACTCAAAACGTTTTGAGATGAGAAAGGACTAAAATGCAATAAGTTATATATAATAATTAAGCAACGAGTAAATTAACATGGATCTGATATCTAAATTTTTGGGTTTCTTTCCGTATTTCTCCACTGTTCACACACACGCACGCATATACACACACAATAAAGCAAATCCTCTTTAACTTCTCTTGACTTTGAATACTTGTTCACACTGATTCATCCATACATACAACACCTAAAGGAAATAATCACTAATTTTATGAATAACATAATCCAACTTGAGTTTTTCTGAATTTTGAAGAATAATGGGTGAAATAACTTCAAATCTCAGCCAGAAGATTCACGCACATAAAAGACAAATCTCAGCCAGAAGATTCACGCACATAAAAGACAAATCTCAGCAACAATGTACCCAGCCCAAACTGTGAGGAAATGAAAACATAAGAGTTTTGAATTGGATTTTAGGTTAGATTTAGGGAAGGAGATGGATACAGAACGTATATTGAGGTTGGAGCGAAATATTTTTTGTTTTCGCGGATAGGGAATTTGTTAATTGGGCTCGTATTTGGGCTTCAAATTTTACAACGAGCAAAGAACATTGCCAAATCCCTTTTTTAATAAAACTTTTCGCAACGTTCCTATGACCGTTGCAAACCTGTTGTGGTATATGTTTTAACAATGTGCAGTGAACGTTGCTAAATACTATGTTATATAACAACAGTTATTGCTTGTTGTTGAAAAAAAAATATTATTATTTTGACAACGGTCACTGACCATTGCAAAAGGTTACATTGACAACATTCATTAAAATACTGTTGCCAAATGTCAATTGAATTAAGCAATTGCAATATACATTTGATGACTGTTGTCGTAGACCCGTTTTAGCAACAAGCTTTTAACGAATGTTGTTGTTCATATGTTGCAAAAGGTACTTTTTCTTGTAGTGAATCTTTAAGCAATGTTGACAATGAATATGTGTCTAGTCTAATTACAACTTCATTGCAAAGTCTTACAATGCATTGACAATTTTGATCTCCCTAATAAGACATGACAAGAGACGGATAAATTCATAACAACACATAAATTCACCGCACTTATAAAAACTATAATTTCATTTAGCATATGAAAGCATATCAAAAGGCACTGTGTGAAATAAAATTATCAAAGAGCAACCATGAGCCATATCGAAATGCCAAAGATGAGAACAAGTAAAGAGAAAAAGGAATTGGAGAAGAGTACAAGTAAAGAGCCAGACGTACCCATCCTCCTAGAACTGAAGTGCAATAATACTCCTAACAAATTGAAGTTGCAATTGGAAATTGACATGCAACAGTTGGCAAAAATGGATTCTGTAAGTTATAGGCAAAAATGGATTATGGAATAGTTGTCGAAAGGTTGTGATAATGATTGAAGAAGACATGGATTATGATTCTCAAGGAGAACGGATCACTTGAACTGTGAACTGCAATATATAGTTAATTTCTGATCTTTAACCATTTTTCCATACCTATTTAAGGTTGCCTAATGAATAAAAATATGTAATAAGAGGTCCAGGGACTTGAGGCATGTTAACTAAAAAATATATATTTTTTAAGTGGGATTGTTTAATAATTTTTGCACTGGAGTTTCTTGACTTTGTTTACTAGACAATTAATGAATGCCAATTAATATATTCCAAAATGATTTAAACATGGAGGCTCATTCTAGTTGAGGAGAAGATGTTCATCTTAAATAAAAGGGCTCTTGATCCCATTTTGATCACACACAATAAACAAATTAAACCCACTCATGGATCTCAATAACCTGAATTGTTTATTAAACTACCCATGATCCAAGCAATTGCCATTCACTTACTCCATTCCAATGATCCAGTGATCTACACTTTCTACCATACATTCTTTATACTAAACCATTCCAATAGGTGCTGTTGGCATGAGCTGCCATACAAGGATCAAATCAAAATATTTATAGAAATTATTTCATTGTAAAATGCCTTACTTCAAGGGTCATCCATAATTATAGCCTTAGATAATGCATATCTTAGAATAACTTCATATGTATTTACATATACTTGTGTACTCTTCTATTGCAAGATAATTAAGAAAAAATAAATCCCCAAGTTTTAGCATAAATGCTCAATCTTGCTTTTGCTTCTTTTTTCTTCTCTTTTTTTTTTTTTTTTTATAATCATATATAGATATATATCTTATATGTAAGACCTCACTCTCTTAAGCTTTCTAGATGACCCTTGTAGCGAGTTTTAGGCGATGGCTCCCAAGTCGATAGACTTTAGGGCCTTGCAGAGTTTTGAGAACTCCAGCTATTACGTATCATCCTCGAGTCAACTAGGCTCTGAAGAGAGGTATAAGATAATGTAAGTGCAATGTCTTTCATTTTTTTTTTTTGCAAGATAAATAAGCGGGGATTAGATTACTAGCATTCGGTCAATACCTAGATTCCACCTGGTAGCCAAAATACACTCCACACATATATTACTCAAGCACGGAATCAACAAATATCTAAGCAAACTGCGCATTGGTTTAACCACCCCAAACTATCCTCTCAATGGTTTAGGTAATTGAGTTGTCAATTAGTCGTTTGGTTTTACAACTTAGTTTCACAATTCTTTCCATTTGTATTCTATTCAATATACCAACCCAGACATAGTGACAATCATGACTATTTTGCTCACACTTAATCATCTCTCACATGGATAAGTATAGTCTATAAAAAGCAGTTTAAGTAGCATAACCTAGTCATATTTCATGAATTGATATGATTTCAAATAATATCATCATAAACCGCAGGCTATCAACATACACACACATATAACAAATTTTTTTTTGCACAAAAATAATGAAAGTAATTAAAGTCACCCCAAGCTTAAAGTTCACATCGTCCTCAATGTGACAGAAGAAAGCAAAGTGAATAAGAAATAAGGAAAGAGACAACCCGAATCAAAAGGCGTGGAGATAACAATCGGACTTTTAGCTCATCATTACGCATTGGATTGGAATGACGATGTACAACCTGAAATATAAAAAACAATAATGATTAAATATATTTAATCACTAAAAAATGGGAAACGTGCTCTACTTCCTAATGCGGTCCTAAAACTCTGCATGCAATGCAATAAACATATAAGGATAGAAAAATGGGTTGCCTCCCATTAAGCGCTCGATTTATAGTCAAGAGCTCGACTTATTGTCTGGTTGCTTTACGGCACTTTAAATAGTGCTTTGGAGGACCTGCGTTGTTTGCATCTATTGACTTTGCACCATTTTTCGTTTATCCTCAAAAAAATTTAACTTGTGCTTCTCGGATAAATATAATTGTAGTTTAGCACCTTGTTCAAAACACCACTAAAAAAACCTCAACTTCCTCATCCGCCTTGATCACAAAATCAATTTTAGAATAAATACGGGAGTCGGAGAATTGCTTGATAAGTGAAACATCATTAAATGTCACTTTTTTATTTTGCTCATTTAGGATCAACTTCTCTTTTTTCACATACTCTTCTTCTTTAGCTGGTGTTTCATCGGGTTGGATGATATGTCTACTATCCAAAATCTCGGACAGTTGCTCTTCACTCATTGTTGTAATGCTTGGTATGTGTTCCAATTGGTTGGCTTCAACTTCACTTGAGAACGTGTAGGAGTAGGGACAAAAATTTTGTGGGACCGATAGTTTCCATATATCTCCCAAGATCAAGTCATTATCATCAATTTCAGAAGTTTCATCATATCTCACTGTATTAGCCTGATACATTGCGATGAAATCTCCAAAATTCATGTTGTCCTCATCAGTTTCAGAAGTTTCATCATATCTCGTTGTATTAACTTGGTGCATTGCGATGAAATCTCCAAAATTCATGTTGCCCTCATCAATTTCAAAATCTTGGACGATCGTTGGATTATCTTTTTTGATGTATATTATATAGCACAAAATTGATATGTTCTTGAGAGGCCAATAACAGACAATTTGATGTCGAGCGGTTAGCCCCACAATTTTCGCACGTGATGGTTGCTTGAATGGCATTTATTCTTTGCGTCTGTGTTCTGACCCAGAGCTCCATCTGCTTTGTCAATGCATCAAGTTGTGCAGTAATAGCATCTGCCATTTTAAAGAAATAAACAAAGAAGAAAAAAAAAAGCGATAATAATAACAATAATAAAATAAATCAATATTATTAATAATAAAATAAAAATAACACTAACGATTAATCTAAACTAATATAAAAAAGAATAGTCCCCAGCAACGGCGCCAAAAACTTGTTGTGAAAATAATGTGATTGCAAGTGTACAATATCGCAAACAAGTAATAAAGTGGACCTATTGAGTCCGGATTATCGTTCCCACGAATACTATCTTATTTATATACTAGTTAAATTAATCGTAATGCTAATTTATTTAAAACAATTTGAAATATTTTGATTTGAATATTTAAAGTAAAACTACGAATTTAAGGAAATAGTACAGTAACTTATGTAAAGCAAATAACAAGAATTTAGGAAAGAATAATGGTCAAAGAGTTTGGACAAATGAATTCACCTACTTGTCATCTTTAATTCCTCCTCTCAAGATTTGTTTCCTAAAGTTGTATTCGGTCGAATTCACGAATTTAACCTAATTTACCTCTCTCGAGTTCAAATTAGTCCTATCTAATTAAGTCAACTTAGGCAGTCAGAATAGTCCTTAATTAGATGCATTAATTCTCCTAAGAATTCAATTCAGACCGTAGCAATAATAAAAGTGTATCTCTACCTTTTATCCAATTGCCAGATTTAACTACGTGGTCTAGATTAATAATTTGCTTCTCAGTTTATTACAATCCATGAGATCAATGGAATAATGGCCAGTTATTCCAAGTATTAAGAGAAGAAGTAAAATCAAATACTTAAACAATTTATAAGTCAAAACTTGAGATTCAAAATTAAAGAATTAAAACTAGGCTACAACGTTCATCCAAACAATGAAATTTAGCTACTCATGATTCGGGATAAAGACAAGATGAAGAATTTCGAATATATAACCGGATCTTGAATAAAAGAGAGAGAAAAGTTGAGTATCTTGCACCAAGAAATCTTTGTTTTCCGCTCAATCTTCTTGATCTTGGTCGTTCTTCATCTTCTTCGTCGTTCTTTTCTCCGTCTTCTCTTGTGTTCGTCCAAGAATTAACCTCCTATATTTTGACCTAGGTCATGTCTTTATATAGTATTTTACTAAAATTGAAACTCGTGTACATGAAAAGACGAAAACAGCCCTGATTGAAATTAAAAATAAGCCAAAAAACACCCAGACGCGTCTGCCGCGCATGGCCACGGTCAACCACGGTTTGACCGCGGCAAACAGTAAACACGTTACCAAATTCTGATTCCAATCTCCAAATTTGCACACTTGGTCCTCTAATGTTTGACATGTAATTTATTTGGTCCTTGGTCATATTTTTGTCTTTTCTACTCTTTAGTTATCTTATTTGCATCCCAGGTCCTTAAACTTTGAATTCTGTCCTCTTTAGTCCTTGGATTTCTTCTTTCATTTCAATTTAGTCCTCTTTTATTTACAACCCAAGTCCTTCAACTTTTGGATGTTTGCAAGTTGATCCCCATATCTGAGAATCTTTGCTCCATCTATCCACTTATTAGAATTTCTAGCCCTCTTTTGATGCAACCATGGCGAGAATCTTTGCTCCATCTATCGATTAGAATTGCCCTCGAGAACCATGGCGAGTCTACGCCCGATGATTGGAGAACTAAAATAACAGCGGCCTTGACCAAAGTCCAGACCTCCTATCAAACTCCATCTAATTCTTCGAATGCTCCTATTGGCATTAAGTTGGATGGTTCCAACTATACCTTATGGTCCCAAGTTGTTAAGATGTATATCTCAAGAAAAGACAAATTGGGATATATTACTGGCAACTCTCCACAACCTCTAGAAACCGATCCATTTTTTCGAAAATAGAGAACTGAAAATGTAATTGTCAAAGGATGGCTGATCAACTCGATGGACCCCTCATTGATTGGTAATTTTATTCGATTCCCAACTGCTAAACAGGTATGGGATTCAATTGCTACAACTTTTTTTGATGGGACTGATACATCTTAAGTATATGACCTTCGACGTCGTGTAACTCGCATAAGGCAGGCGGATGGATCCATTGAAAAATATTACACTAATCTTCAAGGTTTATGGCGCGAAATTGATTTTCGTCGTCCTAACCCAATGAAATGTGCAGGGGATATTTAGAAATATAACTCCATTCTACAGGAAGATATAGTCTATGTCTTCCTTGATGGCTTAGATGATCAGCTGGACAAAGTTCAAAGTGATGTTCTTCAGTTACAACCCTTCCCTAGAGTTGAGCAGGCGTATGCTCATGTCCGATGTGAAGACACTAGGCAAGCAGTAATGACATCCGCTAGTAACATATGGTTATGGCATCTGAAGGATTCAAACCCATAAATTCAAAATCAGAACCTCAATCTGATGGAGGAAAATGCACCCATTGTGGCAACATAAAACATACCTGTCAAACTTGCTTTAAGTTACATGGGTATCCTGAGTGGTGGAATGATTTTCAGGCAAAGAAAAAACATGAGGGGACTGGCACAAATGAAGGCACGGGAAGAGTAGCTGTTGCAAGTGCCGAACCACAACTATCTCTTACTACTCAACCAGAATCGAAAAATCCTTTCACACCCCTCAATGATCAAGGTAACTGTGGACAAGCATTAGTTATATGTCACGATGATAGCATGTGGATTATAGACTCCGAGACTATTGATCACATGACTTTTGATTTTCATGATTTCTCACAAATCATTCAGCCCAGGAAAACCCGTATTGCAAATGCTAATGGAGTCCAATATCCAGTCACAGTAGCAAGAACAGTGGCCTTATCCCCCTTTCTCTCCCTAAACCATACTTTACTTGTTCTATCTTTATCAAATAAATTCCTCTCTGTCAGTCAAGTTACAACCGACCTCAATTGTGTTTGTATTAATGTATCCTACTTTTTGTCTTCTTTAGAATATTCTCACCAAGGAGATCATTGGGTGTGGTACTAAAAAAGGGAGACTCTACTACATAGATGACTTCTGTTCAGGGAAAGCCGATCATGTCCGACCCACAACCAGTGATAAAGAACGAAAAATTTAGCTTCTTCATAACCGCTTGTGACATCCCTTCTTTGGATATTTGCAACATCTCTTTCCAGCTTTGTTTTCTACATTACAACACTTATCATTTAAATGTGAGACATGTATTGTAGCTAAAAGTCATAGAGTTCCTTACCCCGTGAGCCACAAAAAAAAAAAAAGAAAGATATGCATCATTTAAATGTGAGACATGTATTGTAGCCAAAAGTTATAGAGTTCTTTATCCCGTGAGCCACACAAAAAAAGATATGCCTTTTTCTTTAATCCATTCAGATGTATGGGGACCTTTTCCTGTTATTACTCCATCTGGAAACAAATGGTTTGCCATTTTTGTTGATGATTGCACTCGAATGACATGGTTGTATTTACTTAAACGAAAAGATAAAGTGTTTGGCGTGTTTCAATCATTTCCAGTTTTCAGCTAAAATTAAGGCCCTCCGTACCGACAATGGAGGTGAATATGTCGATACAAAATTTCAGGCTTACTTCCAACACCATGGCCTCATTCATGAAACTTCATGTTCTCAGACTCCTCAACAAAACGGCATTGCTGAGAGGAAAAATCGACATATCTTAGAGACGACACGAGCATTGTTGATTGGAGCACATGTGCCTTCTCGACATTGGGATGATGCAGTTTCCACAGCTGTATATTTACTCATTAGAATGCCTTCCAAAGTACAACATTTTCAGACTCCCTTGCAGACTCTCTCAAGCCATACATCTTTACCCACTGTGTTAATGTTCACTAATCAATCTTTGGATGTGTTGCCTTCATTCATCTCCATAAAAACCAACGAACCAAGTTGGATCCATGTGCAGTCTGATGTCTCTTCTTGGGATATGCTCTACATCAAAAAGGCTATCGATGCTTCGACCCCATCACTAAAAGAACATACATCACCATGGATGTCATCTTTCTCGAAGCAAAGACTTTCTATCCATCACCTACAGCCAAATCATCTCTTCAGTGGGAGCTTCAAGATGAAGATATTAATTGGCTAGCAACAACATGGCTAGAATCGAAACGTGACTCAGAACAACATAATGATGGAAATATTAAGATAAGGTCGATGAGAGCAATGCTATCCAGTAGTAGAACCAACACTTGAAGAACCGTGCAATATAAAATGTAATGAAACACCAGCACCTGTCAGTGATATGGTTTCAAATGATGCAACAACAAGTGATGGTTCCCCTTCTTTAGTACCCAAAGGCCCTTCTCTTGAGAATATCACTGAGGTAAGTTCATCTGTCATATCCTCTTTTACTAATAACGTAAATAGTACTGTGCAATATGTGTTGCCTCTCAGACATAATCGTGGCAAACCACCAAGTCGATACTCTCCAAAAGATGAAGATAGAAGATGCAAATATACTATTGCCAATTATGTGTCCACTCACAGTATATCCGAACTTGCCAATTATGTGTGCACTCACAGGATATCCAAACCACTCAAGGCATTTACACACAAACTATCGTCAGATTACATTTCTCGAAATGTAGAAGATGTATCACTTGATCCACAATGGAGTCAAGCGATAAAAGAAGAACTGAAGGCCTTGCAAAACAACAAAACTTGGATGCTAGTCTCATTACCAAAAGGAAAGAAAGCAGTATGATGCAAATGGATCTTCTCCATTAAATATAATGTTGATGGATCCATTGATAGGTACAAAGCGGGGCTCGTGGAAAAGGGATACACACAGACGTATGGTATAGATTACCAAAAACTTCTTCACCGGTAGCAAAACTAAACACTGTTAGAGTTTTTTATCTCTTGCAATAAATTTAGATTGGCCGTTACACCAATTTAATGTGAAAAACACAATCCTCTATGGGAAGTTAGAAGAAGAAGTTTTCATGGACAGTCTACATGGGTACTCGACAACTCTAGAAGATAAAGTAGTATGCAAGCTACAAAAGGCCTTGTACGGGTTAAAACAATCACCTCGTGCATGGTTTGGTCGATTCAGTATGCAGCTATGAAAAAATGTGGTTTTCAACAGAGTAACTCAGACCATATCCTTTTCCTAAAGCACAAATCTGGAAAAGTGACATCGCTAATTTTTTATGTAGACGACATGATCATTACGGGTGATGACAAAGAAGAAATCTCCAAGCTTCAAGAGCAATTGTCGGTGAGTTTGAGATGAAAAACATAGGGAGACTCAAGTACTTCTTGGGAATCGAAGTATCCAGATGAAAAGAAGGTATATTTTTATCTCAAAGAAAATATATCTTAGACTTGTTATCTGAAGTAGGGTTGCTATAATGTAAACCAGCTTGATATTCCCATTATCCAAAATCATCAACTTGGGATATATACCGATCAAGTGCCCACGGACAAAGAGAGATACCAAAGGATAGTTGGTAAGCTTATTTACTTGTCACATACTCGTCCAGACATTGCTTAGTGTAGTGAACCAATTCATGCACTGCCCTAGTGAAGCTCATATGAATGCAGTAACTAGAATCCTTCAATATTTAAAGTTGTCTCCTGGGAAAGAACTAATGTTCACAAAAAAAATGATCATTTGAACGTTGATGGATACACTGATGCAGATTAGGTAGGAAATATTTCAGATAGGAAGTCGACTTCAGGCTACTTCACCTTTGTAGGAGGTAATCTTGTTACTTGGAGGAGCAAGAAACAAAAAGTGGTTGTTCTATCTAGTGCTGAAGCAGAATTTCGAGGTATGGCTAAGGATGTGTGCGAACTTCTTTGGCTGAGAAGGCTATTGACATAAATAGGCTTTGCTCCCATCTCAGAAATGAACTTGTTTTGCGACAATAAGGCAGCTATTGACATCTCTCATAATCCTATCTAACATGATCGGACTAAGCACGTTGAGGTCGATCTGCACTTCATTAAAAATAATCTTGAAGAGAAAATCATTCGGTTCTCATTTGTCAAGTCAAAAGACTATCTGCTTACTCACGAAAGCCGTATCAAGCAGAAATTTCTACAACTCACTCAACAAGTTGGACATTAGAAACATCTATGCACCAATTTGAGAGGGAGTGTTGATGCAAGCTATCATACAAGGATCAAATCAAATTATTTATAGAAATTATTTCATTGTAAAATCCCTTACTTCAAGGGTCTACCATAATTATAGCCTTAGATCATGTATATCTTAGAATAACTTCCTATGTATCTACATATACTTGTGTACTCTTCTATTGCAAGATAATTAAGAAAAAATAGAAACTTTTGATAGGTGCATGGTGACTATTATTATATATGAACTCCACTAAGGATAGATGCTTCTCTTAGCTTCCTTCCAAGTCACATACGCACGCTCGTAGCATATCATCAAGTATCTAAGTAGTCTGTTCGGATTGACCGTCCGACTGAGGTTGATGAGTTGTGCTTACTTTAGCATGGATCTCATTGCTTTGTGTAAAGTTTCCCAAAGTTTGCTATAAACATGTGATCTCGATGTGGTACAATGGAATACTATGCAATTTCACGATTTTCCTAACATAAATCTAGGCCAACACGACTAAAGAGAAGTTCGTTCTCACTCGTAAAAAGTGAGATAACTTGGTCAATTTATCGACTATGACCCAAATAACATCATTTTCTCAAATTGTCCTTGAAAAACTACTACAAGATCCATTGAAATATGCTCCAATTCCCATTTTAGGATTTATGGCGTATTTAAAAGTCTTGAAGGCCGCTAATGCTCTACCTTCACTTGTTGACACATTTTAGGCACCTCAAAATGAAATTGTCTATGTCTTTCTTGGTGTTCATCCACGACAACATGCCTTTCAAATCTTACACACCATGGGTGAGCTGAGTATGGCGTCGAATGTGGATCTTCTAAAATTTTGTTCTTAATATCATGATGATTAGGGACACACGGCCTACACTTGAAAGGTGGAACTCTATTTGAGGATAACTTATAATCTTTGTTAGTACAAAATCTTAGTCTTGACTCATTGCAAAAAGGCATCACTATCATTTTCGATCTCTTTGTCAATTGGACTACGCTATAGCTTGTGACAATATCACTTCAAGTCCAATTAATTGGTCATTTCTTCAACAAGAGTCGCTACTTGTCAACTACTTTTCTACGTAAAAGGTCAGCGACTACATTAACTTTTCAGGATGATAATCAAATCATACAATCATAATCAATTCTTTCTAAGTGAATAAATACTTTAATTTCTTGTGATCTATATATAGATATATATTTGAAAATGCCAAAATCCTCTAACCCCCTTGGAAAACTTAGTACTAGAGCTTTGACCATTTTTTGTTCATTCCTCAAAACTGTTCACAGTTCTCAATTGTCCTTGTTAATTGAGTTATTGGGATGGTAGTCTTTGGAACTATTTAAAATAAACTCCTAAAATATCTTGCCAATATAAAACTTCTTCAATATTTGTCATTCGTCACCACTTGGTAATTACCTCAACTTTTTATAGGCCATCTTCTATACCTTGGGAAATTACAACATGCCCTCGTAATCCAGGTCAATTCATAAAACATTTACACTTCTTGAATTTGGCGTATAATTATTTCGTATGTTGAATCTCTAGTGCAGTCTTAAGATATTCCACATGTTCTTCTTCGCTCTTGGAATTGATTAAATGTTATCAATAAAAAAAGCCAAGGACAAATTGAGAAATCTTTAGCTAGTTCATGTGGAATCACTATGACAAATAAATGTGGAATACTTAGTTCATGTGCATTCTTAGCTCGAATGGATAGCTAGGAATTCATAATGTCCGTAGTGAGTCTCAATTGTCAACTTTGGAACATCACTTGCCTTAATCTTCAATTGGTGATTAATTGATCTCAAATCGATCTTTGAAAATCTTTAGCACCTTACAACTAATCGACTAAATCATCAATTCAATGGAGCGTGAATATTTGTTCTTTACACTAAAATACAATATAACTCTATATAATTGATGCACATTCTCATCGACATGTGATTTTCTTTGCAAACTTTATTGGTGCACCTATGGCTGCACACAAAAAAAAAAATCATCAATCTGCAAATTGAATTGAATCAGTTGGTTTGAAATTGTTGGTTCGGATCCATGTAAACATGTCTACCTTTTGGTTTTGAACCACGAATAGTTTGAAAATGGTATGGTTTGGGTTTCAAATTTTAAAAAACGCTTAAATCGAATTGAAACTTTTTTATTTTTTGTAATTAAAAATAAATTAATTCTACTTACTTTCACATTTACAAAATAAACAAAGTACAATGCAATACTAAATTTATTAGTTAACTTATTTAATTTTTGTCAAACTATTAAGCCACGGACCATAACCCACAGGTTCATTATTGGGCCCAATTATTAATTAATTCTGTCAATTTTCTCCATATTCTCATTTTCTTCTACAAAATATATCAATGTAATATAACATTTATGTTTAAAAAACTCTTGTTTAAGCTTGTATTAAGAATTTTAGACAAATTTACTTATGTTTTAACTTGTGAATGCGTTATTATTAAGTCGATAGGTGAATCGCCGTTTACAATTGAACTAAACTCCAAAAAATGGTTTGATTTGGTTTAAAAATTTTTGTTTTAAATGGTTTAATTTGTAAATAGATCAAAATTGTCTAAATTGAACTATGTTCACCCCTAAATGTGCCTCAAGGTGAAATGTTGAGTCTAATGAAAACCTTATCCAATAATTCTCGTAATTAAACATTCAGTTCTTATATTCCAATTGGTGGAATACAATAAGGAGTTTTCGAATTTGGCGTGCCACCTAGTATAGTACCAAATCAATTGTGTACTCAACCTCTCTGTCCGGATGGGTACCCATAAGGTTTTCTAGAAATAAGTTTGGAAATTCTTGAACCACTCGAATATTTTTTAGGGTTATTGATATCTCACCGGGAAGAGCAATTATTGCCAATGAGTTGTCACTATTGGCTCACAAAGTTATAATTCAACTTTGAAAATTGTATTTTGTTACTTCTTTCTTTTTTTCAAAAAATGGAAAAATACGGAGGAAATGTGAGAGAAGAACCTGTCTTCACGTATTAGCTTTAATGAATTGTAGGTCGCCCAATTTTGAACAGAGTCAAATATGATTCACTCATCTTGAATTATGTGCAATTAGGTCATCCACCTTTGATTTGCTTGCAAATCTAGTCATTTGGTCCACTACCTAGTCAATTTAACTAACGTTGACGTTAAAACTAACATATCACTGATGTGTATGTCCACATCTAACAACAATACACATCACATCTTAAAAAACACTTTTAAAAACATATGATTTAAAAGCACATTTTTACACATCAACTATCCACTATTTTTAACATTCATATCAGTATATTATGTTAATTAAACTAACATTAGTGGACAAATTGACCAGATTTACAAGAAAACCGAAGTTCAGTGACTTGATCGCATTAAATTGAAGATGAGTGACCAGATCTACAAGTGGAAATTGAGTGGCTTGATTGCCCCAAATTAAAGATGAATAACCCGGATGCAACTCTACTCAAAGTTAAGTAACCCACAATTTAACCATCACACATTAGATAAATTATGTGTTTTTGTAAGGGCAAAGTTCCAAATACAATAAATATCCTTAATATTTGAAAAGTAAGTAAATTTTGATTTTTGTAAAACAAACAAGTATGTGTCCTAATTTCCTTTTTATTTTTATTTTCAGTTTCAGTGACGAACTTTGGATCCCGATATTGGACCGCTCAAATTTCCAAGTCAAGTATCATTGGTGATGTTGAAGTGGCCCAATATTATTGGTGAAAAATATCGGATTAATTACATATTATAATTTCGGTTAATTAAACATAATTTTTATTCACATATTTCATATAACGATAACTTACAACACATTTTTTATTCACACATTTACCAACAACTTATAATTTCAACACTACCAAACATGCGCATTATATAACTAGAAATTGAAAAATAATCATAAGTGTAATTCAATTGAAATGTACTATTGATTGATAACATAAATTTAAAATTACTAAGCATTTAATCACTTTTATTTATTTATTTATTTTTTAAATCTGTCTCACTTAAAACCAATTCAATTTTCTAAAAATATTATCCTACATAATCCTCATATTTTAAAATTTGAAATGTATAGTCACCAACATTCATTTCTAAGATTCCAAACCAAATCAACAATTCACCATAACAAGAAGTTTCGGCCAGTAACAAAAAGTTTCAGCCGGCAGAAAACATATATAAAATCAATGTTGAAGAAACAATATCTGACATCATAATCTGTTCTCAACCTGGTAATAAAATGTTGTATCCACCAACAACTTAATAAAATGAAGTAGCAATGTGCTACAACATGTTTTGTTCATCAAAACTAAATATTAATCTAGAACTCTAATACCAAACAAGGATTATTGCCTAAAAATCCAACCACCACCGTCAACCATCACGAGTGTCAACCCCCACCACAAACTCAATTTTTATAATTAATTGTATAAATATAACTACAAATGAAACTGAAGTTCATTCAACAACAAAAAAAGGTTTCACCGACAACGATGATGATTTGGTGCCATTGGTGCATTTTTCCTCGCGGAGCTTTCGCCACTACCACCACAATTAAACACGGTTCAAAGTAACGAAACGCGTTAACCAACAAAAATCTCTATTAAAATAAATTCAAGAATTGAGGTTTTACTTGCATTGGGTGCTTGCAATTGTTGCACACGATCTGCATCATCCACTTTTTTCTTTTCTTTTTAATTTGGTGGTTCTTCATCAATGTCGAACTTCTTCTTCAACTTCATTTGTCGATTAACCCTAGGTTTTGTTGTCTGCCGTCCAAGTAGTCACTATTGTTAGAAATTTGGATATACATCGGGTAGAAAAAGAAATATGGTTGGATGGAATTGATACAGAAAATAATGATTTTGCATAGATATCAAATATTCTGGAAATGATTTAGGGCTTGTTCGGTAGAGATTTTTTTGGGAAAAATGAGTTTTTTTGGTTACTTTTTTACTTTTCAAAGGTTTTGGTAGTGTAAAAAAGGTTGAAAAGTAAAATTGTAGGCAAAAAATAGATTTTTTGGATAAAATGACTACAACAAACAAGACCTTAGTTTCATGCTGAAAAATTGAAGAAAAGTCCACCACTGTTGATTTGTGAAAGTGTGAAAAATGGGGAATGTTTACACTAATGGGTGTTTACATTAATTAGTTAAAACTTGAAAGACGTAAATAGTTGGCCAATAAATGATAATTGAAAATAATTTTTATTTTTTAGGTAACAATGAATTACATTAATTGTGATCAATGAGATAAAATTGTAAATACTTAAAATTTATATTTTCAAGAATTCTAAGGCTCCGTTTGGAATTAATTTTGGAGCCCAACTTCTAATTCTCAAACAATCAGAAGTTGATTTAGGCGTTTGACAAATTTTTTAAAAGTGATTATAAATAATTTGACTCACCTAGCAGTAGATTTTGAGAAGCAACAAAATAGCAGCTTTTCAGATTCTGCTTTTAGCTTTTTTATTTATATATTATTAAAATACCCCATTTATCCCTGATTAATTAAACTAATTTTTTTAATACCCATTTGAGAAATTGAATTGATGCAAGTTGGATCATAAAAAATAATATAAATTTAATTAATTTTTGCACTATATATGACTATATTTTTATTTTATAATTTTTATAAAATTTGAAATTTATTAAGTTTTTAATATTTTTATTTTAAAAGAATAATAATGAATGCATAGTCATGTTAAAAAAATATTTTACTAGGAAAAAATAAATTTTACCACTCGTAATAATAATAATAATAATAATACAAAATAACATTATTATAATCAATGTCCTTTTTAGTAATTTATTATTGTTAAAGCAACAAATCATTTTTGTTTACCAAACGTTCAAATGTTACTTTTGAAACATACAACAATTTTGAAACAAGAATTTACTAAACACTTATCTAATTCTTTCCAAAGCTGATTCTTATGATAGTACAAACAGGTAGGATCTATTCTTTTAAAGACAAAGAATATCAAATCAAGCCTAAATACATTTAAATGTTGATCAGTATTTTTTAAATATAGTATATTTTAATTTCTTAAATAAAAATAGGTAGATACCTTAGTTTTCTAAAAAAAAGTCACCAATTTAGTTTGGATCAAACTGTCTAAAATGTTGTGAATTTGGGTCTTGAGGTAGCCCATCTTGGAAGTGGACTGCAAGCAAGTCATATATTTGGTCTGTGATTGGAATTCGGATTTGGATCCTTTTTAATGGCAATGGGCGGCAACTATGTGGATAATCCATGGACCCAACAATAAAACACGATAAGATAATATTATGTCATCTACCTAGGTATAATTGAAACAATGAAATATATTAGATCATCTTAAAATTTTAAAAATTGCTGATTACTTTACAAATATATTTGGAATTTTTCCATAAATAAGCCACTATTTTAAATTAATTACAAAAATTCATTCTTGTTCCATATATTTTAAAAATACTATTTTCTAAAAACCATTATTTTAATTTAGAGAAAATTGTCTATAAGTCACTTGTACATGACTTGTTTCAAATTAGGTCAAAATATTTTTCTAAATTGTGATTAAGTCATACTTTTATCAATATTTTAAATTAATTCTAAAATCACCCATTGCACAACTCCAGCAACCTCCGCACTGCCTCCACCTCCAGGGACCATCACAAACTGCCTCCACCTACCTCCAGCAACCTCCGCACTGCTACCGCCACCACCACTCACTGCCACGCCGCCAATCAAGACATACCAAACATACATAAGAGTTTTAGTTTCTTTGCACAGTTGCATCGTACCTGCTTCTCTCAATAAGGAAATCTGGAACACAATGAATTTAGATTGGAAGAAAGAGTTTCTTAGTGTGAGGATTTCAGATTCAGATCTAAAAACACTTTTTAGTTTATCACGTAAATTAAAAGAAATGTTCTTGTTAAAATCAAACCCATTTTTGATGGCCGAAGAAATTATTGACGCCAAGAAGGTGATGACATATTTGATTCCATTCACACCAGTGTATCTCTACAATTGACATTTTTACTACCCAGAAAATGATATCAAATGTCAAATGGAAAATGGGTGGTATTGGTTATAACAACTCAGTGTTATAGGGAAGAAATGGAAGGTATTGCAATCATACTTATTTTTTGATAAATACACAAGGTCATGAGACTCATGACAATACTCTAAAGCTTGTTAGTTCATGGAATCGCCTATACTTTGGAAAGACCATTCCACTCAAATCCAATTGTGTCTCGAATCGGAAAGAATATCCTTTCCCATTATTACGTTATGGAAAGACCCAATAAAATAGAAATGCACCGACTCAACTACCTCTTGAATGCTACAACCACAAACATTGTTAAAAGAGAGCATGATATTTGATACTGTATTATAGAAAAACAATATCACAGAAAACATCGTTAGTCATGTGTATTGTTTGATCTTGATATAAAAAAAGCAGATCACAAAAACCTAAGTGTTAGAATGGCAAGTTTTATTTATGATACCGTGCTTTTATCTTTGATACTGTTTAATTATGGTAAGGTTTGAACCGTGATATCGCTTTGAATGTCTTAGTTTTAATCCATGATACTGTTTTGTTTAGGTAATGTGCATTAGTAAATTTTGATACTGTTTTAATCCTATGATACTGTTTGAATGTCTTAGTTTTAATCTATGATACTGTTTTAATCCATGATACTGTTTTATTTAGGTAATGTGTATTAGTATATTTTGATACTGTTTTAATCCATGATACTATTTTAATCCTATGATACTGTTTGAATCTATGTGGAATGGGATACCGTGCTTTTATCTTTAATACTGTTTAATTATGGCAATGTTTGAACATGTGATACTGTTTGAATGTCTTAATTTTGTCTATGATACTGTTTTAATCAATGATATTGTTTTATTTAGGTAATGTGCATTAGTAATTTTGATACTGTTTTAATCCATGTTTTAATCTATGATATTGTTTTGCATAATAGAGTATCAAACATCATACATGACTAATTAAACAGTATCAAAGATAAAAGTATGGTATTATAATCATATGTGTTGTTTGATACTGTATTATGCAAAATAGTATCACAATAGAAATGAACATAGAATTCGTATATGTGCTCAGAATTTTTATTATAATATATTTTCGAAATGGTCTAGACGAGCCGGTCAAGACCAGTCGCTTACTGTGTATGATGGATTTTACCCGTTTGAAGTCGTCTCTTTAGCTTAAAATGGTAATCTTTAATTTTTCTTGTCAAAACAGTATCACAAATCCTCTAAAAGCGATTATCACGGATAAATGTATCTTTCAATAATATAGTTGCAACTATAATATTGATTGTCCTAGGTAATGTGCACACACTATTATTGATATTGAATATTGATATCTTCTTCCCCAAATTCTTCTTCTTATCCTTCCCTCTTCCTTCTCTTCTTCTTCCCTCTTTCTTTCTCTCTGTTAAATTCTGCATCACTAGGACAATCAATTATATTGGCTCTCATTTTCTAACTTCCATTTTCCCTTTACCACTAAGTTTACATGAAGAAACTACAAGGCTATTGTGCATCCTTTACCCCAGGTAAAAAATTTGCGAAGTACCCTTCTCAATTAATGTGTTAACCAGCAATCAAACCTTTTGAAGGTACCTCTCAGTTTTGTACTTTTTCATTTGATAAGCAAGATATTTGCAATGGTCAGAGCAATTCTCTTTTAAATTATCTAAAGGTACAATCCACCTCAAATCATGCAGTATATTGAAATCCACCTGCAAATCCTCTAAAACGGTATCACAACAAAACAGTATCACAATTAGCATTTTTTTACAATTAAGGGTATGTTGGCCTTTTAGCTCTAAAATGTGATTTTAATTAAATTAAGTTTTGAGCATATGACTTTAGAGCCCGTAAGTGCCAAAACAGTGACTGACCTTGCATTTACCCTTTAATTTATTATAATATATATTAAATTTAGTAACTGAATTATTAAAAATCGGATTTGATAGAAATACTTATATTATATTACTAAATCTTTTATTATTATAGTAACCGAATTATTGAAAATCGAAATTGATTAATATATATATATATATATATATATATATATATATATATATATATATATATATATATATATATATATATATATATATATATATATATATATATATATATATATATATATATAAATATCAAAAATACAGTTGTTCAATTAATACATCATATTAACATAAGTGTTAAAAAACAATGTATTAACATTACATGTCACATGCAATTAACCAATAACAAGTTGTAACATTTTTAGCGATCGAATTACAGAATAACAAATTGTAACAATTCAATCAAGAACATTTAAATATAAAAAATAGAGTGCTCAATCAAAACATTATATCATTTGTATATTTCTGTAACAACCACAAATAGATCCCTTCAATTTCAATATTTGTAACAATCTATGTTACAAATTGAGATGTAACATATAATATCGCCACACAAAATTCATGATATACTCAATTGTATCATCTGTATCAATCAGTGATACAAAATATCAATTGAGGGCAATGTTCTAAAAAGCGTAAAGCATGGCTACGTATGGAGACCGAGCTTCAAGATTCTCGGGCGAGTTCTAAGCGAGAGCGAGATAAAGGCAAAGCAAGGCGATGCGTGATGCGTGGCTAGGCGTGAAAGTCGAGCTTCAAGCCTATGCGGAGCCTAGGCCAAGTTTAGGCGGGCTTTTTAGAACAGTGATTGAGGGTAACATAATCTACATTAAGAATCAAAATATCATATAAACATCAATGTTAAAAATATTATATTAAACATCAATTAACCAATAACAAGTTATAACATTTTAACAGTTAGTATTACATAATAACCAATTGTGTAACATGTGTTACATAATAACAAATTATGTAATATAATATGTATTCTCATGTAATAATTCAATCAACAACATTTAAATATCAAAAATACAATGTTCAATTAATACATCATATTAACATAAGTGTTAAAAAACAATGTATTAACATTACATGTCACATGCAATTAACCAATAACAAATTGTAACATTTTTAGCAGTCAGTGTTACAGAATAACAAATTGTAACAATTCAATCAAGAACATTTAAATATAAAAAATAGAGTGCTCAATCAAAACATTATATTAACATCGGTGTTACAAAAAGTGTATCAACACTACGTGTCACATGCAACTAACCAATACTTGTATTATCTTTAACAGTCAGTGTTACAGAATAATAAATTGTGTAGCATAATCTGAATTTTCGGGTGACAGTTCAATCAAGAAATATAAAAAATAGAGGATTTTGGTGTGTTTATAAATAACAAATTTTCACTTGATTTAAGGGTAGTTTTTCTTTTCTGTGCGAATTAAAAAGGTAATATACAATTAATCAATCAAGAAAACTAATTGTTATTAATGAAGTGATGGAAGTAATTACGTAAATAATCTTTTTTGGGTATTAATTACGCAAAATAATCGTGAAGGTCAACTATAATAAATAGAATATTAGGGAAAACGATATGATGAAGAGTCCAAAATGGAATGTTAACTTTTTTATATATTTTTTTAATTTTAAACCATTATCTTATTTATTAATATAATAATATAAAAAAAGTATTTTTAATATAAAAAAGTTAAGTTTGTAAAAGTAGAAATATTATTATAATGGTAAATAGTATGTGTTTTCCACAATATATTTAAAAAATAATGGATACATATAATTTATTTATTTTCTATTTTTCATTAATTTCAAATTTAAAAGTATAATTAACAAAAATCTTTTAAATTAAGCAACTAATAATAAAAGCACCATATTTAGTGCATTATCTCTCATTTCAATTCACATTATTATCTCCTTCATTTCATACTCTATCAAACTTTACTTTCTTCACCATATTACATATGCAATTATTGGTT
Organism: Forsythia suspensa; assembly: GCA_023638005.1. Classification (NCBI taxonomy): domain Eukaryota; kingdom Viridiplantae; phylum Streptophyta; class Magnoliopsida; order Lamiales; family Oleaceae; genus Forsythia; species Forsythia suspensa. The sequence goes on along the minus strand of CM042670.1, from coordinate 22,060,086 downwards.
GTTTATTGTAAATCTCACATAATCTTATAAGTTTTTCTTGTTTTAAGCCAGGTCTTGCTAGTTATTGAATTCGCCCATTTTTTTGTTAAAATATTTCGATTATTCTTTAATTTTTGATCCCATTTGTATTTTTTTCAAGTTTTTTATTATAACAGTTACTCGCAATTCTAGCAATTAAGATCCAAAATCAAAAAATTATGCGTTTTCTCTCCATCTTAAAGCGGCACAAATATGACCACAAATAAGTCACTAAATGCCATAAGAATAAATTAATCATCTTTATCTTGATACTAGTTCTTGCTGATGTACATTGTTAAAGCATTCGCATGAAATATATTTTGTGATGTATTAATGTTATCGAATATTGCTATACTAAGACAGATAAGTTGTTATATTCACTATAGTAGCAATCTACAACATCGGACTCTGAATTAGAATTTTTAGACATTTCGGTAAATTTTAGCATATTTCTTGAACAAAATAAATTGATATTGTCTATAATTTTGTTGAACAAGATTTGAATTTTGAATTTTATTTTTGATGATATTGAATAACAACAAAATAAAATGGCAGAATAGATAGTTTGGATGGTAATATTGCTAAAATCAATATTTCATTAAAGACCTAGTATTTTCCAATTACTTCGTCATGGGTATTTTTAAATTTGTTTTGGAAGTCCAATAATTTTTAATTTTTGTGACAAATTAGTGTATATACGTAATTTTTCCAACGGTTAATTTCTTGGACATCTATTGTGCACCAATGGGAGTAGCAGCAGAAATGGCAACATGGACCAATGTTGGGGGTAAATTTCATCAACCGTCACTCTCAGCAAAATCTCAAATTGGTATTAAAGTTTAATTTGTTTGAGTTGGATCAATAAACTTCAATTTAGTTTAAATTTTCATCACTTTGTTACATTCCATCATTTATTGTCTCTCAAACGAATAAAAATTATTTAGTTGATAGCCCTATCGTAACAAATCCTCCACCTAATCGTTGCACGACACCTTAGAAATGAAAATAGTAAAATAAGAGTTATGACAATATTTTTATATTAAAATATTAAAAGACGTTCTTTTTGTTTTAATAATATGACGTGGTATAGTGGTAAGTTGACATGACACACAATGATCACTTGGAAAATCCGCGATGTGTAATTAAATAAGTAATTTTTATCAATTTGAGAGATAATTGATGAAGGAGTAGTGAAATTTAGAGCTAAATTGTAGTTTAGTAATTCAATTAAGATGAATTAAAATTTAGTGATCTAATTAAAATATTACTAGATGTTTAGTGACCGCAGATAAATTTACCCAAACCCATGTTGTGGCTATTTAATTGAAGCAATTCTGCATTGGCTACTTAGAGCATCTCTAATGCAATAATGTGGATTGTTGTATTTGTGGGAAATAAAATAGAGATGGAGAGAATAGCATCTCCAATGAAGATGTGGATTAGAAAAATTGTGGTTCACATGTATAAGAGATATTGGTAGATAAATTTAAAAAATTAATTAAAGAATTATTAAAACACATTTTGATAGAGATAAATTTTAAAAAATTAAAATAAAAGAAGCTTAACACACATTTCGATAGATATTAAATAAGTGGCGGATGTCTAGCACACCGTCCAAATGTAGACGGTATGCTAAACATCTTCCTTTTTTTGTCATGCAAGTAATTTATGGTGACATGGCACACTTTTAGTGCAATCTACAGTTGCATTAAAGATGTTCTTAGGAAAAAGACAGCACAATGAAACATACAGGCACACTTTTAGTGCAATCCAAGGTTGCATTAAAGATGTTCTTAGGAAAAAAACAGCACAATGAAACATACACATTGACCATTTTATAACAAAGTGTAAAAAGTCGCCGCCAGCTAAAGTTTGCAATATAATTGGTTCAAGAAGTTTTATTCAGTTCAAATTAAATTTTTTAAAAAAATGGGATAAAGATGATTCTAACTCGGTAATTTTATTCAAATGAAAATAGGTATTTATCAATGTTCAGAAAATCAGACCGGTCATCGATCTGAAAAAGACAACAAATCAATGGTCAAAAGGTCAAACTGGTTTCAATTAACAAATTAAAAATTAATCTATAAATCTCACAAAATTTCTACAAATAAGTTATTTGCAAATAAACCAACATTTATAGACAAAATCACTCACAAAACTTGGCTTCAAATGAACTTTTCATAATGTCCACTTCCAATATTAGTAGAAAATAGTCAAAATACATGTCCAAAGTTCAAAGTTCAAAACATTAACTTAGCACAAACAAAATAAACAAATGACAACCAACCAAAGTGATTACAACTAGTATATGACAAAAGCAAAGTGAAACAAATAAATCATGGTCAATTATCATCTGAATCCATCTCATCTATAAGCTTGAATCTTTAATGCATCTCAAGATCACTTGAACCACTAAAATGATGAATGACATCCAAATCATCCACGTCCTAGGTATGAAACTCCTCAATATTTTCATTGTCATCTAACAAACATATAGATTAAAAGAAATAATAAATTAGTTATATATATATATATATATATATATATATATATATATGAATGATCTTCTAAGAATCGATGACATGACATATCTATTTCATGGATAATGATGGATTACACACACACACACACACACACACACACACACACACACACACACATACATATATATATATATATATATATATATGAATGATCTCTTAAGTACCGGTGCTTAGCTTATGCTAAGCATGGATGACATGACATAAGTAGTTGTAAGATAATGGTAGATCTCACATATTCAATATATAAATAAAATATATATTAAATAGACACGTCATGTCGTCGGTGCTTAGCATAAACTAAGCTTAGGAGATCATGCTTAGGAGATCATTCATATGTATATATATATTTCACTCGTATAAGAAAAAGTAAATTGAACGAATAAGATGATTATATATACTAACTTTGAGTTGAAACGTCATTGACATGACAATCAACATTGTGAATTACATTGTCCTCATAAATTGCATCATCCAATTCTTCATAATCAAGTTCTTGAGGCGGTGTTTCTTCATAAATTCAAAAGTCCATCTTGTCAATGCACTCATAAACTATTGGATCATAACTTCTCTTTTTATAATATAGTTTGTAAGGTTTTAAAAAAAAATTACACAAACAAATAACAATATAACTAACACATTTTCATATAGACAAAACATTATAATGTATTTAAGATATAGCATACCAATTGTTCAATCGCAATTTAATGTTATAAGACGTAAACAAGATCATTTAGTATTTGATGCTCCAATCTATTTCTTTTCTTGGTGTAGATACGCTAAAAAGCACTCCAATTTCTTTCACATTCCGAAGCAGATGATGTTTGACTAAAGATTCGAATAGCTATCTTTTACAAATTAGGAGCCCTTGCTCCAAATAGTTTACACCATTCATCTACATATTAAATTAAAGTAAAGTGATCTTGAATCAATATATTAGATAAACTAATAAAGAATCATATTATATAAAAATAAAATAACAAGAGTTAAAATTTTAATGCTTGATGTCAAATTTTAATTAACTCATAAGTGTCTGAATCTCTTGGAATATAGATAGGTAAAAACGAGGTCGATCCCACGAGATCATGCTATGAGGAAGGTGCAATTTAATCCCAATTAAGCATTATTCTAGGCTAGTTGAGTTGAAGAGTTTTGTTGTTGAAATTGTTTAACTAAAAGACTAAAGAAATATGCAAAATAAATGAATTAAGAATTCAAGTTGTGTAAAATACCAAGGTTTGAATCCACCATTGTCTAACTTAGCAATCATCCAATTATTCATCAATTCTCACAAACACACGACAATACGAAATCAATCTATTGTGGTCCCTAAATATTTATCAATTAAGTCCAAAAGCGAGAAAATCAAATATAGGCTCCCCTTATGCTTCAAACATAAATCACTTAAGCATTTTTCATATCAAATTCTATTGAAAGAAGACAAAGAATCAAAGATTACCTAAGCATTCCACGTATCCCAATACGAATAAAAGAAGATGAAAAATCAAAAGAGATTAATAGAATCTATTTAAGCATCAAGCATGGATTAATTAAACCAATATCTAACTATCAAAAATACATGATATTTAAGATGAAAGAAATTATATTTAATTAATCTAGTTAAGAACGAACCATGAACGTTAAAACCCTAAAAAGGAATTAAACGAATGATGAAATAATTACTTAATTAAAACAAAGTTTCATCGTCTACCTTGGCTAAAGAAAATTAGAAGAACATAATTAAATTAAAAATACAAGAATTGATAGAACCCGGCATGGATTGAAGGAGAAGAAATCTTCAAAAACTCTTGATTGTCGATCGGGTTGTCTTCTCTTGTTTTCTTCCGTCTTCCTTCATTCGGCTCCCAAAATCCTCTCTTTGTTATGAGAATATATCTCATATTTATACTACCCTAATTGTGCCCCCAAAATATCTCCAAAGAATACAAAATTAAGTGGGTCAAACATTACCTATTGAAATTAGGGCTAAAAAAAGGAAAGAAAATAAGAATTAAAAACGCAGACAAAAAATTGCCTTTGGGCGATCGCCATGCTTTCTGCGATCGCCCGGCGCTCGCTTAGCTTCCTCATTGCTTACGTTGGGCTGTCAAGCGCTCGCCCGGCATGAAAAGCCGGCGATCGCCCGACTCGTTACTTTTCCCATCTTGCATTTTGGTCCTTTAACTTTAACGGTCACCACTTTGGTCCTTCAACTTTACATCATCGCCAGCTTTAGTCCCTCAACTTTGCATTATCTCCAGTTTGGTCCCTCAACTTTGGGTTATCTCCAGTTTGGTCCCTCAACTTTGGGTTGAGTGCAATTGAGTCCTCGAACTTATGAGATATCTTCTAAATCATTGCTCTTTTTGCCCAAACTTCTCCAATTGTTCACCAACAAGTTCAAAACTGAAATAAAACAATAATAAACTAGATTAAGTAGATAAGCAACTATATGACGACATAAATGATTAATTAAAAGGCCAAAATAAGTGCATAAAACGCACTTATCAAATGCTTACCAGGCTGTAAATTTTTGCAAGCATTTAAAGCAGATGGTTTACTGAAACTCTCTTGACGTGCTTGATATATCCTTATTTCTCTCATTGCTTGTTGCTCGTTGCTCGTTGCTCGTTGGAACAAATACTTTTGATCTCAAGCAAATTGAGGAAACCATTTATGACTTCTACTTTTTGACAAAATCCTTCCTCGTAAATGAAAGCGGGATTAAGAAAGTAAGCTGCTACATGTATGTCATGCCGAATATGCTTATCCCATCTTTCATCAATTATGTCAATATAAGGCTTGTACTATCTTTCTTTGTTCAAAAATATGTAATTTATTGTCTTCTCTGTCCTATTAATGTCATCATACACATATCCTAAGGAAGGTTTTTCATTTGCATCGATAGTGCATAGCAATCTTATAAGCGGTGCCACAATTTTCACTATCATAAAGCAATCATCCCAAAATTTGTTATCTAAGATAATAGAGCTTACAAGTTTTCCTTTTGCTTTTCTTGAAAGTTTGTATGTTGTGAAATGTCTACTTGTCACTAAAATTTGAAGTACTTACTTGTGTTCATAAATTTTTTTCAATGTAATAAAGGTAGTAACAAAACAAGTGGTTGCTGGATGTACAATCTCTTTCCATTCGGGTCTTTTTCTCAACCAAGACAAGAAAATTGTGTGATTATTCACAAATATTGTAATTTTTGAAGCACGCAATGCAAAAGAGTTTACATGATGCATGTACCAATATCTTTCAAAACAAGATTCAAAGAATGTGCAGTACAATGGGACCAAAAATTGTGATCATATTTTTGATGCAACAACTTTCCAGATCGTAGCATTATCAGTAACCATATGTACTATATTTTGTGGCCCAACTCATTCAACAACCTCTGTGAATAAATTACACAATGTTTTAGCATCTTTCACAACATCATATGCATCAACATATTTGATAAATGTAACTCCAAAAGAGCAATATACTAAAAGATTAATCTAAGTCCTTTGCCTTTGATCACTCCAACCATCTGCCATTAGTGTACACCCACTACTAGCCCATTTTTTTTCTATAACCATCAATAAGTAATTGGCATTCTCTCTTATAATCTCTTAACAAATTAATACGAACATTATCATATGATGGGCCTTTATATCTAGGGCCAATTGCAAAAGTAGCATCTAATGCAAGTTAAAAGTAAGTTGATTCCAAAGCATTAAACGAAATGCAAGCATCATAAAACCACTTAGCCCATGCCATATGTGCTTTTTTATCGTTTCTTTACCAACTAAAACATTCTTAATACTAGGTTGAGAACCTGGAGTAGTTCTTAGTGTAAAATAGTTATCAATTCCTTCCACTGCTTTTCTCTTTCCTTTTGCTTTCTTATTTCTTTGCAATGACACACTTATTTCTTCCACATCATCATCTCTATTCTCTCCAATTTCCATAAGGTCATCACCAAATGTATATTCATGAACCTCTTTTGATTGTTTTTTCTTTAGAGATATTTCACTAAGTACTTTTTGCATTTGAGACTTAACATCAAAAGGAATTTTCTTACATTGAGATATTTGACTTTTAATTTCAGCTATGTGATATTTCATTTTGTTAATACCCCACCCTTAAAGGTATTATTGCAATAAAGGCGTGTGTAATGAACTTTACCATCATTATCACGAGTAGAAATGAAGTGTTCCCATGCCGGATCACTCTTCCATGAGCGAACAGAAGAGGTGGAGGCAGTTGATTGTCTCTCAGATGATGGTGGAGTGCTCATCCTACACAATCAAATCATGTCTAATTAATTTAGATTAGATAGCTAATAATGTTGTTTTCACTTTTTTCATTCACATTATCTGATTATCCGCTTCACTGTTTCAATTTTAGTATAATCAAATTTAAAATCCAAGAACATGAACCGACAGCAAGAAGCCAAGAACAATAAAAATTAAAAAAGAAATATTGAAAAATTAACACATGAAGAAGCAGTAAGAAGCCAAGAACATGAACCAGCCGAAAAAAGAAGCATTGAAAAATCAAACCCCCAAGACATTAACCCATAAAATTGATGTCATCGATAATACATTAACACATACAAATAAAAGACCAGCAAGAGAAAGCAACAAAAACTTTCCAATTGGAACACAAAATCTAACATGTTGTGTTCATGCGCATCGTAGAAGAGAGAAGAGATTCGGCGATTCTACAACCACAATAAATGTTGAAGTGATAAAGTGAGAAAGAATTTTATCCCTGGATTTTCAAAGAGAAATTGAGAAGAAATGAAGAAAATGGATGAAGAAGAAGATGTATTGGGCGATTTAGACGGAGAAATGAGAAAAGAAGAAAATTGATTTTGCCCTATATAATGTCTGACTCGGTTTAACCGCATATTATTTCCGACCCGGGTCGTAGTTGAACCTCTATAAAACTCAATTTTCAATCCGGTTCTCTAATGGACGATTAATTTAGTAGTCCAGATCAGTTTTGAGGCCGGTTCCTAGTTTTCCTAGTTGAACCGGCCGGTCCGGTCTAATTTTCTAAACATTGGTATTTATAGGCTAGAACATCTCTCTAGCCATAGGTGTTTTCTAGACAAACGTTAAAACCACTTTGACCACAATTTCCTAAACAATTGATAATGAAAATCATTTAAGAACTTTGAGACCAAGAAAGACTTATTGAAAAACTAAAAAGACATTCAAAATGTTTCAAAGATTGAAAATAAGTTGATAAGTTGGACAAAAACATTAAATTTTCAAGCATTTTCAAGAAACTATTTTCTTGGGTCATTATCCCTCGATTGGAGAAGACTCATCTTGAGTCTTTGTTTCCACTTAATTTTCAAAGTAAGGAGAAAGATCAACTCCATTGAAGGTTGACGAAACACCATAGCCAAATGGGAGCTCAATTTTGTAAGTATTGTCCCCAATGCGCTCAAGTACTTTAAAAGGTCCTTATGCTCTTGGTTTTAAATTTGCTATGTCCATGAAGAAACCTTTCCTTGCAAAGATGAATCCATACCAAGTCTCTATTTCCACAAGATTGTGGGTTTTCTATGTTTGTTGGCCATCCTTTGATACTTAGCGTTCTGCTTGATTATTCGATCTCTGACTGGTTTATGCAATTTTTGTTTAGACTTAACATGTTCTTCACTTCAGCATCTCCATTGTAATGATGCGTAAGAGGTAGTGGACCCAAGTCCAAATGACTTATAGGAATTTTTCCATAAACAATCTCAAAAGGACTCTTTCCTTGTAGACCTATTGTAGAAAATTCAGCTTGAGTCAAAGTTAAATCTCATTGTCGAATATTGTTGACAACCAAGCTCCCTAGAAGATTTTCGAGACTCATTGGAAACTTGTGTTTGCCCATCCATTTGAGGATATTGAAATTTAGTTCCAAGACTAATAAATTTTAAATCCCGATAAGATGTGATAGTTTTTGGAATACCATGTAGTTTCATAACATGCTTGAAATAGAGGTCAGCCGCATGAGTTGCATCTAAAGTTTTTAAACATGATAGAAATGTGCCATCTTGAAATATCGATCAACAACCACCATAGTTGTCTTTAGTTCTTTGCGTTCGAGGCAATCCTATAATAAAATCTAAGCTTACATCCTCCCATGGTGCTAATGGAACCGGCAAATGAATTACAAACGTGTGTTTTGAACATGGGTTTTTGCTTAATGACAAACTCGAGAATGCTCAACATGTCTTTTAACATCTATATCCATCCGTGGACAATAAAAGATTCTCTTCACAAGAGAAATTTTACCTTCTCGGAAATACTTGCACATTTAATGTTTTTGACCAACTTATCAACTTATTTTCAATCTTTCAAATATTTTGAATGTCTTTCAAGTTTTTCCGTAATTCTTTCTTGGTCTTATATTTCTTAAATTATTTTCATTTCCATTGTTTAGGAAAGTGTGGTCAAAGTGGTTTTAATAATTGTGTTGGAAACATCTATGGCTAGAGGGATATTCTAGCCTATAAAATACCCCTTTTCATTTGAGAAAATTTTAGATTTGAATTAAGATAAAAATTTAATATCAAGCCTTTGGCTTGTTGAGAATAAGGATTATCCTTATTCTATGCTTTTATACCTTAGGTGGATTCTTTTGGGTGACGAGTTTGATATTCGAGTGTGTACTTGTGCTAACTTGTACTTCTTCTCCACTTATACATACAGTGTCAAAGTGGTATTAGAGCCAGTTGGTCTCAATCGCTGGTTGTCATCGAGGACCACAAGTTGCTCAACTACTTACTCTTGAAAGGGACCATAGAGAGATTGAGTTAGAAGATTTAATAAGACAAGTGCAACAACTCCAACAACAAATTGATCATAACAATGCTCCAATTCATGAAGATAATGAACATGCTTCAGAGCATGATTCAGAAGAAGATGTCAATCATTTCTATCATGCTCCAAGCCGTTCATCAAGTGAAGGGTCGCCGCATCAACATCAACATTAGAGCAATGATAGAGACGATCGAGATTTTAGTAGTAAAATTGATATTCCAAGTTTTGAAGGAAAGCATGATCCTAAAGCATTCATTGAGTGGTTAATCGCTCTTGAAAGGATTTTTTAGATCAAGGAAATCCCTGACCACTATAAGATAAAAATAATGACCATTAAGTTGACAAAGCATGCCTCAATATGGTGGGAACACCTTAAGAAAGAAAGAGCTTGAGAGTAAGATTTCGACAAGATGTATTTCTCAAATTTGACAACTTCAAGCAAAAAAGAGCTGTCACTAGAAGACTACACATCTAAGTTCGAGAATCTTATGTTAAGAAGTGATATTCCTGAGCTAGAAGAACAAACAATTGCTCGATATCTTGGTGGACTTCAATCTGAAATATGTAACGCTGTCAAACTACAACCATATTGGACATACAATGATGTTTCCAAGTTAGCCCTAAAGGTAGAGAAGCAACTTAAGGAGGCCAAGGGAAGTAATGCTAGACCATTTAGGTATGGTGGATCTTCTAGTCGAGGAAACCCTTCTTTAATGAAGGATACTAGCAAAATTTAGGTTTCAAGACATATCACAAGGGAAGAAAATGTAACTACCTCAAGTAAGCCTATCACTTCCAAAGCTCCCATCAAGTGTTTCAAATGCCAATGCTTTGGTCATATTGTGTATGAATGTCCAAATGAAAAGGTAATTTTTCTAGTAGAATAAGAGTTAGAAAAAATCTTATCGGTAGAAGAATGTGATTTGATTGAAGATGAAGACATCACTTATGAAGACCATGATGAATCTTTAGTAATTCGGCGAAGCTTAAATATTTCTCATGTAAATGAAGACTCTTGGCTCTGTAACAACATCTTTCACATAAGATGCACTAGTCACATCAAGGTTTGTGATGTCATCATTAATGGAGAAAGTTATGAAAAGTCGTGACCCAAAAGATAGTAGAAAAAGTTGAATTTAAAGATTGAAGATTATCCACAACCTTACGAACTCTCATGGTTGCGCAAGGGAAATGAGGTAAGAGTAGATAAAAGATGTCATCTTAAATTTTCAATTGGCAACATGAGATCCTATGTGATGTTGTTCTCATTGACGCATGACATCTACTTCTTGGAAGATCTTGGCAATATGACACGAAGACTAAACACGATGGATTCAAAAATACTTATATTTTTACACATAAACCTACAAAAGGGGAAGAAAATAATTTACTCTATAGATTTGAATTCAACATGGCTATTGATGACTCATCAAAGGCTTATGCTTTAGTCGTACTTGAAGAAAATGAAAATGGGTATATATAGGCTAGAACATCCTTTTAGCCATAGGTGTTTCCAAGACAAACATTAAAACTACTTTGACCACAATTTCCTAGATTGTGGAAATGAAAATAATTTAAGAGGTCTATGACCAAGAAAGACATTCAAAATATTTGAAAGAATGAAAATACGTTGATAAGTTGGTCAAAAACATTAAATGTGCAAGCATTTCCAAGACACCCATGTTTTCTTGTGTCAGATTGCACTAACTCAAGAATATGATCCACCATCCTCATACATTCGATCAAACACTAAGGAACTACAAATGCCAATAAGAAATTATGAGTTCAAGGCGGAAGCGACATCATTCTACCCTAATTATGATATGTCCATGAGAAAATTGACGATCTAGGAATATTTCCAGTATGATTGGATACTACAACACTACAATCAGCATCAAGCAGCAATTTCGAGCACAAAGATGAACCTACTAAATACCTGACAAGACGCATGATGACCAAAAGTTGGATGCGACCACATAAGATATAGATTTATGTATTCATTTTATCATTTTTTTTCGATATGTTTATACTATTTTTCTTTCGTTATTAATTTTTTTAAAAAAATCCACCCATAAGGCGATTTGACTAAAAAAAATTATAATAATGTCATGCATCATTTCTTTTATTTCACAACAGATTGACTCCATTCGCGATCACTATACTATGACTTCAATTTCAATTGGAGTCAATATATCTAATTTCATCCCATGTACTAGTGACAATTGATGATGTGGATATTAAATACTAACTACTAGTGGCTGACATAAAAAAACGTTTTAGAAAATATAAAACCATGTTTTTAGCTAAAACCCGTTGTACACATCTGAAAATCCTTCCCCGTTTTTATTTTATTCAACATCGTATTCTACTAAAAAGAATCACATATTATTGATATTCAAGCAACGCATGAGAATGAGATGGCTAACAAACAAGAAAATGGAACATATGAAGTATTTTTGTGTCGAGTAAGTGATTGTTTTAGAGTTTGTTTGATTTCAATTAAAATTTTGTTCAAAAGCTGAATTCAAAGCTAACAATTAATTTTAACCATACATTTCATAAGATCTACAACTTTTTACACTTTTTCAATCACTCATTTCATCAATTTTTATCAACCTTTTAAAAAAAATATGATTTTAATCAAAATCAAACATGTCCTTAGTATAAAAGAGGTTCTTGCTGCAGGGTTTCATGAAAATGTTCAAGTTTGTAGAATCCTTTTTTTTTTTGTGTGTGTGTATTTTATAATGTGGTAAGGTTTTTTTTTGGGACAAAATGTTCATTTATTGTAACTTTTTTGGGCATTTTTTCTAATGTTTTGAGTTTCTTATTGATAAAAATTATGGAGACATTTCAATATTAAAATTTTTGTTTTTGTAGCAGAAGGTGAATCACATTCTAACAACGATGATGATAGCTTCTACTAATCTAAACACGATTTTAATTGAGATAATGATGTGTTGTACGATGCTTACATCACACATGACATTGAACTAGGTATGCATACAAGCCTACATTATGAGGATTTTATGAGTCAAATGATGATTCATCGGAGGATGCTTCTTCAAATGAATTGTTGACTAACATTGACTCTCATAGTGAAAACCAAGTTAGATTTAGACAATTTAATACTAAAACGGACATGGAAAATCCAATTATTCATGTTGGTATGCAGTTTGGGACAACGCTTTGAACATGTATTCAGTTAGGGCTAAAGTTGGCAGTAGTAAGGTGCAAACAATGGCGAAGCCAGACATTTTGAGTTAGGAGATCCCCAAATTAATACGCACATAAAATTGAAACAACATAATAGTGATGAAATTCTTTTGATGCACTCAGACGAATTCAATACTCACATCGTGTTTCTTCTGATTGCTTGAAAAGAATAGTCTCAATACTTTGTTCTTGGTTATTGAATGATTCAAACTCAATCTAAGCTAAGTTGTATGCACTACTTTCTTTTTCAATATATTTTCTGAAGCTATGTTTCTTTTTCTAATTTGAAGATTTTATGGTAAAATTTAAGAAATGGGATAAAAATTTGGGGAGAATTAATATATAGTGATTTGGGAGAGATTTGTAAGTATTGAAATGTAGTAACCTAACTACTGCTTTATTCAGTATAGAAAATGGGGTAGAGAAATGTGAGATTCAGATTTCAGATTTCAAATGAGTGGACTAGAATTGAGGAATGAGCCAATCATTTGTAATTTTATATTATTAATTTTATTAGACTAAGGAGTTCAATTTTATTTTATTAAATTGATATTAGGAAAATTTGTCTGTTATTAAATTGCATGTTAACAAATTAAAAACTTGATATTGGGAAACAAAGTTTCTTAGAAATGTCCAAGAAAGTTGGGGGTCATGGTGCAAATGAAGTACGAAGATGGATGTTCGTACTATATTTGGGCATATAAGACCTTATATGAATCACGCATTCAAATCAAAACTTACAGAAGAAATGCTAGAAGGTGCTAAAGATTAAAATTTTGAAAAATTGGCTAGATATGCATCAAAGATTTTTAGAATAAACCCTGGTTCTAGTTTTATCATTCAAAGAGATGATTATTTTCAATCAGCATATATAAGTTTAGAAAGCATATGTATGAATAGACTTTTGCAAAGATGTAGGCCCGTTATTAGTTTAGCTGAAGGAATCTTTTGGTGGACAATTACTCTCGGTTGTTGGTATTGTATCTATCTTATAGAATATTCTGTGGTTTTTAACACTTTTGTCTGAAGACTTAGCCGTGGAAAACAATTACATTTTGATTAATCAACCAAAAGTTGTTGAAAACATTATTGGTCAGAAGTTTGCATCAACAAAGCACAAATTCTGAAAGATTTCAAAGAGAAAACACTGAAGAATTTCTTGTGGGGGCTATCCAAGCTACCACAGTACCAAAATTTGAAAAGTGGATGAAAAGAATTAAAATGGAGAATATTGAAGCCTGGTTAAGTAATAAGCCACTAACTAAGTGGTCTAACTCCTATCATTTCACCATTCCCAAGTGTGAAATGTGTTAGATATTTCAATATGGCATATCAAACTAAGAGAGACGAACAAACAGAGAAGAAGAGAACAAAACAATTATCATTAAACAAAACTAAATAATGAGTGTTAGGGTTATATTTAATATTTATAATATAACAAAACAAATAGTGACTAAACTACCATAAGTAATATTATAACCCTAAATATTATTAATATTCTAGCATCCCTCCTTAAACTCATGATGCGACAGCAAAGAGCAGCGATAGTTTGTCAAGCAAGAAACAAAAACGATAAATCAAATGTGACTTCGTAAAAAAGTCAGCAAGTTGCAACGATGAAGAAACAAATGGTAAAGAAATAGTGCCATGTTGAAGATGGTGGCAAATAAGATGACAGTCAATCTCAATATGCTTCTTGTGCTCATGGAACACAGTTGTGAGAAATCTGAATAGCACTTTTGTTATCACAATACATAAGGGTTGAAGAGGAAAGAGACACACTCATGTCGGCAAGTAACCAACGCAACCATACAATCTCAGTAATAGTGGACGTTATAGCACGATAATCTCTACTTCAGTAGAAAAACAGAAAACAACAGTCTGCTTCTTACTTTTTAAGAGAAAAGAGAATCACCCAAAAATAAACAAAAACTAGTAATGGACTTACGATAAGTGGAGTTACTAGTCAATTAGCATCAAGTATGTGTAGAGCTCTAAGGAGGAGGTCGATTGGAACAAAAAACTCTGAAAGCATATACTACGAAGATAGCGCAGAATACGAATAACAACTCTCCAGTGAACTTTAGTTGGAGCGGAGACAAATTGACTAACAATGTGAATATCATAAGTAATATCAAGATGGGTGATGGTGAGATAAACAATACTTCCAACAATAGTGCGATACAAAGTAAGATCAGTCAAAGAGATATTGTCAGAACGTGAATATCGAGTATTAGCTTCTAGAGTTATCAAAAGTTTTAGTATCAGTGAGACAGGGGATGCTCAATGACATCAGTATCATAGTTAGATTGAGAGAGAAGATAGCATCTAAGAGAAGAAGCAACCTCGATTCCCCAATTCCCAATAAATAATATAATAGACCTAAGTCAAATTTTAAGGTAGCAATCCCATCAATATCATCACCAATGATAATCATGTCATCAACATATAACAGAAGTAGGATACGACTGACTGAGGTGTATCTAAATAACAATAAAGAATCATGATGGCTAGGTGTAAGGCCAAGAGAGTAAACAACATTGGAAAAATGCTCAAACTAGGTGCGAGGTGCTTGTTTGAGACCACAAAGTGCCTTCTTGAGTTTGCAAACATATCTAGAATGATGAAAAAGCCAGGAGGATGAACCATATATAAATCATTTTGAAGAGTCCCATTCAAGAAGACATTTTTAACATTTAATTGAGAGAGAATCTATCGACAAATAGATATAACTGCAATAAGTGTACGAATAGTAGTCATCTTTGCAACATGAGCGAATGTCTCCTCATAATCTAGACCATACTGCTGAGTAAACTCCTTAGCAACTAACCTATCCTTGTAGCGCTCAATCGAACCATCATATTTAGTTTTGATCTTATAGACCCAACTAGAATTAATAGCATGTTTACCTAGAGGTAACAAAATCAATCTCAAGTGTTTGTCTTATGTAGAGCAGAGAGTTCATGATGTGAACCTGGGAAGAATTGAATCTCAGAACCCACAAGAAAGATTGATATGAACCCCAAGAAAGTTAAAATTAAGCCGCAATACCTTGACTCGATGATTTCTTGAACCAAATAACCAAGTTTGAATGCCACAAAGATTTGTGAATTATTTGATAAATTTTGGTTAGTTCACTTAAGAACATGGAAGAAAAGTGAATCTCACTTTTAATTAATCTCTCAAAATCAAAGTTCTGAATTGTCTACAATCAGAAGTGTTTATATAGTAAAAGCAGTAAAATCCTAATCTAATTCAAAATTAACTAAAACTTAACAAAATAAAGTTCTAATTGGAAAATGAAACAAAAAATGGACAAAATCCGAACTTTTTCCGAAAATGGCATGGGCGATCGCCCAGCTCAACAATTTGGTTGTTACTTTGGAATTATAGTGTTGGGAAATCGCCCACACTTTTTCCCAAGCAAAATTTGCCCATTCTCGCGTTTTGACCTCCAAACTTAGTTTCATACTCATTTTGGCCCTCAAATCTTCTATTAGCCTCCGATATGCCTTCAATATAGTCCTTAGTTTGAGTCAAATGTACCAAAGGTCCATGGCTCGCATCATCCCCTCCTTTCTCAAAAGGATTCGATCTCGAATCATTATCGACATCAAAAGGATAAAGATCACATTCCATCCTCATATGCACCCAAACACAATCACCAAGCTAAAAGATGAGTCTGGGGCCTTTGTTGGCTTTAGTTGTATATTGTCTATTCTTCTTTTAAATTGTTGCCTTTGAAGCTCATTTGTCTCATCTCAATTACTTCTACATGCTGGTCATTTTGGAAAAATAGCTCCAAGTACAAAGTAAATTTGTTGTTCAATGTTTCTAGTAAGTGGTAACCTACTAGATATCTTTTCTGAAAATATGTCATCAAATCCTTGCAGTAAAAATATAGGTAAATTAGGAAGGGATTGGTTAGTTTTGATCATTACAATCCAGTTTTTTTCATCCCTCGTTTTCTTTTCTTGTGCTTCTACCTCACCTTTTCTTTTCTGCTGCTCCAAATTATCTACCTTAATTTGTGCATGAAGAGCATGCCTCGCAAATAAGACTTTATCTTCTACATGGTATTCAACACTATCATCCTCCAACTCAGACATCTCATCACTATCACTATCATCCTCAGTCTCTACTTCTCCATTATTACACAGTTAGAAGTGTTTATCTAGTAAAAGCAGTAAAATCCTAATCTAATTCAAAAATTAACTAAAACTTAACAAAATAGAGTTCTAATTAAAAAAGAAAACAAAAACTGGACAAAATCTGAACTTTTCCCAAAAATGGCTTGGGCGATCGCCCAGTTCAACAATTTAGTTGCTGTTTTAGAATTATATTGTTGGGTGATCGCCCAGGCAAAATTTTCCCATTCTCCCATTTTGACCTCCAAACTTTGTTTCATGCTCATTTTGGTCCTCATATCTTCCATTAGCTTCTGATATGCCTTCAATATGGTCCTTAGCAAATATACCAAAGGTCCATTGCTCGCATGGCTCGCATCAGTTCATCAGCCATATCATGTTACCAAAGAGGATCTAGAATAGCTTTTTTATAGGAAGACGGTTTAGAAAGTTTGTGAATAGACGTTAAGAAACAACATAAAGATTTTGAATAACAAGAATAAGCAAAATCAAGTAACTGAGTAGACTTATGAATACGTGGATGATATCGAGGACAAGAATGAGGATCAACAATCTTAGACGGTGCTTTGGAGGCCATAGGAGGAGTTAGGACATATGAGTCGGCACATGTGTACTTGTGGTGCGTAAAGGATAAACAACAAAAAGGGTATGGGAAGGTAGGTTGTCGGTATTATTTGAAAAAAGAGATCAATACGAATGAGATCAATCTTAGTCACTTCATGAGTATTATCAAAAATAGAAAAGAAATGAATATGCTCAAAAAACACAACATGAGGGAAACATATAATTTTTTATTAATATGATCAAAATAGCGATAACCATTATGTCCCTCCCCATATCCCAAAAAGACACAAATAGTAGAGTGTTAACTCAACTTACTTTACATTCTACATTAGGATGAACAACAAAACAAGTGCACCAAAAAACTCTTAGAAATGAATAATCACAAGGATGTCCAAACATCATTTCAGGGGGTGACAAACCCGAAGTGTGAGAAAACGGAGTCTTATTAATTAAATAAACATCAGTTAAAACTGCTTCTTCCCAAAATTCACTAAGAACATTAGCAGATAAGAGAATAGAATAGGCAGTTTCAACAATGTACCTATGCTTTCGTTCAGCAACACCATTTTGTTGTAGGGTGCCAATACATAAAGATTGATGAATTGTGCCATTAGAAGCAAGTAAAGTAGAAAAATCAATAGAGGTATACTCTCCACCCAAGTCACATCTAAAGCACTTAATCACAGCAGAATATTGAGTTTAACAAGTGCTCTAAAAAAAGATAAATAGAAAAAAATCATAACATAGTTTCATAAGATAAACCCAACAATAACAACTACAATCATCAATAAAAGAGACATAATATCTAAACCCTTCCTTTATAGCAATAGGAGCAGGTTCCTAAACATCAAATTGAACAAGATCAAATGTGGCAACAAAACAAGATATAGGAAAAGGTAAAGCAAAAAATTAACTAATTTACAACTACTACAATCAGAAATATCACGAGTTCACAAATCTCTAGTTGACTTTTAGAAACTAAAATTTTTAAACAACTAGCGAAAATATGTCCAAGGCGAGAATGCCACAAATAAAAACAAGAAGAAAAAGATCAAAGAGAATGATGACAAATCAACATTAGAGGCTGGAACATGCAGTGGTCTAAGATTGTCCAAAACATATAACCCCCCTTTTCTACAACCTATCCCAATCGGCTTTTGAGATTGAGGATCCTGCACATGATAAGCAGTATAAGAAAATTGAACTAAGACCAATAGAAATAAGATTCAAAGTAAGAGTTGTAACACAATAAACATCTGAAAGTGATAAATTATGTGTGTTAACAAAACCAACTTCTGCCAATGGCAATGGGGTGCCATCAACAGGCATAGATGAATTAGAATGGCGTAGGGAATCAAAGAATGTTGAGTTAGATGACATACATTTAGAAGCACCTCGAGTCAAAAATCTATGAAGAAGAAATACATGATGAATAATGGAATGACAAACCTACATGAGTAGAGACTAACATGATATGAGGTTGAGTGGTGAAGAACTTCTAAAACTGCTCAGTCAAAGTAGTTGGCGAAGGACTAGAGGCAAGTGGTGCTCCAAGAATAGATAAGTCACAAGATGGCATAGCTTCTACTGTATTAGCATTGAGACTATAGAATCGTTGTTGTGACTGCTACTAATTCTGTAAAGGTTGCTACTTTTTTGAAAACTTAGGACATTGAGACTTCCAATATCCTTTTGTTTACAAAAATTGCACTCTTCACTAGCAACCACACATAACCTTTGTTCTAATTTTGCATAGATGGTCGATAAGGGACAGCCAAAATCGAAGTGCTAGATGTGGAAAGAGATGCTTCACCTATTAGAGATTTTCAAACGTGTTTCTTCAACCACAAGTTCACTAATCACTAAATCAATAGAAGAAAGTGGAGTGCGATGCAAGATGGAGTCCCTAAGCCTCTCAAAATCACTGCAAAGTACTATAACAAACTAAACCAATCGTTGCTCCTCTCTAAAAATAATATAGTCTTCACGTGCTTTCATTCTTATCGATTCTGTAAGAGCCAACTCATCACAAATTGAAGTCATAGCAGTGTAAAATTTCAGAATACCTATATTCTTCGGTTGTAAAACCCGTATATCAATCTCTAACTGAAACTGTTTTGCAAAGTTAGACTTAGTGTATAACTTCTACAAATGATCCCAAACTTTCTTTGTCGTTTCAACATAATTGTAGATCCAAGTACAAATTTTGGCATTGTTTGATTCCCAAGAATCTAATTTTGTTGCATAATTAGCATTTGTACTCTTAGGTATCACAACAGTTCCACTAACATATCCTCACAACTTTTTACCCTTAATGATATTCCTCATCACAAATATTGCAATATGAATAATTCTTACCAATTAATTTTACACTAATAGATTAAAGTGAATTATCCCTTTCAGTTGCCATTATGGGGTAAGCAAAATACAATTACAAATCAGAGAGAATAAAGATTACACAATTCCATAAAATCAGCAACACAGACGACCAAACAATATGCTCTTAAAGACGTACCTCAACTAACAGCCAAACAAACACAATCAAAAGATCAGAAATTTACCACGGAACAATCTGTCTCAAATGAGCAACCCAATTAGAGAAGCCATGAGCCGTCGCAGAATTTCCCACGTGTAGGCCTCACGCATTGTCGCATAATAATTCCACGCACTACACGCGCCGCCTGTGGATGACCGCCTCGTCGCCGTGAGTCTAGATATGGTCACCAATCTCCAAACTAAGGTCACGTTGAACAGGAATTGTGAATTTTCAACGACGGCTCAAATAGAAAACTAGTATTTTTAATATACACGAGATCTTAGATAGAAAAGAAAGAAATCAATATTCAATATGTAAATTGGCTCTAATACCATGTTAGATATTTCATTATAACATATCAAACTAAGAGAGACAAAAAAAGAAAGAAAAAGAAACAAAACAATTATCATTAAGCAAAACTAAATAATGAGTGTTATGGTTACATTTAGTATTTGTAATAGAATAAAACAAAAAGTGACTAAACTATTCTAAGCAATATTATAACCCTAAATATTATTAATATTCAAACAAAATTCTCCCCAACAATTTGTGTTAATCATTCAACAAGTTCATTGTGGAAGCTAGAAACAAATCCATAACTCACACTATTTAAAACATTAGGTATAAACTGATGAGAAAGGTGTAGGTTGACACAATGTCAGTATTTGTCCAAAAATAATAACGAACTCGAAAAATAAAATTAAGTTTAGTTCACATTTAATGTTGTTAAGAAAACTTGTGCTTGCAGAAAATGGGATTTGACAGGAATTCTTATATTGATATTATGTGTATGTGGGTTGTTCTTTGTTGATGTTGGAGCCAATTTGTTTTTCACTTATAAGAGGATTATCCTCGAATAACTGTAGTGTAGGTTTTAATCTCAATGTTTGTGCGCATGTGCTCTATACTTGAAGTGAAAAGGAAGATTTTAGAAACGCGGTTGAAAAGTTTGTTTAACATAGACAATAAGGTGCTTTGATTGAATTAGTTGAGTGTGTGTTAAACCCGATAAGCTTCCCATAGCTGCTTAACATGAAATTTGACATATTTCTATAGGCGGAGCCACCAAGTGATAGAGGGGGTCAAATGACCCTGCAAAGATTTTGAAAATGGCCCAAGTCCAAATCCAAAGATATAAATTAGCTTAAAATAGCCCAAGTCAAAGTCCCAACCCAAATTGTTTTAATTCAAGTTTCAGCTCAAATTAGCTTAAGTCCCAAGTTTTAATTCATATTAACTCCTGAATACCCCCAAGTCTCCAAGCTCAATTGATATCATATATTCACATAACTGCACCCTAATTCCAGTGTAGTTTTCACTATTTTTCTTCAAATTAAAACTACAATAAACCAAAATTAGTCGTAAAATCCATTAACTCATTTGGTCAGCTCGTAGAAGGACTAGGATATGAGGGTTTAACTTGCTATCTTCGTGATCATTCTTTCAAAGAGAAGGGTGTCTAGCACAAAAGAGAGACCGACCTAGACCCATCTAATTTCTTCTTTCCCACCTTTTAGATTTAGGCTAATTAGCTCAGGAATAGTCGAATAGAGTTGAAGAATGAAGAGACGGTCCAGACGGGGTCAAAGAGA
Organism: Forsythia suspensa; assembly: GCA_023638005.1. NCBI lineage: Eukaryota > Viridiplantae > Streptophyta > Magnoliopsida > Lamiales > Oleaceae > Forsythia > Forsythia suspensa. The sequence continues at coordinate 22,038,654 of CM042670.1, read as the reverse complement.
TGACAAGATTTTATTGCAAAATTCAAAATAGTTTTTGAGTAACATATAAAATATGAATATATAGAGAAAAATACTAACGTGAATGAAGTAATAACCAACAACACCAATTGCTCATCATTTTAAATTTTAATAAAATTAATTTCTTAATTTGTTACTGAAATTAATATTTGAATTTTGATGTGAAATTACGTGATAACCACGTCGGAAGTGCTTCATTCCAGAAAATTGATAATGATATAATTACAAAAGTATGAAAAAATGTAGAGAACAAGTATCGAAATATTTTCATTAGTGTTATATTATTTCAAAACTTTTTTTCTACTTAATTTTTGCCCACCCAAAAGAAAATTCCTAGCTTTGAAACTGCATATTTGCATCCATTGTAGTAACATTAAGATTCAAAGAAGTTGGTTTCAATGGGGAAAAAGCTAATGTGAAATTTATCATTAATGTGAATAGAATGCAATTAGCAAACCTGCATTTAACTAGATTTCTATCCAATTCTGCTCCAACATAATTTCATAATATTACAATACTCAATTACCCAAATTACACAAAAAAAATGACTAACATATAATCTTACAATTCGAAATGGTGGTGACTCTTAACAAGACTCAATGCACTACCTTAATGACCCTTAGTCATGCATCCACAACATCAAAGAAATTCCAACGATGAAGAGTGTCGAATTACAGCACATGCATTTTTCCATCTTCTTCTGTACATATCTCTTTTCCTCTCCACCATGTCCAACCTACAAATTAAACCCACCATAGCACTCCATGTACAAGCATTTATCAATGAATCTAACCATAAAAAAAATCCACAACCACCAATAATAGGATGACATCAAATAAGGATATCAAAATACATTTTGTTTGCATATTTATTTATTGTATTTGTGTTTATATTATGTTTATAGTGCTAGAAGGATAGGATTGTCATTTTACTTGTTTAATTAAGATAGTTCAGACTTTCTGCAAGATAAATGTTTTTGGCTCTTTGAATACCTAGCCCCTTTTGATGTCATGTTTTTCTTTTTGAATAGAATTACAAGATTTACATAGTATAAGATCTTCAATCAATATGAATGCTTTGTTTTATGGTGTGAATGAAGAAGTATTGATATTATTCATAGCTCTCGTGTATTGATATTCGCTATTCTTCTTACTACCTGTCTTAATCTCAGATTTGACATTTTGTTTGGACTTTCATACATGCTTGACAAATAGTTGTTTCATTTTTAGATTTGATTTTTGTTTGTGCTTTTAGTATTTCTTTGAGATATTATTGTGTTTGTTGAATTTTTATGATGGTGGGTGCAAAAGATGATTCACTTCAGTCTATTAATGTGAGATTACATGGAAAAGATGGAAGATAGTTAAATAGAATGAGACCACCGTCGCACAGGTGAAAAATAGTTGTACTACTAGACTCAAAGAGTCGGCCCATGACAGTTGGTATCAGAGCACAAAATTGTGCATTATCAGAGTATTCCGTGTAGAACCCGATACTACTACAATATGGGATTGACCGAAACAACTCGTCAGAGGATAGTGATAGAAAACTAGACTCCCAAAAGAGAATTGCGCCAGTTTGCAACACGAATGTGAAGGATTGTTGTCATGAGATTTAATCTAATTCAATAAGTTTGGTTGTAGAATGTGCATGATTTTGATGACGTCGAGCATCAATTGAGTATCAGTTATAAGAACAGCAAATGATGGCTTCAAATATTGAGCTTATAGTGCATCAGTTTGGCTTTGAGATTGTTGTCGCACTATGTTGTTGACGGCTATAGAGTGGGTGAAGTGCAGTAGCATCGTTTATTGTTGTTGTTTGCTATCGGATTGGGTGAAGCTTACTAGCCTCATTTATGGTGAGCTTGTTGATATCATCAAATGGGATCTATAAGCAGCTTCAGTTCAAAGTTTGTTTGGGCTTGATACCATACTTATCAGAAGTCTCGGATGGACGATGGTTGTGTTAGTGAAGAAGTAATGAATTGTTAGCTTTTCGATTGGCGGTCAGATTTGGGCAACAAGCTTAGCTATCCAAAGTAACTTGTACTAACGATAGCTTCAAGTCGATAAGGCCAAGAAGATGGGTGTTAACCTTTTTCAAGGATACTAAAGGTAGAATTTAACATATCCATGCATCTTGACTTCTGAGTGGGGACATGCCAATTGGCCGGTGGGCAATGGTGCCATAATTGAAAGTTATTGTGACCATGTTGCGGAGAGGCCATGAGTCAAGAGGTGTATATAAGATATTGTTGATATATGGTTGTAGGATACCACTCTTTTGTGAGAATCTTCCAACCAGAGGAAGATTGAGCTTTCAAAGATAAATAATAGCAGTAAATTGCCAGATAGTGGTAAAAACTACCTTGTTGAGAACCTTCCAAGCAATAGGAGAATGAGCTTCAAAGAAAATGGTGAAGAGTCACCTTTTGTGCACAATGTAGAATTTACTGTGTTGTGTAAGTGATTGATTTCTTGCCAGTATCGAATTGAGGCATTAGTCAAGTTAGCTAATTGCCATGCCGGAGTTGGTGTTAAATCAAGTGATTGATTGAATTGCTTCTGCTCGACAAGCCATCACTTTGGTTGCAATGAGTGGATGTTATAGGCCCTTACCTTAGGCGTTGGACGCCAATGATTCGACAAAGCCTTAGCGAACAGGCAATGTATTGAGCAGAGCTGAGTCGAAGGGAATGGGCATGTTAGTCCCTACCTTAGGCATTGAGCGTCAAATTACATGAAAGTTTTAGTGAATAGGTAAGGCATGTGTAAAATTAGAAGAGACTTATTAGTCCCTACCTTAGGCGCTAGGTGCCAATGACCAGAAAACCTTAGCGAAAAGGTATGGCATATACAGAATTGGAAGATCGAGCTATTGAGGTCTTAGGCACGATGCGCCAATAATTTGAGAGTCTTTGTAGACATCTAAGGCAAGAGCTAAGCATAAAATTGAATTGTGCCAACTATGTTCCTAGGTAGAACTGTGTTGTGTCTTTTCGAAGTTATTAAACATAGACGACAAGGAAGTATCAGGCTTCCAAAATTCAGAAGCTTTGAGTAAGAGAGCGTTGGGCTCAAATTTGTCCAAGTTGCGAGCTTTAATATGGATTTCAATTCAGTATGTAACAGATGGCACTATGGAAATATGTATACGTTCAATCGAAAAACTAATGTTTCAGGCATAAGGTGAAGATTGAGGCCAAATATAATATGAGATTCTTCATTGTGGTGCTGCGAGAGGTGTGATTGGTTAGGATAACCACACCCGGAAGGTGTCAAAGATGAATTTGTGCAGACAACCAGTTACTATGGGAATCAGCAATAACTAGCCAATATGGGATGGCTTTGTTCTAAGTTGATTCAGCGTTGTTTAGAGGACTTTGCATCAGCAACAACTAGTCAATATGAGATAACTTATCATCGATAACTAGCCAGTATGGGATGGCTTTGTTCCAAGTTGATTCAGCATTGTTGATTCAAAGGTCAATTGGCTTGAGAGACTAGAAGAGTGGGACTGTGCAGGATGCACAAGAGTTAGGATGGAGATCTCGTACACTAATTCTTAGTGTACTCTATGTCAATGAGGATGTTGACAAAATTGAGTAGAGGAGGATGTCACAAACTAAAACTTAGCCTAACGTTAATGTTCGTGATCATTGTGGATGATGTATGAAGTTAGCTTGACACGAGATTATAGGTGACCGTAATGGCAGCAACTTCATGCAATAATCGGTGAACATTAACAATAGAGTTTAGAGAAGCCGCTTCATAGAGAGCTTGCCTAAGAAGTTAGATAGCTTCCTACCAAGGTGATGACAATTGGAGTCCGTTTGGTTATGAAACGTAGGGACCAAAAGCTATAGTGTCAAGTAGTGTCATTGTCATAATTTTAAATTATTGCAAGGAGAATAACTCAACAGTCAAGTATCTATTGGGCTATTTATAGACTTAATAGTAAAGATGTTAATTTCGCTTTAGATCAAACGGAGTGTCATTTGGAAGTCGGGAGCATCAGTTAAAAAATTATGATTCATCGACCAAAAGATGTCTATTGATGTCATTTGGTAATTTCTCCACAATTATTATAAGGGGGCATGCTTGGTGAGCAGTCAACCATCCTCCCCAATGCTTCTATCCCAATGGAAGGACAGCTAGCAGGCTATCTTTATGTATAAAATGCACAATCTTTAAGGGCCACGGAGGCAACTAAAGGCATACTTTAGGCACCTTTAGGGAAGGCTAAAGTACATGTATGAGGTCGAGAACTCATCGGGCAGCTTTTGGCCTTTGTTGAGCACCTGGAGAGGCTTGAGGTTATTCGATAGAGCATTGCTATGCTCAGAGGGCTACGCTAAGGATACGGTAACACCTCTAGGCCAAATGAGCTATCGAGAAAAGCACTCTAAAGGTCTCGTAGGCTAACTCGTGTACTTTGGCTATGGGTTCTAGCCACATTGGTCCGTTGGCTAAAAATATAGTCATAGAGCGACACTGTATAGTTGAGCGAATAGGCAAGATGCCTATATTGTTGGAATGAGTATGCTATGAAGGCTCTTCAAGTTAGCCATGGATTATCAGTTGGCCCTGCTTAGGCGTGTCCCTAATGAAGGACATTATGACACGTAATGAGCCAATATGCCTATAGAAATGGACAAGCATTTTGGCCTTTGTTGAGCACTGGAGAGGCTTGAGGTTATTCGATAGAGCATTACTATGCTCAGGAAGGCTACGCTAAGGATACGATGATTAGAGATGGCAATTGACCGGGCGCCTTGCCCGCCGGCGGCCGTCATAAATTCACGGACCGGGCGGCCGCCCGTGGGAAGAAGGGCAGGTCCGGGCCGAGACCGTTTTCTTCCACGGGCGAGGCTCGGCTCGGCCGTGAAATCCACGGGCCGGCCGTGGATCCGGCCCGTGGACCGGGACCGGTGGGTCGGCAGATGTCCGGCCCGTGGACCGGGCCGTGGGCACAGTGATCGAGACCGTGGACCACGGATCCGTGGTCCACGGTCAATTTAGTCCCAACAAAAGGCGGGGCGATCGTAGATAAAATTACAGCGGTCCGAAATATGACCGTTGCATGCAGCGGTCATATTCAACCGTTTGCAATTGGTCCCCAATTTTTTTTTTTTTTTTTTTTTTTTTTTCAAACGGCTATTTTTTTCCCCATATATATCCCATAAATTAACTATATTCTCCTCACAAATCTCTTAAATCTCAACTTACAATCTTACATTCATACTTTCATTTGCTTGAAAAAATTATATTGTGTAATTTATATAATTTTTAGATTTATAATCTTATTCTTCTTATCTTCTACATCCCTACATTTCAATTTTCATATTTATTTTTCTACTTCTAATCACTAGTCTTCTACATTTCTATTATCTACAATTATTCATGGATCAATACAATTTTCAAGGAAGTCTTAGAGTGCAATCGAAAATCAAATTCAAGATGATTTTAGTGGTTTAAACAATGTTCCAATTCCGAATTTGGTGAAGATTTTGGAGTGGGAACAACGCTCCAATTTTCAATTTAGATGATATTGACGAAGAGTTGGAAGCGACCAACACTACTCAATCGACTACTAAGCGAAGAGCCGCAAAACAAAAAGCTCGGTGTTGGGATCATTTCAATAGAGTGCGAGACCGGTGCAATCTGCAGGATGGGGCAACCAATTTTCAAGGCGGTTTGTAAATATTGTAAGCAACAGTTTGCATGGCAAAAGGGTGGTGGAGCGAGCCATCTTAACCGACATTTTCGAAGTGTATGCAAAAGCATGGCGGAGTTGATACCAACCAAGCCCAACTACATTTCGGCTCTCGGGTGGATCTACTAGTTCTTCTCCCAATCTTAATAATTGGGTTTATTCACAAGAGGCTTTGCGTCGAGAAGGCATGTGCCGAGTTGGTGGCGATGGTGAGTTCCCGCTTAGCATAGTGGAAAGCCCTCATTTCACACGGTTTGTACAACGGTATCTTCAACCAAGGTATCAACCCTTTGCTAGAAACACTCTTCGTTCGATACTATTGCGCATATAATAAAAGAAAACAAACTATAAAAATGATTTAAGTAAATATCTTTGGTGTGGTATCATTCACTTGGGACTTATGGTCCCAGATATAAATGATAAAGGATATATTACGACTACTTTACATTATATTGATAAATTATGGATTATGCATAAAAGAATAATTGCTTTTAAAGTAATTGACTACCCTCATAATAATGGCCTCTGATTTTTAATTATGTAATGGCAATTATTAAAGAATTTAATTGCGAATCTAGAATTCAGCGATGTGACTTTTGACAATGCTCCGCCTAATAATATTGTAATAGAAAAATTAATTGAGGAATTACAACCGATTTCGGTGGAATTTTGTTTCATGTTAGATGTGTATGCCATATTTTTAATTTAATTGTTCAAGACGGTTTAAAGTATATAGGTCCACAATTAGAAAAAATTAGGTATGCATTGAACTATATTCTTGTTTCACCGCTAGAAAACAAGTATTTGATGAATTATCGTAGAAAATTCTCTTCCAACTAGAAGTATATGTACGGACATATCGTAATAGATGGAACTCTACTTATTTAATGCTTGAATCATGTGAAGGTTATGAACATTGTATAACTGGTTATTATAATGGTCGACATTCACACGGTCCATAATCGATTTGCAACCACATGATTGTAAATTGCATTTCATGTTCGTAGATTTTAAAAAGTATTTTATGATGCCACGAATGCATGTAGTGGTGTATACTATCCTACTAGTCCATTAGTTTTAAATCATTTTTATTTTATTGCAAATAATTTTAATAGATATAAGACGTATGCAATTTTTTTCTCGATATTGTTGAAACAATGGAAATGAAGTTTAGAAAATATTGGGAAGACTTGCCTATGTTGTTCCGTTAGCGTCAATTATGGATCCTAGAGTAAATTTACAAGGTACTAAACATACTATTTACGAAATTTCTAATAATTTGAGTTACGGTGATCCATTAACTTACGGTAATTTAGAAAAACATTATGTGAAATGTACAATTTTATGCGAAAAAAACCGGTAGGAATGTTAGAAGACCTCCTGCGCCAAATCCTTCTTCTTCTTCAAATAACCCTAATCCTAATGATTATTGGGTTTCCTTATTTATAAGGGAAATCAAAATCCTAGTTCTTCTTCTTCTTCTTCTTAAACTTTCCCGTGCTACAAATGTTGAAACTAATATTAGAGATATACCATTAGAGTTAGCTAGATATTTTGGTCACGATATGCTTAATTTGTTAGATGAAGAGGAGAGGAATAATTTTGATATACTTAGGTGGTGGAGACAAAACGGCGTCAATACCCAATTGTTTCTATTATAGCACGTGATTTACTAACACCTCCGGTATCAACCTGTAACATCGAGTCTGCTTTTAAATACAATTGGTAGGATTCTTCTTGATTTGAGGTCAAGACTTAAACCGGATATATTAGAGAGTTTAATGTGTTTGAAAGATTGGGAGGATGCGAACATCGAATCCAAGATAAAGTAAGCATGATATTGGCCGAAGAGATGGACCAGAACTGAATCGTAGTAAGTAAAATGTAAGTATATTTATTATTTTGTATAAATTCATTCTATTTTATTTATTTTAACTTTACAAAAATTGTACACGTAACAACTTGTTCGTGTACAATTTTAACTCTATTACGCTAATAGTAGCCGGTCCCAAGCCCTAAAAAGGAGGAGGTTTGAATTGAACATTTTTCTTCACTTATTTTTTATTTTTATTTTATTGAACTTAAAAAAAAAAAAAAAAAAAAAAAAATTGAAATTTCACGTGGGTCCAGTGGGCCGCCCGTGACACGCGGACACGGGCGGTCCGCGGACCGCCCGTGATCGTGGACCACGGGCGGTCCCACCAGGCCGGCCCGTGGGCCGGCCCGTGGGTCCGCGGTCCATGGGCCGGTCCGGACCTCTTTTTTTTGAGGCCAGGCCGAGCTGGGCTCGGCCTGTCTCGACGGAGCGAACTCGGCCCGTTTCAAGGCCGAGCGGACCCGGTCAACCACCAGGCGAGCCGGCCGGCTCGGCCATTGCCATCTCTACTCGGAATACCTCTAGGCCAAATGAGTTATCGAGAAAAGCACTCTAAAGGTCTCGTAGGCTAACTCGTGTACTTTAGCTATGGGTTCTAGTCTTGCCACATGGGTCCATTGGCTAAAAATATAGTGATAGAGCGACACTGTATAATTGAGCGAATAGGCAAGATGCCAATATTGTTGGAATGAGTATGCTATGAAGGCTCTTCAAGTACTAAAAATATAGTCATAGAGCGACACTGTATAGTTGAGCGTATAGGCAAGATGCCGATATTGTTGGAATGAGTATGCTATGAAGGCTCTTCAAGTTAGCCATGGATTATCAGTTGGCCCTGCTTAGGCGTGTCCCTATTGTAGGACATTATGGCACGCAATGAGCCAATATGCCTATAGAAATGGACAAGCATAAGGATTGCATTGTAGGGCATCGAGTATGCTTCGAGAAAACTATATGTTATGTAGGAGCATGTTGGCTAGCTAGCTAAGTCGGGTCCAATAGAGTTGGAAACATCGATGACGATGTGCATTGCAAATAGGCGAGGGGCTTAACACCAAGTACAGTACAAGGATGCATTCGGATGTTTACACACTAGTAAGTTTTGTGGTTGAAATAAACAACAGATCATGTCTAGACTCATGATGGAGGATGCGGAAGGTGAGGCTACTGCCGCACACGCAAAAAATAGTTGTGTTGTGAGACTCAAATAGTTGGCTTGTGACACATCAACATTGATGGATAGGCGTGTTGTGTCTATGTTCTATTAGATGTTAACAAACCCCTAAAGCGAGGCTTGTGTGTGTTCATCGAAGAAGTCCAAAAAGAGATTATGATCATTATACAATATGAACGCTTGCATGAATTTTGCTTTAATTGTGGGATAATTGGACAAATAGTAATATCAATGTATGATTGATAATGCTGAAGAGCCCATACTACACGATCCTAATCGACAATATGGAGAGTGGCTTCAGGCCACCTAGTAGATTGGTAGAAGCAGTACAAAATTTGGTAGCCAATTCGAAGGTAGATCTTTAGATTTCAATGGAGAAAGAGATGGCAAACAATGTGCCTAACAACAATCATAAACAAAACTAGAAAATGGTGGTGAGTCTTTTGACCATTCATGCATGTGAACAATAGGTTGGGACTAGGGTGAGGATGGTGGAAGGATAGTTACGATCAATATATGAGATGGTTACTAATAACCAACTAGCGTTGGTTGGGATAGGACGTGTACCGGTGGGAGACTCGACCAGGGATGAGAGTTTCCTACAAATACAACACTTAAAATTCAAGACTTAATAGAAACCCAAATTAACCACTCGTAAAACAGATTTGGAGAATATTCTCGATGTCTACCCACTTGAAGTATACAACCAAACAAGGATTAAAGTGCTTTTTTAGTTGGGCTCACTTGAGGTGGTCAAATCTAACCCAGTCGAGGAGACCATCACTGACTTAATTGGGGGCCTTAGAAACAAAATGCTAGGTTTTGGGAAGAAATGGAAGATAGCAAAAGAGAGGACGAAGCTTGCTATTTTTGTCATGTGTTTGCCTTGTGTTGTGAATATTCAGTTGTCTACAAGAATGATAGTCTCATGGGGAAAAGCTCATATTCTTCTTCGACTCGATAGTGTGTACCAATAGAGTGTGAACTCAAGTTAAACATAGATGTAGTGGTTTATGATACGTATAGGATATGGAGGTGGTTATTCGGGATAATTGTGGTGTTGTTATCACGGTGGAGACAAGGTTGATTGATGGCGGTTTCACACTAGAAATTTATGAGGCCTTAGCTTTGCGGGATGGTTAACATTAGCTAAAACATTAGGCTTCTAAGTTTCAATCACATAATGTGACACGCTTCGAGTGATTCACATGCTGATTTTAAACTATGATCGTGTATTCCAGTTGTCTTTGATATAGTAGTTGTTCTAAAAATATAAATGTGCTTCATGTTTCTTTGTACCTAGATGGGGACATTGTATTCCATCTATACCCACTCATTTAGATTTTTGATTGATATGGTTGTTTCTAAAAATTTGATTTAAAATGTGCTTCATGTTTCTATATACCTAGATGGGAATACAATATAAAAATAATTCATTGTTTTTAAAGTAGAGAAGATTTTGAAAAAAGTTGAAGAAATGTATTGTTGAAAAGTTGGGGGTCCCATAAAATATATAGTTGAAAATAAGTTTAAGAAAAAATAGTTTATCACGACCGTATGGAATTTTCTCCTACGGGAAGAAAAAAGTACTTAAATGTCCGTGTGTCACTACATCTTCAATTTATCACCTTACAAAATCATCTCCTCCAAAATTTGTTGTTCGCTTCAATCCATCTCTCTAATTCGATCATCTCCATCAACCGATTATCTTCAAAATCTATTCACTTCCTCAATCCATCCCTCTCAATCGATCATCTCCAAAATCTGTTCAACGCTTCATCATCATAATAGAGTTTACGGTCGAATCTCACCGCAAGGAAGCGATATACTAATTTTAAAACAATCAAACATGCACTATGTCACGACTATGGGGAGTTTTCTTCGCTACGGGAAGAAAAAGTACTTAAACGTCCATGCATCACTACGTTTTCAATTTCTCTCTCACAAAATCATCTCCTCCAAAATTTGATGACCGCTTCAATCCATCTTCCCAATCATCTCCAAAATTTGCTCACCTCTTCAATCGATCATCTCACTCTACCGATCATCTCCAAAATCTATTCACCATCTCAATCTATCACCATAATAAAACCTATAGTCGGATCCTACAACAAAGAAGCGGTATACTAGTAAAAATAAAGAATAATGATATTCATAGTCGCTCACTATCAGTAGTCATTCTATGTGGCATTACTCAATTTGATAAATTATTTATTCTAATTGAGTAATACATTTATAGCCATTAATTATGAATAATTTATCAAATTGAATAATATCGCGTAAGATAACTACCGGTAGTGAGCGACTATGAATAACATTAATAAAAATAAATGGAGGATAGAAGCAAGGATAATCACGGAGTTTCTCCTATCCAAAAATTCACTATACGTCACATTCTCTATTTTTTTTTTTTTTTCAATTTGCTCAATTCTCTCTTTTCCAATTTTCTTTATATTCACCATTTTTCTCCAAGACTTTCCTTCTCAACCTTGTTCTTTGTATGATTCTCCAGTCGAATTTCACTAATAAACAGTCTATTAGTATTGTTGCATGGTTAAAAAAAGTTTGAGGATTGGAGTGAAGAATTTTGAATGGAGGAGGAATTTTTTTCATTTCTAACACCTCGTGGGGAAAAAGGGAAATAGGAAGAAAAAACTTGCCTGCCGTGGTCCATCGTACAAGCTTCTTTAGCATTGTCCACGGTTATACGAATGGCTGCAACGCTCGTCAGAGCTTTACCCCTTCTCCGCCTTCGCCTCCTCCACCACCACCATTTTCGACTCACAGCCGGGTCAATAACACGTCGGCCCTGGTGCAGCGCCGCCGAGTCAACTCCGACTGACAAGAACTCACCCTCTCTTGGTCTGAACACCACTGGACTGAGCGCTAAAGACCCCAAGTACCCAAGATGGGACGATCCCGATTGCCGAAAATGGAAAGAAAAAGAAGCAGAAATACTGGAAGACATCGAGCCCATTATTTGCCTCACCAAAGAAATCCTCCACTCAGATAGGTATCCCTCTCTCCTCCATTCGTTATAAAACTTTAATGAGTTATGTTTATATTTTTTTTGGGTTCTTGATTCTTGTCATATATCTTTAAGATTTTCTGGGTGTCAAGAATTTCTGGTGAAATGATTATATTCAAAACATGTTCGCATAAGCTTAAAAGCAACTAAAACTTGGTTATAACTAAATTTTTGTTTACAAACATAATATCCCGCGATAGCCCACAATATTCACCGTGTAGTTCACGTTTTCGAACAAGCTCGAATATCCACGTTTGAAGAACCCTCTTATGAAACTTGTACAGCAGATGGCAAAATAGATGTCTTAGTTTCTACTAACTAGAAATCTGGTTGAATTATATTTCTATTGGATCGTTTTCTAATAAGCTATCTGAGATTTATTATTAAATAGTACTAGTACGGTCAGATTATCCAAATCCCTGTTAAATTGGATTTAGAACTCTCCAGAAGGTTATCCGAATTCTACATGAATTGGATTGGATTTAAAACTCTTTGGATAAGTTAGTTTTATCTCACTTTTGAGTAAAAAAATGTTATTTATTTTAAAAATAACTATTATGTTAATGTCAAAGTAACTAACTTAATTTCAACTTTGACAATAAAAAATTTATTTACTTATATTCAACTTTGACAATAAAAAAATTATATACTTTACAACTTAGTTACACTTAATCAGCAATAAACTCTTTAAGCTTAACCAAACATGCTATCAGTGTTCTTATTTTGAAGCCAATGGCAATGTGTATGATTTAGACTACTATCTTCTGAGAATGGTTGTACAATGAACAGGGTGCTTACTTTGAACATCATGGTGACAATTTTTTGGCACCATGCACGAAACCAGCTCCTATATGATCTATTAGTTCGTCCCCATATAAGAGACATCTTAATAGATGAATGTTGTTAGCAATGCGATGCATAACTTTTGTTGGAAATTTAGATGTCCATGCTAATAGATTTTATTTACAATGCTACCCAGTGATATATGGACATATAATGAAATAGAATGCATTGGGAGAGGAGGAAATGAGTATGGAAGATGGTGTAACAAAAAGTAGTAGTACCTAAAATGATGTAGAAGAAGCTGTTTCTTTGTTATATTTCACATATCTGGAAGCATAGAATGAGGTGTATCAACCAAAGAACATAAGCAATTTGGTTATTTTGAGTAAAAATTGCAGTGCCTATCTTCCGTTTGTGTGTCTAGTACGAGTTATGACCTACAACCTGATATGTCTGATTCTTACAGCCTAAGCATGTTTGTGAGTTATGATGATAGATAGATAGTTATATAAGATAGTGTCCTATTTAGTTTATGCTTTAGTTAAGCTTATTGTGTGATATATGGTGCTATGAATTGACTGATGAAAGGGGCTTGTCGTCCCAAAAAAAAAAAAAAAACCAAAGTACAGAAGCAGACTGCTTATTTTATAGGGAAAACATTCTTCATCTTAATTTCATATGAACTTCAAAAGTTTGAGGTATCAGAATTTGTGGCTGAAGAATATGCAATCCTCATATGTCCTTCCATTTCACTTTTTTCTTCATAACTATAAGGACTAGGGTCTGTTTACTTCTTCCCCTCCTTTCCCTGGGCTTTTCCCCTTTAACATTACAGGGTCCAAGGTCCTCTGTCTTAGCACTTTTAACCTACTTGGTTTTTCATAGGTAGCTTAGTTTTCCATGTTGTTTATCTTTGCATATGGTTTACATGGATTGTTCTGGTTTCGACTATGGAACACAAGAAAAAATGAAGTGTTTGACATATTTTCTCATGCTGACATTGAGCATTGGTGGGTTTATGATGTCCTCTGGAGTTTAACCTATGAAACCTCTGTATTGAACATTAATTAAGATTCCGAGAGCGATTCAGTATCCATCACTTTTGTCTGTCTATGGCTTTTATTACTCAAAGTGAACCAAATATCTAGTCTGAATGTTTATTCCAATTTAAACTTAAATAGAATGTTTACCTTGTGTAATATTTTAAGTAGCCGATCTTCCAGGTGTGCTCGCCTCTGATATGACATTAAAGTTGATTTATAAGAAAAGTTAGTGCTATTAAATTTTGTTTATAGCCATACTTATACCATATCTAAAACTGTTGTCATTAATCTGCAAACCCCAAATTTTACTTTGCTAATGAATATGTAAGTTCTTTAGATACAAACTCTGGCTAGTTGTTAGTTTGATAAAATTCATGGTGTGTGACATTAATTAAGTACTTATCATGCCAAGTTAAAAGGATCAACTCTATTATGCTTTATTTTGCACATGGTCTATCATACATATGATTGAATAGGTTTTTGCCCCTGCATACCGAAAGAGGGGATAAATCATTTCAACATGTATAAAGAACGAAAGAGGAAATGAAATAATATTCTGCAGTAACTCGTTCAGGGTTGCAGAATTCTTAAGACATAACTCCTTTGTGTTGAATTAGCAACGGCGGGTCAATGTTCTCAATGCTGAAAACTCCTTCTGTAGACATGCACAAAATTAGGGAAAATTAAGAATACTTGTAAAATGCATTACTGGGATTATATACGCGGTTTTCCATGTGTTGTACTGTTAGACTTAGAAGCACTTCCCTATTGACGAAAGTATTTCTTAGTGATGTTGAAGTCGGGGTCTGCTGAATATCACTGACTGATGAGTTTCTCCGTAGCAAAAGAATTTCTTATGTCGTTCCATCACAAAGGCAATAACAATTGCCATCACAAAGGCAATAACAATTGATCCTAATTTGTAATTTGGTTGGAGTGAGATGATAATCTAATTTGTCTTGAAGTTAAGCACTACATTTTGGTCTAAATTCTAAGTAAAAGTTTGCACAAACAAGTATTTTTACAATGTTATTTCAGTTACATTCATTATTGCATGATAGCTGCTAAACTGTGGAAACATCGGAAGAATAGCATTTTGCTGTGGCTTCTAACCCCATGTCCCTTTCAAGATATGCTACTCCATGAGCTCCAAAGGAAAGGATTACATGGTCATTTCTGCTGTTGGACATATTTCATATGGTTCTAGGTGACACTGGGGAATGTTAAAGCTGCATTAGATGGATGGAATTTAGGGCAATCTGGTGAGGAGGGGAACAGTGTGGAAGCTTGTGCCCACTTAAATTAAAATTAGGTGGTTAAGACTTTGAAGGAATTGCTTATCTTTTGTGCAAAATAAAAACGCTGTCATTTTCTTTTCACTTTTCTGCAGTTTCACACCATCCCCACATGTCTAGATGGATGAATTATTTTAGTTGGTTAAATTGAAATTTACATCTTGTACCATGGGGTTCTACTTGAGCAATCTTGAATTATATAAGCACATGTCAAGGGATGTCACCCCCAAGGTTAGTTAGAAATCCATAATCAGTGGCTGATGGTGAGTGTGCAATATAACTAAGGATTGTCAAAATCATTTATTGGGTTTGGGCTAATTGCAGTCTTAAGATGCTTTTAGGCTGCCTCTAAGGGGTGAGGGACTAAGAGGTGATATAAAAATTATCATCCGGTCTATGAGAGGTGAGTTAATGAGTTAGAGAGCATCTTGACAAATGCATTTAAGTTCTACAAATTAAATGACTTCAAATGCATCTGGGGACAGAAATTTGCTCATTCTCGTAAATCTGTGGAAAATAAAAAACTAACTGGTCTCCATCATGGTGTTAGGCCAATGTTAATATGGAAATGTATTCCATGTTGGCCTATGAGATGCATAAACTCAGCTAAACAGAAATCTTGGAGTTTTCCAATTACCATGGTCACTGGGCCTGTAAGCTTGGGCAATGTGAGATGGATTAGATAAATTTATATAAACTTTTACTTCAAGCACACACAATGGAACCATGGACGGTCAAGTGAAATTCGGTCTGCAATGTAATTTAAGGGCTTGTAATCTTGGGCTTCATTAGATGGATTAGATACAAATATACGAAACGTCTACCCGGGCACATGCAATGGAACCGGTCAAGTGAAATCCAATCTACAAAGTAATTGCAGTGCAAACTTAGTTGAATTTGGACATGGCGACCGTAGGCATGTAATATGTCCGATGTGAATTTTAGTTTTCTTGCTTGAAGTTAGCTCAACTTCTTCCCTAGGTAGCAGGCTTTGTCAGGCAAGTAAACAGCGTAGAATAGTTTATTTTTTTTCTGCTAAAAGTAAGAACTCATTATTTCTCCAGCGACCCAATAAGAATAACTCAATGCTCATAACTTGTTGTATATAATATAGCCTATGTAATTTATCAATAGTACTTTTGGCAGCGCGACTTGATTACTGATAGTGCTTTTATATTTGGTGTTTTACAGTATAGTATCTATGAAGTAATACTATGTTAAGAAACCAATTATTGGGAACTAATACTTGTACTACCTAAACCAATTTCATCCCATCCAAAATGTTATATTTGTCTATTCTCTAGATACACTTGTAATATTACCTCAACTGTAAATAGTTACTCGAAAAGTAAAATACACAGGGAAATATTCTGTACAAGCACGAAATAAAATAAAGATTCAACTATGTATGATCATGAGAACCTGTACAAATAAAAAAAACATTATTTCTTCCTGGCTATAAAGTGGGTGGACAGAGAGAGTTAAAAAAAAAAAAAAAAAAAAAAAAAAAAAAAACTATGTTTCTAACATAAATACTATGAATGGGAAACTATATCCTAATAATTATCCACTATGTTTTATTGCGCTTTGGTATCTTCAGCAATTGACTCTTATCCTATTCTCATTAGTCCATTTCTCCGGTATTTGGCTTTATGTTATCCTACTTAGAGATTCTCTGCTTTTAGTTGTTTAACTTGAGCTTTTTTCAAATATATAATCTCTGTTTACGATTAGCAAAACATAATTATTAATGCGTCATTATAAATTTATTAAATATTATTTGATAATATATTTATTTTAACTTTTAATTAAAATAGAATATTAGAGGTTCATCAGTGGCAACAAGGTGTCGTATTGTCTTATGCTTTCTTTAGCAAACTTGACTATGCCAAAATCCTGCTTGTCTATTAAGTGGCTGACACTTTTTAAAATTTAATTAGTAATTTTTGTCAGACATGCCTGAGTTTTGTTAAAATGGTATGTATGATTGTTATGGATTTTTCTGCTTGTTATGATTATGAAAGATGCTGTGGAAAGAAAAAAATAGTAGCCTTCTTAGCAGTACAATACATGAACATGTAATTCTCTCTGAAAGGCTTAGTCTTGATGATTTCGATCCCTAGATGCTACTGTTCGATTTGGATGCTATCCCATCTATTTTAGAACATGTTTGGCAGTACTGAAATTATTTCTTAAATACTTATATGTTGTATGTCCTATGTAATATGTGGATAATAAGTGGGTAGTAAGTTGTGGTTTCTACGAAATATATGAATAATAAGTTATAGGTCTTACGAAATGTATCGGCATATGTTTGGGATTGCTTAAATTATAATTTCAGCTAGTCAAATATTTTTTTTATCCACATATTCTATAAGACCTACAACTTACAACTAATTTTTATCTACATATTCACTAACTTATAATTTTAGTACTTAAAAAATAATTTCAGCACTATCAAACATGCACTAGATAGAAAGTAGAGTAAATTATACTCACAGTCCCCATCGTTTCAAGTTTGTAGCAATTTTAGTCTCATTCAATTTTATTCATACATATGATTTTCAACCTTTCATTAATTCGCATGTGGTCTCCAAATGGTCTTTTTTGATGATTTTACCTTTCAAATAAATTAAAATAACAAAAAAATATAATAAAAAATTGCAATTAAGGTCCTTAACTTTTTCAAAAGTGCATAATAGTCTCTTTTCATTTAATTATTTCAAACAATTAAAAAAAAAATCCTCTTCCACCCCACCTTCTTCCCCCAGATTTTGGCTGCGAACACAAGAGTTGAAAGATCAAAATTTAAAAATTATTCCTCGATCAAGAAGAAAAACACAAAAGAGAACAACACTAATTTTTATAGTTCATGGTCAAATTTCATGGGCATATCTTTAAAGCAATGGCAAAATATAAAGGTTTGTTGTAGAAAGAAACAAACCAACAATAGTACCGTGAAGAAATGAGTATGCAAATGTAACATAGAAAAATTAAAAATGATTTTGGTGTTCTAAATGAGTACCATAAGCAATGGGTTCAAGCTAAACATATTCAAATATGATGCATTTTGAACTTGGAAATGGAATTGCATTTGTTGTTCTTGCCATCTATAAATGCACGAAGTGGAATAGCATCAAAGGGGAATTGGGTTTCTTGGTAATCAAATTTATGGCAGAAACTCATTTGAGGAAACTTTTATAACATCAGAATTATTGAGGATAATTTGTTCTGGGGAAATTATTGAGGGGATTGAAGCTCACATTTGTACGTTGGAGGTTTTTCAAGCAATCATGGTCGTTGTGGTTATAAAGATTGCTGTGAAGCCCACTTAGTAGCAGATTATATTATACTCACGTTTATATTTCATGGTTCATAAACTTTATGGGTCTCATGGTTGTTGCGGTTGTTGCAAAGTTCGGGTCGGGTTCTTTTTCTTATTTATTTTTATTTTTCTTTTTTTGGACTTCGGTGCTAGGATTATAAAGTTTAGGACTTATGGTACATTTTTGAAAGATTTTAGACCTCTGCTGCAAATTTTCCTTTCATTTTTATTTTTTTGCTTTTTTGCTTTTATTTTTATTTTTTGGTGTCGTAGTTTATTTAAATCATGGGCAAAATTATCCAAAGAGATCATTTGCTTTAATTTTTTGGAAGGTTAGGAACAATACCTGTGAATAAAACTGAAAGATGATTAAATTGTTACATACTTGAAAGAATAGAGACTATGGGTGTTATTTATTCTAAAAAGTATGTAGCTTAAATTATAATTTAAGCTTAGCCAAACAATATTCACCAAAATGGAAACTTTACCTTCTATTAAAACTTAGTATTATACTTCCCAGTGCATCTTTTAAATGCTTAAAAAAATACAAAAGTGACATGATACCCCATGGTCCACCATAAGTCTCAAGCTTCTCTAATGTCACATATTGAGAATTCTCACCTAATAGTGTGAGGAGAAAATGTTTTAATTGTGGTGTCTACTGACATGTTGAACTGGTAGAGTTTGGCCTTATTTAAACTGCTGTTCTGAAAATTTTAAATGAACAAACAAATATATGACGATGATGAGAAAGTATCCAGACAAACATCCAAAACCACAAGAATCCTAGCTTCTGCTTGAGAAAGGCTTGCAGAAAATGAGAATGCTTCTCAGATTTAAAAAGCTGGAAGCTGTGAAATTCGAAATATGATTTCCCTCCCACAATTCACCCCCACAAAACATTTGTATTTCTAATCTAGATTATTACAAACTTTACCCAGTTTTTCTATGTCAACACATCTCCATTCTATTTCTATTTTTCCGCCTCAAAGAATTAATATATTTCCTTCTTATAATGAATTCACCCCTGAATTATATACGGATGGACTCGAGGCCCCTTGATTGACTGTCATCTTTCTGCCAGGTATATGGATGGAGAACGTCTTACTGCAGAAGATGAGAAAGCTGTGGTAGATAAGCTTCTCCCTTATCATCCTCACTCGGAAGATAAGATTGGATGTGGAATTGATTCAATTATGGTCAGTTATTTTATGTTTAGTTTACTTATTTGCAAACTCGGTAAACATGCTATTGTTGAACAATTGGTTTTTTCCAATCAAAGCTAGTATTTAGAAACCAAGCTTACATTTTAAGTTGCATTCAATTCCATAAAATGCTTAAGAAAATCTGTACTTGGAGTCGGCCAATTAATTTTTTGTAGAAGTCCTACCTCAATTGTTTGCTATCTGGTAATGTGGTTCCATAAATATAATGAACTACTTTTTTAATTGATAGGCTGTTTGTTCCAATGGACCACCATAGTATGAAACTAAAAATAGAAGACTTATTCAAATTTACCTTCGATTATATCTCATTGGAATATATCTGGGGTTTTAGCATTCAAATTTGAATTCCAATAAGGTATTGCCTTGGACAAGATTACATTTAGAAGCCATTCATTTGTGGAAAGCAGAAGATTGCCTTTGCCAGTGAATTAATGTGTTGTGTCACACTTTATATTAACTAAAACCTAGGAAAATTAAAATAATGGTCCTCATGCTTTTGGTCGATTGACACTTAAATCCCCACTCTAACCTTCTTGGCAGACAGGTCCTCAAACTTTTTTTCTGTAACAAACAGGTCCATCATGATAATTTTTGTCCAAAGCAGGTGTAAATCCATTTGAAAAGACAATTTCCCCTCACATTCAAATAAACAAAACAAAATAAATATAATTAGAAAAGTAAAAAAAAAAAAAAAAAAAAGAATCTCCACTCCCCTCCAAACTCTCACCGTGCAGCCCTCTTCCCCCCTCCTAAACCCCAACAGTCACTGTTTTTATCCTATGATGCAAAAGAACAATGTTTGAGGTAAAGGTAAACACATTTCGGTTTGGGCAGTTTTTTGCCCATTTTCAAACCAACCAGTTTAAAACAGTTTAAACGAAACCAAGCCATTTTACTTTCCAAACCAAATCATTTAATTGCAGTTTGGTTTGGTTTCAAACCACAGTTTATCGAGGTACACAAAAATAATATTTTTCAAACAAATTAAAACATAAATGTATTGGCTTAGAATCTAAATAAAAGTTTAAATTGGAACTTTCTAACCATAAACGTTACAACACTAACATATTGATCTCAATACAAGTTTAAAGCAATAAACTATTACAAAGTTCAACCATAATTGTAACAATTTTTAAAAATATAAATTGGATCTTGGGTCAAGATATTGTTGCAATGAACAACAATTGATTAAACTTTTTGGCATTGCTTATCATATTTTTTTGCATACTTATTGCCATGGATCCATCAACTATTTGGCTCTTTACCTAATTCATTCGAATCTCTATTAATTTCACATATTTATTGAAAGAAAGTGTTGGACGTTACCACTAAGTTTCAATGTTGTATGATAGAAAGTCTTCAAAAATCCCGCAAATACTTTTGAAATATGAGGTACATTTATCTCAAGAGAACTTTGTTCTTCTAAAAGTAGTTTTAAATTTTTTTAATTGTGTAAACGGTTCAGTTTGGTTTCGAAACGTTTTTTTAATTATTGAAACCTAAACTGAACTGTTTTAAACGGTTTGGTTCGGTTCAAAACTGAAACATGGACGGGTCCACGTGGACCACACCAACAGTTTTGATACAATTGTTTCAGTTCGAATTAGCTGTTTGGCAGTTTTTCTGTTCGCCCATAGTCTGGGGTGCATAAAATTAAAGATTCTGATGGCAATTGACTGCTAAATATGCAGGCAATAAGCATCCTTGTCATCTAATATTTTAGTGAAGTTGTCTGCACAACACGTGGATTTGTCACAAGAGGATCTCTGTAGCATCCCTTGTTTGTTGTCTACTACTGATAAAGCTTTCTTAAATGTGTATCCTTATGTTGGGGAGGTAAAAAATAGTGAATTGTCAAGTGACTAAAATAATGCAGCTGGTTCTATTGGTTTTATCCTATAATCCCTTTCTCATCAACATTGCAGATAAATTGTTGGATCAAATTTTTGAAAAAGTTAATGATGAAAAAGCAATTTATATTTTACATGGTGGGGGTTTGGGAGGGGGAGCGGAGGGTTTTTATATCTTTCTTATCTTTTGTTTTGTTTATTTAAAGAAGAGGTAGCTAACCAACTTCTAGGAGAGATATAATTCAATTTATTAATCTCGATAGCTATGCCACCCACAAATTAAAGAACCTAAAGCAGTATGAGTCATACATGTGTAGAATGCCGTTCTAACCAAGGCATATGTCTTTTTTCAACTGAAGTCCAATCCATTTGGACATCTTAGAGGTCCTAATCAGGGAGCACATAGATTCCAAGAATGACTTCTCCAGTAGGGAACTCATTAGCTATTTACCTAAACGAGTAGCCCCAAGACATCAGTCTCTAACTGAAAAGTAAATTCTTGAGAGTGAGAAGCCTCTGGTCTTGTAGGTCCGTAAAAGTTGCTAGGATAAATGGTATTATTGAACCATACAAAACAAACAATGAAACTAAAGATGGATAAAGCACTTAAACTAAAGATAAGTAAGCCTCCATAAACCATACTAGAGCACATGAAGCCCATGCAAAGGGTTTGGTTAAAATATGCGAGACTCCATCAAGTATATAAATGGAACATAGCCTACATGTCCTCTGATCAATCTTCTAAATCGTCCACACTAACAATCCATCCTTCCCTCCAAAGGGCTGTCCTATTAAATGGATTTAATGTTTGTTTTGGACAGAAAATGTCATTGACCATGGTTCAGTGTCTATTGAGTCATTAACATCTTAGAATGACTGGTAAGAATTGAAGTTATTGATTCAATCACATCCATGATTTACCTATATGTCTCAATATTGTTTGGTAAAACTTTTTGTAGATTATAAGTGGTGGGTCCTACGGAATGTGTGGATAAAAAGTTAATAAAAATTGTCGTCCTACGGAATGTGTGAATAACAATGATGTTTAAACAATTTATAAGTGCTTATAAGCACCGCCAAACATGCCCTCAGTTCTGCTTGTCATCAAGAAGGACAAACAACCTATCAGTTTGACTTAATTAATTGCAGCAATATCCTTGATTTTGAGTTCTCTTTCTAGTATTATTTTCACACAACTATAAATTTTCCTTCTCTCCATTGTGATAATCACGTAGTTAAGGCTGTCTTATGAGCTTTTTGTCATAGAGCAGCCTTCTTTAAATGACCTATCTCTTGGGCAACCTAGTACCGAAGCTTGCGAGCATGCAGCAGACATCTAATTGGGTAACTAGTTTCTTAGTGTGTCCTTTTACCTGATGATGTTAGCTGCTATCATATAGATAGGGTAATCCGTTATGACTGTTTAATGATCATCATAATTGTGGCAATCGAGAGTAACATTACAAGTTATGAAGCTGATTAAAACTTATCTAGGAAAGCCAACTGGTTATTTCTATTATGAGTACTGATTTAAAATCTGTTCAATTTCTCGCTTTTTTGAAGGTTGACCGACATCCCCAATTCAAATGTTCAAGGTGTCTCTTTGTTGTAAGAACGGATGGTGGATGGATAGACTTCTCTTACCAGAAGTGTCTTCGAGCCTACATCCGCAATCAGTACCCTTCTTATGGAGAAAGATTTATAAAAGAGCATTTTAAACGTGGTAGTGGCTGAATTTTCTTTAAGACAGCTTCTCCTAATGTTCACGTTGAAATTTTGCTATGACTTTTGCGTTGGTTGAGGCATCCTGGTTGAGCTTAAATGATTTTCAATATTGACAGGTACCGTCTAAATGTTTTGTTTCTTTTTATGCTAGTTGGCAAAGATAATGTTTAATGGATTCAGCTGCCAACATCCCACCCTATGACGGCACTTTTTAATGTGTAGGATAGTTGTCCATGGGCACATAATTTTTATTTATATCATGAGTACGATTTACTTTCTCGAGTAAATTATTTTTGTGGCTTGGCTGCTGTTGACTAGTAGGTCATTGCTAGTGGATGCATTTTCCCAATTTTTAGGCCGAAGCCTTGTTAGAAGTAACATTAGCCCACGGTGATTCAGCCTTATTCAAGCAAGTCGACAGAGTCGAGCTTTATATGTTCTCCTGCTGGGATTTTCATAGACTTTGGCTCTCCAGAATACTAGTAGTAAACAATTGTTGCGAAAATGATGTTGAATTACATGCCAAATAACTTGCGGAAGAAATCAATTAGATCATGATTGAGGTTGGGGATGACAAACACACAGTTTTAAATGTTCAAGTTGAAATCCTTAATTTCAGTCTGTCCCTCAAACATTCGATGGAGTTTCATGTTCTGTAATTGTGTGTTGGTGAACCTTTTAGAAGAAAAAGTGAAATAGAAGTTCTGTATTTCTCCATTGATTCAAGAGTTGTTATACACACAGTTACAAAATAATCATTTACTATCAGATTACATGAATTTAGGAAGTACACAGAAAAAAAAAAAAAAAAAGTCTTTGAATGCTCTGTATTCTGCCCGTATTTTTACTTACCAAATCTTGCCTTGTTGTTTTGCTCCAGTTGTTATTGCTCCTGTTACTCCTCAAATCTTGTTCTGCTCCAGTTGTAACTCTCCGAATCTTGCCTTGATATTATTCTTTCCATGATCAGTGAGGATTATTGCTATTATTTTCTCCATTATTTCTCTTCATGATTATTTTCCGTAACATGCCCCTCAAACTGGCGTGTGAGGGTGAAACAACACCCAGTTTGTCGCAATAAGCTTGGTAAGCAGTCTTGATTAATGGTTTGGTAAAGACATCAGCTCGTTGAATAGATGATGGAATGTATTGAGTGACAAGATGACCCAAATGGCATCAAGCTGTGTGTTTAGAACATGAATGGAACATTGTAGTGGACATGTGAAGTGCACTGTGCACAGTACACTTACATTATAACAACAGAGCTGAGGTGGTCTAGAAAGAGGAACACCAGGAAACTCAATTTGCCCCAAAAACACACACAGAAACCAGTAGTGCTTCCACTTGTAGTGGGATACTCTTTTCCAATCAGCATCATTAAAGCTATAAAGGGTGTTTGAACTTTGGGAAACAT
This sequence comes from Forsythia suspensa, assembly GCA_023638005.1. NCBI lineage: Eukaryota > Viridiplantae > Streptophyta > Magnoliopsida > Lamiales > Oleaceae > Forsythia > Forsythia suspensa. The sequence goes on along the minus strand of CM042670.1, from coordinate 22,014,179 downwards.
AGTGCAAACCAAAATTATGCGTTCCCTTGAGATAATTTGGAATCTGCTCGGCTGTGTTGAAATGAATTAAACTGGGACAAGCAAAAAAATCAACAAACTTGATTAACTCCATAGATAATATGATGCCACGCGAAAGCAAGGTACTGTAGAGCGGCTAAAAGCATTTTTGTTCGTTGGAGAAGGTCTAGAATATATTTTTGTTGAGATAGGAAGACACCAATTGGAAAAAGCTTGACTTTTACACACAGAAAATAGCGTAGAGAGCCAAGATCTTTTATGGAAAATTCTTGACGAGCTATTGGAGAAAGACATCATTGTTACTGTAAGAAAATTGGCGTCCGCATTGACAAGAAGGATGGTAGTAACATCATGTTGGAAAAAACTAAAGTGTTGAGCGGAGGTGGGAGTCCACCACCTGAAGGGGGAGTTGGGGGGGGGGGGTTGTGAAGCTGAATTTCGTTGCTACGATCTGACCAATTGATGTGTTTATTGGCGTAGGGACTGTAGTTAGGGATCATGATGACATGATAATTGCTGCTATGGCTAAACGGGTGATTGGATACTTTAGTGAGGATGCTGAAGCATTGGTATTGCGAGATGGTCTTCGGTTTGTTGAGTTGCTTGGGTTTTGTTGGCAAAAATTTCGCTGAAGCGTAAAGTTCCGTTGACAAATAATAGTAGTGATGAGAAGAATATCATCCATGAGGATTTAGAATCTAGGATAAATTTAATTAACACAAGCTCAATTTGAAAACACAAATTATTGAATTATGCGAGTGATATGAACTAGTCACTTATCAATTCTACTAAAGCAATTTAAACGCTTGCACAAAATTTTGGAGAAAATTTGAAGGAAATATAACACTAGAATTCCGACTCCACCATTATGATCCTTTTTAATTTTCAAATTTTCGCAATTAAATCAATTCATACTTTTTTGACAATGAATAATCCTATTTTATTTAATGATTTTTTTTATTAGGGTTAAACCTATTTTCACGTACGACTTGATAACATCTCTATCACATATTCGAATGTATAACAAACGCATTCAAACTCTGGATTAGTCAATCACGATTGCACAAAGTATAGAAGATTATTTCTGACTCTTATCGGACTTTGCGTTATTTGTCAAAAGGTGCTAATAGCTAATTTGAACATCTCGAAGGCAAAATAAGTTACAAAAACGTTCAAACGTTGATGAATCATTTAAGCATGATAAATACTTGACAAAAAATCAATCAAACATAAATTAAATATTAAAAATGGAAATTCTTAAATTAAAACTTCAAAAGACAAGAATGTTTTAAGGAAAATATTTCAATTCAAAAATAAATAATAAATATCGAAATCTAATCTCTCTCTCACACACACACCTTAAAAAAATTATGTCTCTCTCCTCCACCACCATATCTGTCTATATTGATTCTCTCTCTTATTTCTCTCCCTATATATATATATATGTACATGCCATATGATACACTCCCATAAAAGAAATGTCCTATTTAATATTAGATTATTCCGACAAATCTCTGGCATGAAAATGATCGTCTTCTCCGATAAGATCAGTCAATAAATATTAGACCATTTTACTATAATTCACCTTCGACTACATTTATCCGCAAAAGTTCGATATATGTATATATTTTTAGATGAAGAAGAGTTTGTTTTAAATAGAAATAGAACAATTTTAAACCTGTTGAAATTGTTGAAAATGGCAAAGATGATTTTGGGTATAGCAGATGAAGAATCAACGGCTGATGATGGGGAAATCAGTGATAAAAAAGTTAAGCGGTTTACTTTCAAATGGAAGTTTCTTATTCCTTGACTAAAATCACTGAAATAGGGAGTTTAGTTCACGATAGAAATAATGGTGAAAAGAAGCGAAATAAGAGGGTTCTAGTAAAAGTCGAGGGTAAGCTCCCGGCGCATCCCAATTCAGGAAAATATAAAACAGTTCGACAGAGAAAACGGGACAAATGGGATGCAAAAATATGGGATCCTTTTAAAGGTATAGGAGTCTATTTAGGTACCTACAATAATGCTAAAAAAGGAGATGGTGTGGCAATAAGTGGAAGTGGAGGTGGAGGTGGAGGTGGAGGTGGAGAAGATGATTTTTTCTATTTTTTTTAATTTTGCTTTTTATTATTTATTTTTGAATTGACAAATTTGCTTCTGTTATTAAAGAGATTTAAATGGATTATATCCACAGGGACCAAATCGCACCTAAATGTACAGGTTAAGGACCTCCTAGCCAAAATTAAAATATTAGGGACCAAAACCAAATTAGTGACAGTGGTGGAGCCAGACATTTTAAGTTCGGGGGTCCTAAAATATGAGTGGGGGAAGGGGGAACCCTCTTGTAGGGGTTTGGGTGTAGGGCCACCGAATTTTTTTTTTCTCAAACTATAATTACTGAACCCATTTTTATGATAATATAATTTTTTTATGACAATTCGACCATTTGATTCGACAAAAGAACTCAGACGACATGATTCTTGCTACTGCCTGCCTTGCGTGAATCGTGATTTGAATTTCACAGACCAGAAGACGTGAAGTCCGATAGCAGAAAAAGATAAATATAAATCCATTTTTTGGCCTTCTTTGTTTAGATTATTGGGTCTTTTCATAAATAACCATAATAAATAAAATATTTCTTAAAATAGTGTCATACTTTTTATTATAAAAATACTATTTTTAATTTTTATAACACTTTTTGTTACATTTGTTATTTTAGTTACAATAAATGTGTTACATTTATTATTAACAAACATAACAAATGTAACAAAAAAATGTTACAAAAATAAAAAAATAGTATTTTTAGAATAAAAAGTTAGATAGTATTTTTTAAATTATTTTATATTTTGTGGTGTATGATAAAATTATTACTTATGTTATTCATTTTGATTTTGAGCCTTCTTTGTTTAGTAAAAAAAAAAAAATTAAAAATTTACAAACAAAAAATAAAAGTTGGGGGGTCCTGGTCTCCCCTAGGACCACCCTCCCCCCCCCCCCACCCCCCACCCCGGCCCCTGACGTTATAAACTGTTTACGCCAAAATTCCAATTAATAATGGTTTTATTAATCAAAAACTAAATTAGGTATCTTAATTCGACAGTAGCCCAACATTTCCGTTAAAAGTAACTAACTTTTGTATGTAAAATTAAGCAAAATATTACATATCAAAAATTATTTGGTAAAATAAGTTATTTGAAAACTTATTACATTGGTTTGTGAAAATTTGGAGTAGTCAAACACTATTTCTTTTGTGAAATGAGAGAATTTCGTCAATAGCAATAAATTCTGCGAATTGTATAGATAAAAAGTAAATAAAAATTAGGGTAAATTCAAGGCATATCACTGTTGTTGCACTTATAAGCTCTAAAATCATATGGTTAAAACTTAATTCAATTAAAGTCACATTTTATAGCTAAAAGATCAACATACTCTTACAATTGTAAAAAAAAAAAAAGCTAATTGAATGATACTGTTTTGTATAATACTATTTTATTATGATACTGTTTTATTTAAATGATTTACATTGATATATTTACACCATGTTTTTATCTTTAATACTGTTTTATTATGACAATGTTTAAACATATGATACTGTTATTGAATGCAAATACAATCATTGATCTTATAAACTAATTAAATATTTTAAGAACAGTATCATTACTTCAACCATTAAAACATCTTATACTTAGTTTTATATATGATATTGTTTTATCTTATACTTATACTATACTTTTATCTTTGATAATGTTTCAACTTATGATATTGTTATTAAATGCAAACAGTATCAATGGTCTTCTAATAGTAATGGAGCATTTTAAGAACAATACCATTACATCAAGTAGTAAAACATCTCTACTTAGTTATATCTATGATACTGTTTTATCTAGATGAAGTGATATGGTATACTTATACCATACTTTTATCTTTGAAACTGTTTTATTACGATAATGTTTCAACATTTGATACTGTTATTTAATCTATGATAATATTATTTTATTGGGTTGTATTTTTTGATATTGTTTTATTAAGATACTTTCATGTATGATACTAATATGTTAAGATATATTTATATGTGATACTGTTTTAGTATGTATGATACTGTTTAGACAAAAAAATTTAAAGATTATCATTTTAAGTTATAGAGACGACTTCAAACGGCTAAAATCTATTGTACGCAGTGACAAAGCGATCGGTCTTGATCGACTTGTCGAGACGATTCTGAAAATATATTATAATAAAAATTTTGAGCACTTACGCGAATTCTATGCCATTTCTGTTATGATACTATATTTTTTGTGATACTGTTTTCTATAATACAATATCAAACAACACACATGACTAATTAACAATACGGAGAATAATCTAATAACCAACTTTCGTTATAACAATGCCCACATCAAACTTTTTCATTCTTACAGAAGCTATTTATAGCAATAAATCATGACAACTCTACATAAATTCATCAAACAAATCTTTCCTAATATTCTCTATAATACAGTAGCATGATACAAATAAGTTTATGATACTGTTTCTCATACCTCAAAGGTCAAACCCTTCCAATTCTCATACCTATATCAATTCTGCAATATTTTACAAAGAATTACACAATACATAATATCATCCTAAAAGCCTTCTCCAAAAGCAAGGCAGAGGAACAGGCCCAAGTGCTAGCAGACCAACCACAACCTATTCAGATAAAATGCATATCCAAGTGAGAAACATAAAACACAGAATTTCAAGCTTGCATCAGGTGCACAATCTTTTTGGTTTTTTGTTTTCCTCCCCTAATAATCTTGATTAACAATTGTTATTAATACAAGTTTTGGTGTTCCATAAGAATCTGTATTTGAATGACCACTTTATCAGTGTATGAAGTTAAGTTCATGTAGATAGAAAAATTTATCTATTTATGTTTGTGAAGTGATGGCAGGATGAGTGGGGAAGTGGGCGAGTTCAGTTCCAATGCTGTCAAAGAAAAGCCCAGTCAAACTTTTGCCATCAATAACTGGAATGCTGAATGGAGCAAGCCAACCAATTAATCCAAATTTGATCACATTCAGGTCTGTTCGCAGCCAATCTCTTTCAAAACTTTACAATCAAACAATTATACGTGTTCATTAGCCAAGTCTCAAATAATATGTATCAAAAGTTAGTATTAGTTCTTGACTATCAGTCATTTACCTTGTGAACTTTCCTTTTGAAGCTTGTGCCAGCCTTAGAGGATTCCGGACGGTGACGGTGGCAGCGGCGGTGGCGATAGCGACAGTGCCAAGGGCAATGTTTGTAGTAAATATTTAATTTTGGAATTAATATAAAAAATTGTTGAAGAGTATGATTTGTTGACAATTTAAAAATTGTTTTGACCTATTTTGAAATAAATAACTTGCAGGTGACTTTTAGACAATTTTTCCTTAAAGTTACATGCCAGTAATGAGAAGTCCAAATAATCGACCAACAAGATATGGAAACGTGACGGACTATTAGGAGGAGAAATTGTAACAAGTGGAATCCACTGCTTTTAAGATGCTTGTTTTTCTTGGGCTGGCAAACATGAACTTAAGCTCAAGTGGCAGAGAAGTAGAATTAATATAGTATGTTTGGTAAAGAAATTTTGTAGAAGAAGAAGTGGATTTCATGTGTGAATAAAAGATAAATAAAAGTTGCAAATTTTATAAATGTATAGAATAAAATAATGTTTGATTAATTTATAAGTTCTCATAAATACTAACAAATATATTGTAATTGCAAAAGTAGCATAACCTAGTTGGCGAATTCTGGTAAGTAGAGACATGTCGTGATGATAAGAATTTGAGCTCTCCTCAATTTGTGAGGAAGCTAGTGAAGACATAACTTAAAGCTTGTTCGACCAAATTTTTTAAATTTTTTTTTTTCAAACTCCTTTTTAACTATATATTTTATAAAGTTCACAACTTTTTGAACGACACATTTCATTGACTTTTTTCAAAATCTCTTAAAAAACTACTTTTAAATTCGACCAAAATAAATGTACTCTTATAATGTGTTTGGAAGGGTTTTTTGAAAGTCCAAAAGCACTTTTTAAAAAAGCAAAAGTGTTTTTTGTTATATTTATGATTGTTTGACTAAAATCAATAAATATTTTTTGACTAAAAAATAGCTTAAAAAATCTGTAGAGCTCTAATTGAACTTTTACTAGAAGTTGTAATTACATTTAATAAACTTAAAAATTAACAAAATCATCCTTCATACATCAAAAAAAATTATTTATTTACCACATTAATATATTAATTTATTAATTACTTGTAATAAATTGCCACTTCATATATTTATATAAAATAAAATATATATATATTGACGTGTTAAATAATATAATATAAATTATACATAATATTTTGATTTAAATAATTAATTAATTTTAATATTATAATATATTTTAAAATAATTATGTTATTATAAATAATATGTTAATTTTAATAGTTATTATAGAATATAAAAAATATTATTTATTTTAAAAATAATAATATAAAATAGGATAATTTGCACTTTTGGTCCCCAACCTTTCTAATTTGCAACAAATCTACCCCTAATCTTTTTTTAGCACCAGACATCTCCAACCTTTCAATTTTTTGCAAATCACGTCCATATTGACATATTTTGACAGTTTTGACCTCGTCTTTAAATGAACTAAAAAAAAACTTAAAAACAACAAAAAATAAAAAAAATTGCAAATAAAGTCTCAAATAAAACTGCGCTATCTTAAGTCATTCAATACAAAATATTTCTTTCTATTAGTCAAACTAATTCACCATCCGATATGTCGCCGGCTGTCGCCGGCGATCAATTTTCGACATTTACTTCAATTTCTTTCCCTCTTTTCTCTCATCTCTTTTGCCACCTCCGACGAGCTTCATACGCTTCTGACCATAAAATTTGCCTTCAAAGAGTCAAACACAAAAGTATTTGATTCCTGGGATGCCAATAATTCTGTATATAACTTAACATGACTCACTTGTGATTCCAATGGCTTCGTTAAAGAAATTGAACTCTCCAATCAGAATTTGACGGGTTCTATTCCTTTTGATTCCGATGCAAGCTCATGTCATTGGAAAAACTCTCCCTCGGGTTCAACTATATATGGCGAGTCACGGATGAATTGAAAAATTATACTTTGCTCAAATATTTAGACATGGGCAACAATTTTTCTCGTAATTATTCCCGAAATTTTATCAATCGGTGGATTGTTGTATTTATCTCGCAAATTAGAGTGGATTTTCGAGAAGTTTTCCATGGAATTCTCTTGAAAATATGAAAAATCTTGCTATGTTAAGCCTCGGCGACAACCCTTTGATCGGACAGAATTTCCATCAGTGATTGTGAAGCTTACAAAGTTGATTTGGCTGTATTTATCGAATTGCAGCATCGAAGGGAAAATCCCTCGAGGGATTGGGAATTTTGTTGAGCTAATTGATTTGGAGTTGTTTATGAATAACATCGCCAGCGAGATTATAGTGGAGATTGTCAATCTTTCGAAACTATGGCAACTTGAGCTTTACTAAAACTCATGCGAAACCAGTTTTCATTTGTTCTGGGTAGTTGGAACTTTGTTATCTCATATTCTTTTATTTGTTCTGGACAGTTGGAACTCTGTATGGAAAGGGGTGGGGTGGGGTGGGGTGGGGGTGGGGTGGGGTGGAGAATGGGGTATTCTTTTATGTTTTTTAAAAGTTATGGGACTTTATTTGTAATTTTTTTTATTTTTGTTGTTTTTAGTTTATTTTAGTTTTGTTTATTTAAAGAGGAAGGTAAAACCGTCAAAATATGTCAATGGAGGTGTGATTTGCAAAAAAAATGGACGTGATTTGCAAAAAAATTGAAAGATTGAGGATGTCGGTGCTAAAAATAGTTAGGAGTAAATTTGTTACAAATTGAAAAAATTGAGGACCAAAAGTGTAAATTATCCTATAAAATATATAATAATTAATTACTGTTTAGTAAAATATACTAAAATAATTGTATAATTATAATTAAATTAATATATTAATTTTAATAGTTATTATAAGATATAAAAAATATTATTTATTTTAAAAAAATAATATAAGATATATAATAATCAATTACTATTTAATCAAATAAATATAAAATTTATACAAAGATTATACAAAAATACTTTTATAATTATACAATCAAACACTCAATTTAATATTTACAACACTTTTTAAATTCATATACAAATAGTCAACAACTTTTTAACAAAAAATCTATTGCTAAAAATTCTATTCACAATATTTATGACATGAAACAACTCGTAATATAAATCTAGCTTATTAAAACATTCCAAAAAATTCTACTTGAATCCATTTGATTTATTTTACGGACAAAACTCGGTGGTCAAAATATTTTGATTTGATTTTAAACTCAAGTTTTTCAATTCACAATATTTATGACATGAAACAACTTGTAATATAAGTATAGCTTATTGATACGTTGAATTCTTTTGATTTTTTTACCGACAAAACTCAGTGTTCAAAATATTTTGATTTGATTTTAAGCACGGACAATGCTACTTGTACAGAAAGATGCTACCGAAATGTTTACAAATGGTGACGTGGCGTTTGATTATATCGTGAAAACATTATATACTAAAATATCAAGATATATTGAATCAAGAATTAAAAATTATAAAGGCCCATTTCATCCATCGTGTGCCAAAAAATTAGAAGTACGTAATAGTGGAATTGGATCCGAAAATTGAATCCATGACCGGCGACGTTTCTTCTCCATCGCCTCCATCATCGCCGGCGAAATCGACAACATTGACGGACACAGATAAAACCTTTGTTAACAAATAAATCTTACTTAAACTTTGAGAACAAATTAAAGCCATATAAACCAGATTGCATTCGAAAACAGATTTTCAAAACAGAAATTAAAACATTGTTATACAGAGTACAAATCTTAAACTGATCTGCAAAATTTCCATACTACCAAAAACTTATCTTTGTCCCATTGTATATAGCAAAATAATTCAACTAACCCTAATTACAAAATAGAGCTCGAACTTTTCTTGAGAAAAAAATAAAGAATCCAAACAAACCTCAAAATGATGACATACTCATTGGTGAGGATTTGGAGTTCATCGGAGATACGAATGAGTCATCAATGGAGACTTGAGATTCGCCGGAATTGAGTTGTAAATGGGAAATGAAATTTCTTTCCCTTGTTCTTCCCGTGGATCTGTTTTTCTTTTCTTAGCTAATTATTCTTAACTTCTCTTTTTGTACTAAGCTATTTACATTTTTTCTGTTTCTTACCTCTTTACCAATTCTCCCAAGACTCTCAATTCAAACAAATTCAAGAAGCATCCTTAGAAGGAAATACTAGTGAAATCTGGACTAATTTTTCTCCAAAAGTTGAAATTGTAAGACAAGGGTATAACGGTCATTTAGAAAATATGCCAACTTAGCATGTGTAAACAATTCGGTTCCATGTATATGTACAAGTAACATTTTCCTTTAAGCACAAGTTTTTCGGGTAAAGTGTATCTTGTCTTTTCCAAGAATCATTTTCCTTAGTTAACAATAACTATAGTTTTGCCAATATCTGACCGGAGAGCATCTTCAATACGACTATATCTACTATGTATATGAAAATTAACATCATATAAAAATATATTTCCAATATAACAATATTCAAAAATATTTTATTATTAGTTTTTGAAAAAAAGAGAAATATATTAATTGAATAGAGATTATTAAATTAATTATGAATATTTTCTTGTCTAAAATTACACATTGTCTGTACACCTTATTATTAATTGTGTTTACATAAGTATTTTTTGGCCATTTATCAAAAAATTTACGCTCTTCGTTATTTATTGGAATCCAATCAAACACACCTTTGAAAATGCATTAGAGCATCTCCAACCATACTCTAAAATGAAGTAAAAACACCAAGATGGAGCAAGATTTGTCTCCAATCGGACACCAAATCAATGCGCCATTTTGAGTATATGATATATGGCGCAGCACTGTAGCAATGGAGATGGATTTGGTGTGAAATTGTATTCCAATTTTACCCTTTTGTGCTGAAGCAAACATTTCTTGTTCCATTTGGGTCCTTTTTTTTTTTGATTTTATTTTCTTGTGATATAAAGTGATTTATGATTATTGTAATTTGATTATTATTTTTATTGACACAATAAATTGTATGAGGAGTAATAAATTGAATAATAAATAACTACTTCATAAATACTCATTAAAATTGAGAAGTTAAATGACAAAATTAATTGTGTTTTATTGTTTTTTTTTTTTTTTTTATCTGTCCAAGACTATTTTTTTTTATGTTAAATAAGTTTTAAATTGTGATTTTGAGTATTGTGTCTTTCCTTTTTTTTTTTTTTAAAAATGCAATAATTACGGAAATTAAATTAAATTTAAAATTTATATATTTAATATAAATACACTATATAATTAAATAATTTTTGAACTAATTTATTGTTCAAAATTAAAAATATAAATATATAATAATAGACATTATTCATTTGGTACAACATTTGAAGCAATGGGTTGGAGATGACATGTGGATTTGGTGTGAAAATTGTACCATTTTAGTGTAAAAGTTGCTCCAATTTGAAGATATGGGTTGAAGATGGCCTTAGCCAAATTTGGATCTACCCGACGCGTATGAGCACCCTACTGATTTTGGCTCACAAATGGATGCCCCCTTCATTGTTGTTTGTAAGTTTCATGGAAATAAATGGGAGAGACAGCGATCTCCAAGGAAAACGCTTCGGGCGCAACGGCCGCTCAGGAGCATCCGACCGGATACAAGAACTCGAGCCCTTCATTGCTAAATAGGGGCACAAAAGGCTGAGATGGGTTGTATCGTTCGTAACAAAAAGATAAAGGCATAACAGAAGTATTCATGGTTTCTGATTATTTTCCCGAACACTCAAACGGCACCAATGATGATACCTAAAAAAGAATGGATCCGTCGCTCTAACTTGACTCCTTACATTTTTTTTCTGAGCCGATTCAGTTCCGATCCAGCTCTTAGAATTACACTTTTTCTAAATCAATAACTGGCCAAATTGTAAAACATTGCAAATCTGATCTGCGACTGCAACCTTTCTAATTTTTTTTGTACATAAAATTCGGCATACCATATAGGGAAAAATCATACAATAAAAATAAAATAAAAATAAAAATACTCTGAAATTGGTAAGAGTTTTTTAATTAATACAATTTATTAAAATACGACAAACATCATCAATCTAGATGAGCTATAACCAGAAGCTGAAGCTGGGATCAAAGATCACTCATCCAAACACTAAATAAAAATAATAAAAATACATATTCCAACCCTCCTCCACATGACTTTTTCCAGTTTTCAGAACTCCAAAAAAATTTCACTTTTCACGACGAAAATATTTGTCTTAGACCCAAAAGTTACTTATGACGACAATTTTTCGACGTAAAAATGAAATTTCTTGTAGGGAATTACTCGGTTTTGTGGGTGCCGGAAATTGCTTGCTTTGCGGATTGGAAGTTTTCAGCCACCTTGACGACGGCTTCACCGACGACATTACCAGTTCCGGGCTTCTGATCTGAAGGAACAACATGAGTTATCTCCACCTTCTCATCCTTGGGTTCTTGTTTTTCGCCCGGCGGCAACCGATGATCGACAGTTTCTACCTTAATCTCCACGTCACCTTCATCGTTAATTCTTTCACTATTCTTTGATGTGTCCATGGATACAGATTTTTTGGAGAAATTACCAAACTTTGAAGAAATGCTTGGGATATTTTGTAAGGAGAGTTGGTCAGTTGTAAAAGAAGATAAGGATACATGAAACACGTATAGTGTTTATGTGGCTGAAAATGGTTGGTTGATGACTTAGAATTTTTAAGGAGGTGACACGTAAAAGTAACAAGTTGATGAATCTTGTATATCTTTATGAGTTAATTTCATAAATGGTTACTGAAATTTTAATTAAAGTATTTTGTTCACTCATTTTGTCATTAAACTCAAAATTCAGTATATAAAATTGATCGGTAAATTTCAAATTTCCAGTTGAAATTTCAAAATTTCGAAAGCTTTACAAAAATTAGCATGACTCAACTAGTGATTGCAACGGGGTGGATTCGAATCGGATCGGCCTGATTCATATCCGTCCCACAATAATTTTAGAAGATTAAATCTGTGGATTGATCTGCTATTTTCGAAGAAGATCGGATCCGGTCGAAGCGGATCAAATAAGTGATCCGCATACTGATCCATGAATTTTTTTTTTTTTGGATCAATTGTAATTCAAGATAGTAAACAAATATTAAAATAAACTTTACTACTTTACTACTTCTTTATTTATTTTTCAAATAGGAAGGATCGGATCGGAGTACACATGATCCGATCCGCACCGGATCATCCCAATCCGCCCAGCTGACCCGCGGATCGAAAATTTTTCTCTCCACTCGATCGAATATCCATCAAATTTGAGATTAATCGGATATTTTTGCCATCCCTAGACTCAACGTAGGAAAATCCCTCCTACAAACCTTCATTTGAAAGAAGATTTGCAGGACTTTTCAAATAATATAAAATCAATTTGAAAATATCTGAACTAAACCAATCTATTCCCTAAAGTACAACAAAGATTTGTTGTGATTGAAATTTGAGTATTTACGAAAATGCTTATAACTCAACGAATTAGACTCTGTTTTATAAATTGTATGTTTCATTTGACAGTAGATTTATAGGACTTTCAAATATTATAAGATTCTTGATCTTAAAATTTCTAAAATTCTACAAATTTCAAATTTTGAAAGTTTGAAATTAACTTCGATAGAATTGCACGGCTTTGCAAATATTAGCATAATTCGACATAGGAAGCTTTAGTTTACAAACCATTTTTTAAAAAGTAAAATTGTAGGACTTTTCTGTGATAAGGGCTTCGTGGTCTGGAAATATCTTAATTAAACAAGTCTATTCATTAAAGTAGAACAAAAGTTCCGTTCCACCAAAATTAGAAAAGAGATTGTTACACCCACTATTTATCAATCTTAAAATATTTCTAAATTTAAAAACTTAACAAATTTATTTTAAAAATACTACATTTCTAAAATTATATTAATTAATAAAATAATGAATTAATTATTTGCACGATAAGTCTTCCATCTTTATAATATCTACACTTTAGTCCATGTACTTCTTCTTTTAATTCAATTTGTCCTATTTTATTTGCAGCTCAAGTCCTTTCAACTTTTATATTTTTATAAATTAATCCTCATATTTATACTTTTATATCAATTTAGTCTTTTATAGTATCACTATTTGATACAGATATTACAAATGATATTTTGTATCACTAAATATGTTACTGAATATGTTATATATTATATTATGTTATTTTACACATCACATATTACATGAATTGGTATTTTGTATCACTGATGTTACGTATGTTACAAATGATAAAATCAATAGTTTTATTTGTTAAATTTGACATTGTGTTACATATCTATATCATACTATATCATACTGATGTTACATAGTATCAATAGATTTTTAGAATTTAATGTGTATATTAATACGAACTTATTGAAGTTTAGAGTTGATTTTACATTGTAACAATTGTAACAATTTCTATTTAGTATCGCGATCTGATACAGATGTTATAAATGATATTATGTATAGTTTTGATACAAATGTTACAAATGATATTTTATATCACTCAATATATTACATATTATATTATATTATTTTACCCAACACATGTTACATATCACTGAGATTTTATATTTCAATTTGTAATACGATTATTACAAAATATTATTTGTAACATTTGTATCAAACATATGATATCAATATCATTTGATAACTATAAATCAAATATTGATACTAAAAGGACTAAATTGATATAAAAGTATAAATATGGAGATCAAGTTACAAAAATCTAAAAGTTGAAGGACTTATGTTGCAAATAAAAGAGGACGAAATTGAAATAAAAGATGAAGTATAGGGACTAAAGTGAAAATATTATAAAGATGAAAGACTTGTCATGCAAATAATCATGGACTCAAGAAGCAAATTTGGGTGGATCCACGTGTAAATATGTTTTGAGGTATAAATTTGATTTTAATTTATTATTTTATTAATTAATATAATTTTAAGAATGTAGTATTTTTAGAATAAATTTGTTAAGTTGATAAAATTGGAATTATTTTCAAAAAGTGGTTTATTTATGAAAAAATCCCATTAAAAAAATTGTGTGCATGTTCACAAAAATGCTTATAATTCAATGCAGGAGACCATTTGTTCACATAGCTTTCAAATTGTATAAGATCTGAGATCTAGAAAATTTTGAAATTCTTAAATTTTGAAATTTGATAGACCTATCACATCTACTACAACATGCATGAAAGAAAAATGGGAGCTGAAATTCAGGCTGATAGGGAGTCGGGGTTTGTGATAATCCTCCAACTCTGCTTAGCAATTAGCGCCTGATTAAACGATGTCAAAGTCTCTAAATTCAATTCCACCTTGATGATCTACCCCACAAAAAGAAGGAGAATAGCCTTATAATTTCATCGCACAAACTAGAAGCTGTTGCCTATTGTTTTCAATTGTGTTTTTATTCATTTTTGTCCAGTCTTTATCAGACTTATAATTAGGGGGTGGCGGACCAGATTATAGCCCGGTCCCGCCCCGAAAAAAGTCGTTTTTTTAGTGTAAAAAAAGATTGTGTAAATTTTTTTTTTTTTTTAACTGTTTGGTCTTGAAGTGCAAAAAAAAAAAATAAAAATTCAGTCGATCTCCAAAAATTTCTAATTCCGCTACTTCTTATCTTTTAATTATTGTCACTCGAAGAATATACTCGTAGTCAAGACAACAAGGCAAATCCTTTATTTGAATTCTAAATTAAATAATTTGTAGTCTTGAGTTTTATAATGGTAGTCGCATTACTCGAGTGTTCATTTAGTTGACTCAAAATATTATCAATAACCTGAAACTTTGATACTATTTCTAGATAATGATACGTAATCCAAAAGAAAAAGAATTCACGACAGAATTTTTTTTTCTTTTTCCCATCTTCGTGTAATTAAATAGGCAGAACATATCATTCTGCAAAAATTAGGAAGGAAACGCAACACAATCAAGAAATAATAAAATCGAATTTTTTACTTGAAAACCACAGGAATGCAGTTCACCACAAACTTAAACTTCTAAAATAATGGATACAAGGAGTTCATCTCTAGCACAACTAGAAATACAACATGTTATGCCTCGTATACACGTGACAAGAAGAGGTCCAAATAAGTGTTTGGAATGTAAAAAAGGTAAGGATTCTATAATTAATTGGGACATGATACAAAGACGATGTTAAATAGGCTCGTCTAAGCATTCGCTAATTTTTTCGTCAAGCGAATGCATTAAAAAAGATGACCAATCAATGAGAAAAGGGCATGCCTCGTCATAACTTTGTCATACCCATTACCTTTGTAGCTTCAAAGGATTTTGGTCGAAGCAAAAACGTGGCGAAAGGCCATACCATGACGATGGAAAATTTGTAACTACTTAACCTAATGATCGTGGACATCAGAATATATTCTTATGTTGTTCAAAGTTTGTTTACAAGTACAAGGGTAGTGGAGTTGGGACTTTGACTAACATATTACCATTTAAACTACTTTAAAAAGTTTATTTACTTAAAAGTTTATGAAGGTGAATGTAGCGGATTTGAGGCCTTGATCGGACCTATTACTATTTAAGCTACCTAAAAATTTGTTTAAGTACAATGGTAGCAAAGTTGAATAAAGACTTGTTAGCTTAATAGTAATTGAAAAGGATTGAATTATACATTCGAGTGAGGAGGTGGGCAAGGACTTGTTAGTGATAAGTGCGTTTTGTGCACTTATTCGAGTCCTTAAACTAAGCTTTTAATTCGTTATTTTGGTAATTTTCTACTTAATTCGGTGCATTATTCTTTACATTTCAGTTTTGGACCCGTCTGTGAGAAATTGGAGAAGAATGGATGAAAAGATGTATAAATTGAAAGTGAAGGACCAAATTGGAGATTATCAAAAGTTGAAGGACCACATTGCACATCATTGAAAGATGAAGGACCAAATTGCACATCATTGAAAGTTGAAGGACCAAATTACAAACTATGAAAAGTTGGAGGATCAAAACAAGATAATTGGAAATTGTGAGTGGGCGATCACCCAACCTATAGTCAAGCGAAGCGCCAAATGCTCACCTCAAGCAAGAGGAAAATCCACACACAGGCGATCGTCAGGGAATGATCGCCTGTGCCAAATTTTGACAACACATGAGATTTTTTCCTTTTTTTCTCTCGAATTTTAATCTAGTTAGGTAAGTTTTTGCCTACGATTTCGGATATTTTTGGCATATTCTAGGGCACCATTAAGGTAGTATATATATGAGTTATTAACTCATAATAAGTTGTTGAGTTTTGGGAGAAAACATAGACGAAGGCATTAAACGGAGATCAAGACTGCTTCTTTGAGGAATTGAACGAAGATCAACAACGAGCAATTATTCTTTCAAGTCTTCTTCTTTTCCGGGTGATGAATTCCAAGTGTTCTTCCCCTTCTTCTTTTCTTATTATTAGTATGCTAGGCTAGTTTAATTAGCGCTAGAATTACGATGAAACTTGTCGTTTAAATTCTTTTATCTTGAGACTTGGTTTTTGACACTATACTTCAATATAGTTTTGAATAATTAATTTTGATTTGTTTGCATCTACAATTATATACGTAGTAATTGTATGATTGTTGTGGTATGTTTTACTATCGAAGGTCGAAAGCATGCTAGACGCTATTTTAATTATCTTAAAGTCCGATAGGGATAGAAATATACCGCTATGCTTTTGGGTGATCTTTAATTATCCATGGAAATTTAATGCTTTCATTTGTATTCGCATTCGGTCATAGAAATATAGTCGAGTCATGCATATGAATAGGTTTAACTTTATTCGAGAGAAACTGTTGAACAATCTAGGGATATTGATCTTCATAACTGAATTAATTTGTCAAGACCAAGAATCAAGATAGAAGAAATAACAACTACAAGTGGATTCGGAATTCTAGTGCTTTTCCTTTTTAAAATTTAAATTCATCTTTAGTTAATCTTAATCTTTCATTTATTTGAGAAATAGTTGGTTAATTGTTTTTTATTTTACTCTTTCAATTAGTTATAAAACACAAAATCTTTCAAAGTTCTTTAGATTCGGTTAAGGTTAGCGTGATTAAATTGAATTATCTAAATCCTCGTGGGATCGATACTTGGACTCAAAATCCATTTTACTACTTGAATGATCCGCACTTGCATGAAATTATTAAAGACACAAAATCACTATCGCTTAGCTTCTACTTTTTGAGATCAACACAATAAATTCATTACCGATAAGCAGAGACGAAGTACGAGAGAAAAAAAAAATTTCAATAAAATTATTTAAAGTTGAACAATTTATATCCAACTATTTTTTCTTATTTAAAATATTACAATTGTGTGTAAAGACATTATAAACTTCAAATATTATGAGTCGATGTTGAACGAGGTAGTGTGCATTAGCCAATTAGGAAACAGAACAAGGATCATCTGACATAAGGATAAACGTAGATTGAGCTTTATAATGTGCTACAAAATGTCGAAATTCAATAACAATTATTGTAAAACCTGTTTTGTGCTATTAGTTTCAAAGGTGTGGACAATTTTATCACTACCCGTATCAGTCTACCTAAATGGTATGCCGAGTAAGTCGAGAAAAAAATTGTTGAATCTCTTTGGGGCATTACTTCGAACAGGTAGAGGCACATTTTGGAGGAAGGCGTCAGCCAACATTTTCCCAAGCTCGACTTGTGCCAAAGTGGTGAGGTGCAATCCATCAGGCTCTAACGGCAATCCTTTTGCATCAACACATTTCACATTTTGAAGGTTGGTTTCCAGTTGAGCTTTTCTTACTATTTCTTTATAAGGTCCCTTTCCCGATGCCAATGCCACCTACGCCCAAAACAATCGAGTCAAATACATGAAAGAAATAGGTAGGCAGGCAAGCGGCTGACTTAGATATTTGTCAAATTACCTCATCTAAAAGTTTAATCTGTCATATAAGAGACACGTGATGTAAAGATTGAATTCATTTTTCATCTATGTCATGACACGCGAAAATGTGTCTATGACACAAGAACCCATGACCTTTTATATGTGATACTACGTTGAACGATTTTATCTAAAAGTTTAAGTTCTTGGAGACGAAAGTAGATTAGATACATTTGTTTATTTGAATATAGCAACTAGTTGCAGATTCCAACTGGGCTAAACAGTTAATTATTTATGAAGAATCTTAAATGTTAACAGTTTCCCAGATCAATATTTAATTATTTATACAGAGACATTGACCAAACATGAAGACAATATCTAAACCATTCACTTGAAGGAGATTACCTGGATCACAGGGAGAATAGGTGACATCAAATCAGATCGTACATCGTCGAAAAACTTCACCAATCTCCTCTTGTACAATTCAGCATCCTTATGAATTCTCGTATCACTTTCACCTTGATACCACAAAAGTGCTCGAATTACTCCTCCACCCTGCAACGCCGCATTAGCCCTTCTAATGAGCTGATTATATAGGACACTACCACGTCTCCACTCGCTTATATTCGTTCCTCCAACAGCACAAGGGACCAAACCAATCACCCCGAAGCTTGGATCCTTTTCCAAAACTGAATTTGCAAATGCCATCCCCGGCCCTACTCCACACGTTCGAACTACATCAATATCTCGATGGAGAGGCTCCATTGCCTCTTCCCATGTAAGCCCTGCACTAAGCCGGAGGATCGATGAATTTTGATTGCACTCCGGAGGTACAAAACCATCCCATGTGTCGTTTATAACACCTCCTCGACCGGACATGTTGCTTTGTCCGGCTAATACTACGATGTTCTTACCTTGTAAAACATGGTCATGAGACAGATCATGAGTGCTCACCAAAGAAGAGTAGAACAAAAGGATCAACCAAACAAGGGCAAACATTCTCTCTCGAGAGCACCAAAGAATTAGGAGGCTAAAGCCTACTGTATAGGATAGGCTATACCATTCTTTAAGCAAGAAAGATTCCTATTTACACACCACTTGATTAAATATAAATCAATCATATAAGACGTTTTGGGCCGTTCAAATTGTATAACCTGTTTTGACTTTCATCACCATTACCTTCCTACATAATTTAATTTGATAAATATATAGGATTTTTATTGGGTAATTATATTCACATTATTGATTAATCATAATAT
The DNA here is from genome assembly GCA_023638005.1 of Forsythia suspensa. Classification (NCBI taxonomy): domain Eukaryota; kingdom Viridiplantae; phylum Streptophyta; class Magnoliopsida; order Lamiales; family Oleaceae; genus Forsythia; species Forsythia suspensa. The sequence goes on along the minus strand of CM042670.1, from coordinate 21,994,864 downwards.
ATTTTAATTGTAATGAAAGTCTTTAATCATTGCTCATTTTTGTATTGATGTCTTCAACTTTTTTTTATCACATTCTTATCTCCAAGCAATTAATTTGCACGTCCAATCTTTGTCATTGATTATGATTTCTGTCCAAAAAATTAATTAGGAGAGCGTAAAAAAAAATTTATGCCTCTTGTATTTTCAAATAAGAAAAATAAATAACAAATTCAAAAGTTTAACAAAATATTTTTTCCTTATTTTAATGCACATTAACAGAATATTTGGACAAAAATCGTCATCGAAGATGAGATGTGAAAATTAATTAAAAGTTAGTGATAACAATGCGACTAAAAAAATTAGAGACATAAATGTCAAAATATAAAACGTTGAGGGACTTTTATTTCAATTAAAACAAAATGCAAATAATAAAAATGTAGTGAGACACTAGTATAATTATTTGAAGGCATGATTTTATATTAGAGAAAAATATAGCAGAGGTCTAAAACTTGTTAATTTTTTAGTAAACGGGTCCTAAATCTATATTTTTGAGTATTGAATCCCCAACCTTCCAACTTTGTAGTAGCTCGATCCTAATGGACAAAAACTCCACATTTCAATGCTAAGAAGTCATGTGCAAATTGTGTGGAGCAATGTTTGAAGTGATAATATAGACAAACAATAATTTAAATAAATGATAAAATAGTCTATAAAAGTCAATAAAAGAAAACAAAAATACAGAAAGGTCTGTAATGAAAGACAACTTATTGATTAACTGTTTGATCCTATCACTTTGAAAGTTACAAAATGCAGCGGCCTCCAAGCTCCGGCTACATTAATCATTTATACATTCTATAAAAAAAAGTGTACACACCAACTCCATCCCTTCAAAAAAAAAATGGTTAGAACCAACGAAAGAAAATTACTATTAGAGCGATTGAATTTACATTTTTACTCAGTCTGCTTAACAAGAAAAGAAGCATTGTTGTCGAATTGTTGAGAAAGATCTTCTATAAGTAAATTTCTATCAATCCTCTCTATCCATACAATTCTACCCTATAGGGAAAAAGGTTGGCAGGAGAAGTGGGTTGGATGGGGAGAAAAGAATTTTTTTTCCCGTACCAATTGGAGATAAGGATATGATCTATTTTTGGGGGGAAATTGACCATTTAAATTTCAAGTAGATAGAAAACATAAATGCCAACTACTTACATACTAAGAATTAACTATTAAGAACCTAATTGTTACAACATTCAAAATTGAGGACATCAACCACAATTTTATCTCTATATTATTATTATAGTATACATGGTTGGGCCTTAGCATCACCTACTAACAAACACAATAGAAAATACATTAGGTGTGTTACGAGGTGACACTTTGTCTGAATGCTATGTCGGTCCTAATATTATATTATTATACATAGATCAAAACACAGACTCCACGAGCTTAATAATATGTTTGGATGAATAGGTGATGAACGCACTACAAAAGAGTCAGTATAATTGGAATGTCATGGAGCACATAATGATTCCTGACATCATTGACTTCATGAAGAAAAAGCTCTGCGTGTACACGTCGGTGATTTCCATTACATAAGATAACTCCGTCTCTTGTCGTCATTAATTAATGTTCACGTCAATAATTATTATCTGTTTAAACAAAAGAATTGAACAGAGTTACATTAATTGATATGAAATTAAAGTAGAGTTATTGAAATAAATTAGAGTATAGTTACCAAGTCTGTAATTCAGTCATAACCTCACTGTTAGAATAAATTGTTTATTTATTATAGATTAGAATTTTTATTATTATATAAATTTTTTGTAACAGTATTTTTATTATGCCGTTTGCCTAATAAAGTTAGTTCTTCTTTCTTTATTTTCTATTCTTTTCTGTCCTTTCTTCTTCACATAGTATCAGAGCACATATTAAGTATTGAATATTAAGTTCTTTCTTTTCCCTTTCCTACTCAAAATTCCGCACATTGAAAAATCTTACTATTTCTTTAACCCGAAACTGAAAATTCACTATTTCCGTTCAACGCAACCTCAAATAGGAGAGTGGTGACCATATCTGGACTCACGGCGACGAGACGACCAACCACAGCCGGCGCATGGAGGAGAAAAGCAACAGGACGCGGCGACGTGTGAGACTCACGCACAGGGACGGTGGAGGTGCATGCAGGCACATGTGATCTCTGATCAGTTTGCTTCTTTTATACAGATTGTTTCTTGGTAAATTTATGATCTTCTGATTTCCTGATCTTTTCCCCATGTGGGCGCGTGTGATCTCCGATCAGTTTGTTCCTTTTATACAGATTGTTCCTCGATAAATTTCTAATCTTCTTGTGGTGTTTGTTTGGTCGTTGGTTGAGGTTCGTCTTTCAAATTAGATTGTTTGATCGTTTGTATTGCTAATTTTTCTTGAATTTGCGTAATCTTGATTCCCTATTAATTGTAATAATGGCAATTGAAATGGATGATTCCCTTCAATCTATTAGTGTAAGATTAATTGGTCAGAATTATTCATATTGGAGTACCGTGATAAAAAAATTTCTCAAAGATAAAAAATTGTAGGGTTATGTTATTGGAACTATTGTGATATCTAAGAGTACAAGTGATAATTATGCTACTGATGTTGATGTTTGGGAATCAAACGATGCAAAAATTCTTACTTGGATTCACAATTCTGTTGACCATTCTATTGATGCACAGTTAGCAAAGTATGAAACTGCAAAGGAAATCTGGGATCATTTGCAAAAGTTATATACTAAATCTAACTTGTTAGAAATGGTGTTTAATTAAGTTGGATTTGACCAACTTTGACCAAATAATTGAGTGGGTTCCGTTAACCAATTGAGGTGGGACCTTAGTTTAGCACGATCTACTCTGCGAGTAGATGTTCATTGTATATTTGGTTGTGCATAAGTATTTTCGAGTGAATGAGAAATGATAGCCAAAAGTGGGCACCATAAACTTGGAATATAAAAGGTAAATTGGAGAAAAATTGAGAAACATTGTCCCACATCGGAAGATGAATAGTAATTTTATCTGTTTATATAACCCAAGATTGGAATTGAGTTTGGATCCCAAGGGATACCACAAGCCTTTGGAGATGGAGAGACCTATACCCTATTGTTTTCGGTCTAAAGCCCACACGCGCACACCGCAGCCGCGTGCCCCGCCGGCTGGGCTTGGGCTCGTGGCTCAAGGTTCGTGGGTATTGGGATTGGACTTAGTCCAATATAAATTTTTTGGACAAATAAATTAAATGATTATTTATTTTATTAATTATCCTTCCAATTATATCTCCAATCAATTGTCGACACGTGGTAATATCAAATTGCAACACGTGTCCTGTCTTCTAGAAGATTTCAGATTCTGTCTACTTAAGAGACACATCAATTCAAGACATAAATTTTCAGAATTGATTGTGTCTTTTGGCAATCTATAAAATAGTTCCTCTAGTTTTCGAATTGGTACATGAAAAATCAAACTATCAAACATCAACATTTTGCACCCTGCATTCTTACAATATACTGCATCCGTCATTGCATAAAAAGAGAGTCCAAAACATTTTCTAGTTTGTTGTTTCTCGAGGTCTGAAGTGCTACTATCGTCGAGAAGGGATCGTTGTATCTTGGGAGACGTTTGCCATCAATCCAACATAACTTTGCAAAACGATATCGGTTGGAGATTGATATACGAGCCTTACAACAGAAAAAGAATGGTATTCTAGAATTTTACATTGCTATGACATCGATTTGGAATGAGTTGGCTCTTACAGAATCGACAGGACTGAAAGCATGTGAGTATTATATTATTTATAGAGAGGAGCAACGATTGGTTTAGTTTTTTATGGCACTTCGCAGTTCCTTTGAGGCCTTAGAGGCTCTATCTTGCATCGTACTCCTCTTGTTTCTGTTGATTCAGTGGTTAGTGAACTTGTGGCTAAGGAAACACGTTTGAAATTCTTAACAGGTGAGGCATCACTTCTTATTTCTAGAACTTCAATTTTGGCTGTCCCTTCTCGACCATCTATGCAGAATTAGAACAGAGGTTATGTGCGAGTTACTAGTGATGATTGTAGCTTTTCCAAAAAAAAAGGGACATTGGAAGGCTCAATGTCCTAAAAAGCTGCAATCTCTACAGAGTCAACAACAGTCACAACAGCGATTCTATCATCCCAATGCTAACACAGTATCAACCATGTCACCTTGTGACTTATCTATTCTTGGAACACTTCTCTCTGATCTCCAGCTAACTATTCTAGCTGAGCAATTTTAGAAGTTCCTTGCCACTCAACCACATGCCATGTCAGCCTCTACTCATGTAGGTTTGTCATCCCAGAGCCCTTCAAGTATTTCTTCCTCATGTATCTTTGACTCAGGTGCCTCTAAACACATGTCATCTGACTCCACACTGTTTGATTCCTTACGTCCTTCTAATTTGTCTGTGTCTATTATGACTGCTGATGGCACTCCATTGCCTTTGGCAAATGTTGGTTCTGTTAACACACATAATTTATCACTCTCAAATGTCTATTGTGTTCCAACTCTTTCTTTGAATCTTATATATATTGGTCGGTTGTGTGACTCTAAATACTTAGTTCAATTTTCTTCTACGGCTTGTCATGTTCAGGATCTCCAATCTTAAAAGCTGATTGGGATAGGCCATAGAAAATGAGGCTTATATGTTTTGGACAATTTGAGACCACCGCATGTTGCAGCCTCTAATGTTGATTTGTTGTCATTTTCTTTGAATTCTTCTTCTTCTAGTTTTTATTTGTGACATTTTCGCCTTGGACATGTTTCTGCTAGTCGTTTAAAATTTTTAGTTTTTAAAGGTCCATTGAGAGATTTGCGAACTCATGATATTTCTGATTGTAGAGGTTGCAAATTAGCTAAATTGTCTGATTTACCTTTTCCTCGAAGTGTTTCTCATTTTGTTGCACCATTTGTCCTTGTTCATTATGATGTATAGAAACCTGCTCCTATTGCTACATAAGGAGGGTCTAGATATTATGTCTCATTTATTGATGATTATAGTCGTTATTATTGGGTTTATCTTATGAAACGATATTCTGATTTTCTTTATATTTATCTTTCTTTTAGAGCACTTGTTAAAATTCAACATTCTGCTGTTATTAAATGCTTTAGATGTGACTTGGGTGGGGAGTATACCTCTACTGAATTTTCTACATTGCTTGCTTCTGATGGCACAATTCATCAATCCTCATGTACTGACACCCTGCAACAAAATGGTATTGCTGAACAAAAGCATAAACACATTGTTGAAACTGCTCATTCTCTACTCTTATCTACAAAAGTTCATAGTGATTTTTGGGAGAAATCAGTTTTAACTGCTGTTCACTTAATTAATAAGATTCATCATCTCTCACTTCGAGTTTGTCACATTCTGAAACACTGTTTAGACATCCTCCTGATTATTCTCTTCTAAAAGTTTTTAGGTGCACATGTATTGCCCATCGTCCTCAAGTAGAACGTAGTACGTTGACTTCATACTCTGCTATTTATGTCTTCTTAGGATATGGGGAGGGACAAAAGGCTTATCGCTGTTTCGATCCTATTAATAAAAAATTATATGTTTCCCGTCATATTGTGTTTCTTGAGCATATTCCATCTTTTCTATTTCTAATAATACTCATATCGTGACTGAGACTGATATCATTCATATTGATCATTATTCTGATGATACCGATAGCTCACCTTCCAATACCCCTCTTGTTGTTAATCTTTCTTCTACTATAGGTACACATGTGCCGACTCATAATGATCATTCTCCTTCTATGGCCACCCAAGAACCATCTGAGATTGTTGATCAACCTCATTCTCCTCGATATCCTCCACGTATTCGTAAGTCTACTCAGTTACCCGATTTTGCTTATTTTTGTTATTCAGAATCTTTCTGCTTTTTCTTAACATCTATTCACAAACTTTTTGAATCATCTTCCTATAAAGAAGCTATTCTAATTATTGGAACTATGATGTAGCAAGAGAGCCATAAAACACATAATAAATTCAAGAAGTCACTGATTTTGCAAACATCCAAAAATTTAGGGATCAACACTTGATTTAAATGAATGTCTAAAACTTATTGAGATTAGAACCTTGTCAACATGATTTTCGTGGCATCGAACTATAAAATGAAAATTATGAAAACAAATATTTTGGACTAATTTGACGATTACTTGGTAAATATAAAGAAAGAAAGAGCAATCTTGAATTCTTGATTCGTAACATGTAGATCAGGGAAAATTGTAGTAGAGGTCTCAAGCCTTCTAAAAATATATTATCCGGTTCTAAATATTTTAATCTTAGCACCTACATCACAAATTTTTTGAATTATTTATTATAATTAAAAAGAAGATAAAAAACAAAAAATTAATAAGAGAATAATTAAACAAATAAAAAATAAATAAGAAAAAAAGAAAATATGATATCTTCCCCTAATTCACCTACTCCAACCTTGTCACTACAACCGTCACCAAAAGGGTGAGATTTCTCTCCCTAGTTTCCGATTTAAACCCGCACAATCTAGGCTGGGTGGATTTTGAAAAGCCTTCCACGAAAATCTAGACCAAGCTGTACCACAACTCTCCGTGAATATATAAACTAGTTGCTTCCCCTACTATTAACCACCATGACACACTCAGCACTACCACTGCCCCCAATCGTTGCTGAGCACAAACATTCAGCTGAAAAGTGTATGGAGAGCCAACCATATGCCTGCAATCCGCGATGTGACCATTTTGCTCTGTGATTGCAAGAATTTGGCTATTGGAAAATTTAATGCATAAGCATACAATTGAGCGACCCGTGATATGTTTGGCATCTGGCCGCTCGGTCAGAGAAGTGGCGTCCCAAAAGAAAAAATGCAGTTGCCAAGACCATAATCCAACTAGGGAAAATCAGAGAGGAGAAATCCCCGTGTTAGTAAATAAGGATGGCAATGTGGCATATTAGCCACGCCCCACGAAATATTTGGGGCACCTCACCCCGCCCCTATACCCGTTAATTTTTCGTGCGGGCGCGTCGCCCCATTCCCAGCAAAAATTGTGTTTTAGAGTTTTATTCTATAATTTTTGGGGGAAAAATATTGAAGGGGTGGGGTAGACTGCTCGGGGCAGAGATATATGTTCGGACCTGTCCTTATTTTTTGAATAATCAGGGCGGATCTAGAGCAGTAAGTCAAATTGTCATTCATATTGGTAAGGGTTGTGGTGGCGGAATTGGGAGGGTGGGGTGGTTGTGCGGGGGTAGATTGGGGAAAGATGACATGTGGTTGTCTCTTAGGTGAAAAGACTATTTTGTCTTTATTAACAATTGGTCAAATTAAATTTAGACGTTGGACTTTTGGTCAATTAATGGTCGTTAGGATGGAAACCTTCTAGAAGTCCTTAGGGCATATATTTCTTAAAAAGTTTGAGATGCAAGTGCTAAAATTAAAAGGTTTGGGACCTGGCGGAACATTATTGAAAAGTTTGGGACCTATATTGTAATTTTCCTTTTTTAAAAATTCAACTGAATCTATCTAATTCTCTGTAGAAAAGAACAAGTACATTTTCGCGTCCACCCAAGATAAGAAGTTAGACCTAAATTAAAGAAAGCTATGTTACTTTGAAAAATCTTCATGGCCTGAAAAGACACTTATAATATAATCTACAAAATTAAATTTCAGATTTGTACCTATTAGCAATTCATACTGTTCAGTTACTGTATATGTCTTTTCCTTTGAATTTATGCAACTTATTGCCAGCCGTTGATTGGCCTTTTATTTGACATTGATTCCGAATATGGTTGGAGGTTGGATTATTTGATGGTTGAAGGAGGCAATTCAACGGCCCACATGAATTGTTAGGTGAGATGGGGCCGTTTTAACTTTAAAAAGATTCAAATGAAATGGTGAGAGACTTAATTATGAAAGAAGGGGAATTTAGCGTAAATGTTCTTTAATTTTATTTTTTTCAGTGTAAGCATAGTCTTTAATATTTATTTTTTGTTACAAATGTCTTTAATTTATATATATATATATTTTTTTTACGTAATTAGTTCTTATTTAACGAAAAAGACCAACATACCCATAATTTTAATAAGAAAAAATTGCAATTGAATTCCAAACATTTGCAAAAGGTACAAATGGTTTTGGTGTCTTTATTTTTGTTAAAAAAATTTATTTTTATTAAAAAAAATAAAGAAAACTACGATTTTTTAATTAAGACTTTATTGACCAAATTGATAATATACGTAAATTGTTTTGTATATTTTTACGAACTATTATGAAATAACTACTCCCTCCGTCCCAAATATATAGGTCACCTTTTTTTTTTCTCTTGTCCCAAATATATAGGCTTCTTTCTATTTTGAGGTATTTTTTTTTTCCTTTACTAAAATACCCTCATTTAATTTGTTTATTTATAATCATTTTTCCAACTTAATCTTGAAATTGTACATTCATAATTTACCCATATTTATTATTCAATGCTTGAAAATTTCAAATATTTAATGATTTCTATTGGTTTCTGGAGTCAATGGGGGAATCAATTAATGTGTTCACTCAATTTATAGATATTTGGGAATTGAAGGTGAATTAGGAATAATTATTATTTTTAAATAATACTCATTAAATAAGGGTAAATTAAGAAAACTATTGGTAAAATTTACTTTTTCAATAACATTCTTAATCCGTGTGAAAACTCCAATCAGCCTATATATTTGGGATGGAGGGAGTAAAATTTAAGCTTATATAATTATTAACAAATGTGTTAAATAAAATTATTAATTTTATTATTTAAAAAAGAAAATTTAAAAGTTTTTATTTTATGGTAACAAATAAATAATACTTCAATAATTTTATTTAATTGGACATTCGTTTATTAACTACAAATATAAGATCCAATTGTATTCTTCTTATTTTAATTTATCGTTTTATTGTTATTCAAAATAAATAATGCATAATTCATAAATTAATTTTTTTTTTGTTAAATCATCATGATGAGATTAGTTTAATGTCATAAAATTATATACGTAATTTTGATATTTATTTATCTTAATTTTTAGAGAAATTTTTATATTAAATCAAATCATTGACTAATTTTGATGAAAATGCCCTCCTCTTTAACAATAAATCAACAAAAAATAAGAGAAAATTGCAACTAAAAAAAAGTCACTTACCTTTTTAAAAAATACAAAGTATCTTCTTCCTCACCCACTCAATTTTTTAGAGATTTAATATCAGTAGTATACCACCAATTTCACACCATAAATTCTTTTGGGAGTGTTTTTTAGGCTTCCACAACATTAATTAATCCATAATCTAAAATGCACGAAAATGAAAACGGGACACAGGCCATAATCACCACCACACAAACTATAGAGTTGAAAGAGTTGAAGAGAATACTATAAAGTGGTGTATTTTTAGATTTAGAATCGCAATAAAATATGAAATCTGCTATACAAATAGAAATGGAATTCAAGATTTTCGAGTATGAAGAAAAGAGACTAAATTTGAGTTTTTCTTCCTATTTGGCCTTTTGCAGGTTTTAATGAAGTTAAGATAGGAAATTCAACTGAACAATTTTTGTTTGTGTTAAAAACAAGCTTAAGAAAGCTCCAAATTTATGAAGGGGAAGGGGAAGGGGAAGGGGGATGGAGAAGATTCTTTGTATTTTTTTTCAAGGGACCAAATTTTTTTTTTTTTTTTTTTTTTTTCTCTCTCTCTCTCTCTCTTTCTCTCTTTTTGGTTTATTGTCTTCTTTAATTTTTGTTTATTTAAAGAGGATGGTAAATTTGTCAAAATCTGTCAATGGAACATGATTTGCAATTAAATAAAATATTGGGGATGTCTAGTGATAAAAAAGGGCTTATGGTAGATTAGTAACAAATTGTAAAAGTTGGAGATGAAAACTACAAATTTTCTTAATTTTTAATATTTTTTAAAATTTTTTTCTCTTGTGTAAAGTTTAATTGACACGACAATAATGATATATTTAGTACGCTAAATTAAATAGGAGAAATTGTCGATAAGTCACTTGTAGATGACTTGATCTAAATTATGTCAAAATATTTTTTGAAATTGTGATTATGTCATACTCTTCAACAATATTTCAAAATAATCCCAGAATTACCCTTGTTTTCCATGGATGCCTTCTTTTACCTCCACAAATCTCATCTTCCGCCCTTCAGCCTACCATATCAATTTTGGCATTGGATTGACAAAATACGAAAATACACATACCCAAATTCACATTTATTACTGCGTATATACACATACAGGAATCTTATTGATCATTGTCTTGGCGTTGGATTGGACGCTCAAACTCGATTTTGACCGAATTATAATTTTTATTCAATCACTTCGTGTCCTATTTTTGCTTCCGCATGATGATTGATGATTGAGTTGCACTTGTTTTTTGAAAATTTCAAGAATTGTTTACTGAATCGTTGATTTTGAGGAATTGATTGATTTTTGGGCGACTTTTAATTTTTGAGTTCCACATGCTGCTGCATTTTTAATAATAATCCTTCGCTATTTGTCTTTGGATTTTGATATGCGGAGCAAAACAACAACTTACAAAGGAAAACCAATATCAATATCGTCGAGTTGTTGCTGAGAAGTCTAACTAGAAGCAGAAAGTGAATTCTCCTATTTGTTGAGGATGCAATTGACCACTTCATTATACATATTGTCTTAGGCTGGGTAACAAATCTCTGGTACTCTCGCATAACTCCTGATAAAAAAGGCCCAAAAGAGCTTGTGCACATCATGAATGGTGTACATGGGAAAATTTCATATCGTATGAGAAATGTTAATCTCATAGATCTTTTAACATGTGATATTATTAATGTTGTATGCCGTTAGCTGGTGCTTTTTTGCACAGCTAAAACAAAGATTGAGGTGGAGGCGGGGGCGGCAGAGTTGGTGGTTGTGGTGTATAAGTGCATTGTTTGTGATGAGATGAGCGTATAAGCGAATATTTATTAAGTATATTGGTTGTGGCCATGATTTGTTGTTGTAAATAGCAACTTGAATTTCTGTAGGGATGAAAAAGGTTGGCCATTAAATTATTCTTTGTGTTGTTAATCAGGTGTGTTGTTTGATACTGTATTAAAATAAAACTGTATCATAGAAATAGCAAACAGTATTATAACAAAAATGTGCATAGAATTCACATACGTGCTCAAAATTTCTATTATAATATATTTTCGGAATCATCTCTACGAGCCGGTCAAGACTAGTGGATTTACCATTGCTAACGATGGATTTTAATCGTTTGAAGTCGTCTCTTTAACTTAAAATGGTAATCTTTATTTTATTTTGTCTAAACAATATCATACATACTAAAACGGTATCATAGATAAATATATTTTAATATATCAATATCATACATGATCTTAATAAAACAGTATCACATACACAAACTACAACCTAATAAAATAACATTATCATAGATTAAATAACAGTATCATAGGTTGAAATATTATCATAATAAAACGGTATCAAAGATAAAAGTATGGTATAAGTATATCATATCACTTTATCTAGATAAAATAGTACCATAGATATAACTATGTAGAGATGTTGTACTGTTTGAAGTAATGATATTGTTCATAAAATGATCAATTAGAAGTACAAGATCATTGATACTGTATGCATTCAATAACAATATCATAGATTAAAACAATATTATATGTTGAAATAATATAATAATAAAATAGTATCAAAAATGAAAGCATAAATAAAACAGTGTCATATATAAAAACTAAGTACAAGATATTTTTAATGGTTGAAGTAATAATACAGTATCATATATAACACTTTATTTAGATAAAACAGTATCATATATAACAATATATTTAGATAAAACAGTATCATAGATATAACTAAGTAGAGATGTTTTACTGCTTGGAGTAATGATATTATTCTTAAAATGCTTCATTAGTAGTACGAGACCATTGATACCATATGCATTCAATAATAATATAATAGGTTGAAACATTATCATAATGAAACAGTATTAAAGATAAAAGTATAAATAAAACAGTATAATAGAAAACAATATAATAATAAAACAGTATCACTAAATTAACGTTTTTTTTTTTTTTTGCAATTGCAGGGTATGTTAGTCTTTTAGCGCTAAAAATATGATTTTAATTGAATTAAGTTTTAACCATATGACTTTAGAGCCCATAAGTACAACAATAGTGACCGACCTTGAATTTACCTAATTAAATATTATTAAACAAAAGTATCAGATCCATTTGTACATTTTGCAAAGGTTAATAATTAGAGGTGGCAAAACCTTGGCAAAAAAAAAAAAAAAAAAACCTATATGGCCCGCCGCCTACTCTACCTACAATTTTTTTTTTTTTTTTTTATCCTTAACACTAATCACTTATTTTGTGAATAGCCATAATATATAGTTCAAATAATATCAATCAAGCCCAAGTCTCCAATTTAAATTGTCTTTTTTTGAAACATTAGTCCGATAATCACAAGCTCCAACATAAAATTGTTTAGATTTAATTAAAATTTAGTTTAATTCAAGTTTCAATACAAATTATGTTTAATGTGACAAGTAAATTATTTATTTTAAATTTACTTATAAGTAAACTTTTTAATTTAAGCCAAACATGCTTATATATCAAAGCAATAAGACTAACATGCTTTTACTATTTATATTTTTCAAAAAATGTGTCAAGAAATAGTTTACAATTAACCAAAAAAATATTATTATTTTGAAAAAAATTGATGTTTATCTATTGACTAATACATGAGAGTCCTAATTTTATAAATTAATCTCTTTAAAAATCTCAAAATATATATTATCTAAGTTTATCTAAGATTGTATTTGATGCAATGTATTAGATTGTATAAAAAATTTATTTAAAAAAAAAAAAAAATAAAATTAAGACCGAGTTGGCCCGATGAGCTACTCAGTCCAATTTCAAGTGTGGTCCTGCTCTGGCGGGCTGGGCCGTCCCGACTTGACTTAGCCCATTTGCCAGCACTATTAATAGTCCAACTGCAATTTTTTATAATTAAAATTAAAGACATCTTAGTTTTTTCTCATCAAATAAGGACTAATTACGCACCTAAATACACAAGTTAGGAATTTTCGCACTGAAAAACAAATGTTATGGTCCATTTACGTATTGTGGGCAAAGGTTGGGGACCATTTTCTTCAAATTCTCTAAAAGAAGAAATTATGCCTTAACATTGCATTCTTTTTCAAAATTATAAAGATGTTGTTGATTATTTTTGTTTCTAAATTTTCATTTTATTTTTCATATTCCATTCCACCATCACCACTAGATCTCCCCACCCAATCCATAATCATAATCGAGCCGCCACCACTGAACTGTCCCCTCCGTTCATCCTATTATCATGACCACCATCCCACCATCGTCAATCTAGATTTAGATCTAGATCACTATTCAAATCCAGATTTTGATCTAGATCTAGACAAAAAAGAGATAGTAGTAGCGGCGGCAGTGTCTTTTGAGTGCAGCGACATTCTGATTATTCAATCTCATTTAAGGTAATCCATCTCATAGTCAGATGGTTGTGATGGTGGCTTTTTGTGCTTTTGTGGTGGTTTGCAATGGTGGTGCGATGGGATAGTGTTGATGGTGGTGATAGTAGTTTTTGTGGTATTTTTTATGGTGGTAAGATAGTTTGAAGATGTTGTTTGTGTTGGTGGTAACGAAAATGGTGGTTGTCGATGGCGGCAGCGGCGGCGATACATCTGGCGAGTTTGATGGTGGCGCAAATTGGTATCAATGGTGATAGTGGTGGTGGCATAGCGCAATGATATTGTGCTGATATGGTGCAATGTTGGTAGTTTTGTGGTGGTTTTATGGCGGGTGGTGATTGGTTTTGCAGTGGTTTGTGGCAAGCATCGGTGGTGACGGTGGCGGTAGCATAACATTGTGTATGACAAGTGTTACAATTGTAACACTATTTGTTACAAGTGGTGCTAGCGGCTACGACAATGATGTCGATGGTAGTAGAAACAGGTGACAAAATGCATAACAAATGTAACACACATTTTATATAAAAAAATTTGGCGGTGGCGACGGTGCGGTTGGTGGTGAAAATAGGCAGTGAAATGTGTATAACAAATGTAATACACAAAAATTTAGAACCGATCATAACACCATAGTATATCAAACATTTCATAATTTATTTGGTTTGTTTGACCAAAACTCTATATGTTGTTTGGCTAATCGTACTAAATGCATGACCTTCATTCGTCAGAAATTTGTTGAACAAAGGTCTAACAATAGAAAGATGGGAACGCACAAAATAATATAACAAAATCAAACCAATAAATTTAAAAAATTATATATAGTCCAAAAGACATAACATGTCTCAAGATTTAAAGAATAATATTGTAAAGAGATAAAGTATTGCATTGGAACTGTTGAGGATATTAAATTTTATTTTATCTTTTCTCAATTAATATATAAAATAAAGCTAGTGATGATAACATGGTGGGGGTGGGATCGATGCAGCCATTACCATCTCTCATTCGGAGATCTCTATCTTGGGTGGGGTGGGGAGATTTTTGGGAGGCGAGGGGAGACGAGGCGGGGTGGGGATTTTTAATATTATTTTTGATTTTTTACCTAAAAATAAAATAAAATAAAAATATTTGGTGCTGGTTCAGAGAATTCGGAGCGAGGATCATGATCCCCATCCCCGCCTCGTTAGTATTCGAGACAGGGATTCTCTATCACATTCGTGACAAGACGGGACGAATTTTTTTGTCATTCCTAAATAAAGCTTTGTCAATGTGTAACCGATTCCAAACCAACCTATTTATAGCCTAAGCAAAATTAAATATTGATTTAAATAAGGGTGATTATATTGTCAATGTAGTTTTTCGTTGCATTTTTTTTCAATTGCATTAAAAATTTCAAATCTCTACTCATTGTTGAACTTACATCTCAATTTATTTGTACTTTTATCGCATTATTATTATTATTATTATTATTATTATTATTATTATTATTATTATTATTTAGCTAGCACGGCATTCTCCGATTATCGTTTTTGTCTAAAAAGTTCGATATGAGTGTGTTCAAAGATTTATTTACCCTTTACATTTTTAAATAAAAAAAATAACATATACAAAAGTGCGATATAATATTTGTACTTCATTTCAAAGCATGTTAACATAATATTTATAAATCGTCATCATAAACTAAATGTGTTAATTAATAGAAAATTAAAGATAAAAATATTGACAAAAAAAGGTAGGGACATACAAAAGTTATAGATCTTTAATACAATTAAAAAACAGTTCAACAAAATTAAAAATGCGATGTCAATATAATTACCTCATGAATAATCCTAAAATGAGCTAATTAATTAAATCCTAAAACAGTTGTTCTAAACAAAATTAGGTATTTCTTAAAATAGACCATTCATCTTACCAATATATTTGGCAAATGAATATGACAAATAATCACGAATTTTGATTTAAGCTAATCTAACGGTGTAGATGTATTAATTATTTATTCATATGTGTTTAGATGTTGGTATAAGGGTTTTAAAATGTTTTAATAGATTTAGATCGTTGGATTATAATAAATCAAGTGCTGTGATTATTTGTCAAATACATTGGTATGAGTAACGATCCCTTTTCTTAAATATGTCAATTGATTATAGGGGATTGCTCTTCATACCAATGTATTTGACAAAGAAATTTAACAAATAATCACGGTCCTTAATTTCAACCAATCTAACGGTCTAAATGTATTAGTACCTTTAAAATCCTTATATTATCCGCATTCAAACACACATCAATAAATGTTTTAATACATTTAGACCGTTAGATTGATTGAAATTAAGAGTTGTGATTATTTATCAAATTTATTTATCAAATACATTAGTAAGAGAAATGATTCCCTTGATAATATTGTTGATTATGCTTCATATTGGTTATGCCCAGAAGCTGCTAAACTCAACATTCCAGGTGCATATTTCAGGATATTTACTGTGGCTTTTTGAATTTTATTGGTCCAACATGGATTACACTGGAAAATTAAGATTATTGCGTGAAGCCATAAGATTTCTACGAGTTAGACCGTTTGATTGTTGGCCGGAGAACTATTTGGGTAGAACCCGATTTCTAGGCAAAGGTGAAGGCGGATGACGGTGGGAGGGAGCCATGGTTGGACCTTTAACACAGTGTCGGAGCTCCGAAGGTGGGTGGTGGATGGTGGCCGGAGAAGAAGAAGTTTTAGGATGAGGGTTGGTTGTTGAAGAAGAAGTGAAAGAGGGGGATTGCTTGTAATTTTTGCTTTTTTTATTTTATTTTATTTTTCTATTCTTTTTGTTTTAATTTGAAAATGGTAAATTGGTTATTTTAAGTAAATTTTGACAATTTAATAGTCAAACTAACGATATTTATAACAGAAATACTTTACTCAAGCGTTTTTTTAAAGATGAAGGACCCGGGGGTTAGAAATGAATGGTTAGGAACCCCATCATCACAAGGTTCAAAGGTTCGGGATCCCAATGCTATTTACCCTACAATTATATACGTTATTTTGTTATTTATTTAATTTAATTTTTATTCAAATTTTTACATCAAATATTAATTACATATACTTAAAGTACAATAGTTTTACAATGTCAACTTTTATCAACTTTAAAAAAAAAAAAAAATCTGATTTTAATCAAAATCAAACACATTTTTAATAAATGTCTTGGACACATTTACAACTTTTGCAAAGACTAAGAATTTAATTATAATTTTTTAAAGTTAAAATTAAAGACATATTTATCTTTTTATCAAATAAGGATGATTAATCACAAGACTAAAATACATAAGTTAGAGACTTATATGTTAAAAATAAATATTATAGATCATTTCCACACTCAAGATAAAGATTAAAAACCATTTGCGCCAAATTCCCATTAAAAAAATTAAAAAAGTGACTGATAAAATTCACTCTATGCCTTTAAAAGTGACAGCACATCTAATTTCCTCTATTTAATTCCTATATGTGTTATAAAACATAATAATATGACTCATTATTAACGCGTCTAAGTGCATGCTTGGCAAAGTTTTAATAAAAAATTACTTATACATAATAAAATAATAAACCTTGGTTAGATAAACTTAAAAATATATAAATTATTATTTTTATTTATAAAAAGCAAGATCTATTGTACTAGATTTTCACTTACTAGCCAAATGACTCAACTATAAAATATAACGTTGTCAAAACAAGACGAAATTTACGTACCTCAAAAACTTAGACGAAACAAAATGATATTGACGAAATAAATAATTTTTTAACAATCTAAATATTTTAACACCTTTAAAATCTTTATATTCATATTAAACATATTTCAATAAATGTTCTAATAAATCTAGAATATTAGATTAGTTAAAATTAAGAGTCGTGATTATTTGTCAAATTTTTTTATCAAATATATTGATGGGAGGAATAAATATATTTTTAAATAATTCGTTACAATAAACGAGTATTTCTAGCACCGTATTCTATAACAACAACTGGACCTCGTCTGTATTTTTCTGATTTTTTTTTTTTTTTAATGTCTTCAAAAATTGTGGTCAGGGATTGGCTAATTGACCAATTTAACCCCCACAAGTCTACATCACGTGGTCCACTTTTGAAATCACACATCCCCTTTGAGCTTTGACTAAATAGAATTAGTATTCATTGAATGAGTCCGGAATTACATTTGAAATATGTTATATATTTGATTTTATTTTAGATTAAATAAAAATTCAAAAGCGATTATTTTGTATAAAGTTCTATTAACTAAAAAGTAAAATCGATACTTCATTAGCAAATACTATTGACGAAAGTTGATAACTAGTCGATAATAGCTTATGTGATTAAACTCGATCATAATTTACCTAGCATGTTTGGCGTAGTTTAATATAATCTCTTTTATTCTTAAATTATTTTTCAATTACATATTTCATGAGACCTACAATTTTTATCAATTTTTCAACCATACAATTCACCAACTCTTTTCAAATCCAAGTTGCTTATTAATTAGTGTCACATTAACATATGAATACGTCATATACGTACCGTCACAGATTCACTAATCAACTTTCATGAATATAGTAACTAGTCGATCAACGTAGTTTGTAAGAGACTCATAGTGAAGCTTGAACCTCATCATTACGTATGCTATCAACTAACTTGTTTCCATAAAAAAGATGTCATTTTATATATATTGTGACGTAATATAATAAGTGAAAGTATTAGAACTTGCTTGTATAAAAATTGACCTCCAAGTTTGATCGATCGCTAATCAAAACTAATCGAACTATTTATACATATAATAGAAACAACTCTGATATCTCTAAATTGATATGGAGCTGACTGTTAAGAATGTTTGTAGGGAAGGGGGGCCTCTTAGTTTCATTGTTAATAACACCTGTAACATTACAATTAATTGTGATGCTATAAGATGTTGACAAAATTAAAAAAGAGAAGTAATGGTCCGTGTCGGCCAAATTTGTACTAATCTTTTAAAAAAGTTCAACGTGGCGGCCATGTTGTCATTGCACTCTCTGCAATCATAACATATTCTTTCTTTGCATGTATAATTCAAATTTGACCGACTCACTTTTAAATAGTGAAAGTAAAATACATGACTCTTAGAATTTTTTGAAAGGTTGATTATTACTTAAAAAAAATAAAAATTTATATTTCAAAAATTAATTTTTATCAGAGCAAGATCGAATACAGTCCAATCCCGCCTCCTATATCAGCCCTAAGTGCATGTTTGAGAGTGCTTATAAGTATTTATAAATTGATCAAATATTATTTTTATCTATATATTATGTATGACTTACAATTTTTTCACACATTTTATATGATATACTGCTTATAATTTTTTTTTTTTTTTAAAACAATGTTTGACTTTTTCAATTTCTTTTCAATTCTTTTAAAAAGAATTTTTATTTTCAAAATTGTTATCAAATTCTCTTTTCTTCGATATAAATTTCAAACTGTTTAGACATTCTTAACAAATTAGACAAAGTTGACAAGCTTTTGTAGTCCATTTAGAGTTTGTTTGACAAAGCTTAAAAATCAAAATGGGTTTTTTTCAGTCGTAATATTTGATTTTTCAACCCACTTTTAACATAAAAAGTCAACAATTTCAACTCAAATAAACCAATATTGGTCAAATAAATCAAAAATTGGTTTATAAACTAGTTTATAATCTCTGTCAAACGGGCTCTTAGACACCATATTCTCTAATATTATCTGAAATCTTATTAACGTTGTCTAGATAATATTTAGTGAAAGAATATAAGTGTACAGTAGTCGTTTTGCATGATTGAATAGCGATATTAATTTTTTTTTTTTGACGAGAGATAAATATCATTTTGCAATAAAATTTGGCATCTTTAAAATTAATATATCCACTTATTCCATCTCCTTATAGATATCGACACATCACCTCAATTGCTCCATATTTGTATATATATAAGAGATTCCCTTCTTCACAAGATTTTTGTAGTTTTCGTTTAGGGTTATTCACAAACATATAATCAAACAGAGGTTTAATTAATTTCTAATAGATGGAGGAAGGATGTTGTTGTACTTCTTCAAGAAAGAAAAAGCAAAACCGACAAGACAAACCCTACAGAGGAATAAGGATGAGGAAGTGGGGAAAATGGGTGGCTGAGATAAGAGAGCCCAACAAAAGGTCAAGAATTTGGCTTGGCTCTTATTCTTCTCCTGTCGCCGCCGCCCGAGCTTACGACATCGCCGTGTTCTACCTCCGCGGCCCGACCGCAAGGCTTAACTTCCCTGAATGCATAGTGAAAGATGATGATGAGCAGCCACTTGACTTGTCTGCTGCTTCCATTAGAAAGAAGGCTACTGATGTTGGTGCTAGGGTTGATGCAGCTCTACATGCATCCACTTCTGAATCCAATTCAATCCGATTTTTCGATAAACCCGACTTGAATGAATATCCAAGTCCTGAGATTTCTGAGGATAATTGAATTTTCTTTTTGTCTTTTTCTTTTTTGGGTGCTAAAAAAATGCATTTCCACCAGAAATAGAAGGGATTTGCAGGGTTTTCTGTTGAAATATAATCCAAAAAAAGGATTAATAAGAATATTTAGTAATACTTAGTGAAGATTTTATATTATTATGTTTATATTTACAACTCATCTTTGTGTATTCTTTGCTTTCAACTGTTTCATTGATTATTGTATTTGAATTTTAATTGAATTTGGATCATTTGAGAAGAAAAAAAGTGGCCATAAAATCAGATGATGATAAATTGATAAGGTTTAGTTTTGTATCCAAACCGTTAACACGAATTGCGCGTATTTGGTAAGGTCGATTGAATTAATTTTAGTTCCAACGGTATTAAAAAAGAAAAATAAGACAACCTTCGACCCTTCTTATATTGTGTATTAGAAATGCAACTCGTAGTCCTTGATTTTGTGTAAGTTTTAAGTTTGATATGAAATTAACCGGGTTATTTCATTTTTGGTCTCTAAACTTTCACTGAAATCTCAATTAGGGCCACTCAATTTTAATTTGTCTCAACCACATTACTTACTTTTAATGTTGGTCACTCTGTTAGCCTCCGTCACTACACTTAACGTCATAATCCTATGTGAACGTTAAATATAGAAAAAAATTGACCGGGTAGATACGCCACATATTTATGTCGTGACTTTAAAATTTGAAAATAAATTATGTTTAAAATTCGATGATAATTCATCCGACGAGTATAATAAGAGTTCTGTTCATCCTAAAGTTCAAGGTTTTGCAATCATGATATGATTAAGTAGCATATTTACCTAGAATCATGGGCGGTTAACGGAGGATTTGGACGTAATTTAATAACGGGGACAAAGTGACTAACGTTAAAAGTATATTGAAGTTAAGTGATTGATTGTGATAAATTAAAAATTGAGTGACCTAATTAAGATTTCACTGAAAGTTCAATGACCTAAATGAAGTTAACCCAAATTAAATTATTAAACATTAAACTTAAATGTAATTTGAAAAAGTGTATTAGAAATGAAGAAAAAAAAAAATGAAATAGCTGCTGTAGTTCAATTTTATTTTATTTCTGATCTCAATTATTAGGGCTAAGGGAATATCTGACAGGTCAATTATTAGTTCAATTTGTGACACTGTTTTACTGGACAGGTCAGACCTTTATGGAGATCTCGTTAATTTGGGCAATTATAGTGCTTGGTTGGAATACTTTAAAAGTAGATTTTTAAAAGATTAAGATAAAAATTGGTAAAATGTGTGATTAAAAAATTGATAAAAATTGTGAGTCTTATAAAATATATGGTTAAAAATAAATTTAAGAAAAAAAGAGTTTAATAAAAATTCTTCCAAATATGCTCTAATATTTTATTATATCCAATTTTAAAATTTTACTTAAGAACTAAGCCACAATTTTTCTTTGTATGACTTGTCGTAATTATCTATCTTTGTTTGATTT
Organism: Forsythia suspensa; assembly: GCA_023638005.1. Lineage (NCBI taxonomy): Eukaryota > Viridiplantae > Streptophyta > Magnoliopsida > Lamiales > Oleaceae > Forsythia > Forsythia suspensa. The sequence continues at coordinate 21,973,373 of CM042670.1, read as the reverse complement.
TGTTTAAAAAGTTGACAGTCAACAATTAATTTTAACTATATCTTTTATAAGACCACAACTTTTATCAACTATTCAAATACACATTTCATTAATTTTTATCAGAATCTACTAAAAATTTGATTGTTACCAAAACCAATCAGACATTAAATCTAAAAATATAAAAAAAGTATAAAATTCAGAGTTCGAGTGATAGATTTTTTTTTTTTGGTAATTAAAATTGGTGCATTGTTTATATTATGATAATTTAATCACGTGCATGTAAAACGAGCAAAATGACAACTTAGATAAATATTGAGAAATGAAGAATTATATTAGGTCGAGGTAAGAGTTGGACTCTTTTTCCTTAAGACAAAATTGTCCTACACAGGTGCTTAAGGTTTCTTGGGACACGTCTCTCAAGATACAACGACCACTTCTCATAATAGTAACACTCAAAATTACGAGAACAACAAATCGAACAACATTTTATTCTCTATTTTAAATAAAAATTGGAGTTGGACTTTATGCAAAAATTATTTCTACACTAAAATGATTTGTGCAAAAAGTGCATGAACATTTAGTTTTAAGTGAAGTTATTTAATTTGCAATCGTCTATTTATAATATCTTGAAAAGTTGTATCTCAAAAGACAACTTCATAAAATGTATATTTAAGAAGACGTGTCTTGTTGAAAAGTACATGTATCTAATATAAAAAGATGTAGTTGTTTGGAAATAACGTTAATAAAAAGACATCACTTTTCAGGCAAACAAATTTTATTATATTCCACATTTTCAACTATTTTTTGAGTTTTTTTAAGCGATTCACTTTTGGCATTAATTTCTCATTCACTTGAAATTGGTTCGAGCAACTAAATATACTATATTAATCTACTAATGAATTAGAACATGTTTAGTCTTACAACTCTCGTATTAGACTAATGAGTCTCACTTAAATAATTTGTCAAAATTGGTCAAAACTAACATATTAAACCAATTTCTAGGGGTGGCAAAGCCAACTCGACCCATTGAAAATGATCTCGGCTCGTCCCAAAATTGGGGCTTGGTTCGGCCTACTGAGCTCGTGGGCCGAACAAGCCAAGCCGCCCACGAGCTCGGCTCGGCCCTGAATTTTTTTTGTTGGATAATTTTAAAATAAAAATGGAAGAAAATATCGGAAATGTTTCATGTTTAAAATTCAAGGTTGAAAACCTTCTTCTTTTATCTGGGCTTGAGACCGACCACTTTGAACGTGGCGAGAGTTAAAATTATACACGAACAAGTTGTTTCGTGTACAATTTTTTTGTTAAAATAAGACAAAAAAATATCAAATACGTACGCAAAATAATACTTAATACAAATCCAAATAATACATATTTAAATCTTCAAGTTCTTCGGATATCATTCTGTCCACTTTGTCTTGAATTTGAAGTTCGACGTTATTCAAATCCTTCAGATATAGTAATCTTTCTAAAATGTCGGCTTTGAGTCTTGACATGAAATCAGACAAAACCTTGTCACATGTACTAAAAGTAGACCCCCGATGCTATAGTTGATACCGGAGGTGTTAATAGATTACGTACAATTTTTGAAAGAAATGGGTATTGACGTTGATGTTGTCTCCACTATCATAGTATATCAAAATTTTCTTTCTTCATCATCTAATATACTAAGCACGTCGTACGCGTAAAATACTGAACTAACTCTACAAATGTATCACTAGAACGGAAAAGAGAAGAAGCAAAATAAGAATCAACTGAATATTGACCACCCCTATGTGAACTCATGTAAGTCCACAAGTCAATGTCATCAGTTGATGACGAATTATATGTTGGAACAGGAGATCGTATAACGTTCCTACCGGCTTTTTCAGCATTGACTTCATACATTTGACATCAAGTTTGTTCTAAATTACTACACGTTTGTGGATTCTTGTAAGTTAATTTTTGTGAAATTATTATTATTGTTACTTTCGTATCCTCTAAGTTAAGTATAAGATCTATAATATATGCTAATGGAAATAATATAGGCAACTGTTTCCAATAGTTTCTAAATTTAGCTTCCATGACATGTATAATATTAAAAAAAAGAGCAAATTCCTTATACCTATTAAAATTGTTAGGAATATAATATAAATAATTTAAAACAAGTGGAGTAGTCGAATAATATACACCAGAACATGTATTTGTTGTGGTGAATACACTTTCAAATATTTATAACATGAACACATATTTTCCAATCATATGCTTGCAAATTATATTCTTGGCCGTGTGAGTGTCGGCCATTATAATATACAACAATGCAATCTTCATAATCTTCATAAGATTCAAGCATGAGATATGTTGAATTCCATCTATGGCCAACATCAATACAAAAATATTTTTCTTGTAGCCCATTTTCAATACATAAAGTAGCAAAAACTTGTTTTCTTGTTGGTGAGACAGTAATATAATTAATAGCATATCTAATTTTTTTTTTATAAATTTTAATCCATCTTTCACAATTAAATTAAACATTTACCCAAAGAATGTGAAATAAAATACCATCAAATTCTAGACTAAAATGTTGAATTAATTTTCAATTACTATATTGTTGGGGCATGCATTATCAATTGTAAAACTACGAATTTTAGAATCACATTTAAATTTACGTAACACACCCAATAAACACAAGAAAAATATTAATCCATTATGAAAATAGTCAATTTGTCTAAACGCTATTATTTTTTTATACATTATCCAATTACTATCAATGTAGTGTGCAGTTGTAGCCATGTATCTTTTTTAGTTATTACATGTCCACAAGTCTAACGTAAAAGATAAAACACCGTTATAATTATTAATATAATTTGTAATAGCTTCTTTTTTGTTATACAAAATAATAGTGTATTTATGAATAGTATTTCTAGAAACATTAATGTACCTTGGTTGGAGGACCCGACTCCGGAGATTCAAACTGGAGTTGTGCCTTATTTGATTCCAAACCTCCGTGTTTGAATTGACACTTTTTGAAGTGTCTGTTTAGATGAGTTGTGCATGTCCCTTTTTGTCAAGCTAACTTCTCTTTACAGTGTTTACACTGTACTTTGTGCTCAGGGACTCCTTCTATTAATTTATCAGTCGGCACCAGCTCAAATACTGCCAGCACCTAGCCTTTTGTTTGGTGGCTTTTGGTTTAGTGCTAGAACCAATGGTTGTATGTGTGTCGAACGTTATCCAAATTAATTGGATCAGTGCTACCTCCAAACTCATCAATAATATTGTTTGGAGTTGGAATGTTATTAAGATTACTGAAATTATCATCATTTTGATTGTAGGCGATTTGAAATAAATTAATAAAGATAATAGTAGAAGATGAAGATATAGTAAAAAATATAAATGTATAGAATAACTAGAAAAAGTAGAAAATTAAAACTTAAAAGTATAAACTAATAACTAGATAATGAGATATGAGAGAGATATTAATTATAAACTAATATTAAGAGATTGAAATTTGGGTATTGTTATTGAATTGAGTATATAATAGATTGAGAGATTGATGTGTAAAAAAATTGAGTTTATAAGAGGATATCTATAGGAAAAAAAATCTAATTTTTTTTTTTTTTTTTAAAGTGCTTCTGCTCAACGATCACAAATGTGACCATTGAACATGAGCCATGAGCCAGTTCGTATTTTTGTTGAATCGAATGAACTCGACCTTCTTTTTTTTAGACTCAACTCTAGCTCGTGCTCATTCTTCGATGAACCTGAGCCGACGAGCCGACGAGCCACCCTACTAATTTTCGACATTTTTTAAGGAAATATTTCACTTACAAAACTAGTCTTGTGACGTCTCAATTTAGAAGGAGGAAAATTTTCCCATAGACATTTTTAGAGTAAGAAAATTAATTGCTTCTAAGTTTTGGATTTTTTTAATAATGCTGATTTTTTTTACAGATCATAAAAATTAAGTTTTTTTTAAAAATATTCTCAAATTCTTTATCTTTCTCTTCCCAAGAACTTTCGAACTATTCAGGCCCTCTCGTCAAACTAAGAAAAATTGACGAGAATTTTTAATTTATTTAAACATTCTCTCTTTTTTTTTTTGCACAATTTTCAAAATAGACATTCTCGTAAAACTAAATTAAAATTTTAATCCATTTACACACTCTAATTTTCCTTCATTCCTCTTACGACTTTTTCTATATTACTTAAAAGATATTTTGATAAAAAGAGCACTACAATTATTTTGCATGACTAACGACCATATTATAAATTTTTTGAAAAGAAACAAATTTCATTTGGGCCCAACAAAAGTTGACCGTTAGAAAATCTTCCAGTTTTTATGTTGAATGACAAATTTTGTGATATTTAATGGCAGTGTAGGTTTTCTTTTATGACACAAATTTATGCAGCTGCCAAACTGTACACCAAGCAATTAAATTCTTGACTTGACTTTTTTTTTTTTTTTTTTTTCTTGAATTTTCTATTACCTAATCTAAATCAGTTGTTACTTAATTTGCATGAAGATACAGAGAAAGATACGAGAAAAAAAAAATTAAAAAAAATAAATTAAAGATTGGGCGGCTGTAGTTAATTAATTTATATTTTATGGTGTAGTTGCAAAAGAAAGCAACTTCTAATATAAATAATTAATTAATGAGATGGTCGGTTGAACAAATTAATTTTAGCTGTTGGGAGAATTGATTAGGCATGGCATGGCATGGTCAAATTATTAAATTATCCTGTCCATATAATTCATTTAATCAATTACGTAAATATTATATCAATAACGTAAATAAAATAGTACAATGTCTTAGTCGACTAGGCAAACTTCTTGGACATGTTCAAAAATTCGAAACTTTTTGAAAAGCTCTAAGGAATATATGTTTCAAAAACTCAAAAAAAAAAAAAAAAAAATTTCATAAGTTTTTATTTTTCATTTAATCAAATTCGAAAACCTTGAGTATACTTATAGGCAACTTTGACCAAAATATTTGAAAACTTAAAACTGTGTAGTTTTGTGTAAGATAATTATGATGTGATTGGATACTAACTCTGCACCATCAGTCTCCAATAGCATGACGAGCATGCTACCTCACAACATGCATAATTAGTAGAAGTTGGATGTGACTACGTGAGATGTATTTATTATTTTTAGAATACGAGGTAAGTATATATATATATATATATATATTTTTTTTTTTTTTGGTGTTGTGAGATCAAGATTAACCCCTTCCTAGTATTTTTCTTTCACTATTAATAAAAAATACTCACATAGTGTGGTCAATTTATCAAAAATAAAAATAAAAAAAATTAGCATGCATAGCTTTTACATATCAAGAACGATCTCCTGTCCCAGTGAGTAATTGTTATCTTGCTCATATCTAAAGTGTCATTTGTACATAAGTAAATGTCACATCAGCAATTTATCCAATGTGTAATTACTATATTGAATATGGACAGGATAAGAATTGCCCACTAGAAACAGGAAATCGCTCATGTTTACGTATTATTGATGTATTTTAAATACCAATTGAGTAGTTGATCATGCGAAGCACGATTAAGATTTCATGTGACGGTTAAATCTGTTATAAAAAATGATCCATAACAACTTGTTTGTATCATGTATTAAAATATCATAAATGAACACTACGATGATAGTAATGACTATTATACAAATTTTAATACCAAATAAGGTACTTAAAACCAGCATAGAACATTATATTTGAAATGTTTAAAATTCTTCTACTAAACATAAGAATTATTTGCATTCGTGATAAAATAAATTTTCTATATAATCCAAATACTTTAGTTGTTATATGAAATCACAGTTTTTTCTATAAATTTCTATTGACTACATAGTACAACTAAGCATACCACATATTCAGTTCATCTTCATAATGTTTAGAATTCATAACTTTATGTCAGAAAAATTAAACTGATTTGGACTGTCTCAAACATGGTCTGAAAATGCTCAAATCGAACCAAATATCTTCTTTTACATAGTTTCAACCCCATAAATAATATATGGCTCGAAAATCCACAATTCATAATATTTTCTCTAATTTACACTTTAGTCCCTAAAGTTTGCAAAAGTTGCTAATGTTCTCAAACTTGCCAAATTTTTAACAATTCCTCTAAACCCCAATATTATCTTATGATTATTATCCTTCAAAATATACCTCAAATAAACATTCAACTTTTTTTAAATTACAATTTTCAAATAGTGCAATTAAATCTCAAATTGCTTTCCGATATTTTCAAATGATTCATATTTTCACTAATAAATCTCAAGTTCATCGTTCCTTCAATTAAATCTTAATTCTCAAAATTTTCACTTTGGTTCCTTAAGAATTGAAAGAATTCAATTTGGTCCTCAAGTTATCGAACTTTACATTAAGCCACACATAAAGATTCGTGGTATTACAATAGAACGTTACATTGTTCCTAGTTATATGTGTCATGGGGATATCGATCTTTGGAACCCCTTTAATATAATATCCTATTAATAACAAAAACTATTCATTTCTCCAACATTGGTTGGTCGTAACTAGATTATAATTACCTCCACTTTTGTTTGTTCTAACTCTATGCTCTCAAAATCCAACTCGTCCAAGTCAATATTCACAATTCTTAAATTTGACTTACAATTGTTTCTTCCGTAGGATTTGTAGTGCAATCATGACACATTTCAAGTGTTCTTCCGTGCTCTTGGAATATACTAGAGATGTCATTGATAAAGACAATGAAAAATTGTTTTCATAGAGTATCCTACATTTTCCTACAATAATAAAAGAGTCTTAATTTTTTTACTGTAATTTTTTCGTCCAATACGACACCGCTTTGACATAGAAAACAGCCACAATTTATTTTTTTTAAAAAAAAATTAGTCTCAAGCTTTGGTTTCTCGACAAACCAAGGCCACTATCTCTTTAAACTTAAAAGAAAAATTTACGCACAAATTCAACAAATGGAAGGAGCCTTCTTGTCAAAGCCACCAAAGATTCCCAATTCATCCAAAGAAACCAACAAAGACAATCAAACCATCGAACTTGAAATTTAACACTTCAACTCTCTATCTTCCTCCTATACTACCTCAACAGTATTCTCCTTCCCCACATTCATTCTTTCTTGATTCCCTCATTCAACACCTAATGCACATTTCTACTCCTGTCAAATCATCCTTCACTTCTTCTTCACAAAATCAAGATTCTTTACCACCCCAATTTAAGAAAAGTAATGGGTCACTTGATTTTCTTCCTTTGAAGTGTAAGTTCATGCTTAGCTCAATTTTGGAGTAGCCGTTTTGTAATTTGAAAGTATTTTATGATTATGTCAAGTTTGAGTTGCTTCAAGAAGTTAATTTAATTAATTTGTTGAAAGGTTTGGACATTTACAGTAATCGAAAAAATTCTTAGTTTGGTAACTTGGGTTTCTGTCAATTTTCATATGAGGGATTCTGTCAATTTTCACCTGAGTTTTGATGTGATTACAAATATAACTTAGGTTTCTGATTTGCATTTGAAACTCTTTTTGGTGTTCAATTTTGAATTTTTCTATTTTGGGTAGAAGGGATTTCTTCTATTAAACATTGTTCTGTAATTGGAAAATATTTTGCTGAATTTTGGAGGGACGGGTCATTTGCTTCAGCAGGAGATATATTGCCGTATAGAGTAATGGTGGACAACTTGAGAGCCATGAAAGGAAAAGTACTATATATTGTGGTTGTCGAACAACAAATTTCAGCTATCATGCTTAAACTTAATTAAAAATAAAGTAATTTGATAGGTTCTTACAAATAATGAGAGGTTTATGTAAAATAATTTATAAACAATCTATACACTATTAGAGGGAAAAAAAAACAGAAAAAAAAAAATCTAAATGGTTATCGAGTAAAATATATACGTAAAAGAAAAAAAATTTAATTCATGTTGAGTAACTCGACAGAGAAAACCTTTATCGAGTTACTCGACAAAGATAATTGTTCGATCCTATAATTAGCATTGATCCTAATTAAAGTTAAATTTATTAGATGGTGATTGTGAATTATCTACTTTTTTTATATATAACAAAGTTTCAACTACCATGCTTTGTTGAAACAAGAGAAATTTAAACTTAATTAAAAATGAAGCGATTTAATACTTTTAGACAAATAAAACTTACGAGAGATAATAAAAGATTTATGTAAAATAATATATAAATAAATAATTCTTGTCGAGTTACTACTTACTCGACAAGAATTTTCCCTGTCGAGTTATTGTTCACTCGACAAGAATTTTTTTTACTTGTCGAGTTAACAGTAACTCAACAAGAGTTTTTTTTCTTGTCGAGTGAAGTTCACTCGACAAGATTTTTTTTTTTTTTTATCGAGTTACTGTTTACATGACAAGATTTTTTTTTTCCTTGTCGAGTGAAGTTCACTTGACAAGAATATTTTTTTTCTTGGGTGGTGGTATGTGGGCTTTAGCCCATTTCCCTTGTTTTTTTCTAATTGTTTTGGCAATTTTTTTTTTTTTTTTATTTGTTTTTCTTTTACACCTTCTCATTCAATTTTTTATTAATCTTTTTTATTTTATCTTATAAGTAAATTATAGTTCACTTTTACTGAATTATTTATTACAGATTATTCTAAAATAATGCTATTATTTTTTTCCTTAATTTTTTTCTAATTTTTTTCTTTTACTATTCACATATTCGTCCATATTTTCATTTAATTTTCACCATTTTTTTTTTTTTTTTATTTGATGTTATAAGCAAATTGTATACAATTCTTTAATATTTGGCTTTTGGGTCATTAGGAAAAAATCGGAAAAGTTGTAGCCGAGTTTGAAGAACGTGGGTTTGGTCCAATTCAAATTCTCAAGAGGTGCAATTCAATAAAAATATAAAAATAGTTACTTTACCACATCACTTTACCAACATCTATACAAATCTTAGTTATTTAATTTTTTTGTACGAGCTATATAATTTTTTTGTACGAATTATGTGTTTATTTCGCTCTGTTTTTTTTAAGAATTTCAACATTTTATTTAATTAATTATATTAAATAGTATGTATTTTTTATATTTATTATTTACGTAATATATACTTAATATTTTTTGTACTAAAATTTTGTATATCCTACGTGCAACGCATGTATCAAAAACTATAATTCAAATAAATGTGGGAAACTTGATTCATGAGGTTCATGGTAAATGTTGGCGCATTTGTCATCCCAAATAACGTAACTAAAAATTTGTAATATCTATAACAAGTCCTAAACGTTGTCTTTGGGACATCGCATGCCTTCATCTTGAACAGGTGATATCTTGATCTCAAATTGATATTTGAGTAACTTTGACACCTTTGACACGCACACACATATATGGTGGGTGTGGGCGGTGTTATAAATGTTATAATATGATGAGCCAAATAGTGTTGTAAGCCCACTGTGATGAATAGCCCAACTTGCTTATTACCCACAATGAAGAAAAGCCCAAGTTGAATGTGCCCAGATGTGATGGCCCATGTCTGATGAAACACGCCTATGCTAAATGTTGAAAGTGCGAGACTAATGTTGAAGTCATTTGGTTGCTTGTCATCTGTTGATATTGTGCCGTTGATCTCGGTAGTTGGTCTCGCCATTTAAATAGGCTAATCCATCAGATTCTAGGGTAACTCTCTGTGTGCGCAGCTCTCTCTTTCGTCTTCTCTGATTCTCTTCTACTCTTTCGTATTCCTTTTCTTTCTGGTGAACCTTTGGTTCTCTTACGTGTGTGAAAAGGAGTTGCTACGATGTCGTTCCACGATTCACATGCTACAGTGTCTGTGATTAGTTCTCTATACTGTTGTGTTAGGGCTTTTCTTGATGTCTGTAAGAAGAGTGTGTAATGTGAAGAAATTAGGGCTGTTCTGAGTGGTCTGAGTTTGTAACCTTGAATCTTGAACGTTTGTGATTCTTAATAATGCAAAGAGAGGCCGTATCTACTTTGGTAGAGCCTCAAAGGCAGACGTAGGCATCTCCGTCTTGAATCAGCCTTGTCCCAAGACCAGGACAATCATATCTCAGGTGTTATTTCTTATTTGCTTTACATATATTTCTTATTTCTTGTTTACGTGATAAAGGCAAAGTATGGTAGATATGAAATCTTGAAACCCCAAAAATAAATTATAAGTGTACTTTGATTTGCATCCATACAAAAAATTATAGTGTATATTACAGCATTGGTCCCCAACCTTTCATTTTTTCACAACCTTTATTTTTCAATAATTTTGTCCTCAATCTTTCGAAAATTAGCGGCATGCATCCAAATGGATGGTATCTGTAAAAAAAAAAAATTGGTTATACAGTTGTAAAAATAGAATTCTAACATTATTTTTTTATTAACATAAAAGAAACAAGATATAAAAACAAAACAAATTTATAAAAGAGAAAATAGCATATCTGGTCTCCAACCTTTCAAAAACGTAAGGGATATACCCATAACTTTTAAAAATAGCACCGAACATTCCTAACGTTTGAAGAAATAGGCATGGTAGGTCATTTATGATGAAAATACACTCCAATTTAAATTATATATATATATATATATAAAAAGAATAGAACAATAACCAAACGTACCCTCAAAAATTAAAAAAAATAAAGAGGCCTTCTTCTTCTTCCACCTAACCTCCCACCTTTCCCTATTTTTCAATATCCATCATTTCTAAATGTACTGTCTACCCCAGAAAAGACACTATATATATATATATATATATATATATATATAAAAAAGAATAGAACAATAACCAAACGTACCCTCAAAAATAAAAAAAAAATAAAGAGGCCTTCTTCTTCTTCCACCTAACCTCCCACCTTTCCTATTTTTCAATATCCATCATTTCTAAATGTACTGTCTACCCCAGAAAAGACACTTCCCAAGCACAATGAGTATTCACTCATTTCCTCCACACTACACCTTGTTTTTTCACTTCCTTTATTGTCTATTGTCTCTTTTAGTTTCTTCATTTCACATACTGTAATTTTCATTCTTCTTCGACGTAGTTCGTGATGAGAGAGAATCGCCGAGTATCTTGTGTTTTAGACGTACTTTCGATAATACAAGATTAGGTGTTTAATCTGTAATATTTTGCAGGTGGTGCTTGTGGTTAGGAGAATTTTTACAGTCAAGGCTACGACGTGAACACGGTAGCGCTGAGCACAATTCAATTATACAACAGCTTCAAGTACGGTTCCTGTTTTCAAATAAAATGCGATGCGGTGGAAGACCGCAAGTGGTGTAACCTCGGCAGCCCCTCAATATTTGCCTGCCAAACTACATATTGCCCAGTGATGACAGCGGGTGGTGCAACCCTTCTAGGCCCCATTTCAATCTCTTCATGCTCATGTTTCTTCATATCACCGAGTACCGTGCATTTAGAGATGATGGATACTGAAGAAAAATGACATGTGGGAGTTGAGTGGAAGAGAGGGCTTTTTTTGGTACATACGATTATTTTTCTATTATTTTCTTTCTTTTTTCTTGTTTTTTTTTTTTATTTAAAGGGGATGGAAATTTCATCATAAAGGACTTATCATGCCTATTTTTTCAAATGTTGGGGATGTACGGTGATATTTTTAAAAGTTAAGGATATATCCCTTACATTTTTCAAAGGTTGGAGACCAAATATGCTATTTTTCCTTTTAAAAAAAATTAAAAATAGTCATCTTCACAAATCCGCCCACCCACCGCATATCCCGATACCAATCGCCAGCACCATCATTGGTGCGACAATATCGCCACCACCAAGCTAGAGTCTAGAGAAAGAGTTCTTGAGCTCAAATCTTGTTGGTACCTAAAGAAGCGAAGCGGTTTAATAAAGCAACACTAGACATCAAATATTTGCAAATGTCATCTATGGTCACGACTTTGATGAATAGTACTCAGAATTACTCTTTTAAAATGATACTGTCGTAGAAGTATTCCCTGGACTCAATGCATGAGTGTTGAAAAAGGGTGATAAGTATGTTGACGCGGTGTAAGCATTCATGGGCACCAAAAATCTGAAATAGCGTAATTAGCCAGTCCTATAAAATAAAATCTAATGACAAGTAAAAATTGTGAAATGACATAGAGACGTAAACGGTCGACCACCACAATAGATATTGATCAACGGGTCGAGCTCGTTTGGTGTGGATTATAAACTAGTTTATTTGACAAAAAATGGTTTATTTGGCAAAATTTTTTGCCTTGTAGCATGATATTTTTGACTATTTTTGGTCAAATAAACTATTTTGGTCAAATAAATTAGTTTATAATCCATATCAAACGGGTACTAAAATGGTGAAAAGTTGTTTACACTCCACTGAATACTTTGTGGACTAATGTGTTGATGGCAATTCGAGACATGAAAGAACTCGAATGGCCTCGTAGAGTGGCAGTTCCAATAGATAAAGGACAAGAAATAATATTGTCATTTTTCACTTAGATCATGAACACGACATACAAAATTTTCTTTAACTAAAGGATAAGCTCAAGCATTTGTTAAAGAGAGGCTACTGGACTAGGTTTGTAAGGGACTATTGAGGTGCAAGCTCTACTTTGAAAAATGCAAGATTTAGTTATGACATTACTTTTGGTGATTAGGATTTGGTTGGAGTACGATTTTCTTTCATGATGATGCACTCGTGATAGTGGGGAATATTTTCATTGTTAATGTTAAAAAGGTATTGATAGACAATGGAAGTGCAATAGATATTCTAACTTGGGATGCATTTTTGGGTTTGATGGTATTGCATGATGAACTAAAACCAGTAACGCTCCATTGCAGGAATTCAGAAGAACAACTATAATCTCAGAAGGAACACTAGAGTTACCAATGATGTAGGGTACTTATCTAGCATGTGTGGTAATCATGACTTGGATTCAGAAGAAAGAGAGAGTGGTTGAATGTTTACATCTGAACTTAGATATTTTTGCCTTGTGCTTTAAGTACATTGCATGGATCGACCCTTTTGTAGTGCAATAGAAGTTGGGCGTCTTGTTAGGGTCCAAGCTAAACAAAACAAAAGAAACTTTACTCTAGATACCTGGAATGCAATAAAAGCTAAAATGGAAAAAGTATTAGAAGCTGCTCCGTTCGAGAGGTCCAATACCCTCTAGTGGTTGGCAAATGTTGTAGGTGTAAAAAGTCAAACAAAAAATGGCAGATGTCCGTTGATATAAAGATTTAAACAAGGCATGCCCACATGGTTCTTTCATGTTCCTATGGTAGACTACTTAGTGGATTCGACTTTCAGAAATGAAAAGCTCGGCTTTCTGGATGCGATTTCAAGATACCATCAGATCTCGATGGCAGAATTTGACCAAGAGAAAATATCTTTTATCACAGACTTTGAGACCTATTATTATATTAGAATATTGTTCAGATTTAAAAATGTCGGGGCTACATACCATACCAGATGATGGTAAACAGGGTTTCTGAAAAATTGATTGGCAAGGTAATTGATGCTTAAGTATTTGATATCTCGCGACAACATCGATTGTAGTTTAACCCTGAAAAATGTGTGTTCAGGATAACAGAGGATAAATTCATTGGCTTTATGATACTCAGAGAAACAGGGACAAACCCTAACAAGATTATGGCAATACTAGATATAAAAAGCTTCGACATAAGAAAAGAAGTGCAGAGACTCAGTGGTAGAGTGGCCACATTAAATAGAATCACTTTTTAAAGGTCATCGGAGAATAAAAAAACTGAGTGGACTAAGGAGTGTGAAGATTTGCTCGATTAACTAAATAATCACAACAAATTCTAAGTTTGGCTCGACCAAACCCAGGAGACATGCTCAGCTTCTAATTAGCAGTCTTGCTATATGTCGCTAATGTAGTTTTGGTAAAACATATTCAGAAAAACTCAGAGACCGAATAAATATGCAAGTCAGATTCTAAAGGAGACAACTACATGGTACAATTTAGCACAGCAACTAGTCTTGGCTCGATTGTGGTGGCCCTGAAATTATGCCTTAATTCTTTTTTATCTTCTGTCTGAGATTGTATGATAACCAGACTAAGAGGGTTCTAATATTCTGTCACACTGAACTATTTATTCATTGATTTGCTTTGAGTCGAAGTTATCTTGTTTATATTGTAGTCTCAATTACAACCCTCCGCTAAATCTATTAAAGTAAAATCAGACCATGTATGTACAAGTTTCCTCTTAATGCTTTTTGACTTGTACATACATGGCACGCCAATTACATAAACATATAGTTGGGATATATATATATATATATCCGAAATGATTTTCTAAACATCGATGACATGGCATAAGTAGTTATAAGATAATTGTAGATTCCACATATTTAATGTATAAATGAAATATACATTAAATAGACATGCCATGTCACTGGTGCTTAGGAGATCATTCATATATATATATATATATATATATATTCGAAAACAATGGAATTAAAACACTTGCTAAATCATGTCTCTTAGTTTATTTAACCTCCAAGATAAAAATGTAGGTAATCAACCTTGGGCCAGATGGACCACTTCTCCACAAAGGGGGTTTTTGTGGTCTTACAATCAGCACAAAACTTCTTGATTTCAACATCGATCAAACTATCAGGTGATGAAGATTCTTCCTACAAATAAAAATAAACAAAAAATCTATGTAGCCACAGAGTATTATCGGTTAAAATTGACAAATAATAAATTCTCTAAAGGACCATAATTAGATAACAAAAAAAAAAAACACTAGTAGCACTTTTTGGTTACAATCCATGAAGTTGGCTCTATATCAAAGAAAACCTGTTATAATTTCTTACTCTTTTCTGGTATAAACCTAAGATATTGAATACTTCAAAAAGGCTAAAATATTATCTAGTGAAGAGCTTTATGTAGATGATCATTCGAAACCCCTAACCATTTTTCCTTAGGATTCTAGGAATTTGGAAGCAACAATCAAGAAGAGAAGTTGGTCAAATAACGCTTTCACCATTCTCATTTCAAGCGCTTATTTTGGGTCATTAGGGAGAAAATGAACATATTATGTCATTAGATACCTACAATACCTATTTTCTCAAATGTTAGAGATCAGGGCCGGTTCTGACATTTCCGGGGCCTGAGGCGAAGTTCAGAAATTAGGCCCCCCCCCACCACCCACCCAACCACGGCGCCAGCGTCCTCTCAAATTGTAGTATGCATTTAACATCCACAAGGATAAGGAACTAATTGCAAACTTAAAACTCGAAAAAAAATTGACAAACAAAATATATTATAAAAAAATATATTATAATATATTGTTAACAATGCCGAAAATATTCTAAACTATCACTTAAATACAACTCGTCTAGCGGTTTTAGAAGCAAAAATATTTATCAAATTTGAGTAATCTAATTGTTCGACAATTTCTTTCTCAATTGATATCATAGCCAATCCATTTAATCTTTCTTGTGACATAGTTGATCGGAGATAAGTCTTGATCAGCTTCAACTTGGAAAAACTCCTTTCCATGAGATGCAATCTGTGGCCCGGTATGGTTAGCAAAATTTTGTAAGCAATATAGGCATTTGGAAAACAACCATCCAATGTCTTCAAAATGTAGCACATCAATTGCTTTTTGTTTCACTTGGTAAATAGCACTTCAAGATCATCGATTACGAACATAAATCATCTCCATTAATGTCCGAACGTCCATTATGTTTCAAATCTTGCTCAAGATTCTTACAAAACTTCAACAAACTGACACAAGATGTACGATATAACTTCTCCAAACTAAACAAAAATCCAAATGTCTCTTCAAGTTGTTTAAATTGTTGAAATCGTGTCTCAAGTGAAGATCGAGCTTGGTCAACGATAAAAAGAAAGTAATTAACTCTAAAAGATTCTTACATTGATTGATTTACCTCATCGCCGCCACTTTCATCAAACGCTTCTTTCTTGAATGACACGTTTTCTCGAAATACGACTTCAATTCCCATTTCACTTGCTTTTGTTTTCACTTCATCCATGGCAATAGCAAACCCATTTTCTCTATAATCGTCGAGAAACGTAACAAGTCCTTGTATGAGGTTGATAGCACCATCCACATCCATGTTTTCAGCTTGGAGTTATTTACTCACTGTATTAATTGCATACAATAACCTGTACCAAATTACCATGCCAAGCAAGAAAACAAATGCTAAAAGCTCCAAACTTAAAACTTAAAAAAACATGTCATGTTGAAGTATAATTCCATTAAATCCCAAGAGATGACATGAGTCTGATATAGTTGTTCTTGATGAATCGAGATAATTGTTTAGATAGAAGTTTCACTTTCCTAAAACATTACATACAAATCTACAATAGCACAATAAAAATGCGGTGACACAAATTAAATAAAAAATTAAATTGATTTCATGTATCTATTAATACACCAAATCATCCGAAGCTCAAATGACAATACCCATTAAGAAAAGATTAAGAAAAACTAAAAAAAAAAAAGAAAAAAGAAAGAAGTACCTGCTTCTGCTTATAGGACCAAGAACGAGACGAGATGCAGGAGAAATATTCTTGTTGGACTTGGACAAATTACGGACAAATTTTATTTACGGACAATGGAGAAGGATTAAAATTTAAGGAAGAATTAAGAATCTTAAATAAGAAACTCAGCTGCTGGCCCGCTGCTCTGGCCTCTGTGTGTATGTGAAATGTGAATTTGTGCCAATTGCCATGGAGTCATGGACTCTAAGAAGAATTGTAAATGTTGGGCTTGGTTTGTGGGCCTCTTGTTTGTTTTAATTTTTTCAAAATAAAAGAATTGTAAATGTTGGGCTTGGTTTGTGGGCCTCTTCTTTGTTTTAATTTTTTCAAACTTTATTTTGGTTTTGGGTTTTGGCCTTTGGGCCTTAACTGCTGAAGTTAAATTTTTTTATTTTTTATTTTATTTTATTTTTTTTTTTTTTTTTATGGGCCCTTTTGGTTTTGGGTCCGAGGCGGTGCGCCTCACTCGCCTCGACCCAAAACCGGCCTCTTAGAGATGTACGATGCCATTTTTAAATGTGAGGAATATATCTCATATGTTTTTGAAAGGTTGGGACCAAATATACTATTATTCTTAAAATTAATTTAAATATATTAAATTAGATGGTTAGAATATTTCTCTATAAATAGGACATCAAGTCTAAGAGAAATAAAGAAGTCATAAGTGAACGAAAAAAATACAGAAGTCCTAGAACCCTAAGAAGATAAAGTCTTTGACAAATCAAATTCAAATCCAATCCAAGTCCTGAAGATTCAAAGAAAATCAAGCCTTGAGTCCAGGAATCAAGTCGTGCGGTCCCTCGTCTTCAACACTCGGATTGTGTAACTACGCACTCACAAGAGGTTCTTATCAAAATCCAATTTGTAGAAATTCTTATTAGTGCTACAAACACACCTAGGTATCTATATCAGTTTCGTGACCCTCATTTTGCACTTGATTTTGAGGCTCATTTATTGGTTGTTTACATACATCATGGTATCATTTTGAAGGTTTCGTCACGTATTTTACAATGCGAAATTAGACATAAAATATTGACGATCACAGAGATCGTACAACTGCCCAAAAAACGACTGCTCGGCTATGTTGAAATGGGTCTTCTACTTCACATTTTTAACTTTTTGGTCCACAACCCAACTTCTACCTTATTTTCAATTGGATCCTATATTGAATTATAAACCATCAATTGATTTCATTTTAGTCCCTAAATAATTTATAACATTCCAATTTTCCTTTTATTTTCAGTTTAAAATAAATTACAACTGCACTGAATGTCGAGGCATTTTACGGACTAAAGTATTAAATCCTTATTATATTATTTTTTTGGCTTTAAATAAATTATAAAAAAAATAAGATTTGTGGCGTTACACAGATATTGGCTGCCAGAAAATTGAGACCATATTTTCGAGCACACTTAGTACAAGTGATAACTGACTAATTGATAAAGTAGATATTGCGCGAATCAGAGACTTCAAGATATTGTTAAACTTGGCTATTGAACTAAGTGGGTTTGATATTGAATTCAAACCTGGAACGGCGATAAAAGCATATGTAATGGCCGATTTCATTGCAGAGCTTACTACTGAACAAGTTTTACACGACGGGGAGGTTGCAAATTCAAAAATGTATGTTGATGGGTCATCCAATCATAAAGGTTCTAGATCGGGGATTATCCTGGTAGGCCCAAATTCAAAAGAGCTCGAATACTCTCTTCGCTTAAAAATCCCAACTACAAACAATGATGTAGAATACGAGGTAGTTGTCACAGGTCTAAGACTTGCACTCATAATGGGGGTCTCATTGGTCAAAATTTGTAGTGACTCAAAGCTAGTAGTGGGGCATATCACGAGAGAATTTGAGGTAAAGACCATAGGGTGGCCGCATACTTGTTAAACGATCTACAAAGATAGTTCGATAGTTTTAAAATATACACAGTCCCGCGCAAAGATGAGTTGTGTGCATATGCTCTTTCTAAATTGGCCTCTACAAACCCAAAACTTTACATGCAACAGCCAATGTGCAAAATCTAAGTTAATCGAGCACAATGAATTTGGTTGAGATCAAAAGGATAGAGCGGGATCCCAGTTGGATGGACTCGATAGTGGATTATTTAATAAATGATAAACTTCCTAAGAATCCAATTGAAGCCAAAAGTCTATGAAACCTAATCAGCCATGTTCACTACTATAGATGGAAAATTGTACAAACGAGGCTTATCGATGTCATATTTGAAATGCATGCAACCGACTGAGGCAAATGGGGTATCAATTGAAATACATAGTGTAGAATATGTAGAAACCACCAAGTGCCAGCCTTTTTAGCATTTATAGTACTGGGATAGGGCTATTATTGGCCTACCATGAAAAAGAAGTCAGAGAGTTGCTAAAAAGTGTTACGCATGCCAGGGGCATGGAAACCCGATTTATACACCAGTCGAACAACAGTCAACAATTTTTGATGTGTCTTTTCTTCTAATGGATAATGTATATTTTAGGACCGTTGTCTATTGCCCTAAGACAAAGAAAATTTCTGTTGCACACAATGGGTAGAAGCTGAACCTATAGCTACCATCACAACAACCAAGATACGTAGGTTTGTGAGCCCCCACGGGCATGGCGCAGTGATAAAGCATAAGGGTTCTCTACGGAGGATCAAGGGTTCGAATCCCCACGGCACCTGGAAGGCAACATTTAATGTTGGAAGGCAACAACTATGTTGGAAGGCAGTGGTCCATAGGGAGGAGAACCGTCGAATGTCCGGCCCAAGTGTGTATAAGCATGACCACATCCGGATTTACAGGTGGCGGCGAACCGTGGGAAGGCCACCACTCCTCGGGATTAGTCAGGCGAAGCTTGGAACCTGAGTCATCAAAAAAAAAAAAAAAGATACGTAGGTTTGTGTGGAGAAATATTATATGTAAATTTGCTATACCCAGATTGATCATCATGAACGACCGTACGAAGTTCAACAATCACTATTTCAAAAAATTTTGTGAGAGTATCACATTAAGCAAAGACTCATTTCAGTCGCCCACCCGCAAGCCAATGGACAGGACGAAGTAACTAATTTCACCATCATATGGGATTTGTGTTGGGTTGTATGTTCAAATAGTATAATTTTGCTGTGATGAAATAACAATTTATGTTGAATAAAACTTTGGTTTGTATTCATTTATTATTATTGCATTTGTTTAATACTGAGTATATAAATAAAGTGCCAATGATCACCTGTGATAATATAAGTTGGATGCTTGCGTTGAGAAGTATAGTGTGACACAACTTATATTTTGATCATCAATAAGATTGTTCACAACTACTGTATAAGGGTTGGCGCCTTGTACCGAAATGTTGTAGTGTTGACTATTTAATCATTTGAATTTGCAATTTGTCCTTATCGTAGAAATGGATTAATGGTGACACTAGTACACTTTGAGTGTATTGAACGGACCATGTGTCGAATTTAATTATATAGCATGACCGTGCGAATAATTAAATTCCACTTGATCACCGGGTATTTCATCTAAATCTCTTGATAGGATTGTGTATATCTTTTCGTTAGTTTGATGGTTCTTTGATTTACCAATGGGTGAGATCAATTTAGTTGATCAAATATTTCGGTGAGTTGGGAGCTTGAGAATGAGCGAAGTAGAGAACACGAATTTGTGTCGAGAACTGTCGCCCTGAAAAATAGGTTGAGTGACAACTTAAGTATTTTCTGTTGAAAGGTTATAAATCTGAGTTCAGTGTTTAGCGATGGCTAAACTTTGACGTCTGTGATTAGTTCACAGGACCGTTGAAGAAAATGTAACTTAAAGTTAGTGAGAATAATTAGAAGGGCAAAACGGTTATTTATGCTCATACCTAATTATCGGATCTCAGACATGGATGAAATATATATAGGGTAGGTCAGAGGAAAGTATTACAACTTCATAATTTTATATATTCTGAGAGTGCAGTCTCTTGCCTTTAGTAAAAAAAGTAAAAGACTAATAATTAGATTGAGAGGTCTAGGGTCGACTAGACGGAATCTGATTATTGGAGTTTGGAAAATATATGTTCGATCAGATCCATGTGGTAGCTCTATAAAGTTTTGGACTTAATCACAGTTACTAATAAAGTTTTGGACTTGATTGTAATTGTGATATAAGTTCAGGGATTACATGTGTAATTAAATCAATCCTAAGCTAATTGAACTTGGATATCTTTTCATTGTTTGCAATCAGGACTCTTGTCATTGTTTGCAATCATGATGCTTGTTATATTTATATCACATTGCATGTGATGTAAATGATTCGAACAATTCCAATCATTCAGTCAAGAAAAAGAAGAGAGAAAATTCTGAAGTCTTTGTTTTACTCGAATTTTAGTTTCTCAGTTTTCTAGATTTGACTAGTCCAGAAATCAGTTCTTGATTTAATTAAAAAGGTGTCCACACGCCGGTGTAATCTAGACTTGGAGAATACCATAGAAGACTTGAACGTTGGGAGCACCAAGTTTGTGAATCAAAAGCAGCAAGTTCTTAAATCAGATCAAGACTATATTGTTTATCGATTCAGGTATAATACTAAATCATTAGTATTTTAATTATAATAATTATGTGAACGCCTAGCAAAGATTCTGGTTTTATTGAATTAAAGAAAATTTTACTTTTCTAGCTAATTCTCGTGCCAATTTCCAACAATTTGAAAACCCAATTGAAAAAAGACAATAGGTTGTCACTGGAAGAGCTACATGATGTACTGCAAGATTATCATACTACTCCAGAGAGAGTCAACTGGAGGTATGCCCTTCAAACTGTCTTTTGGAATGAAGGCAATAGTTCTGGAAATTTTGAACCAAACAGGTGGGATGGAGATCAAGCAACTTGACTTTTCCATGATAAGTGATAGAGAGAGAGAGGGCAGCAATAAAGACTACAACTTACAAGTAGAAAGCCACTGAGTACTTTAATTGAAGGGCAAAACCTAGAACATTCCAGACAAGAGACTTAGTGCTCAATAATGTTGTCGTTGCAAGCCATTTCTCACTAAGTTTGAACTAAATTGAAAGGGACCATTCGAAGTAATCAGAAACGTTTGAAATGGTGGACCCTAGAATGTAGAGCACATGAAGAAGTATTATAAATAAAGTAGACTTAGTTCAATTTAAGCCGTGTAATAAATTGTTAATTGTCATTTCTTTTTTGTAATGCCATCTATTAGCCTTGATAAAACTCGCTAGTGCATTTTAGATCAAAGTTTTGATTTCCAGTTTGCAATGATTGATTAAAATTTGAAACGAGAGTAGATGACGAATGCACTAAAGAAGGACTACCCTAGTTACTATTGAGTTCTTGATCTAATCGAATTTTACGAAAAAGGTTGTCATTTCAATTGGTAATCATAATATTGTATTACATTCTTACCTCTCAAAAGAGCCAAAAAATGGCTAAGGCTCTAAATCACTCAATCAATTGAGTGGTGAGCGCAAATAAGTCAAAAAATTGCTAAGGCTCTAAATTGATTGGGTAGTGCAAAAAATCCAAAAAAAAAAATGGCTATGTCTCTAATCACTTGCTCGACCAAGTAGTGAGCGAAAAGGTACCAAAAAATGTCTAAGACTCTAAATCACTCACTCGACCGAGTGGTGAGCGCAGAATGCCAAATCACTCGCTCGACCAATTAATGAGCGCAAAAAAGCCAAAAATTGCTAAGCTTCTAAAACCACTCGATTGACTAAGTAGTGAGCACAAAATCCAAAAATTGACTAAGGTTTCAAATTATCCAATTGAGTGATAAACATTTTTAAGGCACAAAATTGGCTAAGAATTAAGACTATCTAATAAAACTTGGCATAACTATGTTAACATTAAAAAATGCACACACAAAGCACTCAAGTAAAACGTATGTGTGAGGACATGAATACATATGAAGGCTCGATCCCACAACACAACGAAAGAATTATGAATTACAATCTTGAATCAGCTCAAATCCCCGAGCTAAAAACAATACAGTTACTGTTGAAGATCAACCCCAACCCATTACAAAGTCCAAATCTATTTTTATCTAGAAGCTTCTCAACAAATGTGGAAGGAAGACATATTTAAGAAGAAAATTGTAGAAGAATGTAGAAAATAGAAGTGTGTAGAATGTGGTAGATTGTATGATGAGGACTATAAATATCCTCCATTGCATATGGGTTAGGCATCCTCCAAAAATATAAGCATTTGTAGTGTTAGCTTGAGTATGTGTCTTGAGTGTAAGTTGTGAGCTCCATATTGAATGTTTATTTCTCTTCAAATTGTGAGTGGTCTTTGGAAAGTGTTGTAGTGTTTTTTTTTTTTTTTTTTTATTGTGGGTGTAATACAAGTAATTTGTTTACTTGTTTGGATCCAATATTAGTAAGTTTAGAGTTGTGTACTCTAAATTTTACTCAACAATTGGTATCGAGCGGACGGTGGGGATCGTTTTTGGTGGAGCTATCTTGAGTCGTGAGGAGTTTGGTACTGCAAGTTTGTTAGTCAAGCTTGTCCCAGATAGTCGAAGTCTTGTTGGCATGATGGGTGACCTTCAAGTAGTTGGTGGCATCAAGAAGCTTAACAACAAAAACTACAACACGTGGGCAACATGTATGGAGTCTTACCTAAAAGGTCAGGACCTTTGGGAGGTTGTCGGTGGTGGTGAAGTTACACAACCAGCGGCAGAAGATGCCAATGGCATCTTACGAAAGTGGAAAATTAAAGCAGGCAAAGCGATTTTTGCTTTAAATACCACAATTGAAGAAGAAATGTTGGAGCACATCCGGGATGCCAAAACACCGAAGGAAGCATGGGACACTTTTGTTACACTTTTTTCAAAGAAGAATGATACAATCGAGAAAGAGCTGCTATCGATGGCACAACGCGACATGACAATTACCTAGTACTTTCACAAAGTGAAGTCGAATGCCGCTAAATTTCAGAGTTAGATCCAACTACTCCTATTGTGAAAACCAGGATAAAAAGATTAATTATCCATGGTTTGAGACTCGAATATCGAGGGTTCTTTGCCGCTATACAGGGATGACCAACACAACCATCACTTGTTGAGTTTGAAAATTTGCTTGCAAGTTAGGAAGCTATGGCTAAGCAAATGGAGGGAGTCTCGCTGAAGGGTGAGGAGGAAGCGCTCTACACTAGCAAAAACAGAGTCACTTTCAAGCAGTACACTGGTAGTGGATCTAAAAAGGATGGTGACAAGGTGAAAAGTCACCAAGGAAAGGGAGGCTCTCATCCTGGGGGAGCTTCAAAGAATCGTGGTAATAGTAGAAAGTTCGATGGCAAGTGCTACAACTGCGGGAAGATGGGCCACATTGCAAAAGATTGTTGGACCAAGAAAAAGGCTGTTGAAAGTAATACTACTACTTCCAATTATAAGGAGAATAGCGAAGATGGTTGGGATGCTGAAGCATTATTTGCTATGGAGGAAGAAGAATTAGCTCTCATAGCAATAACACCAGAACAGATTGACTACAAGAATGACTGGATTGTAGATTTGGGCTGCTCAAATCTTATGACGGTGATAAACAAAAGCAGGAAAAACCTGTCTAAGTACAAGAGAGGTCGTGTGGTGGTGACAGCCGACAACTCAAGGTTATCGATAGCTTACATCGGTAAGGCTATAGTTACGCCTAGATATAATTCTAACCAAGTGCCACTTCAAGATGTTTATCATATCCCAGGAATGAAGAAGAATTTGCTATATGTGGCTCAGCTGACATCATCAGGCCACTATGTCTTGTTACGCCTCCAAGATGTGAAAGTGTATCGTGACCTCAAAATCTCAGAAACACCAACAATGGAGGGGCGACGATTGGAGTCAGTCTATGTAATGTCAGTAGAGTCTGTATATGTAGACAGGACAAGAAAAAATGAGTCAGCAGATCTATGGCACATGCGGTTAGGCCACGTCAGCTATTCCAAGCTAAGTGTGATGATGAAGAAGTCGATCCTTAAAGGGCTTCCTCAACTAGACATGTGAACAGACACGGTTTGTGCGGGATGCCAATATGGTAAAGCACACCAATTACCATACGAGGAGTCGAAGTTTAAAGCAAAGGAACCGTTGGAGTTAGTTCACTCTGATGTATTCGGGCCTATTAAGCAACCATC
This sequence comes from Forsythia suspensa, assembly GCA_023638005.1. Taxonomy (NCBI): domain Eukaryota; kingdom Viridiplantae; phylum Streptophyta; class Magnoliopsida; order Lamiales; family Oleaceae; genus Forsythia; species Forsythia suspensa. Next base: position 21,948,803 of record CM042670.1, on the reverse strand, counting down.
AATTAGCGGTATGCGGTACATGGTGACATTCATTGATGACTTCTCAAGGTACATGTGAGTTTTCTTTATGAAAGAAAAATTTGACACATTCTTAAAGTTTAAAGAGTTCAGAGAGTCAGCTGAAGGAGAAGTAGGAAAGAAGATCTGTTGTTTGTGCACAGACAACGGAGAAGAATATAGCTCAAGCGAGTTCT